>OX637478.1:18561200-19761200 GCA_951800055.1 Cenopis cana | reverse complement strand
AGCGGCCTGCGGTGGCGGTGGCGGTCAGTTGTAGAGTATGAAAATCCTAACATTCATTCAGACACTAGCACCCTGGATACTGTCAGCTGGCCGCCACCGCAGGCCGCTGCAGTGTGTGATGGGCGTTAAACGGCGTGCAAGGGAGCGGCCAGTTCTGAACAATTTAGTTAAGAGCCCACATATGCACTTTTGCCAATGTTTATCGACCTAGATCTCAACATCTATAGTGATTAAATATCTGTCATTTCAGTGTAATAATCTTGAACTATTTTCCTCCAGTCTGTTAAAAGTGAAAACACGATTTGCAAACATTTTCTCGATACTTTTATTTTTCAAACACAACCCTTTTTTTCGATGTTTTTGGTTGTATCTTTAAAACCCTCCCATCTTTAACAATGATTTTTGGTTTAATATTTGTAAAATGATAAGTTCTCAAACCTGATAAAAATGTTATCCTTATAAATGTACACGTTTAGAATCGACATCAATATTTACGAAAAACACGCGCTGAGCTTCCGTAGAGAGCGGGATGGTTAATTGAAAACTCACGCGTGTTAGAGCGGGACTTTTGCAATACCATCTACGCTCTCTTAAACAAAATGTGTTCCAAATACTTTACGACAGCTTTTCTTTACTACATCCACACCTCCAATCCTAGGGAGACATCCTATTACCCACGGATTTACAAACCTATCACTTCCTAGAACAAATAAAAGTTACTTCCTATAAGTTTATCTAGACCAGTACACCAGGACGCGTAAACAATACAATTGTGTGCAATGGAGGGATCAACGTAGACTGGATAATACAAGCCAATTTACACTGACACGTTCTATAGCTGTGGTTCAATAGGTGTGTAGGTCAATATATGTTGGTTGGACAACAGGTCAGCTGGCGTGTACCGACCCATGGCGTGACTGAAAGCATTGAATAGAATTTCTACCTTTTGATATTCCTGTAGAAATATGTAGTTGAAATGGCAATATTCCTAATATGAAGGTGATTACATTAGGGACATTTTAATTATTAGTAGTGCTGTCAGTGTCTAATAATTTGTATATCTATATTCATTATTATATTTGCAAAAATGTGTTTGTGTGTTACCTCTTCACGCTTAAACCGCTGAACCGCGAGATTAAATTAGTTTAGGAGATAGTTTGGGCCACGGGAAAGTATAACATCAGGATACTTTTTATTACGAAAATAATATTTTAAGAAAGTGAAAGTTTGTATGGAAGAGAGATAACTACTTAGTCAAGCTCCTAAAATAAAATTGCAACATGATGAACGAGTTCTACGATTAAACAGTCGCGAGCAAAATCTCGTTACCCGTTGATGAAATCCGTTGCACAAAGTAACGACTTTGTGACATTCCGGAGGATTTGTTGCTATATAACGAATTTGTTGCTATACTAAACTTCCAGTGAAAAGGTGTCGGTAACTCATTAAAGACATTGGTCTATGGTATACCGCAGTGACGCTGACGTTTGCGGCAAATGTCTATTTATATTCTTGCGCGCGACCGACTTCGGCGACCCACGACAGCTTTGCAGAAAATCAAGCGCACAGATGCCATGTTTTAATCAAATCCGAAGTACGGCAGGAAAAAAGCTGCTTGAAATAGTAAGGAAATACAACTATTAATAAATATTAGTAACCGATATAGCCCTTCGAATCGCGAAATTAAGTGGCAGTGGGGGGGCATTGCACGTTGAACCGATGGCTGTTTGACCGAAATGCTTCTCGAGTGGCGACCACGGACCGGAAGGCGCAGCGTGGGTAGCGCATGATCGGTAATTGTGGCACTCTTTGGGGAAGGCCTATGTCTAGCAGTGGCGCAGATGAACATCAAAAAATAAATATATAATAGAAAAAATATAAATATATATATATAAATATATATATATATATATAGTAATTAATGCATAATGTTGCGCCCACGTAGGGCCGAAAGGCTGAATAGTTACATGTCACAACCACACTTGAATGCAAAGAAGTAGTTCGTTAGGTAATTTTGCCAATTTACATATTCTAGTACATGCAGTAGCCAGTGTTACCATCATCGCCGAATGATCCAAAAGGCAAGTACAAGTATATAGTGTTGTGTTCCTGGAGGTTATGCTAGGTTGCCAGAGCTCCTCAGGATGCACTGTATTGAAAGCGAGGGACCTAATTTTATCCCTTTTGCTGTAAAGGGTCGGCAATTCACACAGTGTACATTTACCATCAGGTGGACCGTACGCTCGTTTGCCACCGTCGTTGTAAAAAAATATCCAGAAGGCGCGTTCCAAAAATATATCGGAACCAACAGAATATGACGTTGTCTGTTCACCTCATGCCAAACGAGCTATCTTTACCTTTAATTTATTCAATTTTGGTCTAACCTGATGTGGGCAGGTAGGGAAATTGCTAAATCCAATATGGCTCTTTTGAAGTGCATCCGTTATGTGTTCTTGACGCGGTGGTGTGGTGTTTTCCTTATTACTTAACCGCAAAACGTCAGCTAATTTCGTTTAGAAAAAATCTCTAGCGTATTTGCTTTTAAAAAAACAGAGAGGGAAATACAATACGAAGGAACTAATCGATTGGTGGTAAGCGCTCTGGTGGACTATTCACAATATTTATCTAAATAATATTAGCAATATTTAAAAGGCCTGCATCCGTATTTATTTGGCTGATCTAAGCAAATTTTACTCACTAATTAATCTATTATAGATACCTATAGTTCAAACTCATCTCATCATCATCATTGCGCGCGGCTGTATGGGTGATTGTGTGCGTGCTTGTAACTGTTACTGTGTGTGTGTGAGAGGGTCTGTAACGATGATTAGTGATTACTGAGTTTATCACATGAAATTAATTGGAAGTTTTATATGAATATGAATTTCGTTATAATACAAAATTTTGTTCTAAGAAAAAGGATTATAATATGTTACAATTTTTAAACGATTCTGAACACCTATTAATGAACACTTATAACCTTCAAAGGCAAACAATTAATTAATATGAAATGACATTTTGTACCCAAGATTGAGCCCACGACCTCTAAAATGAAAGTTTTATCGCTCACATTCAGTGTTTTTTAGTACAGATTAGTTATAGTTTTTGCAACACCATAGAATTATAAAATATGCGAAATGCGACCCAAGAAAACGCTACAATATCAAAAAAAACCAGTACGGCCATGTTCAAACCATAAATCCATCACATTATTAGTATTCATGTTAATGCATCAACTAAGTTATTGTTGAAAAGTTCAAAAGCTCTCCGACGCGGAAAACTTCGCGGCATTTAAAGAGGTTTCCCAACGCTTCTAAGTGTAAAGTAAAATGAAACATACAAATGGCCCCAAGGAATTTTATTATTAGTCTTATAGTTTGTTTGTTTTTGAATTTATGACTGTTATTTATATATCAATTTGTCAGGACAATCTCTTGAGAATCCACTATAGCTGAGCGAAGAGACACGCGAATTTTGACCTGTAGGTCCCGGGTTCGAATCCCGGATCTTACCACTTGGTTTAAAAAAAACCTTATATACGAAATATCGTTTGATATTGTAAGAGTAGATTTTCGGTGAAGGTGAAACATCGCAAGACCACCCTTCTCCCAACAAGGATCAGTATTCCCTCTGGGTTGGAAGGTCAAGATGGCAGTCGCTTTCGAAAAACTAGTTCTTAAGCCAACTTAGGTGTCAAAGGACCCGGGGCTCCTTAGGGCACAACCGGAAAAACGGAAAAATGCCTGATGTTAAACATATATACATATAGTGTACGTCATCCACGACAACGCACCCCTCTACAGTGAATCCTATGCGCACGCGGATTAGGTACGAATACGGATTGGGCGACTTCCTGACTTGGTGGGGCGGGATCGATATTTGACGTAAACTTACTGACGTCGCAAAGATTCTCACTTGACATAATACTGTCAGTATTACATTAATGCGCAGTAGTAATATCATGCACAGAAGCGGAGCAGTACCGCCTTCGCATCGTCCCGCTACCGCGCATCCCGCGCCAGTAAGGAAGCACTCATTTAAATGTAGGGGCGCAGTAAAAAATGGTACCGAGTCGATTGATAGCTGACACTGACATTTGACATTTTTCTCATATCGTACTGCCTCCGCACCGACAAATCAGGAAGTCGCCTTTGGCTGTGGATCCCTCCATGAATGTCGTTGGATTGTCCCAGTAGACTATGATTACTTTTCTCGCTCGTTCAATTAAAGCATTAAGGTCTCTGTTTGTATTATCCATCAACAGAGTCAAATCAGTGACGTTTGTTTTGTGTAACTGGAGCAATGCATCAATATACTGCGACTAATGTTTTAGAACTCGAAAGATAAAGGTAATGGCTGGAAGACAGATGCGCATTCCACACGAGATATTATGGCTCAGCGAAGACAATAATAACCATAACATGTAGGTATGGACAGGACATTTCTATTTACTTTTAACACAAGCGAATCAACAACCATCCAATATTAATAAATAAACACATTCATATTGATTAATTAAGGCGATATATCGATTGAAAGAGACACCCTTTGTTTTTCGCTCATGACAAAACGGCATGCAACCCTCTCCGAGAATGGCTTTTTAGACAAATCTCGTTAAATATCTGACTGTGTGCAGGTTTATAAAATTTCCTCTTATCAGTACCTAGATGAGATAAAATACCATCATATTAACATAATCGTCTCTTTTAATAATGCGTTGTCTTAGTAGGCTGAGGAAAAAAAGGAAAATATAGACTCTACTTTGGATTTATTTTCTATCGAGAAAATTTTAAGCAATCATGTTTCGCTATTGTCTGTACCACAATCATATAGTCAAGAATCATATATCTGAAAATCAGCCCCTACTGTTTGCTAATCTGGGCAGGACAGCGTTTCAAAGTCTCCAAATTTCTCAGTGTAGCGCCTTAACTGAAAAAGATGTGGCTCTCGGAATCCTGACTGCTGATGATATTGAAAACGTGTAACGTATTTATCATGCATTTAGTTATATTCATGTTTATGTTAAATATGTATAATATCTGTATTGTACGTATATGTTTATGTATATATGTTTATAGTGTATAAGAAATCATATTTGTGTAATTTTATGTATAATTTGTTAGATTACGTGTATTTAAATTTGGTATTGCTTCTTTTAAGTATCCATGTTTGTGCATAGTAAGTTTGTCTGTCGCCTTCGTGCGTTGCTTTCACTTTTCTCATTTTCTCGAAGGTTAGCTGGAAGAGATCCCTTAGAGGGATAAGTTCGCCTTTGTACTTTCTCATTTTATTTTATAATTTTGTTTTTGTAAATGTTTTCTTATGTGCAATAAAGTATCATACATACATACATATATTTTGTGGACAATCTTACACAAATCAACCTAGTCCCATCCTATTTGTACAGGATACAATACTCTACGAATTATCTTTAATGCACACCTAAATAAATAAATCGAATAAAGATTGTAAGAGCATACCTAAAACCTAGACGGAAACAGCAAGCTGTCTTATCGCCAAAAAGCGATTTCATTCAAACAAGCTTTGGGTAGCGAGGAAATAGAGAAAAACCTACTAAAAATCGGTGGAAAAATCAAAGAAATACTTATCTAACTTCTATATATGATCTCGTCAATAATAACAGGGTACATGAATCAGTCAAACAATATACATTCAGAAACTTCGCGTGTTTCGGACGAATATATTACATACTGGAACTAAGAAATTAACTATTCAAAGCGGAATCCGGTACAATGACCCGATATTTATTGAAATTAAGTGACTTGGATAGGATGGACTGGACGTGACCGAAATATGGGGTGGATAACATAAATATGGGGTGGATTAAGAAAATAGCACACTTTAAGGAGTACCTCGATTCTGAAATCGACGACTGATTATTATGGTGTTGAGGCAGTTTATCTGAATGGCTAACTTACAGATATCCAGCAGCACTTTCGAGCACGTCCACGTGGTTTCTGGGATATGCAGCTTAGCACCACTCAGTCTGTTTCTCCAACATTTTCACACATAGGCACTGATTGTAGGACTGTCCAGGTTTCGAATGCTGAGATAATTCGACGGGAGATTCACATATAATATTTTTAATTCGCGAATTAGCGCGGAGCGGCCATCTGTCTCGTATGGCGCGTAGAGAGTTTTTTTTTTTTTATCACACCAGGGGGCGTTACTGTGCCCCGGAAGGAAAGGCTTTGAGACAGCCGTAAGGTTGCCAGCTCAGAAAACTGATACAAGGAAAATTCATTCTTTACCAATCGTGTTGTCTTGTATGCAATAAGAAATTACCATAATCCTATTAAAGAAAATTAAGAAAGTAAAATTAATTCTACATCTGTTCCTCGTCGGAACATGCCGCTCACCTTAAAAGCACGTAGTGTCTTTTAAAAGCAACCATGCGAAAGTTTAACATAACAATGTAAACTAGAATTATACCTAACTTATTTGCTAAAATATTAAGGCTCGTAACGATACCATGTAATTATTCTAAAGGTAAGGGACAGACTTTGACCACCGGTCGTTTGTAAAGTGTATCCCCACTTTTCAAAGTCACCACGCGAGTGACTTGGTCGGAGCCAGAATGCAACGCGTGAATACGCGCAAGTTTCCACTGCAACGGTGGTAGATGGTCATCACAAACCACCACAACAGTGCCTTCACGGATAGATGAACCGCGGTCTTTAAACCACTTAGTACTCTGTTGAAGTTGGTGTAAATATTCTTTACTCCACCTGGACCAGAAGTGTTGGACAGCTTGTTGTATCCAGCGCCAACGAGTAAGACGATTAGGGTTCTCATCCGTTAAAGAGACGTCGGGCAAAGCCGTTAAAGGTTCACCGATCAGAAAGTGAGCCGGACTAAGGGGGAGGGGGGAGGATGCGTCCGAACTTAGCACGCAAAGCGGGCGTGAATTTAAAACAGCCTCGATTTGACACGTGAGTGTGTGCATCTCATCATAGGTTTGCGTTCGAGTACCTACAACTCGATAAAAATGCGTTTTAAAACTTTTAACTGCCGCCTCGAATAGTCCACCGAAATGACTAGCATAAGGTGGCTGAAAATGCCAAGTTAATCCTTGTTTTAAAGTTTGTTGATTGAGAGCGCTCATTACCGAATCGTTACGTAAAAACGCATACAAATCTTTGAGGTAATTATTACATCCCACAAAATTGCGCCCACAATCCGTATAGATATCTGTACAATAGCCGCGTCGGGACGTGAAACGTCATAAAGCCGCTAAAAAACCTTCTGTCGAAAGTTCGGAAACGAGTTCAAGATGTACGGCCTTAACGCTCATACATACGAAAACTGCCACATAACATTTTATTATTTTTGCGTTGCGCACCTTATTTGCGCGAACGTAGAATGGCCCACAAAAATCACACGATGATTTAAGAAATACGCGCGCGGGACGTAAGCGAACGGCGGGAAGGGCGCCCATTCTAGGCTGCACGCGGGTCGGGCGTGCCCGGAAACAAGGTATGCAACGATGTACTCGAAGACGCACAATGTCGCGACCTGATATAATCCAATATCGCTGTAAGAGCGAGTTTTGCACGCATTGCGGGCCGGCATGAAGCTGTTTGATATGAGCGTCCTCAATAATAAGATTGGTTAACGGGTGTCGTTTAGGTAAAATCAATTGATGTTTGGACTCGTAACGTAAAAACGATTTATGAATGCGTCCGCCGACGCGAAGTAATCCGTCATTATCTAAAATAGGCGCGAGACGCCGCAAACGTAAGGAAGGTAATTGATTTGACAAAATGTGTTTGATGTCCTCGTTAAAAACATTTTGTTGCGTAATTAGGATCAGTCGAGTCAATGCAAAATTATATTCTGGTACGGTGATGTACTCAGGAAACGAATGTACACGTTTTTTACATTTGTTATAAAAACGAAAAATTAGAGCTGTGACGCGAACTAATTTACCTAGCGATGAAAATCGCGTGATAAGGCTGTCATCCGAGCAAGTAGGTATTGTGGATACACATGCGCAATTATTAATTACGGATTCGGTTTTATTGCGTTTTTCTTCCGATGTATTTAATACGGGGTTTCGGACCGGCCAGGAGTCTTGACTATGTTGGAGCCATGCAGGACCATGGTACCACAAGTCGTTGTGTACCAGCGCTGCGGGGAGTAGGCCACGTGATGCCGGGTCGGCACTGTTATCAGCCGACGAGACGTGACGCCAGCAGCTCGCAGGAACGCGGGACAGAATCTCACTGGTGCGGTTCGAGACAAATGTTTTCCATTCGTGCGGGGATGACTGGAGCCATGCCAGCGCGACGGAGCTATCGGACCACGCATATACTTGGTCGGGGCGAATACGATCACTGTAAATGTGCATTACCTTTTCGATTAACTTAGATAGGATTAGACATGCCATCAATTCTAATCTCGGTATGGTAAGACAAACACGTAAGGGCGCGACGCGCGTTTTTGCTATGACCAAGTAAGTTTGAACTTTACCGTTTTTGTCAGTGAAACGTATGTAAACACATCCAGAATACGCAATTTGGCTCGCATCTGCAAATCCGTGAATTTGTATTGAATCAAAGTCCTCAGTGTTAAAAATGTGACGCAGAAACGACACTTGTGTCAAGAGCGGAAGCTCGTTGACGAAATTTCTCCATGAATTTACTACATCAATAGGTGGTTCGGCGTCCCACGAAATGTTAGCCAACCACAGCCTTTGGATCAAATGTTTGGCAAACAAGGTTACCGGAGATAATAACCCGAGCGGGTCGTATATTTTTGCAATTTCCGAGAGGATAGCACGCTTTGTACAAACCGTAGAAGTAATTTGTACTTTGAAACTAAACGAGTCGGATCCCGGATTCCATTGAAGTCCGAGGACTTTGACCCCTTTATCGTTTTCCATTTCAGCAAAGTGGACAGGTTCACGCCGCTCACCGTGAGAATCCGGCGGCCGCGTTGCAGCGAGAATCGCTGGCGAATTGCTCTGCCACTTACGTAACTCGAACCCTGCCGTTGCGCAAATACCTATTAGCTCCTGCTGCAGAGCCAGGGCTGCCTCTACGGTGCTGGCACCGGTGACAATGTCGTCAACAAAGACGTCTGTCAACAGCACTGGTGCTGCTAGCGGAAAATGCTTAGCCTCGTCATGGGCTAGCTGTTTAATCGTGCGTAAAGCGAGGTAAGGGCTGCTTGAAATTCCAAAAGTGACAGTCCGAAGTCTGTAGTCACGAAGTGGTTCCTCGGGCGACTGACGCCAAAGGATGCGTTGAAAATCTCTATCACATTCACGCACAAGAATATTGCGATACATCTGCTTGATATCGGAACAAAATGCAATGTCATGCACTCGAAATTTCAGAAGCACGTCGACGATGTCTAAGTGTAACTTAGGACCTGTCAATAAGGTATCATTTAGCGAGTAACCACTCGTAGAACGGCACCCAGCATCGAAGACAATACGAGTCCTGGTAGTTTCGCTCGAAATTTTCTCGACGGAATGCCAAGGGATGTAGTAACTCGCGCCAGCGGGGGGGTTATCGTCCGCGAGCTCCATGTGGTTGAGATCCACGTACTCTTGGAGGCACGCGTGGTAATCCGCTTTCAACTGGGGGTTACGTTCTAGACGGTATTCCATTTTATGGAATCGTGCTAGAGCAATTTGCCGAGACTCGCCGAGGGGCGGTGCGTCGGGCTTGAACGGCAGAGCGACCACGTATCGCCCTGTCTCATCACGTGTTTGAGTCTTTTGAAAAAAGGCCTCGCATAACTTCTCATCGGGAGCGTAACTCCGCATCTCTGGAACTGACTCCAGCTCCCAGAATGTTTGAAGATTGTCGTTGTCAAACGAGCTAAAACATGTGTGGAGTGGAGCCGAAACATTCGCATTAGAAGTCAATTTACCTAATAGTAAATAACCGAAAACACTGTTCATTGCGATGGGCGTGCCGGGTTTACCCGTGACTACGCCATCACGTAAAATATGGGATAGGATATCCGCACCTAGCAACATTTCAACAGGTTGAGGTTTATGAAATTCAGGGTCCGCCAAGGTTAGTCCCTGTAAATGCGGCCATTCGGCCGGCGCTAGTGGAGCACTAGGCATTTTAGGCATTAATTTAGGCAGAATAAATGCTTCAACTGGAATAACCGGCTGTTGTTTGCCCTTAGGCGTAATAGTACAAGAAACTGTACCTCTTGGTACCACCGGTTCCGCATCCCCAATACCTAATATCGGAGTGCTAGATTGCCGTCGCGGCAAATTCAAACGTTGAACACACGACTCCGATATAAGTGATGCTTGAGAACCACTGTCCGCTAGACAACGTATTGTGGCATAGGTATTGCCTCCTAAACAAATATCAACTAAAACAGTCGATAATAACACCGTACTGTTCGGTTTATCTAAGTTTTGCGCGTTAGTTGCGTAAGAATGTTGAACTATTCCACAACTATCTGGCTGCTCCGTAGGAGCGAGCGAGGCAGGAACAGGTTTCTCAACTTCACTTATAACCGGTAATGAATTGGCGGTCGTAGATAAATGTATTAAACTATGGTGTTTTTTATTACATTTCTGACACCTAAAGTTCGACTTACAACTGTTTACGTCGTGTCCGGGACACAAACAATTGCAACATGCGTTTTTAGTTTGTACAAATGAGAATCTATCTTGCGGGGACAGATCCAAGAATTCTAAACATTTGTTTAAATTGTGACCACCTTTGCACTTCAAGCAAGATCGAGCCTTATTTGCATGGACATAAAGTCGACTTTGGTCTGGAGCTACACTTGCAGCAAAAACCCGCTTGGAGTTTGTTTGACCTTGACCCATAAATGCATTACTTTTATTAGTTAAGGAATTATTTTTCGTGGACTGTGTATTGTTTACGGTGATCATTTGTTCGGCCGACAGTTCGCGTTCTAGGAACGTAATCAAAGTATTTACTTTAGGTATTTCACCTGGATTAGTCAATGAGCGTTCGTATTCCTTACGTGTATTGATTGGAATTTTACGCAATAGTAAATTTAAGAGTACGAAGTCCCATTGGCTAACAGGAAAATCCATTACTTCTAGCGCTTTTGTGTTTTCATAGTAAACATTCAATAGATTTCTTATCGCCACAGCTGACCGGCCGGAGCAAGTTTCAATGTCAAACAAGCGATCCAGGTGCTGTGTTGCAATTATGCGTTTGTTGTCATAACGTGATTTCAGTATACCTAACGCAACTGTATAGTTGTCTTCCGTTATAGGAATCGATTTAATTAAATTGTGTGGTTCGTTTTTAACCGAAAGAAGTAAATACCTAAATTTCTCTACGTCCGTATAGGCATTGTTGTGGTGTACCAGCGATTGAAATAAATCGAAAAAGGCAGGCCAACCCGTCGGGTCGCCGTGATATTCGGGAAGTGACAATTTTGGTAGATTCCGACGATCGGTGGTCAACGCGTCGTGCGGGATATGTACTCGGCTGGCGCGCCGCTTTTGTTCATCTACCTCCTTTAAATTATTTAAATGCGTAACTATCGCGTAATACGCATCATTGAAATCGTTACGAATCTTAATATTCGCTTCTTTATTGAACGATTGCGATTTAATTAATGCTTTTTCAATTTTAGTTTGTAGTTTGGTAAACTTTCGCTGGTGCACGGTTAAGTCTTTTGTTCTAGAACGAAATTGTTCGATGTTTGTCGCTGCGAATTGTAATGTTCTATTTAATTCGTCGAGAATTAAATCTCTTTCAAAGATGTCTTGTGTAATACACGACGTATCGGCTTCATTATTGCCATCACTCGGATTTGGTGCCATTTTGCGAAGACAAAGATGGCGGATATATGACAATGTGAATTTGAATTACGAACGTGTTAGAAATGGGTACGTAATACCGCAAAACACTAAATACAAGACAACAACAACCTGGTAAAGAATAATCCGGATCGAACGGATCAAAAAATTATGTTGAGGCAGTTTATCTGAATGGCTAACTTACAGATATCCAGCAGCACTTTCGAGCACGTCCACGTGGTTTCTGGGATATGCAGCTTAGCACCACTCAGTCTGTTTCTCCAACATTTTCACACATAGGCACTGATTGTAGGACTGTCCAGGTTTCGAATGCTGAGATAATTCGACGGGAGATTCACATATAATATTTTTAATTCGCGAATTAGCGCGGAGCGGCCATCTGTCTCGTATGGCGCGTAGAGAGTTTTTTTTTTTTTATCACACCAGGGGGCGTTACTGTGCCCCGGAAGGAAAGGCTTTGAGACAGCCGTAAGGTTGCCAGCTCAGAAAACTGATACAAGGAAAATTCATTCTTTACCAATCGTGTTGTCTTGTATGCAATAAGAAATTACCATAATCCTATTAAAGAAAATTAAGAAAGTAAAATTAATTCTACATCTGTTCCTCGTCGGAACATATGGTATTATCCATTCTGACGTGGGCCAACTCTGGAGCATGTTTAAGTCCATATTATAAAAAAAAATCTAAGAAACTCCGTTACCGTTTTTTCCTGGCTGACGAGACGAGACAGAATAAAAACAAGGAAAAGCTGGTTGACCCAAATAACTTGTCGTTAAAAGAATTTTCTATCGCTCGCTTCCACAAAATGCCAAAATGTCATGCCATGTCAACGTCAAAATTAGAAAGCGACATAATATATAATATCAAACGCGAAATGTTACAGTATACCTCGAGTTTTATATGGTCCCGTGTGGTTTCAGGTTGAGCAACAGCCACCACCCTCTTTCCCGCCTTTTATTATAAACTAGATTTTGCCCGCGACTTCGATCGCGTGGAAGTCGTTCATCATGATAGAATTTAATTGCTATTTTTTTACATCATACAAACTTCTACCCCCTTAAGGGATGATTTCCGGGATAAAAAGTATCGTATAACTTTCCCCGGGACTCAAACTATTCATATACCAAATTTCATCTTAATCGGTTCAGCGGTTTAAGCGTGAAGAGGTAACAAACAGACAGACAGACAGACAGACTGACAAACAGACAGACAGACACACTTTCGCATTTATAATATTAAAGTATGGATTTAAAAGGAAAATTATTACACCTAAGAAGACATATATTACTAGTTAACGAGTAATAGTCGAACTTAAGAAAATGCAAACTTTCGTAAAATTTCCATAGATACCTTAACTTAGATAATCTTGTTAATTCTGTTAAACACATAGTAAATGGGTCATTGTCAGTCGGAAAAACAAAAGTTGTCCATTCGGTGGTCAATAGTTAACGGCGTGTGTGCATGTAATTTACGTTTTTGTTACATGGATTTATAGACACGGGATTACAGATTATGCGGGTTATCAGATCAATCGAAAATTAAGCTTTGTAGCCCTTAACTTTTGACATGTCCACCGAAAAGACGCGCACCTAAATCTGACAATGACCCAAATTATAAGTTTGGAAACTTTTTAGTCCACATAATTTAAGTAACGGGTGGACAACTGCGGAACCCTACATTGCGCGTGGTCCGACACGCACTTGCCCGGTTTTTTTTAAAGGTAAAAATGACAGCTGTCATAAAGTTACACATTACCTTGATGGTTTTCAAAGCCTGTAAAGGTAAAAAACATTACCTAATTCTTTTTAATTTCGGCCAACCCTTGGCCAGCCAGACAGAAAATTGGTATATTCGTATCTTGATTAACAAATAGTAATAACCTAGTGCCTAGGTACCTAAGTACGTGTTTTGATCTCAATTACTCTTGTTTGTATCTAAATCTTTACTAAGATATGCAACAAGAAGAACGTAAGAGCCAGTATTTACTAGTAAAAGCCGCCGTTTCGTGCTCATTACTAATTTAGTTGATGTACATGTGTACTAGATAAGTTATTACTCGTACACGAGATGAATCATGTTATCTAATACTGCCTTAATTACTTTGCCTGTAGGTAATATAAATAATGATACTAATTGCTATATTTAGGGGACGCACGATTAAAATCACGTAAACGGAGTACGCCCTTAATATATTTCGACAAATTTCGACGATTATCGCACTTTGTGAATTCTCATTCATATTTCGTCTTTCGAGATTTAAGATGACTATGAAATACTATCAGTTTAACTTTATTGTGTCATTTAACCATGAACCATTTTTAAAAGGCAGAGAGCCAGTAACGTGGATAAGTGTTTTTTAATGCGAAATGTTTGTCGGTCGGCCCGAGTATGCTCTCTTCACCTATCGATCTTCTCCCATCCTCTCAATGCTTTTTAATGCGAATTTTTTAATCGTTCTTGGTTTGGTGTTGGACGGTTAGTCGGCCCGAGTATGCTTTATTCACCTGTTGATTAACTTGTACTTTAGAAATAAAAATTCGAACACAATGTATATTGTTAGCGAAATAAATGAAATGAAATGAAATGATCATCCCATCCTCTCAAGGTGACCTGTAATGTTTGGTTGGGCTATCAGCTCTTCTGTTTCGGGTGGGTCACTCCAAGTATCGCTGCAGGGATGTGGTGGAAGCGGACCTAAGTGAGCTCGGAGCCGGTGCAAGGTGGCGAGAAATTGTGCAGGACTGAGCAAAGTGGCGTGCTCTTGTGTCGGAGGCCAATTGAGACTCAGATAATTTTTGATTTGGTACTGACTAACTACAACATATGTTTATCAAGATAATTACTCCGCTGGCTCAGCGCGCTGAAGTGGACCTTGGCCTAAGATAGAAGTTAATGCCAGAGCAGCGCGCGTAATTCTAAAATAAATTATGAATGAAATATTGAAGGTTACCTATGGGCAACCAGAAGGGTACCTACGTATATTTTAACAAGAGATTTTAGGACCGAATGCTTCTTTCAAGGAAAGGGCATTCTATGCATTTCCCGACTATTGAAAATACGTGTCATACTGTATGCACTTGTCATGTAAGTAAACTTCTGTAGAAAATATTTTTCACATCTGCTATTCAGAAAAAAGTCATTGCTACCGACACAATGGGGATGAAAATGGTACTTTTCTTCCCTCATTTGAGCGCAACAATGAATATCTGTTCCACTGGGTAGAAAAAATATTTTCGTCTTGGGCGTAACACTTGAATCTCTTGATACGCTACAAGATTCAACCGCAGTAATCTTTGCGTGAATACAAAGTTTAGCTTCAAATCAGCTGTAAGTGTTTTTCGTGGACTACACGACATTGACATTATTATAATCCTGTCAATATTGTCAAATCTCGAAATTTGAAATTTAATGTCGGGAAAATCGCGGCCATTTATTGGGTCACTGCCCAGCACTCAGGCTTACAAATTTTGAAACAAAATAATTTAAAGTCTGAAATGTGGCGCACAATTTCCTCAACATAAACTGTTTCAGAAACTTTTATTCCGACAGAAAAGTCAAGCAATCTTTTTGGTGTTGAACTTTTTAAATCAAGTCTCCATCAATAACACAAACGACGAAACTTTCCGGGCCGATATCGTTGCCCCGTTGAATATCAATTCTGGATATGTCAGGTATAATAAGTACGCACTAGGTAAACATATTCTGAAATTGTTTGTTCAAAATAAATTTGAATAAAATTGCAATTTTATAAGGTTATTCAAGAGTTTGGGTAGAAAGATTTTAGTGCAGATTTACCTTAATAAATGTTCATGTTTGTAATCCCATAAGTCGACTTCCTGACTTCAAGGCGAGTTCGATATGTGGTATTTTGCTATTTCCTCACTTGACGGATCACATATCATGTCAGAAGCGGCGCAGTATACCGCTTTTATACAGCCCCACTTCCGCACATCCCACTCTAATTAGGAAACACTTGTTTAAATGTAGGGATGCAGTGAAGATTATGACTGTACTGGCTCGACTGAGAGTCAACGACACAGCTCTGACAACACGAAAGTAAACTAAGGTCTTAGTTTCTTCTCTGGGTTGTGAGTTCAGATGGTAGTTGCTTTCGCAAAACCGCGGCCTTAGGTTGTAACTGGGATAACGAGTGAGAAACAAAGGTTGTAGGATTAGCTTTGCTCTTTTTATCAACAAATAACATAGCGGTATAAAAGATATCAAGCTCACGTGGTAATTGACATTAATCCTTGATAATGGCGCTTGCAACAGTGCTGAAATATCGGATACTCGCAAACATAAATATCATCATCATCATCATCATCATCAGCCTATATACGTCCCACTGCTGGGCACAGGCCTCCTCTCATAGATGAGAGGGATTGGGCAGTAGTCCCCACGCTGGCCCAGAGCGGGTCGGGGACTTCACATACAACTTTGAATTTCTTCGCGGATGTATGCAGGTTTCCTCACGATGTTTTCCTAACATAAATATACGTGGAAAATATCCTGTTACTAATCGTAATTTTAATATAGCTGTAGGTACCCTTTATGTGCACCAATTCAGTTTATATACTCGGTACCTAAATGAATTCGGAAATCACTTTTTAAGTACTTCTTCTTCTTCAATACTTGTTCAGTGACGTTCTTCGGTAACGACGCCATGACAGTAGGCAACTGGTTTTGTACGGTAGTGGATTCTGCTCGTCGTCGCTCCGGGCACGTGTGTTCACCAACGCGGCGACGAGCAAAATCCTCCACTTTTTACTTGAATTTAAATTTCGTGAGTCATGTTACACTAAACGTCATGTTAAAAATCACGTTTTAATTGTTACTTGTCGCCCAGAGTGACGTAAATACGTGAGTTTTAACCGTTTAGTGTAATATAATCACTTTTTTACTGGATATTGCTAGACTCAACCGGTTAAAGCAAATTTTCCACGCCATTTTTCGCTGTGTCTATTCGGGCGCTCTTCAATCTCCTTTTTAATTAAGATTTATGTCTTCGTTAGTACGCTTCTGTTTTAAAATTGGGTGGATTTTCCGTAAAACAGCAATTTCTCTGCAAACAACCTAACAGATTTGTTACGTGAAATAAAAATACGGCACAACAGGGCATAAAATGGCCATTACCGCCCGATTTTCGTGTGAAAAATCTAACTTCCCGCCCGCTGAAACGTTAGGTTTTGACATTGGTATGGAGATAGTTTGAAACCCCGGAAAACACATATGTTTGTCTAAAAAATCATTCCTCAAAGGGGAGATCAGCAGCAGTGGGTGGAAAATTGTACTGTTTTTTTCATACAACTACGGCGGCAAATAAGCATACAGTCCACCTGATGGTAAGCGGAGACCGCAGCCTATACACTGCTCGCAGCTCCAAATGAGAACAATCATTACTTATGCTTGCGTTTGGCACACACAGACACACTCACATACACACACATACACACACACACACAACTGCAAAGCTATTCATAATTTTAGATTTAGATTTCACCCTTTTGTTGTTTTTTCCTATGTTTAACTTATAAATTTTTGAGCTTATTAACTTTTGGCACCTAATTTGTAAACTCTTATTCGAATTGGCTACCTACGAGTCAGGTTGTGCCTCTAGCGTAGGGGTCAGTGTGCCCCTATGTATGTTAAGCTGTATAGACTGTATATAGACTACTGTATATTTGTGTAATATAGATTATTTGTATTTTGTATTTGTATAGTATAATTTATTAGCAACATCATTATTTATTTCAGGCGATGGCGTGTTCTATGCGGACAAATTCACGCGCAAATCTAGTAGATAATGTGTTTTCACTTTTGCGTCTTATTCCCTTCTAATAAGGTGTAAAATGTTTATATTCCTTTGGCGTTGACTGCAGCAATTTGTTAGTTCAGCAAACAATTTGTATTTGTTTGTTTTGTTACAGATAACGACCGCAGCTGTTGCAGTTTGAGGTAAATTGCATGTTACAGTTGAAATTATTTCAAATGTCCGATATTTTATAAAACTGTCTTTAGATTTTGAACCTTATGCTTGGACGCTAAAGTCCTTCTTTGAACAAAGTTATTGGTTAAAATTCAGCCAGCTCAAATGATTTTAAGTGTACAAACTTTCACGAATTCCTTTTATCACGATTGTCTTACCATTTATAATTTTATTTCTACAGCAACTAATTATTTAGCTGCAAAATACGTTTTTAGTTTTATCGTTAACACAATCATTAAAAAGTATTCCAACTTCATGGCATTAAACATTCCAAGGTCCTTATGATTCATTTAAAAACTATCATACATTTTGTGTGTGTATTTACTTGTATTTTGATATTTTATTTTCGGTACGATCAAGTACGATAACTCTGATAATCATAACCCGGTCAATTAAGCAGGTAAAAGAGCTATCCAACGACACTCCACACAATGGGGTTAAAAGAAAAAACCACCGCCACTTTAGGTGTAGGGGAGGTACCCTCATTTTTTTTTCAATATTATACCGTTTTAATCGGCGTCATTAATATTTAAACTCGTGCCAAATAACAGCTTTCTAGCACTTACATTACAGTTACTGAGCCAAGCCGGGGAAGGACGGATATAGCGAAACTAAGGCGACTTCCTGATTTGTCGGTGCGGAGGCGGCACGATATGAGAAAACTGTCAAATGTCAGTGTCAACTATCAGTCAACTCAATACTACTTTTTACTACGCCCCTACATTTAAATGAGTGCTTCCTGACTGGCGCGGGACGCGCGGAAGCGGGACGATGCGAAGGCAGTACTGGTTCGCTTCTGCGCATGATATTACTACTGCGCAAATGTAATACTGACAGTATTCCGTCAAGTGAGAATCTTTGCGACGTCAGTAAGTTTACTTCAAAGAAGAAAATGTCACATATCGATCCCGCCCCGCCAAGTCAGGAAGTCGCCTAATAAGGGTGCCTTGTTTACTACGGAAATGGTCTGCAACGCCCTTTAGATCATTCTGGATTTGTGGTTTGTCCTTATGGTCCATGTACATTGCCATCATCCTAGTTTCTCAAGTGAAATTATTTCAGAAGTAAAATGGACAACCATACTAACCAAGAACTTCTACCGTTCTGAGTAACATTGATACTAAAATATTCGCTCAGTCTGTTAACTCTAGCTCCAATAGCAGTGACCTATTTGTTAATGGTGGCAAGCTGGCAAGTTAATGTAGCTAGGAACGTAAACAATCATTTTAAGTTAATGGATACATTAACTGTTATTGTGCAATGCTGCAAGTATGCTTTAGTGTTGCAGTTTGTGTAAGGCGACTTCCTGATTTGTCGGTACCGAGGCAGTACGATATGAAAAAAGAGTCGGTGTCAGCTGTCAGTCGACTCGGTACCATTTTTTACTGCGCCCCTACATTTAAATGAGTGCTTCCTGACTGGCGCGGGATGCGCGGTACCGGGACGATGCGAAGGCGGTACTGCTCCACTTCTGCGCATGATATTACTACTGCGCAAAAGTAATACTGACAGTGTTCCGTTAAGTGAGAATCTTTGCGACGTCAGTAAATTTACGTCAAAGAAGAAAATGTCACATATCGATCCCGCCCCGCCAAGTCAGGAAATCGCCTAAGGCGAATTTCTGATATGTCGGTGTGTTGATTTGTTTCCTCACTATATTTTCCTTCACCGAAAAGCCACCGGTCAATATCAAATAATATTTTGTAAATAACTTTTCGAAAGCCCAGTGATACGAGCCGGGTTTCGAACCTGCGACCTGCATTTTAAAGTCGTATCTCACATCTCGGCTACACTCATCATCATCATCATCATATCAGCCGAAAGACGTCCACTGCTGGACATAGGCCTCCCCCAAAGAGTGCCACAATGACCGGTCTTGCGCCACCCGCATCCAGCGGACTCCCGCGACCTTTACCAGGTCATCAGTCCACCTTGTGGGGGGTCTACCCACGCTGCACCTTTCGGCTACACTATCGGTAGCTAATATTGGTCAGTCGTCATATAGTAGTTTATGCAACTGGTACATTATGAGGGGCATTAAAACACGAGTGTGTTTTATGAAACGAGCCGAAGGCGAGTTTCATAATAAGGTCACACGAGTGTTTTAATGCCTAATTATGTACAGTTGCATACATTACTTTATCTACACACATATTATAATTACTCTAAGATGGGTTCAGAAACCGTAGTAAATAAATACAATAATTGTGTTAATACAACCTTTTTTGCACGGTTGCGGAAATATCGAAATCAGAACTGGCAACCGATACCTGAATGTTATTTTAAAAAGTAAAGAGTCCTTATTCTGATGTGATCATGTCGTTCTAGCTCAAATTTCGTGCGATATATACTAAAAAAACATCGAGCTGACATTTCGCATCGACTGAATTTGAATTTTCAGTGATACTAGTGAGGGACATGTCAACTTTGACATTTAAATTTTGACAGTTTTGTTTGACGTAATATTTTAACATCATATATGAGATTAAAATGAAATATTTTATTACTGCTGTAGCCTTAGCCACAGATAAGAAAATTGCCATAAATTCATTGAATGTTGAAATGAGAGTCATTTTCTACGGTTTCCGAACGCATATTAGAGGATTTATGATATGTGTGTAGATAAAATAATTTATAGTAGTAATTATTACTCTTTGCACGTGATAGAAACAAACAGGTTAATGTTACGAACACTTTATTATTCCCACCATAATAATTTTTGAGGCTACAATTTCACACAATACAGATGATATTATATTATATGTTGCACATATTACATGCTAATAATACAGGTACACTCCTCGATAGCAAATCTGATAATAATCTTAGTCAGTTACGGCAAAGTTAATTACAAAGCTGATCTGTATTATTAATTATGATTGTTAATATTTACAATCATAATTAATAACGATACCTAATAAATACAAGTACGATACTTAGGTTGACACTTTATCCACTTCTTGTCACCTTCACGGCTGCTTGGCAAGAGAGAGCTCCGTGGAAGGTGACCGGCTATTTATGAACTCGACTTTGTGACGTCACCGGAAAGACTGGATTGGTTCAGTCAGTGTTGCCAGCGCCACCAAGTGATGGTGCTGCCACCCAAAATTACCCGGGCGACAACATCCGGCCGTCCTGCTAACGGGGTCGTCCTCGACTCCCGTCATGGGCTGATGTTGGAGCTGCGAACATGACAAAAATATCTTTCAAATATCTGTTTAATGGTATACACTTGTGTTGGCATATACTCTTATGCTTACGACCTTTAACAGTTATTTGTACGTAATCGGTACCAGGAATCGGGCGTGTATCGGCTTGAACTTTGTGATTTTATTCGATCACATAGTTGTGTATCGCCTTAACCCCATGCAGCAGTGTTCACCCTCGGATTTCTGCTACATGTTCACATTCCTTATACATACAATGTACATGTTCGAAGCGTAAACATTAGGCCAGCACAATTGCCACTGCTAATTATACAACAAAGTTTCTATGTATGCCATCTTAAAATACCATATGGAAAATTATAATATTTTACCCTGCATGATATACAAATAAATATGAGAAATATGTACAATTATCTTGATTTCTCCTGACAACATCCGGTTATTTTGGCATCTACCTGTTGCCTCAAGGAGGTAACACAACCAAGTGTTTGGTATCATCATCGTCAGCGATTGATTACATCATTGTCAACGCAATTTTTTACCTATGGAAGACTTCATTCAATACTGCGACAGTGGTTGGTTTATTTTTCTAATTATTAATGTCCTGATGAATTTTAGTCTCATGCAATATCCACCCTAAGCAACGCAAATCTTTTAGAACTGTCATATGACATTGTTTTACCTGCATATTCGATCTAGGTACTGCTATCGCGATAACATGTCGCCTGATATTTAGATTATTACACAAGTTCGTAAAGAGCTATGACGCATGTACTACCATTAGGCATTAAGCCCGCCATTTCTACAATTCTGTATTTCTTTGAAATGTAGTTTAAATAAATAAATAATACTACTAATCGTCGCAAATCAGTGGTTTTGTATTACCGAATTGTTTAAATAATTTTTTTTTTCGAAGTTCATAATGTACTAAAAGTACACAAGTTAAAAATAATATAGGTTTTTGTTTTACAACAATTTTTTTTTTTTTTTTTAGTGAAAGTGTTTGATGACGTATTTGTTTTTATAGTAAATACAATTTAGACGGTTCTTGATATCTTTTGTCAATTTTACTATATAAAACGAGAAACTAATTGCTGGTGCGTAATCTTGCTATGGTCTTGTCTACAGATAAATTACCTATGGCACATTTACAAATAAAATGCAAGTACATAAAGCGTTTCATTTGGGTGGAGTTCGTTATCCCATCGCCGGCCAACTCGCTCCCTGGCTTGAACTTGTAATGTTCCGATTACAAGTCGTGTATCACCACATACCCAAATAAATAGACAGTGGCGCTCACTACGGATGCCCACTGCTCTACTCTTTCAACCACTTTAAGTACCTACACTATATTCTTCGGACGAAATGAATGCAATGCAAGTACAAAAAGCGTTTCATTTGGGTGGAGTTCGTTATCCCATCGCCGGCCAACTCGCTCCCTGGCTTGAACTTGTAATGTTCCGATTACAAGTCGTGTATCACCACATACCCAAATAAGTAAACAGTGGCGCTCACTACGGATGCCCACTGCTCTACTCTTTCAACCACTTTAAGTACCTACACTACATTCCTCGGACGAAGCTACTGCATTAGATCAAATACAAGATGCAACGTAAGTAATTTTATCAGTTTCAATCACAAAACCATTTCATTAAACTTTATAAGTACTACTTGAGTCAATTATAGGAACAATGTTACATACGTTTGTTCGCTTCGGCCTCGCCTGACAATACAATTTCACGAATATACACATAATATATACTAGGGTCTCGCAACTGAACTGATTTACTGATAGCAACCAATCACCCACGATATTGAACATCACAGATTCGACATTGACTTTGTTGTCACAAATCGGGTTTCTACTCAAGACATCCAGAAACTGCATTTGGGCTTCCTGCTCTTTGGACTACATCATATGATATTGTGTGCAACAGACTAATGCGGGGTACGATATCCCGCTTGCCTTCTGTAGAAATTTTAAAAAGTAATTCCTATTAAATAATGTCTAACTAAACCTCTCTGATCCCGCCACTATGGCCATTTTCTCGACTGTACTTTGGCGGCTGTAAGGATATCTAAGTATTCTCCTTCCTCGCTCGATAATTGTGTCAAAATACACCTTATTCCATCCCTACTGGCGTCTGTGTAAATATTAATCAGCAATTTCGAATTGTACACATTTTGGGCTCAGTGTTATCAATTAAGGGACTTATCAATTTATTTACATCTTGTTCATGTTCATAATTGCAAATCTAATTGTTTATATGATTCAAATACTAATATTATAATTCGCAACGCCAGCTTCGTCAGGGGGGGCAACAACAAATCATGCAGCAACATGTTTTATGATCTGATTTACAAACGCTTCTAGGTGGCCATTTTTGTTAATTGAATTGCAACGTTTATGTATAAATGGTTTCTTTTGTGACCGCTCTCACTACAACAAAATAACGTTGGAAGTAGGTGTGTAGATACGTTGCTGCGCACGGATCGGTTTGCTTTTAAGGGGAGGTATCCCCAACGCAAATGTCCCGCTCTAACACGCGTGAGTATACAATTAACCATCCCGCTCTCTACGCAAGCTCTGCGCGTGGTTTCGTAAATATTTAGCAATAGTCATTAAGCCAATCATTTTATCAAAGCAAACCCAGCGAAATTGTCTATAACTATTTAGGATCTTTACTTAATTGAGTACAAAATTTAATGTTAAATATTAGTAATATAGTTCCAAAAAGGAGTAACTTCGCGATTTTTTTCTATCGAGTGAAATTCATCAGGTCATGTAACTGACTGCGATTTTGACTAGACAAGATCCTTATGTAACACATTTTTTTATTTTATTTTTAGACACTATATTCTATGTCTCAGATGGTTTTTACAAATTCACAAGTGGTAATACCCGGCCTTAATGCTACCGTTTAGACTATAGCCTATAATTGCTAAAGTAGCCGCGTTAGATTGTCGGACACTTGGTTTGTTTAATACGCTGTTTATCTATCATAATTATACTGTATTCACATTACCATGCAAAAAAATGCTTATTCGTCACAGTCAACTGTTTCAACAATTATCGAAATAAGGCAACTGAAGTTTATCTATTCTACCCTCTTGTTCGAGAGAGGACTAGAAAATTCATACAAGTCCTCAATTAGCCACTTTATTAACGTTCCTATATAGACAATATACAATTCTGGTCAATTTGAAATGTTAAAATGTGACAACGTAACATCACGCAATTGGATCCATTCCCACTTGGTCCAATTCGTTTCATTGTCTAGTAAAAAGAAATCTAAGCACATTTTGACGGTATTCCGCACAGAAATATATCAAGATAGAAGGAAAGAGTTCGGCAATTTGTAGGGAGACCGAGCGTGTAACATTTTGCGTAGGTACTTTGACGTCACGAGCGTAATTTAGTGATGAGAAACATAAGCCGCGCGAAAACGATTCAAAAGGATCGATTAGAAGTATTAGAACTCGGCACCGATTCTATGCATCGATTTAAAATATCGATAAGAACCGACAGAGGAAATGATTTTTTTTTCGACAGAAGAAATGTTTTGACAGAGGAAATGTGTAAGCTCAGAATTTAAATCGAAAAATATAAATGTAGGTAGGTACCTACCTAATAACCAATAAATTGCGTTACATTTTAGTAATTTGTACATATTACCCGCTCCAGTTATTAACTAAGTACCTATAAACGTGTACCATTTTCAGGGTTCCATACCCTAAGGGTAAAACGGGACCATATTACTAAGACTCCGCTGTCCGTCCGTTTGTCACCAGACTGTATCTCATGAAAAGTGATAGACAGTTGAAATTTTCACAGATGATGTTTTTCTGATGCCGCTATAACAACAAATGCATATTAATTTAATATGCATAAGAATAAAATAAATATTTAAGGGGGCTCCCATACAAAAGATATAATTTTTATTGCCGTTTTTATAGATAATGGTACGGAACCCTTCGTGCGCGAGTCTGACCCGCACTTGGCCGGTTTTTTATATATTCTTTGTTACAGACCATGGAAAAATCAAAGAAGTCCAGCGAAAAAATATTAAAAGCTAAGAGGAAAGCGATTAATAATATTTGTTTTGCACTACGTACATTATATAGCTGCATAATAATATAAGAACGTAATTATTATTTCGTCTGTTTTCAAATTCAATTTTAATAATCGAGTAAGAAAATCGCAGTGCACAGCACTATTCTTTAGTTTTGACAGAAAAAATGACTATCGACCTTGAACGTGACTCGACAGTTTGAATAGCTTATTTTTACATTGCTGGTTTTGAACGCACGCCAAGTCTGGCTCGTCAAATTAAAGCCGCAATGGAAAGCTAGCGTTGACACACAATCGCCCGCTACCGTTATGATGAAAATAATAAAATATTTCGTTTTTTAATTATTAACAGATATTTAAGAACAAATTGTACTTACCAATGAAAGGAAATACCTCGATTAACAGCTCCAACTTTCTTGGAAGTGTTTGAACAATTAATTATTGCGCAACGAACCATTTTGTTTTTAAAACCTGGCGTCGCACGCATAACGCGATCGGGAGCACACTGAAGTTTGCGGCGAGCAGTTGTGTCTCCGGGACGTAATTTCGCCACGCGAGGTACATACACTCGTTCCTTCTATCTTGATATATTTCTGTGTATGCCGCCTTTGTTTTGGCAGATATTAATGCTGGTGACTGTACGTACACCACCTCATTTCGTGACATTAAAACATACATATCGGAGCATGTTTGAGAAAATATCATTAGGACTATATAGGACGTGTTATGTCGAACTCGTAAAGTAAGATTTGACACTAGAAATAGGTATTTGTAACGTGTACCACCTAATCCAGTAAACAGAAAGGGCAAATAAATAATACAGAAAATGGTTAGAAGTAATAAGAATAAGTTATTAACTACGCTACGTACATTATATAGCTGCGTATAGTGCGTATTAATATAAGAACGTAATTATCATTTCTTCTGTTTCCAAATCGATTTTAATAATCGAGTAAGAAAATCGCAGTGTACAGCACTATTCTTTAGTTTTGACAGAAAAAATGACTATCGACCTTGAACGTGACTCGACAGTTTGAATAGCTTATTTTTACATTGCTGGTTTTGAACGCACGCCAAGTCTGGCTCGTCAAATTAAAGCCGCAATGGAAAGCTAGCGTTGGCACACAATCGCCCGCTACCGTTATGATGAAAATAATAAAATATTTGGTTTTTTAATTATTAACAGATATTTAAGGACAAATTGTACTTACCAATGAAAGGAAATACCTCGATTAACAGCTCCAACTTTCTTGGAAGTGTTTGAACAATTAATTATTGCGCAACAAACCATTTTGTTTTTAACACCTGCCGTCGCACGCATAACGCGATCGGGAGCACACTGAAGTTTGCGGCGAGCAGTTGTGTCCCCGGTACGTAATTTCGCCACGCGAGGTACGTACACTCTTTCCTTCTATCTTGATATATTTCTGTGGTATTCCGTAATTATTGCAAAACCTGATTTCATCCTGTTATCAGCTCGTCCAAAGCACGTGAACTAGCATCAACCATGTTAACCCTAATCAATATTATCAACAAGACTTTCAAAGTCAGTAATCACTGGCGATACTTAATATAACATTTTAACTCACAGTTTACGGTTGTTTACGTCTATTTTACTTCCCACTTCTCCACCTCCGATCCCTGCTGATGTCACTGCTCGCGGATCGTGATTGTGGCGATGTCGGTGATGAAGTAGATGACACTCTTGCTCGTAGCCTCGTTCTCTTGCGCTTGCGACCACGTGGCCTGCTGTGAACGTGTTTTCGAGCACTTCTGATGATAGAAACAAACAGGTTAATGTTACGAACACTTTATTATTCCCACCATAATAATTTTTGAGGCTACAATTTCACACAATACAGATGATATTATATTATATGTTGCACATATTACATGCTAATAATACAGGTACACTCCTCGATAGCAAATCTGATAATAATCTTAGTCAGTTACGGCAAAGTTAATTACAAAGCTGATCTGTATTATTAATTATGATTGTTAATATTTACAATCATAATTAATAACGATACCTAATAAATACAAGTACGATACTTAGGTTGACACTTTATCCACTTCTTGTCACCTTCACGGCTGCTTGGCAAGAGAGAGCTCCGTGGAAGGTGACCGGCTATTTATGAACTCGACTTTGTGACGTCACCGGAAAGACTGGATTGGTTCAGTCAGTGTTGCCAGCGCCACCAAGTGATGGTGCTGCCACCCAAAATTACCCGGGCGACAACACACGTGCATGTCGTGCATCTGAATGAACGTTCGTATAGCATAACGATAGTTATGTTTATGTTTACGCATATGCACGGTCACGAGCGGGCGGTTCGCACTAACGTGATAACAGCCATAATTCCGCTTATCAAAGGCTCTGTCAATATTGACACGCAGCCACAGTTTAAGGCTCTGCTGATGCACTATTAGTCAGCCACAGTTTAAGGCTCTGCTGTTCATTTAGGAGAACCAACAGCAATATAATATTGTAACAACATGAATAACAGCAGCGCCAATTACATCCTCACAGGTAGCGCTAGAGTGTATATGTATGTATGTATGTATGTAATAACTTTATTGTACACAAAAAAACACAAAAAATACAAACAAATAAGGACATTTTGGTACAAAGGCGAACTTATCCCTAAAAGGGATCTCTTCCAGTTAACCTTTGAGCAATTGAGTGGAGACAGGAACCAGAAGATAGACAAACACGTGTACAAAGTCTATATATCTACAAACTACCTAATATACTACAAACTACCAAATAATACAACAGGGTATACAGGGTGTCCAGTAATTTATGGACAAGCTTCTAACCACTGATAGAGCACCTGAGGCTGGTCCAGAAAATGCACATTCAGGTTTAGTACGAGTAAAAGTCCCTTGGTTATATGTAACATTGGCAATTAGTAAGAAAATAGAAAAGTTCGATTATCTCGAAAACCAAGGGACTTTTAATAAACCTGAATGTCCATTTTCTGGACCAGCCTCAGGTGCTCTATCAGTGGTTAGAAGCTTGTCCAGTAATTACTGGACATCACCTATATACACTCACGAGCAAAAATAATGCATACACTAGGTATTGAACTTCCATAGAAAATGTGTCCGTTATTTTTGCTCTTGAGTTTACTTATATAAGTGTGTAGGTACTCGTACACAATTACAAATTTATACAGCGTTAGAACAAGAATATTTGAGAAAAAAACGTCAAGTAGTCTAAGCACACTTTGGAGGACCCCTTTTCCTATCGCCCAATAAAGCGATAGGAGTGCGTGGTTGGAGAGTGGCTCAAGCCACTCCAGAAAAATCCAGGGGAACCTGCGGCACGACCACGCGGGCGGTTTAAGCACTAAGAGAGGGAGGGAGAGGACTTACTTTGATGCTGACCGTACGAGCAGAGGTTTGAACCCTCCAGCTTGAAACGCGTGCTTCACCGGAAATTTCCACCCACCATGCTTAACAGCCGTTAAACCGAGCATTGCCTTAACAACAGTTTACCCCCGGAAATTATCTCGTTGTGTTTGCCGCAGACTGTTTGAGTAATGCTTGAACCAACTTCTTACTGCACTAAGTACAGAAATACACCGGCCATTGTTTTAGTTGAAGCAGTTGCGTAGTTGCAGTGCAAGGCCTTCTCCATACAAACTCCGTGCAAGTTTTATTCATGAATTTTGGCACTCCCGCATATATTTTTTTTTGCTTGTTAATATTAGATATACGAAGAATGTCAAGCAAAAAATATCAAAACATTCAAAAACGTACTGAATTCAAAAAATATATAAGATTAAAAAAAATATCTTGAGGTTCTAGCTAATTAAAAAATAAGTGTACTGGCCATAAATCATAATTGTAATGCAAACCAAGAAAAACTTGCACAACGTTTGGAGTGATTGCGTATAACAGGCGCCTTAAGTGGCACATCGCACGTAGAACCGATGGCCGTTGGGGCCGAACCAATTGTCAATTGTCAACGTGTCAAACAAAAAAGAAAATAAAAAGGAAACGAAATTCACCCACACACTCACATTAACATAACCTAAATAAACGAACGTTTTTAGAAGGACCGTAAACCCACATTAAAGACTCTCGCTCTTATTCTTTCTTTACTGATCTATTCACCTAATCTTGTCTCCTTAATAGGTGTCTATATTCTGCTTTATGCAAGCCTGTGAGTAATCCCAGGTCGTAAGGCGATTACGGACTCCGATTAGACCCTTAAATGCTAATCGTGTTAGTGGACGAAGCACCTAATCACGCATAACGCTGAGTTGTGACCATTTCGTGACAAAATTCGGTTTTGTAATGTCCCGTTTGTGTTTGGCACGAATAAATGTTTCTTTTCTTTCTAATCTGAGCCTGTACTCCGAAATTAGAAATCCGAACTTCGTTTAATGCCGTTCATTTCACTCATACTGTGTATAACACGAGAGTGAAAGGGACGCCACGATACGAAGTAAGAATTTCTAATTTCGGAGTAGAATTTCTGATTCGGCCATTGCTGAGTTGGTTTAAGGAATATTTAAATACATTTAAGTATACCGAACACATGTGCAAATCCTGTGAAACATCAATTGGAATAAGATACTCAGGATCCGGTTGGTACAGTCCAGTTCAAATAATGTGCAAGGACTAAGGCTGGGTTGCACCAAACCGTCTGTAATCGTAAGCGGTGTTCGTCAAATCTGATTGTATGGAAAGTTTGACAAGTTTCTATGGGATGACAGCTGCCGGCGCCATATTTGACGATGACCGGTCTGTGTTCGTACGTTGGTGCAACTGGCACTAAGTGATCAAAAACGACTATGTACATGGGTTAGGTACTAATGTGTTGTAGAAGGAAGCTTTTTTTGGAATAAATTACACTTTTCGCAGTATTTTTTTTAATTTAATACATTAATAAATATTTTAACAACATATCTAATATCTGCCAAACTGCATAACAGTTTGTAGCCAGAAAAAAAAATCATTTTCACTTCCCATCTTCGACGGCGCACAGACACTGTCGTTCCTACACTGTCGTTGCAACAATCATCTAACTAAGTAGATGCTGTGGCCAATGATCATTTCATAGAAAACTTTTTTTAAAAGGGGTTGAATTTCTCACCTAACCTAACTCACTTCTAATGGATCTAATGAGCTTTTAGCTGTATCTCAAAAGTTAACGGTTTCTAAAAAATGATTTAGATTAGATTTAGATTCAAATATTTATGTCATGAGAAAAAAATAAAATAATAAAATATAAAAGTGTATTTCTGACAAATAATATTATGACAGATAACCCAGTACTATTGTTAAGAGCATAATTATTTAAGGTTGCTTAAATAGTTTGAAACTTTTGGGAACTAGGTAATATTTATTAATGAATACGGCTGCATGACGTGTAAGTCTAACATTCAACCACCTTTTTTACACCCTTAAGGGATGAATTTTCAAAAACGCTATAATTTTCCTACGTTTTAATCGAGAGTCTACATGCCAAGTATAAAGTTACTTACTCACTTTAGAAAACCAAGTTGCCCATAATAACTTTCAAACCCTTTTCACCCTTTTGCCACTTTTTTCTTGATTTAATGCTATAAACATAAATATACAAAGTTTCAAGTATGATATTATAACGAACGAAAAAATTTCATTAAAATCAAATTGAAATACAAATTTTACGATTAGCATGTACCACAATGCTTTATTTTATTTTATTTATTTTGCTTTATTAAGGAAAACAAACAGCAACAATCATACATAAAGCTATTACAGTTAGGTAGATCATAAGCCAGCAAAGTTTTCACCAATACATCAGCACTTATAACGAAAATATGCACGAAGTAAAAATATATAAGTACCTAACATAATTAGTAAACAGGATGGAACAGAACAAGAAACTTCCCTGGAAACAGGAAATGAGTTAATTTTCACTTTTCTAATTCAATATCTAAATTTAAACTAACGTGAGACATAGTTACACTTAACATGTCGCAAATTGTGACTTTTCCTAGTGAGTGTCAACCGTTAACTGTTATTCTTTATTAAATTGATATTCCATCACTATATTAGTATTCGTATACTGAAACTATTTTGAGACATCAATCAAAACAAAACAACAAAGAGACAGCATGTTTCAAGCCTACTCTGTAAGACAGTGAATGTATCATTTCAAAGCGCAAGTATTCAGTTACTCATTATAAAAGGTATTATTAATAATTCTAATGTTTATTAGCTTTTTTACAATTCGATTGTATACTACTTACTTGTCACCATCACCTATAAAGTGCTTCTTACTGCGGTTACATAACTACTATAATTTTGGTAGAAAATATCAGTATGTTTATATATTCTATCATGAGTGGAACACGCTCTTACGGCAAAGCGATTTTTCGAATAATTATTCCTACAAGTTTTTACGGAAAAAGTGTCTTTAGAACGAGTACGTAGGCCAGAGCACTTGATTGATATATTACTCAGGAGATACGGAGAATCCACAATATTATTGATAATTTTATACAGTAAAATCTGGTTACTGTGTTCCCTACGTTTCTGCAGGGGAACAATATCGTTGAAAGTAACATTTTTGAATTTATACTTTAGTCGTTTAATGAATTTGTGTTGAATGCGTTCGATGGAGTCAATGTAGCAATGATATTGTGGATTCCAGGTTGCTTTAAATGAAATTGCTTTGTATTTCATCGTGTCCTTTGACTCCAGCCTTTGACAGCTATTATTAAGATAGAATACCTGGCAATATCCTATTAGTATAAGTGCTCTTGTAAATATAACCACGCACATTAATACCCACAATACCCCTTAATACTCACAATTTGTACCCGTAATTTTGTAGAATCCTCTATTAATATGTCCTTAATACGACCAGTTAAAAATACTTTGATTTCAAATTTTAACAAAATTATTGATAATACCAATAAAATGATTAAAAAATAAGATGATTTTATTAAAAGTTTAGATAGCCCTTTTTGATCTTATTGTGTGTCTGTGTAGCGGAAGAAAGCAGTTATAAGCTCGAAAATGGTAGAGTTGGAGTGATGTTTGAAACAATACTTCTTAATAAAAAAATAAAAAAATACATTGTTCTAGATAGTAGCATTGAGAATTTTTAAAAATATGTGTCAGTTCAGAAACTGGCCTAAATAGATGAGCGTTTTTAAACTGATAAGGGCCACATTTAGTAACTTTACATAATAACACATTTTCTCTAGAACTATCGACACAATGGACAAATCAATAAAGAAAGGGCATTGTGCTCGTGGCTCCTCAGAAGTTGAAGCGTCAATAAGGCAAGACGTATGCTTCCGTTGTGGTATAAAAAAAGAAAAAAACTCTCCTTGTAAGTAATAAATAATACCTTTAAAAGGAAATCGCGCTCTTTCGTAACAAGCTATTGATTAATCAACATTATACAAAGTCTAGTATAGTCCAGAACAACCGTGATATCCCGGCGACATTATTTTCGTAGAAAGTAATTAGTCGCGCTGCTCAACCAGTAAGTAATTATACGGATTTATGGCAAGATGGCCGAGGGGTCGATCATACACACACATTTCGCATTCCAATATTACATGAATATGCGCTCGCCTTCAATCTGAAGCTCGCGGGGATCCTCAACTCGTACATATGAGTTTTTCATAAAACTTACAATATCACCTTTTTTAAGCCTATGAGTGTCCCACTGCTGGGCAAAGGCCTCGACTTTTGATCTCCACTCACGGTTGTGAGCAATCTCTGGCCAATCCTCGTGGTACGCGTCTAGGTCGTCCCACCATCTCCGTCTTGGCCTGCCACGTCGTCGTCCGTCGCCCATCGTTCGGCACCCACTCCGTGGTCAGTTTGGCCCACCTTTGTGGATGCATGCGGTAGACGTGGCCTGCCCAACCCCACTTGCCGGTCTTAACTCTAACGTCAGCGGTGCCAATTTTTGAGCGCAGCGTAGAATTTCAGACCCGATCGATCGGTTTCATAATATCACCTAAAGAAATATATTATGTTGAAGAAACCGGTCTAATCCCAAGAAGGTTTTCGTTTTTCCTATGGGTTGGAATGTCAATTGAAAATCTTGGGATTACACAGTGCCTCAAAACTCGTCTCTATAAGTAATCAGTGTTTCCTGCCCAACATGACGTATGGCGCCGAGTTAGTTTATTTTCCGCAAGTCAACATCTAACTTGCCTATTTTGCGTGAAAAAGGGGTAGCGCTACTCTAACCACCCAAGTTCTTATATGAACCTTATATGGTTGCTCACAAATAAGGCTGCGCATAAAGTACGGGAAACACCTTTTCTCAAAAATAATATGTAATGTTCTCATAACATCCGTGAAGATAGTATTCGAAAGTGGCTCATCCTGGACAGTTGCCAGAAGTGTCCAGGAAGTAACACCTACTGTCCAGGAAGTAAGTATGTAAATCCCATTACATATCATAATATTTGAATTTAGTTTTTGACATTTAAAAAAAATGTAGGTACCATGGAGGTTGACGTGTCCGTATTGCACGATGTGAATTGGCGGGAAATACAGTTCAATCATGTTTTTAACTATTTCGAGACTAATTTAGAAATTAACATGAATAGATTAAATGAAATTAAATACTAATAGTAAACATAAAATAAATACGATTCTTTTTACGATTAATTAAATACGATTTTATAAATCTATTCCATTGGGGTTGTGGCATAATATCAGTGTCTTAACACAACATCTAGCTAAAAAAAGTTCAGTTGTATTTTGACGGGATTGACTTCATTGATTTAATATATAAAATAAGAAGTATAATTGATAAAAATTAGTATATGTAGATGAATCAGATTGCAATACATACACAGATATCACTAGGTACTGAAAAAAATACTTCCATCCAAGTCTAAGGTGGTATTTGACCATTTATAAAAAGTTCATCAAGTGCAAAGCGGAACATGAAAGTACTAGTTGGTCAGAATGCAGGTACAATTTGTTTCATTTTTGAGAAAAGCACTATACAAGCTTCGACCGTAAGTGCCATACTGGCCTCGTATTATAGCCGGACCTCGCCTGCGGCTCGGCCGGCTAACTCATACTCGTCCAGGATGGCTTACTTACTGGTCTCTGCAGTAATGTACTATTCCTTTACAGATGTGCAAGTTGCAGAAAGATTCCAAAAAGTTGGATAAGTTCTGGGAAATTTCTTGAGAATTTCATAGAAATATAAGAAATTTCCATTTTACATTTCGGAAAGTTTCAAACCCAATACAAAAATGTGACAAATTTTAGAAACCTACCCATGTGGAAAAATTCGCAATTTTGGAAAGTTTCCGACGGCACATCAGTAAGGTATTTCCTTGAACTAAAGAATTCCAATAAAATAATATTAAATAAATTACCATTCTATTAAGCATTACGCATTCCTAGCATAGGTACCAAAATTTTAGTATAAAAAGCCGTGTATTTTTACCCAATAAATCAGTATTTCCTCGTGACTTGTGTTGTCATTATATACCCGTAAGGCCACACACTTCACAGGCTCAAAAAAAAGAGCCACGGAGCGCGCCATGCTCGGCATTAGGCAACAAGACAGAGTGGGGAATGATGAAATCCGACGTCACGCTTATTATAATGATTCGTTTCTGCGGCGGCTGGTGTTGCTATCTTTATATTAGCCGATTTTACCCTTATTTTGCTTTTTGTTGCTTCTATAATTTGAATGCGATACGTATATGTCACATGAACTCCCAGGATAGAGAAAATCATCTTGGCTTAGTAATTAAAGGAAACGATGAGATTATTAGAGGCAGACAAACTGTAGCCATAGTTTTGTGGGGCGATGTATTAATGTATTTTATGTAACCTGTGTTTATTAAATAAATAAATAATATTCGGCTGCCTGTTCCATCTTCATTTATTGTTTATGATTGGTCTAGAAATGCTTATAAGGTGACTTCCTGATTTGTCGGTGCGGAGGCGGTACGATATGAGAAAACTGTCAAATGTCAGTGTCAACTGTCAGCCAACTCAGTACTACTTTTTACTGCGTTTTACCCCTACATTTAAATGAGTGCTTCCTGACTAGCGCGGGATGCGCGGTAGCGGGACGATGCGAAGGCGGTACTGCTCCGCTTCTGCGCATGATATTACTACTGCGCAAACGTAATAATGACAGTATTATGTCAAGTGAGAATCTTTGCGACGTCAGTAAGTTTACGTCGAAGAAGAAAATGTCACATATCGATCCAGCCCCGCCAAGTCAGGAAGCCGCCTAAGTGGGCAACTTGACTGTGTGAAGTACTCAAGCCGCCCGAAGGCCTCTAACTTGGCTTGGATCAACGGTTTAACGTGCCTTCCAAAGCACGGGAACGCTCAATTAATAACTACTAAAAGCGGCCACCCATCCAAGAACTGACCTGGGCCGATATTGCTTAACCTCGCATACCGCACCCGGTACGCGGGCGCCGCTGGGCGACGAACGCTCCGAAAAGTTTCTACTATACACAATTAAAGCAAAAAAATGGCTCTTTTTGGAACAACAGCATCAATATCTGGGCGCAAGCAATAGACAAATTTCATCAAAATCGTTAGAGCCGTTTCCGAGATCCCCAAAATAAATAAATATACAAGAATTGCTCGTTTAAAGATAAAAGTATAAGATACTTTATCCAGTTTATTGGAATTATAAATACCTACTTTTTTTCGTCATTTGAGTTGAAAACATTATTGAATTTGTAAGGCTACTTAATAGGTAATCAAGTACTCGAAAAAATATCGCATTCCATTTGGAATATTACCTCGTTTTGCGGATTTATGTATGTATATAAGCACTCTATTACTTACTAATCAATAACAAAGAAAAAAAAACAAAAACAAAAATATAACTAAACTATTAATCAATCAATCAATCAAATACTCTTTATTGCACACCTCAAGAAGATCATAGTACAGAAACATTAGGCTTAAAGTAGAGGTAAACAACAGGCGGCTATTAATAAACTAGCTAAACCTACAAAAAGTAAATGCCCCCCAAGTCCCCATCGCTGGCTATGGTGCCCAGAAGGCTGGCAGCGTTGCCCCTTTTGTGTAATTAATATAGACGATATTAAATACAAAAGGAGGTAAACATTTCTAAGTAAATATCAGTTAATTTAAAGCGTTGTTAAGTGATTTATTTTTGATCTCTCTAAGGGAATACGATCTCTTGGCTCGCATTACTTTTCCGAAATATTCTATTGAATTTATATAATTTGTTAAACTGAAATACACTTAGAGGATACCTAAATTATGTTATGAATTTATAATTAATTTTAGAATGATACAGCACGGTAGAACATCACATTATTATATAATTAGTCCTAACACTATTGTTACGTACGTCGTACATTTGAAAACGTCATGACTGTGGGACTAAGGCGACTTCCTGACTTGGCGGGGCGGGATCGATATGTGACATTTTCTTCTTTGACGTAAACTTACCTACTGATGTCGCAAAGATTCTCACTTGACATAATACTGTCAGTATTACGTTTGCGCAGTAGTAATATCATGCGCAGAAGCGGAGCAGTACCGCCTTCGCATCTTCCCGCTACCGCGCATCCTGCGCCAGTCAGGAAGCACTCATTTAAATGGGGTAGCATTTAACGAACCACCAAATTAGTTGCCGAATGATGCTCTAAAAAATTACATTGATTACCAAAAATACTAGATTCGCACCAAATTTTCAACTCCTTTTAAATATAAAGTGCAACTCAAAGAAGTAACATGTCGATAACCTATTAAATTAAATTGTTACCAAATAAATTAGTCACTACCCAAAAATACTTAATGATCACCTAATTTCAAACACCAAATTTCATATAATTTACATCCAAATATTACAGGGCTCGTAATCCTATTAAAATTATTACCACCCAAATAATTCTTTCGATACCCAGAAATACTACATGATCACCAAATTTCACTCGGCAATTGTTTTTTATCGCCCGACGCCCAAAGCAGTTCCAATCTAGTCTAACCTCATTGCTAGCGCACTGACTGCGGTTTTCCATACGGTCCGTCTCGCTCGCACGTCGCACCGCGTGCGAGCAAGACAGCGCTAAATGATTTTATTTTATAGAAGCTTCAAAATTTCTGTAACTTTAATGAGTACATAACATAATTTAATTTAATATATTTTCAACAGTGCTTTCCTTACTGGTCGCATACAGCTATTTGCTCTCAGATGTTTTTGCCTCTACTCTATTCGCTGATTATCGTCAATTTGCCTCGGTAGTAGTATTTTTCTATGACATCTATTTCTATTTCAAACTAGTGGACATTGGAACAGTATTGACGGATCTCCGCTGGCGCGGAGCTCCTATTTTGAGTTGTTTTGGCCCTTCGGGCCGATGTAAAACTAACATAACCTAAACCTACCTATACCTATTTCTACCTATTAACTTCCTCCATCCATGAAAGTCTATCTAAATTAATAAAGTAAACTCATTTGAGGACTGTAAATAAGTAACTTCAAATAAATCGTCAAAATGGGAGCGATGCAGTAGATCGATGGTCGATGGTGGATGTAGTCGATGTACGATTAAAACTAAAATACACTAAAACAAAGAAACAAACTAAAATAAAGAATCATATTTTATCATATCATATCATATATTATCATATCATATCATATACAATGACATTGGCAAACAATCGTACGTTCCACCTGATGGTAAGCGGACAGTGGACACCCCAGCCTATAGACGCTCGCCACTCCGACACGATGAGAAACACAGCACGATGAGAAAAACTCCCCTTTTTGATAGAGTGTAACGAGCGAACTGTACGCGACTGTACCTCCCGTACGGGAACTTTATGTTAAGTCGCCCTGTTTGAATTACAGTTGGGATCTTTTGTGATAGGCGATATTTTCTGAAATCCTTATTGGATTGTGAATCTTATTTTGTGCAAAATTAAGTCACTTTTCGTACAGATTATTTTGACAGTAGTCGGCAAACTAGAATAATCTTAAGTATACAAAGCCTTTGAATTGTATGGAACTAATCGGGAATTTGCTTTGTTCAGCCTGATTTCTTAGAAACAGGTTTTATTTGAGGAAGAAACAGGAAATCTATTCTTAGATGTTTGTAAGCGCTTAAGTGAGATTATTCAGTAAGGCGACTTCCTGATTTGTCGGTGTGGAGGCAGTACGATATGAGAAAAGTGTCAAATGTCAGTGTCAGCTGTCAGTCGACGCGGTACCATTTTTTACTACGCCCCTACATTTAAATGGGAACAAATAAAATGATCACCTAAATAACTTTTGATATCATCAAATTTTCGAACCCTAAAATAAGGTTGAACACTCAAAAAAATTTATCGATCAGCAATTCCGAGTCACCAAAAAAATTCTACCTATTTTTGCAGCACTTGCACCTATTTTACTTATTGCGTTCCTATAAATTTATAATCGCATCAAAAAAATTGTCAAGTACCACCAAAAACACTAAACTACCACCTAATCTCATGCACCTTTTGTCATTAGAATTACATCCAAATATTATACACATCGCATGCTACATTTTAGTAAACAGTTACAAATTAATTGTTTTTAGCACTATAAATATTTTAGTCATTTCCAAAATGTTATAAATTAGAAAGTAAAATTCTAAATTAATTTAAAAAGCAACGCGCAATGTGGCTGTGTGAAATAATAACACGTATGCTATCTCACTCAATCAAATACAAAGAATTGTCTGAAGCATAAAACCTATTGATATGTCGTTAGAGTGAAAGGTACCTATTGCTGTTTCATTCTAACTACCTATTGCTGATAGTTTACAAACTGCAAGAAGTTTTATTATTAATTTTTTAATGCGTTGACGTGAGCGCGTTTGATTGAAATCTTTTATTTGAAAATGAGTTTTGTTGATTTATTAAATTGTTAGTTTGTTATGAAAATGGATAAAGGTCCTCAATAGGGTGGGCCGATTTTTAAAATTTTGGAATTTCGTAATGTAATAGTATAATTACGCTGTATGATTTTTTGTAGATTAGGGGAAAAATAATGAAAAAAAAATTGGCATATACTTTTAGCCCTCTACCGACGATTAACTGTCAGAAAATTCAAAAATTAAAAAAGTATATATTTTATATTTTAAGTTTGTTTTAACTTTATTATTAATTAAATAACATCTTTTGGTATCAATTATACTTGTTTTTGGTTATTATTTATTATCAGAACATTTTTTTTTGTGACCCACTTAGATGACGTAAATGGGGTTTTTCAAAAAAATGCTTTCTGATCTACTTAATATATCCAAATTGGTGCTTAAAGCATTTTTCAGAGCTGTCGTGGATTAAACACATTACATAAAGCATAAAAATTATAATGATTTAAGCAAAAATATGGCAAAAATTACGTGGCAACATACCCGGAAAAGTGCGAAATAGGACCTTTGACCGTCTATTTAAACCATTAAAAAGTTATATATTTTGAATCAAACCCTGCTTTATTTTAATATTAACATTCGTACTTTTGTATGAGATTATATTTGAAAAATATGTAGTACGATTTTTTTTAAATACAGTACTTCGGTCGTTTCATGGTAATTTTTTTATTATTACAAAATTGGGGATAGTTTTAATATTGATTATATTAAAAAAGTAATGAATACTAGTGATGATTTCTATTATATTTGCATTCGTCTTTATTTTACAAAAATAAACGGGCTAAATACTAGTAATATTATATATTTAAATAATTATCAAATATTACCCTAATTTCCAATTTTTGGCACCTGGTAGAGGGCTAAAAGTAGTACATATTTTTAAATTTGATATTATCACCATAATCTACATATTAAACTGCAACTTTTTATTCCTATTACACTTCGAATTTGGAACTTTTATTTTTTTCCATACAAGAACGGCCCACCCTAATGTTAGTATGGAAAAATAGTAAGTAATACATTCGAAGTGAGCGACTAGAAATTTTGGTTTTTAGTAATATACCGATAGTAGATAAATATATTAAAAAAACAAATTCGTGGCGGGTTATAAATGCAAAAGTATGTCTGTCTGTCTGTAATCCCTTCATGCTTAAACCGCTGAATCGATTTATATGAAATTTGGTATGTATATAGTTTGAGTCCCAGAAAAGGACATATGATAGTTTTTATCCTAGAAATCATCCCGTAAATAAGTGAAAGTTTGTATGGAACAGAGGTAACTAGGTAAGCGCCTGAAAGAAAAGAATAGTAATAACATTCTAACGCGGTTACCGAGCTCTACGCAGACTAAATTGCGGGCAAAAGCTAGTAAATAATAAATACCAATATACGGGCAAACCAAAGAAATCACACCGTGATTTGCAAATTGCCGTAGCGTGTCAAATGCCAATCATTCACTTAAGGTGATAATTGACGGACAATTGCGGCGTTTTTCATGGCTGGCCTTAATTGACGAGCGCTGCGAGGCCGCTTATGAAAGACATATTAACGAACCAGAAGTAAAGGAAATGAGTGATAATAAAATTATGATTGAGTAAAAGAATACAACAAGTGAGATTAGTAGGTACGGATCAAATGAAGGAAAATATACCGTCCACTTTTCAAGCTTCTTTTGTTCTATCAACATTGAACAATAGTGTCACAGACCCGCCCCCCCCCCCCCGCACCGAGGTCAGTTACCTCGTCCCTGACATGCCAGGATGACAAGCCGGGTTACGATCGGGTTACCGTCGCGGCTCGCGATTCGCCCGTGCCATGCGCTACGCACTCGCGCAAACAATTGACGCGTGCAACAGCACACGCACACATACTCGTACTTACCCAGAGCGCTTGCTTTCCTTCGCGTGTCAACCCCGTGATAGTGTCTAAAATGAGGGTAGATTTTGGCATCCCTTGCCGCCGACGCCAATATAGAACAGCCGAGCGGGTAGAGCGTGACCACGCAGTGCTAGTTGCCGGCGCGACTGGCTCTCATGAATACGTACCACGCACTGGCCCGAAACAATTCGAGCGATATTCAACCTTAAGACGTTAATGATCCGTTTAATTATATTTCAATATGTGTGAGACTCTCAGGAGTTTTCTGTTTAAGAGGAGGGGTAGGACAAGCTCTCTCCATACAAACTTTGTGGAGGATTTTCTTCGTTTGTGTTTGTATTAAAGTTATGATTTTTGGTCAGTATGCTTATTTTTCTGTAAGCTATTTCGTGATGTATTTTTTTTTCATTGATATTTTGTTTTGTTTTTTTCATTTTTCATTTTTTTGAAATATTTAAAAATTTCCACGTCACTTTATTCGCATATATATTTACATCCAAAAAAATATTATATTCGTTAGTGCCAAAACCTACGAATAAGACGTGCACAGAGTTTGTATGGAGAATGCCTTGCCCACCCCTGCGCCTTAAGGGGAGGTATCCCCAACGCAAATGTCCCGCTCTAACACGCGTGAGTTTACAATTGACCATCCCGCTCTCTACGCAAGCTCTGCGCGCAGTTTTGTAAATATTTAGCTATAGTCATTAAGCCAATCATTTTATCAAAGCAAACCCTGTGAATTTGTCTATAACTATTTACGATCTTTAATTGAGTACAAAAATTAAATGTTAAATATCAGTAATATAGCCGTAGTATTGAAAAAACATTCCAAAAAGGGGTAACTTCGCGATTTTTTTCTATCTAGTTAAATTCATCAGGTCATGTAACTGACTGCGATTTTGACTAGACAATATCCTTATGTAACACATATATTTTTTTTAGATTTTAAGACACTATATTCTATGTCTCAGATAGTTTTTAAAAACTCAAAAGTGGTTATACACGGCCTTAAGATTTAAATATATGTAAAATGAATACAAATTCAGATACAGCACAACAAACTTAACAAAACCACTCTAGAATACAACAATGTTTATATTCAACTTGTTCGACCACCATAAAATAGGTACATTAGCATATCGTATGAATACAAATACGTCAGCAGGATACGGGTTAGCTATGGAATAGAATCCTAATCCGAAAACTAGACTACATACCTACCAGTATTGTAATATGGATTATTTTGGGACCTGGGTACAATCTACTTATTTCATTATTGTTTGGTATACGCAGGTCGAAAATGATTGCATACTTGATTTTTGAGTAAAAAATATTAGACAGTACTCGCTTGTGATGCGTGGAGCTAAAAGATAATCGGCAAGGCTCGCTTGATCGGGACCGATATTTAAAGCGACAGGCACAGTCAAGTTAAAAAAAAAAATTTTTTGTTTTTTTTTGCAACTGTTATAAAAAAACGTCGTTGTATAAGCGTTATCGATAGCGTTTTTATGAATTTTATGTGCTTTGAAGGCTTTCGCATTATAATAAAACATTTATTTCATAAACACGCCTCTGAATTATCTAATAACACTGGCCATTAAGAACGTACTCGAAAAAAAAAACAAAAATATCTGCTTTTTATTTCCTCGCAGTAGACGTGAAAAGCAATATGTTAAGTCTCGGCCGAAAGTGCAATAGATGGATCTTCTCGAACTAACTCGTCCGTCTAACGCTTACTTTATAGCCTCTACAACAATGTACTATTTATTGTTGCCAAAATGTCATCATTGTTTTATCACATTATATACACGTCAAATCCATGTTTAATGAAAGCGATTCACTTAGGCAAGCCACAAAAAAACAAATGAAGATCTATTTCCCGGCAATACTTACAGCGTTCCATGAACAAGCCTGTAGTTTTTTTTAATTATACAATTCGAAATTCAAATGTTTACGAGGGGCCAGTAGTGTAAAACTTTCAGTGTGGCCTGTACGGTCAACCAATTTGATTTCTCGGCCACTTCGTACCTTGTCACAGTGAAAATCTATAAGAAAGCCGCTAGAGATATCAAATTACTGTCACTGTGACGAAGTACGAAGTGGCCCAGAAATCCAATTGATTGACTGTACACATAGTGTTGCAACACACAGATTTTTTATTGCCGCTATTTCTAGTCTCAAAAACAACAACAACAAATACTCTTTCAATTAAAGGACACAGTACAACAACTCAACTCAACTTGCGTGCTTGTGTGCTCAACTTTCATTAGCCAACAACTCCCTCGCAATAAAGCCTTGAATTCATAAACTAGTCGTAAATAAAGGCATTAGCCAATCTGCCCGAGTGGCTGCACGCTGCATTCAGAGATTCAATTAGATCGAGCGGAAACGCGACATCAAACACCGTCAGTTTATGACTCGCGCCCACACTTACTTTAATTTGGATGCGGATTGAAATGCACGCGGTAGCGGGAGCGATTTTAATCAAGTATTTTAGGGTTTCGTAGCCGTCAATGTAAAATAAACTCAAAATTAATGGTTTTATGCCTAATATTTGGTTGATATCTTATGAAATAAATATAAAGATTTAGCTTAGTAAATAACAACTATTTGTATATTTTTTTTCGAAATAAACAGTTCATTAATTTTGATTTTAAATGAGATCAGAATTTTTGATTTCCGCCGGCGATAATTTAAATAATAATTTCACTTACGTCAAACTCAAGCACTTTCGAATCGACAGTTTTACATTACATAGTTTGAATCACATTATTCAGAGCAATTTATCGATACAATTATAAATATTATGCTGCCAAAATAAAAAATAGGTTATTTGTTAACTGGATGTAGCCGTGTACAACAAGTACATAGTTGATGTACACGACATATGTACATGATGAATGTAGTTAAATAACTAAGAAAATTTATGATTGCAGCATAAACACCAACTGAACTTTAAAACAATACTTAAGTCAAACTGTGGCACAAAAATGTATACTAGGTATACGTTCATTATAAAAATGGTTTTACTATGCGAGTACTGGCTCGATAAACGGATACGATACAAATTATTTTGTAAATCGGTTTTACAAATAAGGCGACTTCGTGACTTGGCGGGGCGGGATCGATATGTGACATTTTCTTCTTTGACGTAAACTTACTGACGTCGCAAAGATTCCCACTTGACATAATACTGTCAGTATTACATTTGCGCAGTTGTAATATTATACGCAGAAGCGGACCAGTATTGCCTTCGCATCGTCCCGCTACCGCGCATCCCGCGCCAGTCAGGAAGCACTCATCATATAAATGTCTCACTCATGTAAAAAGTAGTACTGAGTTGACTGACAGTTGACACTGACATTTGACAGTTTTATCATATCGTACCGCCTCCGCTCCGACAAATCAGGAAGTCGCCTTAATGACAATAGGAATAAGTATCTGTTTACCGCTTATGACTTGATCCATGTCGCCCAATCCAGGGACATAAAGACGCACTCATTTGTGAAGAAGCAGATTGGGAATTGCAATTCAGTGGGAATACCGACTTGTGTGAAGCCGGTCGTATATTCCTTTAGTTTCTCTTTTAATTGGATGTGTTTCTTTATGGCTTCAGGTTTCTGAATAACTGAGTTGGAAAATAGGACATTTAAGGATCCTTACGAGTTTCAACTTCAACACTCATTTGCGTAGGGTATTTTCTAAGTGAATTGATACGTAGGTATATTGATATTTTCTCTTCGTTGCTATATAGTACAGGACGGGTCGGTAACCTTTGAGCAGCCAAAGGCTACATACACTCGAGGTCTACAATTTCCCTAGATAAAATAACCGCAATTGTTTTTTTTAAATATTACATGCTAGTTTTATTTACATAATATACTATTCTTTGTAGCGCCCAGCTATTTTAGCAATTTCCGGGATCCTATCGTAAAAATATCCAAAAATGACGATATTTGCGATATTTCGCTCCATTAGAGTTACAAATTATACTGTCGAGCAAAATTAATGGGTACACTTTGTATGGAAGCTCCATAGAAAGTGTACCCGTTATTTTTGCTCGTCAATATATTAATACGCTCGGCCAGCGAAATATTTTTTTTAAGCTGGTACTACACTCGCGGAAAAGAATACAGGTCGGTAAAATACCGTAATATTTCCTAAAGGGTCATTTTCTATACTCGATTTTTTTTGTGTCCGAGCTGAAAATCGTATGGTAGCATGAGATAATACGTACCATTTATTTTTTTTCATAAAGAATACATGTTTCCACGTTGAGGTCCACTCAAATTCACGGACTAATTTATTTTTAAAATACATTAAAAAATACCTAAACGCTCAAATTAAGACTCCGTGCCCTGTCCGGCATCGAGTTTTGAATCAATCAAAAATTCCTATCAAAAACTGTACATTAGAATCACTGATTTCGTGTCAAAAACTTTAACTCGATTATATTTACTATCACTGAGCACAGACACTATTCACTTCACTGTGGTGAATAACTTGTAATTGATGTTTAAAAATCGTCCGAGCGCGAGAGTTAAATTTTGTCGGCAAAATTCAAAGGTCATCCATCGTTTACATTTGATCAGCTTCGCGTCCTGCTTCACATGTACTCTCAAATGTCAGCTATTATATATAAAAAATCTATATATAGCAAACCGCATTAAGTTCGAGTAAACCACCTAAGTACTTCGGTTTCTGGGTGGGCGACAATTTTTTTGCTTTTGCTTGCAATTTCGGTGGCCCTTAGAAATTCAAATTTTACATAAGTAATCATTAACATATGTATGCATTATAAAGCACTTTGGTGTCTCTATATAAACGATAACTTAAAATATTATTAACATGCGATTTGAATTTTTTATGATTTTTTTTTATATAGATTTCCAATTCCCGTGTCCTAATTCCCATAGCTTGTTTACCCAAAACAGCTGATTTTGGGACACGGGAATTGGGAAGGGTGACTTATTTTGTTAAAAAACCTCATTTAATAACAATAATTATGGATGAAATGCATAAATAAATATAATTTGTACTAAGTATATCGATTAGAGTTATAGTTTATGCGTTTATTTAAAGAAAACAGGCCAACTGCTACAATTACACTTAGCTTCTTAAATATTTGAAAAGAGTGACACATGATTGGTAAAATTAGGCTAAATAACTTCGATACAACTGAACTTTATAATTCTTGATAAATAAGATGGTAAATAATAATTTTAATACAATTTTTTCTAAGAAAAGGCAATTCCCATGGACAGATAAATTCCCGTGCCCAGGTCAAATTTTTAAATTGTAATAACTTACGTAATTTTATAAGTATAAGTACCCCGTAAGAAAATTTGTGTTTATTATTTTTTTTATCAAATTATCAGCATAGAATTTTCTATGTATTATTGGTATTTCTAAATTCCATGGGAATTGGACAAAAATGCCCGTTTGGTGAAATTCACTCTAAAATACTGCAAGGTTGTACAGTTTTTTTTAATCATGTCAAAATCTTTATTTAATTTTACAAAATAACAGTAAAAATGGTAACGTTTCCAGGTTTAAATCGGACTCGTAAAAACCCATGGAGCGCTCGTGGCCCAGCGGCGCCTGCGTACCGCTTGCGGTATCTAAGGTTAAGCAACGTGGGCAGCGGTCAGGACTTGGATGGGTGACCGCTTTGAGTGGTTACTAACTGAGCGCTCCCGTGCTTTGGAAGGCACGTTAAGCCGTTGATCCCGGTTGCTGTCTATGGCAGCAGTCGTTAAGCCAAGTTGGAGGCCTTCGGGCGGCTTGAGAACTTCTAACAGTCAAGTTGCCCACTCACTTGACAAAACCTAATCCCAATAAGGTCTAGTTTCCCCTCGGGGTTGGAAGGTCAGATGGCAGTCGCTTACGTAAAAACTAGTGCCTACGCCACTATCTTGGGATTAGGTAGCGGACCCCAGGCATCCTTCAGAATGCAACTGTACTGGGATAACGCTAGGAGGATGATGATGATGTGGCTTTATAGGCCGGGCCCATTAAAGCGATAGGAGTGCGCGGTTGGAGAATGGCCTGGGAAAGTCCAGGAGAAACCTCCGACTCGACCACACGGGTAGTTTAAACACTGGCATAGGTACTCTAAGAGTTTGCGCTCCAGTGAGCTTGGTTGAGCGGTTTCAATTGATCTGAACTGAAGTGTGTCAGGGAATCGAATTATATTGGGAGTTTTTTCGCTGGTTCACTAAACCTAACCTAGTAGAGAAGAGTCCAGGAGTATGCGACAGTACCGGGACGTCAGCTAGGCCCGACCTGGGTCGGACTGACTCTACCCGGTATGCGGCGGTACCGGGACGAATAGGGACTATATGTGTCTGTGTTGTCACGATCACGCGGTGGACGTCCCCGCCGGCGGCCGCCGTAGTTTCGCCGCGCGGAATTTCACTAGCTGAATAATTCAGCTACTTTAATAATAATAAAGCGGAATAGTTCAGCGGAATTATTCCGCTTCCCCTTGGGCTCGGTCCCCAATGGCTTGTGTCAGCCACTGTGAAAAAAGGGTAAATGCTTCGATAGTTGGACGTGCTCCCCACGTTCCCGAGCGGATTATACGTGCGTGATTCTATATATAGAGCAATAATGTACATAACTTGTTTGCCCGTCCTGGAAATTAATCAGACGTGTGACATAACTAGTCGTATGTGACGTGTGTCTTTTATCCATTCTCGTGTCGCTTAAACTTAGGCGACTTCCTGACTTGGCGGGGCGGGGTCGATATATGTGACATTTTCTTCTTTGACGTAAACTTACTGACGTCGCAAAGATTCTCACTTGTCAGAATACTGTCAGTATCACATTTGCGCAGTAGTAATATTATGCGCAGAAGCGGCCAGTACTGCCTTCGCATCGTCCCGCATCCGCGCATCCCGCGCCAGTCAGGAAGCACTCATTTAAATGTAGGGGCGCAGTAGAAAGTAGTACTTACTGAGTTGACTGACAGTTGGCACTAACATTTGATTGACAGTTTTCTCATATCGTACCGCCTCCGCACCGACAAATCAGGAAGTCGCCTTATTTTACCTTTAAATTATGCCTTACATTTTTAGATGATGATTATGGTTTGACCCGAACTATAAACTCGCGATGAATGTACAGTCAGCCCATGAAAATGTTCAGCATACTTAGAACTTTGTCACATCGAAATCTAAGAAATATTTAGACTGAAACGTCATAAAATTTGAAACCTCTTTAATTTGACAAAGTACTAAAGTGCTCAACATTTTCGTTGGCCCACTGTACGGATCCGACCAATAGACAACGCCAAGAGGTTTAGGCAACCTCTTTGAGGGATTTGTCTCATGATTGTTCTTAAAAATCTTTTTTATCTCATTTCTTTATTTTACTTTTCAATCTTTAGCCAAGCGGATTTTCAATTTTTCAATCTCGAATCACTGGACAAGTGAAAGTCGGAGTCGCCCACCCAGGGTTCCGCACAAATTTTGTAGGTCATACAATTTGTGACCGAGCATACAGTTGCATAACCTCGATGGTTGATTACGCACTTTAAATACAGACTATTTTGTATGATTCTACATATTACAATTGTATAGTTTACAGATTTTTCCCTGTACTTTTAGTTTACGACTATATTATTACTTGCCCAATGTCATTCAAATCTAGGTCAACGGAAAGTACCCTTTAAATTTTGATTACCTTGAGAGTGTCGAAATGTATTTTCTTGTGGTATAAGCGTTCGTGTCTTTTTAGGGTTCCGTAGTAAACAAGGAACCCTTATAGTTTCGCCATGTCCGTCCGTCCGTCCGTCCGTCCGTCCGACCCCCGTTTTTATCAGTAACCGTTAGTGCTAGAAAGCTGTAATTTGGCATGAGTATACATATCAATGACGCCGACAAAACGGTAGAATAAAATCTTTAAAAAACATTTTTTTTAGGGTACCTCCCCTAATGTCTAGAAATGTAATTAAATACGGAATAGAATAGAACGCTCAGTATGATTTTAATTTCCTCTCCATTGTTCCGAAGTTCTCAGTTAAGAGTCCTCATTTAGCTGAGATATCGTCGTTACACGTTACACTATTCATACTCGTAGCTTGATGCGTAATAACTGTAATACATACGCCTCAAGCTCTAAATCATTCACGACGACGCGCCCCTCCACAGCGATTCTCATACTAAGTCTAATGTTGTAACTTATATAATGCCTGTATTTGGGAAGGAACTGGCTCTCGAGACACAGGGGAACCTAGTTTGAGAGCCAGGGCTTCAACTTAACACTGTAATAAAAAAAAGTATTCTATGCGCAATTGTACGTATTGGGCTGTGGAGGGGCGCGCCTTTGTGGATGACGCGCACTAATCGTCGTTACACTATTCAAACCTTGAGTCGTATGTATCTGTTAAATAGTAGATTGATAAAAAAAGGTTGAAAGAGCAGCGACACATAATAGTTCGAGGCTGAAACGGGACGTTTCACCCGAGTTAAACACTCTGCTTTTCATTTCAAGATATTATAGAATAGGTACAACGAAAAAATAAAATAAAAAAGACAAAATGTAATAACCATTTTCGGAATCAGTTAAAACCTATCGAATTTTATTTTATTGACACAAAAAATATCACAGCATTACAATTAGCACCAAGGTGCTGGGAAATTCAGTTCTTAGGTTGTATGAGTGGGTATGCTTATTTAAATTCCTTAATGTACCATGCCACTTGCTTCAATAACAAATATCATTTCTTTGATACAAATAAATTCATAAAGCGCTTCTCGCTGACATCAGAGAAAATATATTTGCCAAAGAAATATTTAATGACTTTGGTGGACCTGCTAGCGTTTAATTTAGAACCAAACCAATTTAATAGCTCACCTAGCAGACTCCACTATGTTGATAGCGCCATAAATAGCATGCCTTTAAACTAAATTGTAAGACAGCGGAAAAGCCATTGAATATTAATATTTTCCATCAAAATATTCAGGGTTTTTCCAGCAAAGAACTACAAATAGGTTTATTTTTAGATAATAGTGACATTCAAGTTTTGTGTATTACTGAACATTGGCTTAGACAAGAACAGATGATATTTGACTTTGTAAATTTTAAATTAGTGAGTTTCTATGCCAGAAAATCCGCCATTCATGGCGGTTCTCTCATAATTGTAAAAAGCTCTTTTAAATGCAAAGAACGGAAGGATATAGTAAAGTTATCAATTGAGAGGATTGTAGAAATTGCTTGTACAGAACTAGAAAGCTATATAATCATATGTGTATACAGGCCTCCTGCATCTGACTTCTGCACATTTGAATCCACTATGGAAAATGTGTTGAGGTTAGTAACTAAGAGCCAAAAAAATGTTATAGTTTGTGGTGATTTCAATGTTAATTTACTTGAACCATCTAATAATACTGTCAAGTTGTTAAGTTTATTTAAATCTTTTAATTTGATAAATTTGTTCCTTGAGCCTACCCGGGTAGGTGCTACTAGTGCGACCTGTTTAGATAATATTTTTTGTAACTGTGAATGTTTGGATAAGAAAATTTTAAATCGTTTTAACTCTGACCACAGTGGTCAAATGGCATCTTTCTCTATGATTAATCAAGAAGAACAACCCCAAACTATAACATACCGACCCATAACTAGTTCTCGTTTGGAATTATTTAAAAATGAAATTAACCATAATATTTGTATGTTATCACTTTCACAAAGTAATTCGAATAGCATGTATAAAGATTTATTCGGCTTAATTATTAATTGCTTCAATGAAAATTTTTCATTAAAAACTATTTCTGGGTCAAAAAATAAAAATAATAAGATAAAATTTAGTGATTGGGCTACCGTAGGTATACATAGAAGTAGAAATAGGCTTTATGAACTTTATGGTGAGAGGGAGGTGAACAAGAACAGTGATTTCCTGGACTATGTCAAGAGTTACTCAAACATCTTCAAGAGAGTGTGTTTTGCTGCTAAAGCAAATTATATTAGTTCTAAACTTAAAGTATCTGACAACAAGGTGAAAACTGTTTGGAATATTATAAATAGAGAATCTGGTAAATTTAAAACTCGCGATTATCAAGTCAACATTCTCACGGAAGACCAACAGGTCATGTCAAATAACGATGTTGCCTTGGCATTCGAGAACTATTTTTCAAATATAGCAAGTAGTACTACAAAATGTCTGCAGTCATCTAAAACCCAAGCTAAAGCTTTGCTTTGTGCTAACATTAGTAAATGTGATATAACGTTTAATTTTAGTCAAGTAGATTCAATCAAGGTTGTTAAAACATTTAAATCGCTCAATTTAAAGAAAACCGAGGATTTATGGGGAACATCAGTAAAAGTTATTAATCATATCATAGATGTCATTGCGCCCCAATTAGCTTTGATTTACAATAACTGCATATCAGAGGGTATTTTTCCTGATCTTATGAAGTTTAGTAAAGTCATACCTCTATTTAAATCGGGTGATTTAAACGACCTAACCAACTTCCGTCCCATATCGATACTACCTGTATTAAGTAAGGTTTTTGAAAAATTAATGTTAAACGATATGCTAATGCACTTTAATAGAAATAAACTGCTTACAAGTAAACAGTTCGGTTTCACAAGAGGGCGCTCCACGACTGACGCTGCATCTGTGCTTATTAAACATATTTACGATATTTGGGAGAATTCCTGTGATGCGATAGGTATTTTTTGTGACCTTTCTAAAGCTTTCGATTGCGTGGATCATGGGACGCTCGTTTTGAAACTTAAACATTATGGTTTGTCTGCTAATGCGTTAAGTCTTATGTCTTCATATCTCAGCAATAGAACTCAAGCAGTTGTTGTAAATGGAACCCAGTCTAGTGGGGCAATAGTAACGTTAGGAGTGCCTCAGGGCTCTATCTTAGGTCCATTTTTATTTTTGGTTTATATAAATGACTTGCCGTCTATAGTAAGTAATCTTTGTGATATAGTTTTATTCGCGGATGATACATCTTTAATCTTTAAGGTTGACCGAAAATCAGTTGACTATAGTAGAGTTAATGGCACACTGGACAAAGTACTTGACTGGTTTACCGTTAACAATCTGTTACTTAATGCTAAGAAAACTAAATGTGTCAGATTTTCTTTGCCTAATGTTAGACCGGTGGAAACTAGTATACTCTTAAATAACGAGTGCTTAGAAATAGTAGATAAAGCAATATTCTTAGGTATAACATTAGACAAAAATCTACAATGGAGTCCCCACATAGCCGTTATGGCGCGTAAATTAAGTTCAGCCGCATATGCTATCAGAAAAATCAGGCAACTTACCAATGTAGAAACAGCTCGCCTAGTTTATCATAGCTATTTTCATAGTGTTATGTCGTATGGTATCCTGGTTTGGGGTAAAGCAGCTGACATACAGACAATTTTTGTGTTACAAAAAAGAGCCATTCGCTCCATATATAACCTAGGCTCACGTGAATCTTTAAGAGAACTCTTTAAAGAAATCAACATTTTAACTGTAGCGTCCCAGTACATCTATGAGAATATTGTTTATGTCCTTAAGAACATAGACTCCTTCTGTAAAAATTCTGATATACATAATTTTAATACTAGAAATAAAAATAAAATTGCCACTAAAAAATTTCGTGTCCGTAAAGTATACAAATCTTTTGTAGGTCAATGTGTCCGTTTTTATAATAAGTTACCTGATGAAGTTTTGAATTTACCTTTTCCAGCTCTTAAAAAGTACTTGAAAAAATCATTGATGTCGAAGGCTTATTACAAGGTTGAGGACTATCTAACAGACAGAAAAGCATGGCCCAAACCAGATACTTAAATAGAGTAAAGATTCATATATTGTGTATTTTTTTAATTTTATCTAGTTGACGCAGTTCTTGCAAGAAAACATATCAAAAGATTTATAACTAAATTTATAGTCTAAAGGATTCAATTTTTTTTTCCTAAATAGAATTTGATAATGCTAAGGTATACAGTTTCGAAATGTTTTCTTGCAGAATTACACACTGTCATAACTGGTTTTTTTCCTCATTTTATTCTTTGTTTTTGTGTTGCTTTATATAGATACTTAGATTTCTTGATCTTAAGTAGGTTAAGTATTATCATTTATCATTGTAATAAGCATATTTTTGTGAGAAAATGGCTGACTGTCGAGTTTCTTTCGGCGTTTCTTCTCGGCAGTGGCCTCTGTGAAACGCTAGTAGGGTTTGACTTGTAAAAGTGCCATTGCGGCCTACTTACAGAATAAAGTTCATTTTATTCATTTTCATTTTCATTTTATTCATTTTATTCATTTTATTTTATGTAATATGTATGTTTCCATAAATAAATAAAAGAATAAATATTTGTGGACAATCTTACACAAATCAACCTAGTCCCAAACTAAGCAAAGCTTGTACTATGGGTACTAAGCGACGATATACATACTTATATAGATATAAATAGATACTTAAATACATAGAAAACATCCAAGACCCGAGAACTAATATTCGTGCTCATCACACAAATAAATGCCCCGGCCGGGATTCGAACCCGGGACCTCCAGCTTCGTAGGCAGGGTCACTACCAACTAAGCTAAAAGCGGTCGTCAACGTCATAATGTAATAAACAACACAATTGTATGCTGCACTATAAAATATCAATTTTCTTACAATACTTCAAACATTTAATAAAGTAGTATGGACCATTTTCTGGAGTATATCTTGAAGGGCTTATATTGAACAAAATAATGTTTTAATAACATAATATTCTACTATCAGCAAGCCACTTAGAGGAACAATCTACTTGCAGAATATTAGAAACAGGCTGCTGAAGCAATAACACTAATAAAACAGACAGAAACGTCACCAAGGCACTTTATTAAGAACCATTTTCATTTTCTAACCACACCACAGCCGGATTGTCTCACAATAATGCTGCCGAAGTAAGGCAACTTCCTGACTAGGCGGGGCGGGATCGATATGTGACATTTTCTGCTTTGACGTAAACTTACAGACATCGCAAAGATTCTCACTTGACATAATACTGTCAGTATTACGTTTGCGCAGTAGTAATATCATGCGCAGAAGCGCAGCAGTACCGCCTTCGCATCGTCCCGCTACCGCGCATCCCGCGCCATGCAGGAAGCACTCATTTAAATATAGGGGCGTAGTAAAAAATGGTACAGAGTCGACTGACAGCTGACACTGACATTTGACACTTTTCTCATATCGTAGTGCCTCGGTACCGACAAATCAGGAAGTCGCCTAACACAACGGACAGAAACAATACATCACCAGAGACATGTATCCATCAATTTGATACATTGGCCTTTGGATTTACCCCTCGCCTAATACTCATGAATATTGTTCGAGGCGAGAATCCAAACTAATCCGTTTTTGGAGATATTTTGTTAGTTTTATCGATTTCGGTGTTTTAGTTATCCCGCACCTACCATGAGATTTTTTGAAGTGAAAACTTCTTTAGCGGCGCTGAGCACTTTTTGTGATGGGGAAAAATCGCGTCAGGGTCACGTGACCGTCAGAGCGTAAGACCAGCTAAGTGACCCCTCCTAACATCGTAAGATGGACACGTGACCGTTAAGTATATAAAAGGTGGATATTGGTAACAGCGCCACCTATGAACAAACAAGTGAAGTTTCTCACTGTGCAGGTTGTGTTAAGTTACAACCGACAGCAACGTTTTGTATAGTTAGTGCCTTGTATTGTTCGTAGGTGCGCCTATTATCAAAAATGTATTAAGTTGTAGGGACACAAGTTTCTTACTAGGCAATTAGGCATTCGCGGCCGCGATACTAGTAAGCAACGCGAGCGCCGCAGTCAGTCCTTCGCCAGCTACTGCACCGAGCACTCGCTTTGAATACAATATAATTACATTAAGCGCTAACTTTTACTCCACGGTCACCACCACTTCGCCCTTGGGAAGTTACGGTCATATACCGTACAAAGTGAAAACTTCTTTATCATGTCATTGTGTTTTCACTTCTGCCGGCACTCCCGGAGTGCAACCCGTTTTTTTTCTATTATATACTTGGATTATGCAATAAAGTTTACTACTACTATAATTAATTGCTGAAATGTGTAACGTTCCGTACGTTAATATTTTTATCTACACCCATATAGTAAATCCTCTTTTATAAGTTCAAATACCGTAGATAAGACCCCGCTTTATAATATACTGTGCGGCTGTTGCGTGCGTCCCCTATTAGATCACGAAATATAACACTTTAACGAGATCACGTACAAAATTAAGACACAGCTGCGGGCTGGCGGCGGAGGCGCGGGCCGGCCTGTCGACGCAAACATGGCGCACGCCGGCGAGAAGTGCCCACACGAAACACATGAAAGAGGATTTAATATATGGATGTAGATAAAGTAGTGTATGCAACTGTACATAATTAGGCATTAAAACACTCGTGTGACCTTATTATGAAACTCGCCTTCGGCTCGTTTCATAAAACACACTCGTGTTTTAATGCCCCTCATTATGTACCAGTTGCATAAACTACTATTAAATCATAAGTTCTTTATTTGAGTACACTACATAAAAATGCTAAGTCCTATCCGCTCCCTGTCTCTTTTATTAAAACTGTCACACAATGAGACAAATAACAAATACTTTACGAGAGCTCCTTGACATTGACCCGACCCTGAATAGTTAATATGAAGCCGAAAGTACACTTAAGGGAACTATTGTTACTGTTCATGTACAGTCGCATACAGAAGCAATAAACATGATTATACTACGTAAACAATCATATGTGTGACACAACTGTTTACGTACTATCGAACCAACTGAATCGTGACCCACCGTGGAACCTTGTCACAGAAGGCGTCAGAATGATTTTCCTTGTCAGGCAGTACGATGTCACTATGACATTTTCTGTGACAAGGTTCCACGGTGGGTCATGATTCAGTTGGTTTGATAGTACTCTTGGTACAAAAAGATGAACATTTTTAACAAATCAAAAAAAAATAGTTGATATAAGTTGGCTAGCCCTTTTAGTGCGTATGGCCCGAAAACTGTGCGGGCATAGTCAAGAGTTTTGTTTATTACTTTGCTTCCAAGACAGTAAACGGGTCGATTTGTTGTTATAGAAACTTTTTCTATCTGTTATTGTGTGTGTCATGAATGAATGTTTTTCTATTTATACCATTATAAAACAACCAATCAGCAAATCAATGCGGTACAAGGTTCTGCCCACAGCATAAGGGGCGTTGTTAAAGCGTTTTCAATCCCAAGATTTGTGTCAGTTTGCCAACTCATAACAAAGGCTTAGCTAAACTACTTTTGAACTCGACTGTACCAAGTATGCCCCTGGATAATGATCGTCGCTCTAAATCACCTGAATGGGCGCCGAAAGGCAATCGGCGTCGTTACGAGATGAGAAAGGATTTTGTTTCTTTCCTTTTTCGTATCTTTGTTGCGAAGTTTCATTTGTATTTTCAACTGTCTTGAATTGAGGACTATTGGAATGTATTTTGAGGAGTTCTGGGGCCATTGTCGGTACTCCATGACATGATATTTCATTAGAAGGGCACAGCTATACCTACTTGCTCTGAAGATAGGTATGTGGTGTTGTATTCCTGTTGAGTGAGTAAGGTTGCCAGAGCTCCGGATGATACAGTCATCATCATTTTCAGCTTGTAATCGCCCACTGCTGAGCATAGGCCTCTCATCTAGTACGCCACTCATCCCGGTCCCTTGCTAGTCTTATCCAGGAGTAACCCGAGGCCTTTTTAATGTCGTCAACCCATTGAGCTGGTGGACGACCGACGCTTCTTTTGCTTGTAAGTGGCCATCAATCTGTTAGCATTTTTGTCCATCTGAAATCAATCTATCTGGCCATATGTCCTGCCCAACTCCACTTGAGGTTTGAAATGACACAATATTGTTAATTAATTTTTCTCCTGTTGGTTCTAATGATAATAAATAAATCCTCACTTTAAAATATGTTTTTCATTTTGAGTTTTTAAAATCAAATTCATAAAAGGAAACAAACAAAATGTCTTGGTCTGTCAAATATTGTAGATCACATAGCGGTACAGATTCAAAATACATAATGTAACATCTCTGTTATATTTATGTCCCAGGGATGTCCCTTCAATATTCCTGTTTTTAAAAATAATGTCACTAATCGGAAGGTTCGCCCTACAAAATGTTACCCTTTAAACATGCTAGCTACTTTGTAAGCAAACGATGGTAGTACTGCTGTTTTATAATCAACCGTGTTAGTAGAAATTGGCCATTTGCATAAAATTAATTCACGGGCGATATGCTCTAGTCATATTGAGTCGATCCACAGGTCATTTTGATTCAACACTTCGCACACGAAATGAAAAACAAATTTAATATTTATGGCGTAAAGTCTCTGCTTCAAGAGCTCTTTTGGCAGAGCTTAAACAATTAAACACATTAGCCTAGAGATGTATAGATTCTTCGGGTCCATTACATACATACATACATACATAAATTCCCGCCTATATTCCTAAAAGGGGTAGGCAGAGTACTTTTAGCAATCGTTGGTTTAAAGATGGAGAATTACGGTACAAAAAACTTTTCTCATATTAAAGAAAGGTAGATAAGTAATCTGCTTATTACAAATATAAATAAATAAATGGAGATTTGAATAGCCTATATGGAGCAATTCCGGAAATTCCGGAAAACGCAAACCTGGAGGACGCGGGATGTCTTGGCTCCGTAATATAGGGAGTGGATAGGGATTAAGACAGTTGAGCAACTGTTCAGATTGGCACGTGACAAAAGAAAAATTTAAAAAGCTGACTGACAACCTTCAGTAATGGAGAGGCACTTAAAGAAGAAGATGGAGCAATTTTCACATAATGAATTAGAGATGTAAAAGTTCTCTAAACGCCGAAAATAATTCAATACGAGTAGAGTACACATTAACGTAGTATTAGTATGCAATGTGTCAAACCAAATTGATCTCTAGGGTGATACCGCGTGTTAAAACACATTTTTACGACGATTTACAACATTTAGCTACTGGAACAATGTCTTATAACGTTAAATAACGTTAAGCGTTACCGTAACAGAATTGATATGCAAATATTGTTTGTTTATTATTTGTTTTAGTATTTTTCTTGTGGAATTAGGCCAAGGGTTCCGGGTAAATGTATTTTTTTATGATACCATTAGTTTTTGTGGGTGCTATTATTGGTGAATAGAATTGGTAAAAATGTTACGATGCTTTTGTTAGTGCAATAGGAAAAAACACTTCACTGTGGAAAGAAATTATCATTCAAAAATGGAAATATAAATTGTAATTAGGTACCTACAACTTATATTTCCATTTTAAGCAAAACCTCAATCACGGTGGTAATACATTTAGATAAAATATCGATTGTGTAACCTCCGAAATGAACTATTTTTTATTTATATGTTTTTTTTTATATGTATGTTAGTCTGTAAGGTGTAAATATAGGCCTTGTTGCCTGACCCAAATAAATAGATAAATAATGTTTAAATACTTTTTTTTACATTTTCTATGCTTCTATTCAAAAGTCGATCACTCTTTTCAGTCAATCTCTAAATCTCCAGCCGTTTCTGTACTCTGCTATCTCATTCACTTGCTGATATAACATAACCTCAACCTTCTCTTTTATGGATCAGAACCATTTTTTTTTATTCTGATTATACTCGTATTCGTAAATAAATTCTTATTGGCCCTCATCTACATCTATTTTCTTGAACACTCCCTTCTACTTACCTACGTTATAACTTTTTTATATTCTTTGACTTTTAGAGACCTTATACATCCCTAATAAATCTTTATTGTTTTAAATTTCATTTAGTTTATTATGTCTCGTATTTTGTTTTTTAATTCTATTTTCTATTTCGATTGATAGAGATAAATAAGTATGATATGTAAAAGTACCTACCCTTGTGTTCTAGAGAACAACGTGAAAATTTCAAAATACGTGCAAATTCATAGAAAATAGAAAGCTTTTTTTATCTGATAAGATACCTATACAGGGTGCCCCAAGACTATGGGACATCAAGGGAAAGTACCTTAAATATAGTAGATAGGATATTTTGTTGAAAGAAGACATTATTTTAATTTTAAAAACAATTTTAACTGCATTCATAGATTTTTAAATAATTCTTGTAATAATTGTACCGGGAATCGAACCCGCTACACGAGAAAAAAATTACCCTGTAGTTTTATGATACCGATAGAAAGGCTTCATCATCAGGATTATTTTTTGCTAAATAATATAATGTCAGAAATAAAATGAAGACCATGAATTTTAACAAAACAATTTTTTTGTCGTGTAGCGGGTTTGATTCCCGGTTCAACCATCATCATCATCCTCCTAGCGTTATCCCAGTACAGTTGCATCCTGAAGGATACCTGGGGTCCGCTACCTAATCCCAAGATTTGGCGTAGGCACTAGTTTTTACGAAAGCGACTGCCATCTGACCTTCCAACCCCAAGGGGGAAACTAGTCCTTATTGGGATTAGGCTTTGTCAAGTGAGTGGGCAACTTGACTGTTAGAAGTTCTCAAACCGCCCGAAGGCCTCCAACTCGGCTTAACGACTGCTGCCATAGACAGCAACCGGGATCAACGGCTTAACGTGCCTTCCAAAGCACGGGAGCGCTCAGTTAGTAACCACTCAAAGCGGTCACCCATCCAAGTCCTGACCGCTGCCCACGTTGCTTAACCTTAGCAAGCGCAAGCGGTTCGCAAGCGCCGCTGGGCCACGAGCGCTCCATTCCCGGTTCAACCATGTAATTATTTAAAAATCTATGAATGCAGTTTAAATTGTTTTTGAAATTAAAATAATGTCTTCTGTTAGTAAACTGTTCCATCTACAATATTCAAGGTACTTTCCCTGGATGACCCATAGTTTTGGGACGCCCTGTATACGCTCCCGTTACATACCGCACCCTATTTCAAGTGATTGCAAGCTGATAACATTTCTATATCCTCTACACGCCCCCATTCTTAAACTTATAACGGAGTAATCCTGTTTATTGTTCTATTTTCTTATCGCAAATCTTAACTCGGGGCAAACATAATAATAAAGCGGAGTCGGCGGTAACATAAAGAAAGCGGTCAATTTGACTCGACAATTAACTTTCCAATATGGTATGGAAAGAGACACCCTTTGTTTTTCGCTCACCACAAAACGGGATGAAACCCTCTCCGAGAATGGCTTTTTAGACAAATCTCGTTAAATATCTGACTGTGTGCAGGTTTATTAAATTTCCTCTTGTCAGTACCTAGATGAGGTAAAATACCATCATATTAACTTAATCGTGTCTTTTAATAATGCGTTGTTTTAGTAGGCTGAGGAAAACAAGGAAAATATAGACTGGACTTTGGATTTATTTTCTATCGAGAAAATTTTAAGCAATCATGTTTCGCTATTGTCAGTACCACAATCATATAGTCAAGAATCATATATCTGAAAATCAGCCCCTACTGTTTCCTAGTCTGGGCAGGACAGCGTTTCAAAGTCCCAAATTTCTCAGTGTAGCGCCTTAATGTGTTCACAAGCTTCGAGAATCATAGAGCACAGTGGATTTTTTAAACCTCCCCGTGGCTTTATACGCGATAGGAGTGCGGGGTTGGAGAGTGGCCTGGGGAAAATCCAGAGAAAACCTCCGACACGACCACGCGGAATATCATCCTGCTCGTATATGAAGTGGCACAACTGGGGAAATACCTCCATCTTACAGAAGACCGTACACCTTTGATTACTCTGTGGGTATGAGTTATTGTGTTCCTGTGGTGGTTGCGTGATAGTCGATAAACCATCTGTCACTTTCTGATGCCACTCGATAGAAAGTGACAGATGTATAAATAAAGGAAAAAATTAAGCACCGAGTAGGATTCCAACCTGCGAACTCCTCGCATTCGCGGCCCACACCCGGCCCCCAAATTCTTCAACCATTCCTTCATATACAAACGCCTTAAGGGAGGCGTACAGCGACATCTACCAGAAAACTCAGGCTTCATTAACGGCATTAACGTCTCAAATTATGTTCAGAAATCGTCAGTTACGATCCTTTACTTCTAAATTTGTAGTTTGTGTTAGAAGCGTTACTGCTTAATATATAAATTTCTTCTTGGAACTTTGTCTTTCCACTCTTTGGAGGTGCGGCGCAATTGCCGCTTACTCAATTTTGTTTGCCGTGTTTTACGGGGGGAGTCAGATTGTCTAGAACTGGTTAGACAATTTGTGAGATTACACGTCCCAGAAGTCCCACGAATGGCTCTTAGACCTCGTACGCGCCCGCTTTTAGCGGTGCCTCCGGCTCGCTCTGTGTCGCACAGGAACTCGCCGCACCTCCGTGCTCTGACGCTGCTGAATACCCTCTTGGTATCAACACCCGAGTGTGATTTGCTTGCGTGGCGATGGATAGCTGTGTGTAGGGAGTGTCTGAAGTTCTGTGAGATGAAGGATGATAGGCCTTCCAGTGTACCTATGTAGTTGATTATTGTTATTAGTATTGTTTTGTTTCTGTAATATTTCGTTTCACAGTGTATTAGATTAAGTACCTAAATCTGTAATGCTGTGTAATATATTTAATTAAATAAATAAATAAATAAAATTAAGTGACAGATGCTTTATCTCACCGCCATAATAAGGCACCTGGTTGTGAGTATCAGGTGCCAAGAGTTCCTAAGGATGCGCCTGTATTGAAAGCGAGTAACTTGCATTTTTTTCTAGCTAAACGCGCTTGCAATTCAGCTGGAGTTGCAAGCGCCTATAGGCTACGGTGTCTGCTATCAGGCAGGCCGTGTGCTTGTATACCACCGTAGTTGTGTGCCACATTTCGAGAGCATTTATTTCGCGTTTCTATATCCTCTGTCAATGCCCGGATGGTTGAGGTCTCTACAGTGTGCAACATTTTGATATAAAATTGCGATGTAAATTGTCGAGTCAGATTGGCCCGGTTTAAAAGTCACCGGAAAGCACTCGACTCCCCATAGTTTTGCTCTCCTTTTAAATGGACTTCTTAGTTTTATACAACGTAAGTATCGAGATGTGAAAAGCCACAACAAGGTATTTTTGTCACTGTAAATAGTCCCGAGGAAACTTTGCCGGTATTCAATATATTTTACACATTATTATTGGGAAACGGGACTTTACTAATTTGCCGTTTTTTAGGTTATTAGTTATAATTGTACGCGATTAAGTCCCGTTTCTCAATAATAATGTGTGAAAATCGTGTAAGTTTAATTCAATATATTTTCCCGTCAAGTTTGGTTAAATTGACGTAATAATGGTGTTCAATAAACAATTTTAATGCCCCACCTCTCCTCGCGTCTTCGGGCGCGTCCTTAATGACATATTACCGACAGTTGACCTATTGCTCGCATTCTAATAGGACGTATGTCGCTCCTGGCTGTGCCCTCACCTAAATACCAGCACGCGTGTGTGTGTGTCTGTGTGCCGGCGACATGAAACCTGGACTTCGCAGTAAAGGTATGTGAGCAAGGGACATGACCTAAAGACTATTTTGTAATCCTTTGTGTTAAAACCCATTTTAAACAAATGGTCTACTACGTAGTATGGCAATTAGCCACTTTTAGAGTTTAACAGTAACGATAGTTTACTGCGACATTAACGCATATTGCTTGTATCAGCTATAGCCCCAAATGTATAAAATAAGTAGAAATTTTGAATAAATGTTCATTACTTGGCTTCAACGTCTTTATATCAACTACCCTTATCCCGTGGCTCTGCACGACAACCATCCGTAACTTCCCACGTTATTGGATGGCGACCCTGTCAGAATTACAAACACGCAGGACAATATAAGTAGTTCGCGAGCCAACAACAGAGATTGACGTTAGCCCTTAATAGGACATACATACATTTTCTGGAAATGAGTAACTTTATTTATGTTTGGTGTCTAGATTCAGAACAAATATGTAAAAGGGGTAGATGACTATAATTTTTTTATTTTTTTTTAGTTGTAAGATATGACATTTTGCATGCCAGATGCTGGTGAAATATTTATTTCTTATATTACTGGCTGACCATCTTTTGTACCATATTTATTAGTAAAACGTTAACAATCGAATCATCTTTTTAATTGGAAAATTAATTATATTATACCTGACGCCTCGTTTTTACTTGTATGTATCGTTGTGAAAAGATGGCGCCAGCGTTGTTAGTTCATAGATCGCTATCATAGTGATTTATTTAAATAGTTGTGATTGTTGTGGAACGATACCAAAGGTAGCTTTTTACCGTATCAGGTTTATACAAACAAGTTCAAGTGGCCAAAAAAATAACAAAAGAATCGACAACACTGGTCGCATTTGCTTTTTAAATCTTTACAAAGTAAAATAAACGTTGAATAATCAATTTAATGGATTTCATTAGTAGAATAACATTAAGTACCTACGTAAACTTTAAAGTTCTGCTTATTTAAATTTAATACGTTAGCTGTATTCGTTTTCAAGAAGTATTATGCTAAGGAACCAGTTTTATTTTCTTTTACTTGTATATATTTCATAGGTTTAAGTTAATCACATTGCTACACCATAGTCGGTAGGTTTAGGTTCCATGTTCGTACAGGTTAAAATTGAAGTAAGTATATCTTGTACATACTGCCACGTGTTAAGATCGTAGTTCATCATCATTATCATATCAGCCGAAAGACGTCCACTGCTGTACATAGGCCTCCTCCAAAGAGTGCTACAATGACCGGTCCCGCGCCACCCGCATCCAGCGGACTCCCGCGACCTTTACCATGTCTTTACCAACAAGCTACCCACGCTGCGCCTCCCGGTCCGTGGTAAGTTATGTAAACATTGATTTGCGTACACGTTATACATGGTGAAAACAATATGAGATAAGACAAGCACTCTTGTGTTCTCCCAATTGCCCTGGTTATTGGTACGGTCGGCCTCGCAAGGACACACCTCACACCTTTGTACCTCTATAACGTCACGTTTGATCTGTCATACTAAATTTCCAACGCGTGAAAGCGACAAAGTACCAAAGTGTCCAGCTACTTTTGAGGCCGACTGTACATATTGTGGTACGTATGGAATTTTTTACTTGAGTGGACATTTTAAATGGTTAACCTAAGAGAGGTTAAAAGCCATACTGCAGCAATAAATTTTGACGACCGCTTTAGCTTAGTTGGTAGTGACCCTGCCTACGAAGCTGGAGGTCCCGGGTTCGAATCCCGGCCGGGGCATTTATTTGTGTGATGAGCACAAATATTTGTTCTTGGGTCTTGGATGTTTTCTATGTATATAAGTATTTATTTATCTATATAAGTATGTATATCGTCACTTAGTACCCATAGTACAAGCTTTGCTTAGTTTGGGACTAGGTTGATTTGTGTAAGATTGTCCACAAATATTAAATGTGAAAATTGAAAAAAATGCACTTATACAGTATTTATGTATTCTACTACTACAGTTCTTTATCAATAGTTCATAACATAACTACGTATAAAATACATTTTTGATTATAATTTGAAGAAAACAATTATCTTCTAATCTCTACGTCGCGAATGTATAATTACATACAAATTCTTACACAATCTTGTACATATTCTTCATTCATACAATACTATAACAATGATATCAGAATCACCCTTAAATCCTAGTTCAGAAATAAACAAGAAAACAGATCAAAACTCATCAATCATAAATAAAGTTCCCATTTGTAACGTATATCTAGTTCCAATGACATTAATTGTAAGAGAAAGAAAACAAAACAGCGGAAACAAGGTTACTGAATCACGTCAACCGGAAACGGGTCACTGATAAAAAAGCTTTCTTTTCTTTCGCCGATTCTTTCTGATAACAGTCTACATATACAGTACGGTGAAGTATAATTTGTATAATTAATAACTACGGTATTAAGGCGCTACACTGAGAAATTTGGAGACTTTGAAACGCTGTCCTGCCCAACCTAGCAAACAGTAGGAGCTGATTTTCAGATATATGATTATTGACTATATGATTCTGGTACTGACAATAATAGCGAAGCATGATTGCTTAAAATTTTCTCGATAGAAAATAAATCCAAAGTCGAGTCTATATTTTCCTTTTTTTCCTCAGCCTACTAAAACAACGCATTATTAAAAGACACAATTAAGTTAATATGATGGTATTTCACCTCATCTAGGTACTGACAAGAGGAAATTTAATAAACCTGCACACAGTCAGATATTTAACGAGATATGTCTAAAAAGCCATTCTCGGAGAGGGTTGCATCCCGTTTTGTCGTAAGCGAAAAACAAAGGGTGTCTCTTTCAATCCATATATCGCCTTAAACAAAAGTAAAAAAACCGGCCAAGTGCGTGTCGGGCCACGCGCAAGGTAGGGTTCCGTAGTCGTCCACCCGTTACATTATGTGGACTAAAAAGTTCGCAGACTTATATTGACTATGCTTTTGACAGAATTAACAACATTATCTAAGGTATCAATGGAAATTGTTCGAAAGTTTGCTTTTGCAAAGTACATTTCTGAAGTTCGACTATTACTCGTTAACTAGTAATGTCTACTTAGCTGTTATACTTTTTCATTTAAATTCATTGTATATACTACTACCATGATTTTTTTCACATGCCTAGGAGCCACCGTTTAGCTGGCAGGGGGGGGGGGGGGACACTTGACCATAACGAAAATTATCACTTCAAAGCTTAATATCACGCTAACCAATTCTTGAATCAAAAAATACTCTTTGAAACCTTATAATATTTTTAAAAGAGCTATCCAACGATACCCCACACGATGGGGTTTGGAAGAAAAAAAAATTGCGCCACCACTCTACATGTAGGGGAGGTACCCTAAAAAAAAAATTTTTTCAAGATTTTATTCTACCGTTTTGTCGGCGTCATCAATATCTATACTCGTGCCAAATTACAGCTTTCTAGTACTAACGGTTACTGAGAAAAACGGGGGTCGGACGGACGGACGGACGGACGGACGGACATGGCGAAACTATAAGGGTTCCTTGTTTTGTACGGAACCCTAAAAATAGTACTTACATTATTGCCGTGATCGGGAAAGAAGCAATTACAGGCTGAGTATTTGTTTAAACGGACTAGCGAGTCCGTTTAATTATAACACGAAGCCTGCAATTGCCATTCCGGCCGAGGCTAATATTATAGGCTAATATTTCCAAAAAAGTGGGAGGATTCAAGACGAAATGTCAATTAAGATTTAGTTTAACGTCAAAACGACCAAATCGAATCGAATTTTTCGTCATCATTCCGAAGATCATTTTCCATTAAAGGATTTTTTCTTAGTAACCAAGTACGACAGTAAGAAAAAATCCTTTACTTACGTAACATAACCCACTTATTTCGAATTACGATTAGTAACGGGTTATTAATCATGTGTTTGTGAGTTCCCGATATTTCGGCACTGTTGCAAGTGCCATTATCGAGGATTACTGACGTGCTGCGAAACTTATTTCGATTAGATCATCTAATCTACAGAGCAAACAATGGTTTTTAGAATTCGATCGCTTTTAAACAGATGACGCTTCGGAATTTTATTTATGTTATATTATGCCTATTTAAATACCGGAAAAGTGCGAGTCGGAATTCGCGCATTTAGGGTTCCGGAACAACCTCAAAAAATCTTATTTATCAATATTTAGTACTTGTTTGTAAAACAAACTGAATACTAATAAACATTATCCCCAAACTTCAAGTTCGTAGGTCAACGGGAAGTTGAAAAATTCTTGGGATAAAAATCTTGTGACAGACGAAACAAATTCCTTTTCGTGCGTCGTTGGAGTAGTTTGGGCAAAATCCAGGGGAATCTTCCAACCACGAGTCTTTAAGGAGAACATGTCGTTATGTGACGGTTAAGTATGGACAAAAAGGCAAAATTAACGACCTCGTCAAGCCACGGATCTGATTCCCAAGTGTACTATAAATATCTCTCCAGGCCCACAAACTTTTTGGCCAAGTTTCAAAATTATTAGTCGAACTATCCGGTGACCATAGGGCTGGCTCGTTCCTTGCCCAGCGAATTGGCATAGCCATCCAGTGGGCGACCGCAGCCAGCCTTATGGGTACCCTCCCGCAGGGATCCGATCTGGGCGATCAAATTTACACTCAATGAGATAACTGAGTTCCAAAATCTGACAGATGTCAGAATGAATATTTCGAAATTTAGACATTGTTTCACAAAAATATACATAAGAAGACGTGTAACCGGTGATATAAGGATAACTTTCATCCGTAATAAATAATGAACTTTAACGATTATGGAATAATCACGTCGGATGTGCGCCCGTTGACGTTATATTTTTTAGAACTCAATTAAAAAAAATGAATAAAATGAACTTTATTCTGTAAGTAGGCCGCAATGGCACTTTTACAAGTCAAACCCTACCAGCGTTTCACAGAGGCCACTGCCGAGAAGAAACGCCGAAAGAAACTCGACAGTCAGCCATTTTCTCACAAAAATATGCTTATTACAATGATAATATATGCTTATTACAATGATAATAATGAATTATCTCATCGAGTATAGTTGTTGTATGTATTGTATTGTTATCAATTATCTTGTTTATGAATAAATCATTATATTCTCCGAGCTGTTTTTTCACCTATTCTTTTTCATTTATTCGTCTTCTATTTAATCTAGTACCTCCCAATAATTCATGAAGTCAACTCGAAACATACTTGTCTAAATAAACAGCGAATTGTTATCACAAATACTCCATCGCTTTAATTAAAACCATCAACGTAATGGCGAAGGCATTATCCTTTCTGGGATTGATGTTTTGTTTCGTAATTTCTTTTAATGGCCCCCATATAGGTCCATAAATGTTTACATGGTCGTGTTGGGAAGGGTGGGCAGCGTGTACCCGGGAATCTATTATTGAATTCCAGTAATGAAATAAGATAAAAAATATCTCCAGAGAGGAAATTCACAATACAATACAATACAAATACTCTTTATCTACACACGTATCATAAATCCTCTAATATGCGTTCGCAAACCGTAGAAAATGACTCTCATTTCAACATTCAATGAATTTATGGCAATTTTATTATCTGTGGCTAAGGCTACAGCAGTAATATAATTTTTAATTTTAATCTCATATATGATGTTAAAATATTAAACGTCAAACAGAACTGTCAAAATTTAAATGTCAAAGTTGACATGTCCCTATTCTAGTATCACTGAAAATTCAAATTCAGTTGATGCGAAATGTCAGCTCAATGTTTTTTTAGTATATATCGCACGAAATTTGAGCTAGAACGACATGATCACATCAGAATAGGGACTCTTTACTTTTTAAAATAACATTCAGGTATCGGTTGCCAGTTCTGATTTCGATATTTCCGCAACCGTGCAAAAAAGGTTGTATTAACACAATTATTGTATTTATTTACTACGGTTTCTGAACCCATCTTAGAGTAGTTATAATATGTGTGTAGATAAAGTAATGTATGCAACTGTACATAATTAGGCATTAAAACACTCGTGTGACCTTATTATGAAACTCGCCTTCGGCTCGTTTCATAAAACACACTCGTGTTTTAATGCCCCTCATTATGTACCAGTTGCATAAACTACTATTATTGCACACCTCAAAAAGATCATAGTACAGAAACATTAGGCTTAAAGTAGAGGTAGTAGGTAGTAAAACTCTTTATTGTACGCAATAAAACACATGAAAAAATACAAATAGAGGAGGAACAGAATTGGAAAAGGCGTCTCTAAACAATGCAAGCGGCAAATCATGTAACAGTTGGGGTGACAACGTTATCAGAGGGTTTGGACCCTGCAGAATACGGATCTGTCTGACGCCATCTCGAAATTTGAGCCGGAAGTACGGTATACCGGAAAAGGTGCAGCCCATACAAAAAAATTCGTAGTACATTTAGTAAATTGTTGCTCTGGTACTCTAAAAGAGGTCCGATTGATATGGTTTTTTGGTATGTTGTGAAGGACAATATTAGCTATGGTAACCTAAAAATTTCGACCCTCCAGCTCCATAACTTTGGCTGCCATCTTGGAAATAGTGTCACTTTTTCAGTTCTTTGCTTTTACTGTCGTGAAAGTTCATTCCAGTGCTAAACATAGTTCTGCAATATTGTAGAATATAAAATTTGCTAAAACTTTTGGGTACAAAGATTTTTTCCATGACCCCTAGGGACGAAGATATGACAGGATATATCATTAAAAATTGCCACTTTTTTCTAGTTTTCCGTTCATGTTTACATTTTAAGTGCATTTTAGCGCTAACTATAGTTCGGCAATATTGTAGATCACGAAATTTGCTACAACTTTTGTATTGAAATATTTTTTCCACGACCATTAGGAAAGAAGATATGAAGTCATCTATGGAGTAGCACCGTCGAAATTAGCTACTTTTGCAGTTTTCTTCTCATATTTAGGTTTGAGTGCAATTAATCGCAATCTGTAGGGGATCTATGATGGTCGAGTGATAGCGGGATAGACGACAAGATAAAGCATCTGTCACTTTCCGATCTATACCACTTCAATCCCTCAAAAGACAAAATCGTCTGTTTCCACTATACCTAGTAAGATCGTAGGTACTTTGAATTTGCATATAATTTTGTCTTCTGTAATATTACAGACCTAGAACTTGAGCCAAAATACACTAAAACGCAAATATGGGAAGAAAACTGGAAAAAGAAGCAAATATCGACGGTAGTACTCCATAGATGACTTCGTATCTTCTTTCCTGATGATCGTGGAAAAAATATTTCAATAGAAGAGTTGTAGCACATTTTCTGATCTACAATATTGCAGAACTATACTTAGCGCTAAAATGCACTTAAAACGCAAATACGGGAGGAATACAAAAAAAAAATTGCAGTTTTAAAGATATCTCCTGTCATACCTTCGTCCTTAGGGGTCATACAAAAAATCTTTGTAGCCAAAAGTTTTAGCAAATTTTGTCTTCTACAATATTGCCGAACCGTGTTTAGCACTAAAATGAACTTTAGCGACAGTACAAGGAAAACACTGAAAAAGTGACAGATTTTCCAAGATGGCGGAGAAAGATATGGAGCTGGAGGGTCAAAAATTTCGGGATACAATGACAAATATTGTCCTTTACGGCATATCAAAAACCTATAACAATCGGACCATAGTTAGGGTACCAAAACCACGATTTACCAAATGTACAACGAAAAAATTTGTATGGGCTGCACATTATCCGGTATAACATACTTCCGGCTCAAAGTTGGGGATGGAGACAGGCAGAACCGTATTCTGCAGGGTCTAAGCCCTCTGATAACGTTGTCACCCCAACTGTTACACGACTTGCTTCTTGTATGCTACTTCTTCAAAAATGGGCCTACTCTAAAAAGGAAATAGTATGTACAAAGGCGAACTTATCCCTTTGAGGGAACTCTTCCAGTTAACCTTTGAACAAATGAGAGAAGACATGAACATAGGTAGACAAATACAGCAACCTGTACAAAAAATACAAAAAAAAGACAACAATTATAAAACATACATACACACATATACTTACTGAAGGACAAGTATAGATGTAGATCCACCGTGGAACCTTGTCACAGAAAATGTCATAGTGACATTGTACTGCCTGACAAGGAAAATCATTATGACACTTTCTGAGACAAGGTTCCACGCTGGGTCACGATTGAGTTAGTTTTATAGTAGATATTTATCAAATGAGTACGATAAATGTTTTTGAAAAACTCAGTGAAATAAGCCCGGGTTCGAGCCGCAAAAAAGTCCAGAGCTGCTTTTAAGAATCATAATTAAAAAAAAAAAGCCTTTTATTTCATGCTTTACATTGAGTGCTTATATTTATTAGAATAAAACTTACATCTAAGAATGTTTTTTTATGCATTAACTCCTCACAGGTAAAGGCCTGAATCATAAATAAGTATACAAATATTCGAGTGAAACTTCAGAAGCTTAAGCAAATCCTATTACAGATGAGACTCGTAGAACGTGAAATTAAAAGCATATGAGTCTTTTATGTATTCTTTTTATTGGAAAAGAAATTGCCTTTACAGGAAACCGTCGGAGATCAATTATTAGTTCAAAAGAACTCATTACCTAGCAGATGTGGTGTGTTATTGACATGTTCACAAAAATGGCCGCAAAAGTGAACGTTAAGGCGATATATCGATTGAAAGAGACACCCTTTGTTTTTTGCTCACAACAAAACGGGATGCAGCCCTCTCCGAGAACGACTTTTTAGACAAATCTCGTTAAATATCTGACTGTGAGCAGGTTTATTAAATTTCCTCTTGTCAGTACCTAGATGAGGTAAAATACCATCATATTAACTTAATCGTGTCTTTTAATAATGCGTTGTTTTAGTAGGCTGAGGAAAAAAAGGAAAATATAGACTCGACTTTGGATTTATCAAGAAAATTTTAAGCAATCATGTTTCGCTATTGTCAGTACCATAATCATATAGTCAAGAATCATATATCTGAAAATCAGCCCCTACTGTTTGCTAGTCTGGGCAGGACAGCGTTTCAAAGTCTCCAAATTTCTCAGTGTAGCGCCTTAATCGCTACAAATTGGAAGGACTTAGTTTACTTAATGTCGGCTGGCTCACACTACACGCCTCAAATATAATTTATATAAAATTAAATGGCTCAAACTTTATTTATTAATTTATTTATACTTTATTGCACAAAAACACAAAAAATGTACAAATGGCAAACAAACGCAACCTGTCTAAAAACGCCCTACTAAAAATCACCAATTTAAATTAAAAGATTTATTTTTTGTTTAAGGTCAGATGGCAGTGCCTACGCCAAACCTTGGGATTAGGTAGCGGACCCCAGGCATCCTTCAGGATGCAACTGTACTGGGATAACGCTAGGAGGATGATGATTTTTTGTTTAAGATCTGCGACTTCATTTTTATTGTTTGAAACAACTTGTTCCTTTAGAAAAATAAACTTGCGAACCTGTTTTAATCCAGTATTATTTTACCTATTTTTCAGATAAGCACTAAGTAGGTCTAATTAGATTCGGCTGGAATGGCCATTTGTAGTCTTCGTATAAATAAACGAGTATTTATTTGTATCTCGCGTTCGTGAACCAATTCATCGAAACCATTTTCAAAAACCCATACCCAAATAACGCAAATTTATGTTGCTCGGTTAATTGCTTAGAATTACTTGATTATGATTACACAATATATATACAAGTTACCGTAAAATTGTAAAGCCCGTTATATTATAATCTAATACATAAGTATATATTATTCAATAATGAACTAAGATGCAGATCCCAAAACGAAAACCTCCAAACAGCACCAATCTTATCAATCGGTCGAACTTAGATATCGTCTACGAAAGGCAATATAACCGGAAATCGACATCATAACCTTTAGCATCCAAGATATGTGTAATATTCTTTAGTACCCATTCGTTTTAACAACACTCCATACAATCTCATCGAGTAACATAAAACAATGCCAATTGCCGATTAAAGGTTGACGACCGTACAAAGTCTTTGACATAAGAACAATTTATCTTGTATCTACGTAATATACAATGTGTTACTGGCAATATTTATAACACGAAAGTTTTACTGCGGTCTTGGCTAAACGGCACGCCTATACACGTTTGGCGGTAAATAAATCGACTAAGTCTGGGCAAAAGTATAGGTAATATAATAAAGTATTATCATGGTTAGAGCGTTCGAGATTAGATCTCATAAGGCGTTATCTGTTTGCCCACGATAGTTTCGGAGTAGTGGGCAATGTTGACATGTTTGACCACTAATCGCTAACACCATGCTAACGCGCTTTGCGTATTTTGACACCGTTGGCTTGGACACCTAGAGAGGATGCCGGCAGACAGGGCAGTGAAAAGGGCCTACGCAGGACGGCCAAGTGGTCGGCGACCGGTTGGCCGGCCTAAATACCGCTGGAAGGACGAGGTGGAGAAATACCTTCGCGCCCTAAGTACAAGCAGAAAACTGGGAGGAGATCGCACAGAACAGGGCGCGGTGGCGCCAACTCGTATCGGAGGCCAAGATCCACTTCGGGTCGCTGAGCACATTCACATTTGTAATATTTATCAACAAGTATTAACCTGTTGTAATTTATAGTAGATCCCACATACTATCTCTGCATCACTTACCGTGAATAATTATGCTTTAGGGGTAGTATGAATATATTGAAGTGTCTCGCGTATTCAACTTCATGTCATACATCATTAACGTAATGAATCGATGCAATCACATTTGACGCTATGAATACAAATGAATGTAAATTAGACTCAGAACCAACTTCAACTATGTAACGGCATGAATATAAATCGACATGCGATTGCACAATTTTCAGCACACAACATTGAAATGTGTTGAAATATCTGAGAGAAAGAAAGAAGAAATACACATTTATTCACAAACACAGAAAATATACACACATGATAATACAAAATAATATACTTAATGGTATAATAGATATAAACAATACCTAATGTGATAATATGATGAATTGATAGCTTTATTATCTCTTCAACCTTAAGGCGACTTCCTGATTTGTCGGTGCGGAGGCAGTAGGATATGAGAAAAGTGTCAAATGTCAGTGTCAGCTGTCGGTCGACTCGGTACCATTTTTTTACTGCGCCCCTATATTTAAATGAGTGCTTCCTGACTGGTGCGGGATGCGCGGTAGCGGGACGATGCGAAGGCGGTACTGCTCCGCTTCTGCGCATGATATTACTACTGCGCAAACGTAATACTGACTTGACGTAAACTTACTGACGTCGCAAAGATTCTCACTTGACATAGTACTGTCATGCATACAATTCCATACATTTTCGGTCCCCTGTTTTATTATGATAGTAAATCGTGCCGTGGACGTGCACGTCCACGGTAAAGTATAAAACCGACCACTGTCTACACACACACACACACTACACAGTCCGTGCGGACCAAGTTCTGGTTTTGCGGCTTGTTTTCGAACGTCTGACGTGTCATAATAATCTACACATAAGCCCGTGGGCTTAAAATAACTACCAAGTTTCTAAAGTGTCCATTGCCGCTCGCAAATAATTCCATACCAAATTGCTGGGCTAATATGGGCAAGCATAATTAGCTGGGCGAGATAGCCATAATCGGCTGTTATCTATAAAGCACTTGGCGTTATTCTAATTAAAATGTATCTTATCAGCGACACGAACTTTATGTACAAAAATAGAAGTGTGTACCCTAACAAGGGAATTTAGTGTTTTTAAAGCTTTGTAATTTAATTATTTTGGCAGGTGACTTGAAATCTCTGGCGTCAATTTGAGAGTATAATAATATGACTATTGACAGTGTCATTATTATACTCTTTATTCATTTTGAATCTTAGGCTAGGTTGTTATAATATCTCTATAAAAAGTAAAATATAAAAATACACTTACAAAACATAAAAATATTATAAAAACCTAACCTGGGGTGCCACCGGCAGCGGGGCAGGGCCTAAGCTACCGGTGGTCAGGGCGACAGAGAGAGGAACCTCCTGACTATCCGCGCCGTGTCCAGGAGTATCGCCTTCTGAATCTGACCCTTGACCCATCCATCTAGCGAGAGTCTCTTGAGGTGTTGGTCGAGACTCTTCGCTATTAGACCGTTCGCAGAAACGACTATCGGGACAATGGTCGTTATTGATGATTATTATTATTATTTAATCTTTATTGCACAAAAGAAAACGTTATCGTACAAAAGGCGGACTTAATGATGGGAATAAAGGAATCAACGATTAAGAACGCCACACCTCAGATTTGCTTGAAGCCGCTCGACCAATCTGACTGGAGCGTAAATTCTTACAGTATTTAAGTGAAACCGCCCGCGTGGTCGTGTCGGAGGATTCTCCTTTTCCCCAAGCCACTCTCCAACCGCGTACTCCTATCGCTTTATTGGGCCTGGCCTATAAGGCCACAGTCAGGTTCAAATAAGAAAGGAAAACAAGGCAACGAACGCAAGAATGACAGTACAGTATTATTCGTTTTATTATTGATAGTGCCTAGTACTTGGGAAACTTATTTTGCTGAAAGCAAAAGGTGGTTTCTTTAATAAAATCGCTATACCATATACCACCTGACACCACGAAGATGTGTAAGGAATCACAGTTGTAGTGCTAGTGTTTGAGTTATAATTTTTGTATGTTTATCATATATAAGTTATTTTTATGTATTAAGCCTTTGCTGCTTGAAAATAAAGTTAAGATTTTTTTATTGCTATTATTATTATTAACTTGTCCACATTTCTCGGTTTGGGCATGTTGCCGGTACAAGAAATAGACATACAGGTGATAAGTATTTTCTTGATTCAACCGCAAAAAACATTTCAGAATGATTCCTATGTTTCCAGTCGACCAACCACTATGTCTATTACTAAAACGGTTAAAACTCTCGTTTCATGCAATCTGGCTACGCCTGGTTTCCTTTAATATAAAATGGCTTTTGTAGATCGGATTATTGCAAGCAATAAGCACTTAGAGAATTTAATTTACCGTGGAAAATGTAAGGAGAACGGAGATTCCAATATTCCGTATGTTTGCAGAGGATTACGATTTTGAGTTAAATTTTTATTAACCATTGAACCAAGGGCCTGACTCGCTTTGATAGAGAAAGATAGCCTGATTGCGATTCCTATAAGAGGAAATAGAAAGAGTGCCATATTTTGTCTCTATCACCGACCGAGCGTTTTTTCATGGTCGGGTTAAGGCGATATATTGATTGAAAGAGACGCGTGTATGTTTTTCGTTCACGACAAAAGGGGGTCAACACTCTCCGGGAATGGTTTTTTTAGACAAATCTCGATAAATATCTGACTGTGTGCAGCTGTGGCGGAGCGTCAAAAATATTCTTAGGGAAGCCGGAAATTATATGCCTTTCTTTTTCTTCATGAGCCGTAGTAAAAGAACTGGACTGGCTGAAAATTAGGCAAGCCGGTGGGAATCGGGTTGTATGGACGCTCCGCCACTGGTGTGCAGATTTATTAAATTTCCTCTTGTCAGTACCTAGATTAGGTAAAATACCATCATGTTAAAATCGTCTCTTTTAATAATGCGTTGTTTTAGTAGGCTGAGTAAAAAAAGGAAAATATAGACTCAACTTTGGATTTATTTTCTATCGAGAAAATTTTAAAAGCAATTATGTTTCGGCTATTGCCAGTACCACAATCATACAGTCAAGAATTATATATCTGAAAGTCCTTATTGTATCCTCGTCCGGGCAGAACAGCGTTTCAAAATTTCTAAATTTCTCAGTGCAGCGCCTTAAATATTATAGGCACAGGCACGCTTCCATAAGCATAAAAATCTATGTCTGGAACGAATCAACGTAAAAACAAAATGTTGTGTGGACAAGTACCTATGTATATTTGAGAATACAACGAGTCATTAGGCGTAGGTATATTAAAAAAAAATCAGCCGTTTGCTCTCTGGAAAAGTCCACACATCGTGAGTTTTGCAAATTAATTTTGTTTCTTACGAAACCACGTGCTGGAATATAATGGTGTGCATTTTTGCAATCAACTCATGGAGATAGAGTTTCGCGTTTGCCCACCTAGGACAACGCGAACCCGTCGTCTACCAGTCCCTGGGATCCCAGGGCAGATAACAAAAGAATGGCATTGTATATTTTTTTCGCCGGGAGAGGACGGCTTAGATTCCTACTCGCTTTTACCGAAAAAAAAAATCGAACTTCTCTACAGGACAGTAGTAGCCAGGGCTTGGACTAAAGAACCTAATATATTATTCATTCTGAAAACTAGTAAAAATAATGAATAACTGTTTAAGGCCGGGTTATAGTAAAAATCTGATTTGGTAAACGGTTTTATTTCGAAATACTACATATTAAAAATGTAAAAAAATACGATGTTATATTTGAGACCTTTATCTAGTGCCGTCGGATGTCCGTTACACAATTTGCAAAACTTTGTTCGATAGAAAAAAAATCCAAACATACCTCTATCTTATATCTTAAAACTCATTTTATTTCAATCTTAGGTAACATGATGAGTAGAAAATAATACTAAAATAAGCGTATTTGATGGTATGAGGGATGTCGGGATTAATATTGTTAATATAGTAAGCCATGTATTTTTCTCACCCAAAAATGTACTATTAATTTACGAAAATTACGCGCACAGTTCCATAGAGAGTGGGATGGTCAATTGCAAACTCACGCGTGTTAGAGCGGGACATTTGCAATGGAAGAACCTCGCCTTAAAATGTTTTATTATTTTCAGGTATAAATAATTGGGAGTAAAGAGGACCGTGCCAGGCGCCATTGACGGAGGTATGTACTCGTATTACATTACTTTCGTTACCTAGTTATGTTTCTGATATAATTTTATACAATTACGAACAGACTCAACACACGCACAACACACACACGCACGCATGCACGCACGCACACACACACATATACTAACACACACGCGCGCGCGTATTTATAAAATTGTAATATCGAAGCAAATTAGTATTTTTGATAATTATGTACCTATTTGGGTTTTATAGATATATATTCTATTAGAAGTTAACCAATTTTTAAGTTTGCAAAAAGCAATCAAGCTAAAACTGGATTTCCAACAAAATATCTATTCTAATTTCAAATTTTAATTTAGAATGTACTCTCGCGCATTCACTCTTCGTGCGCAAAATAACAGAGCTATTCACAACCCTTACTAACAATTTTAAACCAGCCACTATACACGCCTTGTAGCCACCTCCACGAACTTTTTTTTTTTTTTTTATTAAAAATGGGATTGCTCTTGGCCAGCATCTAGCCAGGGGGCAAAGATGAGGCCGACGATGAAGCGAGCTCACCCAGAAAATGCCTATTCACTCTTGCCTTAAATAGGTCCAGGTTATATGAACTCGGAAATACAGACGACGGCAGGGAATTCCAAACCTTAGCAGTGCGCATTATAAAAGACGACGAAAAGCGCTTGGTTCGACTAAGAGGAATTTGAACCAGGTAGGGATGGTAACCCGCCGTACGTCTGGATGTCCGATGGAAGAAAGGGGAAGGCGGTATGAGCTCATGGAGCTCCTGAGCACACTCACCAAAGTACAATTTGTAGAAGACGCATAGGCACGCTACTTTGCGTCTATGTGCTAGGCTCTGCAGCTTAGATCCTACTTCCGTACTGCCGCCAATGAGCCTCCTGGCTCTGCGATCCACCGAGTCGAGTGCGGCAAGTTGGTACTTAGCTGAGCCATCCCAAAGGTGACTACAATATTCCATGCAGGATCGGACTTGAGCTTTATATAAAGTAAGAAGCTGTCCAGGCGTGAAATATCGCTTGACCTTATTTAGGATGCTCAGCTTTTTGGCCGCTGTTCCGGCTTTGGACTCGATGGACGTGCCGAAGTTAAGATTTGAGCATAACTTCATGCCAAGCAGCTCGAGATCGTTGGCTACAGGCACGGTTGTACCTCGGAAAGTAGGAGCCAGATTGAATGGGCTCCTTTTTGCGGAAAACAGACACGCTTGCGTCTTGGTGGCGTTAAAACTAACCAGATTATTGTCGCCCCATTGGGAGACAAGGCTTAAGGTTGAGTTTATCCGCTCTACCATTGCCTCTCTCTCACATCGAATTTCATCACTACTAGCCCCTGCGCTGGACAAATATCTCTCCATTACCGTACTGTCATCTGCGTAAGCGACCACTCCTGAAAGAAGAAGGTCATTAATATGAAGCAGGAAAAGGGTCGCAGAGAGAACAGACCCCTGAGGAACACCGGCATCAATAGCCATGAGGTCCGACGAGCAGCCATCGATGACCACTCGAATCGACCGCTCACTCAGGAAATCAGATATCCAGTTACAGAGGCCAGAAGGGATACCGTATGCAGGAAGCTTGCGAAGCAGACTAGCATGCCAAACCCTGTCAAAAGCCTTCGAGATGTCAAGCGACACGGCAAGAGCCTCACCGTGTTTCTCGATGGCCTCGCCCTAGTAGTGCGTGACATACACAAGAAGATCCCCAGTGGAACGGCCCCGGCGAAACCCATATTGCCGATCGCTGAGGAGGTCGTTAGCTTCAAGGTAAGTCAGCAGCTTATTGTTCAAGACTCTCTCCATAACCTTACAGAGTATGGAGGTAATGGCGATAGGTCGATAATTACAGGGATCGGCACGACTACCCTTCTTGGGTACTGGTTGCACATTGGCAAGCTTCCACGATGCCGGTACGGTATTTGTCTTGAGAGAGAGACGGTACAAGCGTGTAAGAACAGGAGACAACTCAGGACCACAGTGCTTCAGTACCCTTGCTGGTATACCATCAGGCCCACTAGCTTTATTCACGTCTAGACTCTGTAATGCTCTACGGACCTCTTTGTTATGTATCGTGACCTCCGGCATTGAAGAGCCACATTGAGGTATTGATTGTGGTAGATGAGAGCCAGTGTCTAGACGAGAATTACTGGCGAACAGAGAGGCGAAGAGATTGGCCTTCTCCAACGCTGTGAAAGCCAGCGAGCCATCAGGTTTCTGCATGGGAGGAAGCAATGGACGACAGAAATTGGTTTCGACGGATTTGGATAAGGACCAGAACTGCTTACTACCAGGGGGATAAGCTGCTAATCTGGCCCCTACTCTTCTGATATGGTCAAAACGAGCCTTACGGATCACCCTTTTGCAAGACTTGGCGGCTAAATTGAATGCTCTCTTCTTGGAACGAACCCTCCGAGCTTGCAGTTTGCGATCACGAGCTTGAACCCATGCCTGGTAGGCGGACTCTTTGCGGGCCTCAGCACGCGCGCAGTCCGCATTGTACCATGGCCGGGCTTTATGACCGAGCGGGATGTCGGAGAACGGAATAAAATATTCCATTCCCTGCCGTATCACATCAGTGATCGCGTCAGCGCAAAGCGAGGGATCGCTCGAAGAAAAACACATTTGCCGCCAAGGATAAGACGCAAAGAAGTGCCGCATCTCATCCCAATCTGCTGACTCGTATCGCCAAACTCTCCTCGTGCCTCTGGGGCTGTCATCAGGAGGAGAGCGGATCGATACGGACTTGACCAGACAGTGGTCGGATGACCCTAGGGGGGCGGAAACCGACACGGAGTACTGGTCTGGATTAGTTGTCAGCAGAAGGTCAAGACAATTGGGTGTGTGTCCGTCAACATCAGGCACCCGCGTCGCAACGTTCACCAGCTGGGTGAGATCTAGCGTCAATGCAAATTTGCGCGCCTCTCTCCCAGCGTGGTCGGTTTCCTGGTATGGGAACAGCCACTCACTATGGTGTGCATTAAAGTCCCCCAGAAAGACTAGTTCCGCCGTGGGATACCGCTGTTGGGCAAGGTCTGCCGTCTCTGTAAGGTGGTCAAAAAGTCTCGTTGTCTCCAGATTACCCTTGTGCGAACGGTAGATACAAGCGTAGACAGTTTTATCTACTCCCGTATCCACCAAAAGCCAAATGGTCGAAAACCCAGTACCTTCAAAGCAACGGAGGCGCAGACAGCAAATGTCGTCACGTACGTACACACAGACCCCGGCGTGTTTCCTGAAACTATGTTCAAGCGAGTATCCCGGGTAGTTGAGGTACGACGTGTCTGACGGTGTCGCTATCTGCGTCTCCGTGAGAAAGAATAGGTGCGGCTTTTCGGTCTCGAGGTGGTGATGGACCGGATCGATATTAGAGTGCAATCCTCTGATGTTAGAGAGGTGCACTTTTAGTGGGAGGAAGTGCAGCCGTTTTTTACCGTTATTCCTTCTCTTTTTTGGCATGTTTTTGAGTGGTTGTGTGTGGGGAAGTAAGGGAAAAGTCGAGGCGCTACCCAGTTTGTCCAAAAGGAACCGAAGAACTACAGCGAACGTTGGGGAACTCATTTGGAGCCTGCGGGGACGCCCTAACCCCCCCGAAATGGCCACCGGGTCCTCCCCTCCAGTCGCCAACTGGCACGGTGGAGCATTTCGGGATTTTTCGCGCGTTGTGTGGGGCAGCCTTTCACACGTGGCTAACGTGCTACTTGGGCCCCCTACTACCGGCGGAACCGGAACTAACGAAACTTGAGCTCTAGTCATACAAGAACATAAACGCCGAGGCGAATGAAGTCTGGTCATGAATAGCGTAGCAGATGCGCGATTGTTCTGGATATAAATAGACGTATTGGGAAACGCGTTAGTCATAATTAGAAGCAAACGACTGTTAGTTAAACAACCGTTTATATTCGTCGCGGATAGTATTCTGCATTGCACCAACGCTCAATCAGATCTCGATGCATTTATTCACATCATCCGAAAGACGTCCACTGCTAGACAGAGATGCGACCTTTTTGAAATTCTTGTATTTCAAATACAAATACAAAATGCAAAATAGGTATTTTATATTTTGTATTTAAATACCTTTTTAAGAAAACCATTTTGTATTTTATTTGAAATACTTTTCGAGGTGTATTTTGTATTTGTAAAATGCAAAATACTTTACTGCTAAGTTTCGCCAACATTACCACTCAACTTTTCATGCAAATATGTCATTCGTCAAGGATTAGCCACTAGAGGTGCTGCAAGCTTTAAAATACAAAAAGCAAAAGTATTTTGTATTTTGCATTTTGTATTTAAATACTTTTTTATAAGTATTTTGCACATCTCTGCTGCTAGACATAGGCCTCCCCCAGACTGCGCCACAACGATCGGTCATGGGCCGCCCGCATCCAGAGGACCAAGTGACCTTAATCAGATCACCAGCCCACCTCGTGGGGGGGGGGGGGGGGACGGCTTCCAACACTGCATCGTCACACATATTGAATACATTAATAAGATATAGTATAAAGTATTACCATAGTACTGTGTGTGGCTCTGTGAGATGCAGACATCACGATTGCTTTTTTTAGAAATTACCTAATCTTTACCTTTATCACAGAATACGTAATAGTACTACGTATCGCCAACTTACAAACCCAAATTATAATAGGTAAATAACAAATATTGACCACACCAAGCGAATGACGAGACGACGCGACCGTCCGGTAGCAATTCGCCACTGAATGTACTTGCAGCGGCCCGGGGTTGTACTTGCAGTGGCGCGGCGAACTCACGGAGTGAAAGCCGCCTGACCTAATACTGATTTGACAAAAAAATAGAGGAGAGCAAAAACCGAAATCCACCCGCAGAAACATATGAAATCTTAAAAAAAAAACATTTTCAAAAACTGCTGCGACCAAAAGTAATCTGCTATAGGTATTAATTATCTAACATGTTCACAAAATTTCCCGAGAATCGATTGAGAAATGCGACCTGTAGAGAAGAACAACCAGCAATCCGAATATATGAAAGCATTTCTGTCGAAGCTGAAACAGAGCCTGGTCAAAAATTCAAAACAATCATCCTCCTCCTACAGTTTTCCCAGTTTGCCTAAGGCGCACGAGGTCCACTTTGACAGCTAATTCCAAGAGTTGACGTAGGAACTAGTTTACCAAACGCGGCTGTCATATCTCATTCCAACCCAGATGGAAGACTAGACTTTGCTAGGATTAGAAAACAATCAAAACAGTCCGACACTATATATGATAGACTATAGACTTCGTCCGCATAAACTTCCACTCCCTATGTCATCTCTGCGAGAGATGATTTTTGAGATAAAAAGTATCTTATCTACACACATATCATAAATCCTCTAATATGCGTTCGGAAACCGTAGAAAATGACTCTCATTTCAACATTCAATGAATTTATGGCAATTTTCTTATCTGTGGCTTTCTTATCTGCTGTAGCAGTAATATAATTTTTAATTTTAATCTCATATATGATGTTAAAATATAAAAACGTCAAACAAAACTGTCAAAATTTAAATGTCAAAGTTGACATGTCCCTATTCTAGTATCACTGAAAATTCAAATTCAGTCGATGCGAAATGTCAGCTCGATGTTTTTTTAGTATATATCGCACGAAATTTGAGCTAGAAACATCGAAACTTTCGCTTATTATTCCTAGGAAGTAGGATAAATAATTCCTCCCAACCCGGTACCGCTAGATATTTCTAAATTATCTTTAGATTCCATGCTATGCAAATAATTGTTTGTTTTGAAAGGCGTTGAAAACGCACGTTCAATACATTTGTTAATGTCAGTCAGTACATCAGTGTCGAATGATCGATTGCATGTTTTACACCGACTTAGAATAATAGCGAAGTGCAAAATCTTAGACATTTTGTGTAGGTGGGTGAATATTCAAAGTTTTTACGACGGTTTTTAGAGTTCCGTACCCAAAGGTAAAACGGGACCCTATTACTAAAACTCCGCTGTCTGTCTGACCGTCTGTCCGTCTGTCACCAGGTTGTATCCTCATACACTCATACAGTTGAAATTTTCACAGATGATGTATTTTTGTTGTGTGTACAAATACTAAAAACAAAATAAAATTAATATTTAACGGGGGCTCCTATAGAAAAAGACTTTTAAAAAACTTTAATCGTTGCCTTCATCAGGCGCTGGTTCTCAAAATGTATGGGAAAACTAAAATCCGACTCGCACTTGACCAAAATTCTACTTGATATTATTTAACGTTATTATTTATAAATAATGGTACGGAACCCTCCGTGCGTGAATCCAACTCGCACTTGGCCGGTTTTTTCGTCATTGTCGTTTCAATCCCGTCCTCTCCCAGCGAAAAAAATAAACAATAGCATTACCTATTTTGTAATATCTCCTAAAATCCTAATCCTAATCCTAATAATCCTAATCCTATCCTAATATTATATATTATATTATTATAAACGTGAATGTCTGTGCGGATGTATGGATGTACGTTCCTCTTAATCACAAAAACTACTAAACTGATTTCTATGGAACTTTCCAGTATTATAGCTTAGACAACAGAATAGAACATAGGCTATAATCTATTTGAAAATTCATCCCCTAGGGAGTAAAAAGGGGGTAGTCATTTTGTATCGAGTTCAAAATTATCTTTAAGATAGAAACTTGAAACTTCCCTAATAGATTAAGGACTAAAACGAAAGGTTTCATTGTTTTTCAGCATTCGCCCTCTGAAGGGGTGAAAGAGGGATTGAAAGTTTGTATGAGGAGCAATTTTTTTTTAAACGAGAAACTTGAAACTTTGTGTAACTTCATGTCCTAGCATTGAATTATAAGAAAACTAATTTCAGCGTTTATCTAAATTTCTGAAGGGGTGAAAAACGGGTTGAAACAGTTTATGGGCAACTTGAGTTTTTAGCAGCCATGCCAAGACTCCAAGAGCTATCCCATTTTTTAAAATACTCCTTTTTATTATTAGAACACGTTTAAAAAAAAACAAAGGCCACCAAACTATTTGCGTACTGCCACATCATTCAATAAATCAATAAAAGTGTTTCAAACTTTTTCGATTAAAACTGTCCCGACTGTCAAACAAAAACCCTGGCGTATGCTTACCACAAACCAGCATAAGCTGTACTCCGATCCCGTATAGTTCTCACCAATTCCAGGACCAGGATATCCTGTGAAAAGATATAGAGGCATTGAACCGCGGCGAACGCTTACCGTTGGTCCAGCATAAGTTGAAACCCCAATCCTTTATAATTCTCACCAATCTAGGGATCAAGATATAGTGGCGATATCCATGTATTCGAACTCACTAGTGCTGAATTGAACTGCGGCGGAACTGCAACTAATCACAGTAAACTCGTCTATTTTAAGAACTTCTGACCGAGATGAGTGACGAGTAGGTTAGGAAAATAATGCAATGGTGGGTTTAAATACGTGTATTATTTTCATTTTTCCTGCTTGGAAAGTGAGCATGTGTTCAAAATAGATTTTCGTGGAAAAAGTGGATTTATCGTATTCTTCTACGAATACAACACTTAATTTTTTTTTATTTGCTGCCTTATTGTTGCACTAAGTTTTTGTTATTTTTTCACTGTACAGTAATGTATATATTTTTTTTAACTCTTATTAAATCACTGGTACATTATACCTACTATACATTAATGAAATTCCGTAGTATAGTATTATAGTCTGAACTGACATAACTCACGATTGTTGTGCACCTATTGCAGAAACGGTTCGAAATAAAATGCCATACGATAAATAAATAAATTGCAGGACTGTATCACTTTCTTCCGTAATCGAAAAGTAGCTCTGAAATTATGTTTCATATGTTTTGTTTAATCACTGTTTACTCAGTATTCAGTACTTTATTTGCTCAAAACATGGTACAAATAGGTGGATGAATGAGTACATGGATCTACATGTTTCGTCATGCAGACACTCTTTACTCTTTTAAGATATGCGTGAGTTTTATCGCAATCAACATTTACAATAATATTTCATCGAGATCGTACCTAATTTAGGATGATTCACAGTAGACCGTTCCGTGTCCGGTCCGGCCCGTTTTCTAATACGGAACGCGCGACGGCCGTCGATTTCTTGTACTAGAAAACGGGCCGGCCCGGACACGGAACGGTCTACTGTGAAACATCCTTTAGTATTACTGTGGTTGTGTTGTTTATGTCTACGTACATTAGGTACTTATTTCATGTAGTTTTATCCTCCTGGGTCCTATCCTATGTTTCTAGAAAAAAAAACAACGGGGTGCACTCCGGGAGTGCCGGCAGAAGTGAAAACTCAATAAAGAAAGTAAATAACAAAGATATTCATATCCGTATCCGTATCCGTATCCGTATCCGTATCCGTACCCGTATCCGTATCCGTATCCTTACCCGTATCCGTATCTGTATCCGTATCCGTATTCATATTCATATTATACAAAAGTGCTAAGCGCCACTAAAGAAGTTTTCACTTCAAAAAAATTGTTCAAGATAATAATAAATAATAATAATAAATATTTGTGGACAATCTTACACAAATCAACCTAGTCCCAAACTAAGCAAAGCTTGTACTAAGGGTAATAGATGGGTATAGATAATGTAGGTAAATCAACATTTAAAGAAAAATAGTAGTTTATGCAACTGGTACATAATGCCTAATTATGTACAGTTGCATACACTACTTTATCTACATCCATATATTAAATCCTCTTTCATGTGTTTCGTGTGGGCACTTTTCGCCGGCGTGCGCCATGTTTGCGTCGACAGGCCGGCCCGCGCCTCCGCCGCCAGCCCGCAGCTGTGTCTTAATTTTGTACGTGATCTCGTTAAAGTGTTATATTTCGTGATCTAATAGGGGACGCACGCAACAGCCGCACAGTATATTATAAAGCGGGGTCTTATCTACGGTATTTGAACTTATAAAAGAGGATTTACTATATGGGTGTAGATAAAAATGTTTTTGTTATGACCCGTTTAATTTTAAAACAAATGACAAACCTACTGTCCCAATTTGCACAGTCCCTGGTTAAGGTCCAGTAGGAAAGTTCGGGTATGGAGATTTTTTTTTCGTGAAAGGTGAAGGATATTTTTATATATTTGGAATCAGCTCATGGAGTCCTTTTATTTGATAGGTTTTTGAAGAAAAAATGTGTTTTTTTTCATACAACAAATTGTGGATATAATAGCTAAAAAGTATACCAGGTTGTCCACCTAAGTCTAAAATACTTACTGAGATTCCAACTCACCTTTCGCGATAAAAAATCTCTACACGCGGACTTTCGTACTTACGAGTACCTTAGGCCAGGGACTAAGACTTGATTTATTGAACAATTGGTTTTTTTTGTTGTATGTGGACTCAGAAGAACAAGCCCACAGAATAGTATATAGCATTGCATAACTAGCCAGCACTTACATAATTAAAAATCTCCCATTACGTAACTGAAACTCATTGCAGGGGCCCAAATTTTACCAGAAATCAGAGTAAAACCGCAAATTACATTGAATCCTCTCGCAACTTAATACTGTTACGTCATCAGCTTCGGTAATTGGGTTAATTAAACATACAGCTAATGAATACAATACAGTTATTGTAAGCCGTTGAAACTTTCAGAAATATTACCTACTTATAACCCTACCAGACCTGTTATTTATGCCACTTCGGCTAAACTCGGTTCTGTCACACTTCTAGTATAAGTTTTTTCGAAACATTAACTAATTCGAACGCGTTTGCGTTTTGTCTCAAAATGTATGAAAACGCTCTCACCGAGTTTGAAATAAGCGCGTTCACAAAACGCAAACGCGTTCGAATTAGGTAATGTTTCGAAAAAACATATACTAGAGCTACTGTAGTATCCACATACACTATCGCGCTAGGAACGAAAGAGCACGTGCTAAGCGAACACGTGCAAAGAGCAAGACCAGATGGAAATCACTTCCTAAAAATTTGCCCTCATTTCCTTTTGATCGCCATCCGTTATGTACGGCAGTGCCACACACACGACAACTTTTTTTTTATACTACGACGGTGGCAAACAAGCATAGCTTTCTCCATAAGAGATTGAATATGAACTTCAGTATATTACGCGAACGTGATTCACGACAACTGTTTCTCCATAAGAGATTGAATATGAACCTCAGTATACGCGAACGTGACTCTGACAGCGTACGCCATATATAACGCCTATAGTCGTTATTGGCGCTATAGGAACTACGACACTTAATGCTTTTATAGTGCTAGCGGCACGCAAAAAGATGTTTAACTCCTCTCCTTTTCGTTTTTTTTTTTCGTCCAACGGGTCCTATTGATTCATACATCCTAAAGATCAATCGTACCGATTTTCATGCTTTTAACACCATTTGCAGCATTCTCCATATGGAGCCCTTGTGTGCCGACAGGACTATTAGTCGTAGCGTCCAGAGGGTTAATGTAAAAATATTGCTTGCGTCAGCAGAAATGCAGCCTGTTTACAGAGAGCCCGAATTATGGCATCTGCAGTGCCAGATAACAGAACTATTCACAAAGCACTTCAGGTCATCCATTTTAAGCTTTTCTGAGGTCTTAAGCGACTTCCTCATTTATCGGTGCGAAGGCGGTACGATATATGAGTAAACTGTCAAAGTTACTCAGCCTACTAAAACAACGCATTATTAAAAGACATGATTAAGTTATGATGGTTTACCTCATCTAAACTCTGTCGAGAGAAAATTTAATAAACCTGCACGCAGTCAGATATTTAACGAGATTGTCTAAAAAAGCCATTCTCGGAGAGTGTTGCATCCCGTTTTGTCGTGAGCGAAAAACATAAGGGCGTCTCTTTCAATCGACATATCCCCTTAAATGAACTCGAAAATATAGATGCTGGCAGGGAATTCCAAACCTTAGCAGTGCGCACTATAAAAGAAGACCAAAAGCGCTTGATCTAAATCCGCTCAGCGGTTTAAGCGTGAAGAGGTAACAGACAGACAGACTGCCGCATTTACAATATTAGTATGTATATCTCGATGCCAAGCTACACTGGTTCTAACCGGTGAGACTAAGGCTGGGTTGCACCAAACCGTCTGTAATCGTAAGCGGTGTTCGTCAAATCTGATTGTATGGAAAGTTTGACAAGTTTCTATGGGATGACAGCTGCCGGCGCCATATTTGAGGATGATCGGTCTGTGTTCGTACGTTGGTGCAACTGGCACTTAGGTAGTGAGTTGTGAATGGCTGTCCGCGTATATATGGAGATAATACATAAAATTGGATAAATATAAATAAGCGGGTTTAAAAATGGAACGATTTAAAATTGGAGCGAATCGGGAACCGTTGGAATCGAGACGTCAATATGGACGAGATGAAAGTGGCTGCAGTTCGGAAATTGTATTTCGTGTTATGGATCCAGCTCAAATACCTAGTGGTACCTATACTTCCCTACCTACAGTTCGAGAGTGGTTAAAATGACTTTCGTGTTTCTGGTAAAATGTTTTCAATTTGTCAGCTCTAAGTATATATATTATTTCTAACCCCTCACCCATTTTTATATGGAAACAGTTAAATGTTATTTGTCATTATTTGACAGTTTCCATATAAAACACGGGTGAGGGGTGAGGTGACAGGTTAGCATGGCGTTTGGTGAATCGCATTGCGTTGCCCTTTTTTTATTCAGAAAGCCATGTGAGAGCATTCATATCAACCTGTACTTACACTTACAACGACATACCTACGGTCATTCCATTATTTCGCGCCAGCTTTCATGAATATAGGACATAGTAACTACTTTAATACTAGTGTCTTCTCTTGGAGATTGACGAGAGACATCACCCTGTTATGGATTAGTTTTTGTTGACATTGACTCTGAGAGAGACCTCTATATTAAATTGTTTTTTTTCCTTTTATATTTAAAACTTATTATTTTTATTTTGACGCTTTGAGACCATGTACATCTCAAAGCACGTTAGAATAGTCATTATTAAGAATATTTTGACGCTCAGAGACCATTTACATCTTTGAGATATTATATTAAATTTTGTTATTCAGACTGAGACCTTATACATCTCTCACTTTTAATATTATTGTAATGTTTGTAATAGATAATTAATATTTTGACATGAAAAATGTATTAAATTCTTATTGATATATTTCTTAAATTGTAAATTAATATTTTCTCATGAAAAATCTGTCATATGCTTATATTGTAAGACTTTTTTTAAATTGTACATTAACATTATGACATGTGAAAGTGCCCTTGTGGCCTGTTTGCAGAATAAGTGTTTGAATTCTGAATTTTGAATTCTATATGTCTTAGATTTCTTGATCTTAAGTAGGTTAAGTATTATCATTGTAATAAGCATATTTTTGTGAGAAAATGGCTGACTGTCGAGTTTCTTTCGGCGTGTCTTCTCGGCAGTGGCCTCTGTGAAACGCTAGTAGGGTTTGACTTGTAAAAGTGCCATTGCGGCCTACTTACAGAATAAAGTTCATTTATTTCATTTTATTTATTTCATTTATACCTATGCTGATAAGTACGTAATTAATTAATGCTGTTAAACTTAACTTCGTTAAGCGGCTACACGTAAATTATTGATAATTGTAATTTATCACCTGTATTACCAAAATACGGCGTTAAAGATAAATTAGCAAAACTACATTATAAAAGCGGTCATAAATGATACAGATAAAATTTTCACTCTGTAAACCGGGGTTACTTTAAGAAAAAATGGGGCTACTTTGATAGTTTTAGAACCCTTATATAACCATCACTAATTATTTCTAGTTGGATTTAGTTTGTGTATGTATGTAAGCACTTTATTTTACACAAAACAGGTTAAAACAATATGCATGTCACATAAGATTAAAGATAAAATAACTAGGATTAGGATTTTTTAGTAAATTGTTAGAAAATTTAACAACGTATACCACTTAAAAGCGGCATAAAAATTCGATTTTGAAAGTCGCTCCTCAATTTGAAAGTACCCCGGCTAAAAAAATAATACCATACGGGTGTATGGTATTATTTTTTTGGTTTACCACAGTTCCCCACAAAAAACATCTTATAAAATGTATTATTCGCAGAACTTTCATTTCATAAAAAACATGTTTTTCACTTCTCATGCTCGAAAAGTTTTTCAAGCGGGGCAAAATAGTACGTTTAGCCCCTGGGGAAAATATATTTATAAATACAAAATACAAATATATTTAAAATACAAAATACAATTAAAATACCTATTTATGATTTACAAAACTTATAAATTAAATATTTTGATTTATTGCATGTAAAACATAAGAAGTCCAAAATTTTGTTATTAAATATTTATTACCTACTTTAAACGCTGTCTTTTATTAAAAACTCTCATTACGTCACAAAAAAATTAAAATGACTTAGTAAGAAATTAAACAATCGTGCGGGGGGGGGGGGGGTTTGACTAGGTTTTTGGGGGGGAAGATATTTTTGGATTTTATTTAGTTTTTCTGTGTGGCTTAAATATAGGTAAAAATACAAGGTTAAATCAAAAAACCAAAAAAATATTTCTCGTGCAGCTGTAAGGGTTATTAAAAGAAGGAACATATCTGAATGATATTTCATTTGAGTACACAATATACTCAAGAATAAAACTGGAAAATAGAGAATGTTTAATATAATTAATTTTAAGAAAAAATAGTACATTATTGGCGGGGCAGGGAAAGTAAGTGATTAAAAATAGGTTAAAGTACTTAAAATAGATTCTGTGGTGATATCGCTTTAGAGGCTAAAATCTTTTTTAGAACTTGTAGTTCAAAATAGTCAGTTAATAGGTTTTCGAAATCCGTTATAGTGAAAAACAAACTGTCCAGCAAATTTTGAACCTATTGTATGCCTATTTTTGTAGATAAATTACTTATTTCCTGTCAAAAGCATGAAATTAAGTCAACTTAGGCAAATGTAAAACAATCAAGTGACTACCTAAAACCTTTCCGATCCCCCTTAGACATTAATCGGTAGAAACTTCCGCGCGGGATTACAGTCATCTTTGTCAAGAATTAGGCTGCAGGGACATACGGCCACTCCAGCTGCCGGACATCACGTAACTTCATTTGTAGTAAGGGTAGGTATATATTCATGTCATTTTTAGGGTTCCGTAGTAAACAAGGAACGTCCGTCCGTCCGTCCGTCCGTCCGTCCGTCCGACCTCCGTTTTTCTCAGTAACCGTTAGTACTATGAAGGTGTAATTTGGCATGAGTATACATATCAATGACGCCGACAAAACGGTAGAATAAAATCATTAAAAAAAATTTTTTTAGGTACCTTCCCTACATTTAAAGTGGTGGTGCAATTTTTTTCTGCCAAACCCCATCGTGAGGGGTATCGTTGGATAGCTCTTTTAAAAATATTATAAGGTTTCTAAAAGCATTTTTTGATTAAATAATTGGTTAGCGTGATATTAAGCTTTGAAGTGATAATTTTTGCTATGGTCGTGCCCCCCCCCCCCCCCCCCCTGCCAGCTAAACGGTGGCTACTAGGCATGTGAAAAAAATCATGGTAGTAGTATATACGATGAATTTCAAAGGAAAACTATCACAGCTCAGTAGACATTATTAGTTAACGAGTAATAGTCGAACTTCAGAAATGTACTTTGCAAAAGCAAACTTTCGTACAATTTCCATTGATACATTAGAATCCTTAGATAATGTTGTTAATTCTGTCAAAAACATAGTAAATATAAGTTTGCGAACTTTTTAGTCCATATAATGTAACGGGTGGACGACTACGGAACCCTACCTTGCGCGTGGCCCGACACGCACTTGGCCGGTTTTGAAGTATAAATCTATGAGCTCCTAGGCTGTTATTTACAAACTGACTGATCCTCGCCTGTCACCTTATCCGTTTTTATATGGAAACAGTCAAAAGTGATCAATGTTATTGACAGTGTACATTGCTTTAATGAATTTACGTTGAATTCGCAGAATTTTCATTTCATAGAAAGTTTTTTTTTTCACAAAGGATCGCAGATCTACCCTAACCTACTTTTCGGGTAGATTTAATGGGCTCTACACAATAACATTTTAGATTTAAACACCTAAAAATTTAACGGATTCTAAGAAAAAGTTTCAAAGAAATAAAACATATTTGAAACAATACATTTTACGAAACGTTAGTCAATGAATTTGCAAATAAATAAATAAATTATTGATCAATTGATGATATAAGGGGCACAAAAAACGCTGTCAATCGGGTCATTCGTATGTCTCCTACTAAAAGCGAGCCAAGTTGTTTACGAGCTGTGTACTCGAAGGGTCTCGAATTGAAATGAGATTAATTTCGAGGAGCCTCGACTGGCTTATGAATATATTCAATTTCATAATCTGTTGAGTTCAAAACAAATTGGATTTCGTTCGGAGAAATATAATTCGTGAATACTTTGGAAAGTAAGGAATTTGTTAGGGTACTGCGGAGCTGAGGAGTAGAGTTCAGGATCGCAAGTGAAGACAGTCATCATCATCATCATATCAGCCGAAAGACGTCCACTGCTGGACATAGGCCTCGCCCAAAGAGTGCCACAATGACCGGTCTTGCGCCACCCGCATCCAGCGGACTCCCGCGACCTATACCAGGTCATCAGTCCACCTTGTGGGGTCTACCCACGCTGCGCCTTCCGGTCCGTGGTCGCCACTCGAGAACCTTTCGGCCCCAACGGCCATCGATTCTACGTGCAATGTGCCCCGCCCACTGCCACTTAAGTTTAGCGATTCGAAAGGCTATATCGGTTACTTTGGTTCTGCTACGGATGGCCTCATTTCTGATGCGATCACGCAGAGAAACTCCCAGCATAGCCCTCTCCATTGCCCTCTGAGTGACTTTGAGCCTTCTTATGAGGCCCATGGTGAGCGACCACGTTTCCGTACCATATGTCATCACAGGCAACACACACTGGTCAAAGACTCTCGTCTTGAGACACTGCGGAATATTGGACGAAAAGATATGCCGTAGCTTCCCGAACGCTGCCCAGCCGAGTCGGATTCGACGATTGACCTCTTTCTCAAAGTTGGACCTACCTAGCTGGACAGTCTGAAGACAGTCTGAAGTGAAGACAGTAAACAGGCCATACGGACACAATACCTACCCCCGAGTGTCTTGTAATTGAACCTGAGTTCCAAAGGCCAGAATGGCGAGCCTATGCAGAACCTCACTATCCCCGAGTGGTTTTAGGGATCGTCCTAATTGGCGCGCGATTACGCGATGATCGCGCGATCGTGCGACTTTAACTGAGAATATTTACTAGTAAACGTCGCGAATTCGCGCGATAATCACGTAGTCGCGTTTGTTTTAGGACGATCCCTTTAGTTAGAACATCTATTCGAGTTCAATATATTTGCGAATTTCAATTGCGCGATCGCGCGATCATCGTGTTGTATTAGGATGATCCCTTAGACCTCAGGATCGCTTGTAGAACACTCAAATTTAGTGAGTTTCCGCATAGGCTCGCCCTTCTGGCCTTCAGCACTCAGGTTCGATTATAAGACACTCGGGGATAGGTATAGTATTCGCGTGGGCTCACCCGTCAGTATCTCATGGAGAGTTAGTTTATAAACCGATTCCAATAATTCAAAAAGTATTGTATAGAAAATTAATGTAGCAGTGCAATTTCAAACATATGAAGTATTTTTTGTGAAAATGGTCTCTTCCATAGAGTTTTTTGCAGTTAAATAAATTGATATTTTCAAATTTTTTTTAAGAAAAAATCTCCTTTCGCTCCTGAAAAAAGCTCGTTATGAATATGACTTACTTTAATAGGTAAGCAAGTCAAAGGGGATAAATGGATTCGGTAAAACACGTCCCCCGTGAAAGAGATACGCTTATGTCTTTGTCGCACGTCAAAACGGGATACAACACTCTTCGGGAATAACTTTTTTAGACAGATCTCGGTAATTATCTGACTGTGTGCAGTTTTTATGAAATTTCCTCTTGGCAGAGTCTAGATGTGGTAAAATGCCATCATATTAATTTATTTGTGTTGTTTAAAGGATGATTCACAGTAGACCGTTCCGGGTCCGGGCCGGCCCGTTTTCTAACACAGGACGCGCGGCGGCCGGCCGTCGATTTCTTGTACTAGAAAACGGGCCGGCTCAGAGCTCAGACACGGAACGGTCTAACGTGAATCATTAACAATGCGTTGTTTTAGTAGGCTGGGTAAAAAAAGGAAAAGACTGAACTTTTTTTCAAGCTCACATGGTCAAACGATTAAAAACGGGATGCTTACTCAAGAACTGACCCAAGAACAAATATTCGTGCTCATCACACAAATACATGCCCTGGCCGGGATTCGAATCCGGGACCTCCAGCTTCGTAGGCAGGGTCACTACCAAGTACCAACTAAGCTAAAGCGGCTTAAAGAAGCTTACAAGGTATTGTAATCCTAGAGGAAAGTGTGATAATGATTAACGTCTCCACAAAGAGTACCGTTTACATGACAGGACACGTTAAGGTAAGGATCTTCTTCTTCTTTATCCCGTTACCCTCTGCTGGGGTGTAGGGCTCGAATCAATTCTCTCCATTTGCTTCGGTCTTGGGCAACATGGGTTACTTCTTCCAAGTTCATCCCCATAGAACCCAACTCTTGATCCACGGAACGCCGCCAAGTTGTTCTGGGGTGACCTTTTTTCCGCTTGCCGGGTATCTGCCAAGTCAGAGCCTTCTTGGATAAATGGGAGTTCGGTTCGGTTAGGTAAGGATAGGCTTTACATTTGATATCGAGCGGGCGGAATCAGACCGGTGGGAATTCTGAATTCGGCCGCCGTATTGAGCCAGTAAGTGGCGAGAGAGCGAAAAGTGAGTTCCACCTAAGTAGGTACAACAATTTGTAACTTTTCTTTCATCCATCTTAGGACAATGGTATATAATAGGTACTTGACTTGTATTGGAATAATCCTACTTCATGAATATTATAAATGCCAAAGTTTAGATCTTTGTTACTGTACGGTCAGGTCTTGTACTTTATTGAAGTCGTCGACGGTCTCGTCTTGGTCTCACGGCGAGAGGCACGTCCGGCCCTCGCTGGAGTCCAGTCGGTAAGGTAATAAAGTCAATTGTCTGTCTGTCATGTCGTTTGTTTGTCGCGTTCTAGTCTAAATTCGTATTCGAATCTAGTCTGTCAGTCAGTCGGCCAGTCATGTCTGTCAGGTCTGTCTGTACAGAGGTTAGACCCCCCAACATCCCCACCTCCAGTATTGGAAGTCTACCAATACTAACGGCGGCGGGGCGTCTACCACTGTAGCTAGTCAAGTCTGGTCTAAGTTAAGTCAGGTCAAGTCTCAACCGATCAGGTCAGGTCAGAACAGATCGGTCTGGTCAGGTCGGGCAGGTCAGATCGGTCGTGTCAGACCGGTCAGGTCGTCCCTGCCAGGTCAACGTCCAGGTCAACGTCCAGGTCCAGGTCAAAATTAAGATAGCTCAGTCAGTCAGTACAGTCATATCTGACCAGACATCAGACCTGGTCAGGTCAGATCAGTTCGTCCCAGCTAGTCGTTGGGATTCTCGCCAAGATCGTCGTAGTAGGTCTCCGTCCGCAAAAGTCCCGAAAGTCGTAGTTTGTCCAGTCGTGTCAGTCATGGGAATTAAAAAGTCGTTAGGGGTCAGAGGCAAGTCGTCTGTATGGTCAAGTGGGACATAAGTCAGCGGCCTGTTGTTGACCATAGCTTCCGCCTCGATCAGTACAGTGGCTAAAGTGTCCTCTCTGGGAACTCTATCCTTAAGGGTAACCTTTAGCGCGGTCTTCACGGCGCGTACCATGCGCTCCCAGCACCCTCCCATGTGGGGGGACACTGGTGGAATAAAAGACCACTCGATGCGTCTTATACTCCCGTACCTAACCAGCTCGTCTCTGTCTATAGCCTGCACAGCCTGTCTTAGCTCGCGGTCGGCTCCCCGAAATGTAGTCGCGTTGTCGCTCCATATAGTTTTGGGACATCCACGTCGAGCGATGAACCGTCTGAGCGCCATGAGAGCGCTAGTGGTTGTCAGATCGCTGACGAGGTCCACGTGGATCGCCCGTATCGTCAAGCACGTGAAAATAACGCCGTACCGTTTCTCTTGTCGACGTCCAATCTTCACAATGAGGGGTCCAAAATAGTCTATTCCGGTGTGGGTAAAGGCCCTTCCGGCTGGTGTGACCCTTACTTCCGGAAGTTGTCCCATCAGAGGAGCACACGGCTTTGCACGTTCGTTTTTGCAGTGTTGGCAGTCGTTCCAGGCGGCCTTCACTGCGTTCCTCCCGTCTAGGATCCAGAACCTGCGTCTTAGGTTCAGGTGAGCCTCTTCTCTGTTCACGTGGGCCTGGTCCTGATGTTGCTGGCCGATGAGCAATCTTGTGAACCGGTCTTTTGGGTGGAGGATGATCGGGCGCTTTGCGTCGTTTGTCAGGCTCGTGGCAACTTCGGTCCTACCGCGGGCTCGTAGGAGACCATCGGCATCCAGGTACGGAGTAAGCTGGCGGAGTCGGCTGGTGTTGCTTCTGCTTGACATTGTCTGGCTTAGTCCATGAGTCTTCTGATCTCCATCTTGAGCGGTTGACAACGTCTGTGTCTGGTGTCGCGTCATCACTTGGGTCGTCTGTCGGGGCCCACCTCCTGTCACGAAAGTCCGTCATTTCCGTGACGGAGCGATTTGCTTTCGCCCAAAAAGTCGTCATGGGTGCGTCAAAGGGTTTGAAGTGTCGGGTGTCAGTCGTCATATATGAGTCGAGTCGGTCAAAGGGTTTGACGTGTCGGGTGTCAGTCGTCATACGTGAGTCGTGTCGTGTCATCGAGTGCTCCCTCAAAACCCGGGAGAGAAGAGCGTCGGTGTCTGTCCTGACAGCTGCATCCTTGTCACTCGATTTATATATGCAACCTCTTTCGAGGTTTTGTTCGACAAAAACTGCCGCGGAGTCTGGCAGTATAGAGGTTTCATTCTTAATTTTTTGTTCCAGGTCGTAGCTGTCAGGCAGGTTGGGCGTGTAATCCCTCCTTGGAGGGCCCGTCACCGACCTGTCACCTACTAATTTTGACGTGTATCCTAAAAGGTTAAATGCCCTTACGTCATTTTCAGAGAGCGATACGTCAGGACGTGGTTTGTCGCCAAATCCATCTGTATAAAATGAACGCCCTGCGGCGTCATTTTGCTCGTCACAGGCGCATAAATGCATGACAGAGGCTTTTCCGGGCGCGACAGATCCGAGTTTGCCGTGCACTATATGTCCCAGGCGCGTGAGGGAAACATATAGAGAGTCACTGCAATTATGTCCTGTATAAAGTTGTCTAGTTACTATTAAGTCAATGTTGTCAACACCTAAAAGTAATAAAGGTCGATCGTCGTCGTCCGTCGTCCCTAAGTCGTCATAAAAGTTTTTTATTAGTTCGTTATTACGAGCTAACCTACCTAAATCAATTTTATACATTGGCAAAGCTAATTTCGGAATAGTAAAGACGTTAATTTCATAATCTTCCGTCATCTTCATGCCGCGGATGTTGAGTCGGACGCGCTGCGACTCGCTGGCTATAGACTGCATCCCGCCAACTCCCTGGATGCGCAGGGTCGATGCAGTGCCGGAGACTCCAATGCGGCGCGCGAGGTTGTCATCTATCAGGCTGATAGTTGCTCCTTCGTCCAGGAGACACAGCACCGCCTCCGAGCCCAGGGGGCCGCTGACCACCACTCTGGTGACTTTGAGTAGGGTGTGGTTGTTCGGCTTGTTGTCGGTGTGCGTCACGACAGCGGTGGCTGTTGACTGTACCGGTTCAGGCTTTTCAGGCTTGGGCTCGGCGTGCAGCAAGACATTGTGGTAACGTTCACAGCGCTCGCATTTTTCTTTGTTTTTGCAGTCCGTTATCAGGTGGCGGGGGGACATGCACGAAAAACACAGCTTCTTACTTGTCACCAGCTCCCAGCGGGCGTCGATGTCGAGTGCGAGAAATTTGGGCAGTCTGCAATATAGTGGATTTTTTCGCATATCACACATTTGTTTGAAGTTGCCTTACTGTGCGTGGGCTTCACTGTGAGCACAGCAGCGTGACGGCTGGTCGTCGGAAGGCTTCGTTTTTCTGCGTGCTGGTGATGTCGCAGTGGAAACGTGATGCGTGGTGGTGCAGTAGCGTGCGACGGGAACTCGAGCTTGGTTTGTACGGGCGCGATGACAGTTGCTGCATGCGCGGTCTTCATTAGCCAGTCGGATAAATTTGCCAATGTTGATTTCATATCCCGGTCATATAGATAGAAGCTGTATTGATATTGTAACATAGACGGTAATTTTGAAATAATTTCACGAATAAGAGTCGGGTTTGACAAGTGACCTGTCTCGTCTGTCATTTGCATTGCGGCCACTATATTTTGTACGGAGGTTGCGAAATCAATGAGGCTGTTTACATCGTCTTGACGTATTATATGCATCGCTCGAATTTTGGTGATCATGATTTCGATTAGGTGATCTGGTCTTCCGAATCGTAGTTTTAATGTTGAAATAATTTTTCTTAGGCCGGTCGCGCTCACTAGAAGAGCCGATACAGACTCACGGGCTCTTCCCTTGAGGCACCTCATAAGGCGGGCGATGTTCTCCTCCTCGCTGTAGTTGCACAACTCGGTTGTAGTCTTAAACTGACTGTAGAAGATTGGCCATTCTAAAATGTCACCAGAGAAGGCCGGCAGCTCCTTGACAGACTGTCGGGCGAGGAGCTTTGACAACGTCCGTTCTATGGGCGGCATTTTGGTGTCTTGTCTGATCTTCTCCTTAATGAGCTTCGCCTTCAGCTCCAAACGTTCGGCTTCTTGGGTCAGCTCCGCTACGTGGTACGCGGCGTCGTCCCTCGCGGTCGGTCTTGCGGGGGATGAGGCAGCGCGGACACATGACGGTGTAGGCGAGGGCGCGCGTGTCTCGCGCGCACTGCGTGTTGAAGGCGGGGTTCGGCTGAGGGCGGAGTGCATTTTCGATGGTGCGCGACTGCTGCGCATGGATAGCGGCGAATGCGCGCGGCTGCCGCGCACGGAGAGCGGTGAATGCGGGCGGCTACCTCGCAATGAGAGCGGCGAATGCGCGCGGGTACCTCGCACTGAGAGCGGCGAATGCGCGCGGCTCGCGCGCACGGAGAGCGGCGAATGCGTGCGGCTGCCGCGTACAGAGAGCGGCGAATGCGCGCGGCTGCTGCGTGCGTAGGGCGGCGATGGCGCACGGCTACCGCGCGCATAACTCGGCGAGGGCGCGCGGCTGCAGTGTGCGCGTAGTGGCGAGTGCGCGCGGCTACTAGGCGCTAGTAGCGGTGAGTGCGCGCGACTAGGGCGTTTGCTCGTCATGGAGTCAACCATTCTTTGTCGGCGAGCGGCTCGTGTCTCCATGGGCTGATATATTCTGCTCGAAGGACCACTTGTACGGTCAGGTCTTGTACTTTATTGAAGTCGTCGACGGTCTCGTCTTGGTCTCACGGCGACAGGCACGTCCGGCCCTCGCTGGAGTCCAGTCGGTAAGGTAATAAAGTCAATTGTCTGTCTGTCATGTCGTTTGTTTGTCGCGTTCTAGTCTAAATTCGTATTCGAATCTAGTCTGTCAGTCAGTCGGCCAGTCATGTCTGTCAGGTCTGTCTGTACAGAGGTTAGACGCCCCAACAGTTACGCAATTACGCAAAAACGGATCGGAGTATGATGCAACATGTTATACAACGAGATTATGGCCTAAAGTAACCGATATAGCCTTTCAAACCGCTAAACTTGGGGCCGAAAGGTTCTCGAGTGGCGACCACGGACCGGAAGGCGCAGCGTGGGTAGACACAAGGTGGACGGATGACCTGGTAAAGGTCGCGGGAGTCCGCTGGATGCGGGTGGCGCAAGACCGGTCATTGTGGCACTCTTTGGGGGAGGCCTATGTCCAGCAGTGGACGTCTTTCGGCTGATATGATGATGATGATGATGGCCTAAATTAACATAAAAATACTTTTTATTCCGAAAACCATCCCTCGAACGGATGAAATAGGGAGTGGAATGTTACGCGGACGAAGCGAGCAAAAGCTACTTCGGAACATGTTCGGAATAACACTTATTTAAAAGGTTACGTTTATATCCTTTTCATGACATCGTCTCGAAGATCTCACGGTTCGAAATAAAAAAAAATCGTACGATAAATAAATAAATATGACGTCACGATGGTATTCATAGGACAAGATTGTAACATTATTACGCCAGAGGGGTGTTACATAATATTTTCGAGCTAGCGTAGGTATGGGTGATAGAAATGTAAATTCTCAGTTCTTAAAAACTTATATAATGACATGTTACATAATTACAATAAGACATTGACCACATGTAAAAAAAACTTACACATCTCATGTGAAAAGTATCAATTAAAACGATACACTGACATTTTATTAAATATACTTCAATAAAACAAAATTGCTCCTAAAAGTTGTACTATTCATCCAAATACTATAATGTATTCATAAAACGTACAATTGGTGACATTTAGAATTAAGTCTTATACCGTTTAAAGCGAGTCTCGTAAAAGAGCCGTTAAGTAAACTGCGCCTTAAGGAGCTACACTGAGAAATTTAGAAACTTTGATACACTGTTCTGCCCAGATGAGGAAACAATAGGGACTGATTTTCAGATATATAATTCTTGACTATATGATTGTGGTACTGACAATATACGAAACATAATTGCTTAAATTTTTCTCGATAGAAAAGAAATCCAAAGTTGAGTCTATATTTTCCTTTTTTTACTCAGCCTACTAAAACAACGCATTATTAGAAGACACGATTAAGTTAATATGATGGTATTTTACCTCATCTAGGTACTGACAAGAGGAAATGTAATAAATCTGCACACAGTCAGATATTTATTGAGATTTGTCTAAAAAAAGCCAATCCCGGAGAGTGTTGCATCCCGTTTCGTCGTGAACGAAAAACATACGCGCGTCTCTTTCAATCAATATATCGCCTTAACCCATGTGAATAAACGAGAAAGAATCCCGCGTCACTAATAGTGCGAATACCTACCCATTTAAAAGTTAATCCCCTTATACGTAAAAATCAAACCTCTGCTAACTAAAAGGTTACCCATTCTCACAAAGACAAATATTAAACTGACAGATAAAGCCAAAACTGAAAAAAATCACGTGTATTAAAATTAATGGGATGAGCTTGCCTAAATCGATCCAGTACAATAAGCTCAATAAATTCCTTGTCATTTTTTGTACCTCTTACAGTTCGACGGTACCGATCGATATACCTATTCTTAGGATAGTTACCGTAATGACACCAAGAGGAATAAAGATGGCATTTACGTCAAAAACACTCACTCGCTGTATCGACCGTCGTATCTTTTTGCCATGCCATGAGTAAGGAAAATAAGTATATGTGTATTATATAATATAAGTATATAATATAAGTATAGAACTAACAGCCTCTTTTTCAATGTGCAAATGCTGATTCAACAGCGACACCACCCGGTAGAATAGAAAATACCGCATACCGATTCCGCCCCGCAAAATCAGGCAACTGCCTTAGGTTTGTATGATTAAGGTGTTTGTGAAGTTATTTGTGTCGATAAGGATGATCATATCAGAGGCATTGTGAATGCCTTGTTGTCGCCGACTATAAAGAATAATAGCGAACGAGAGCTGTTTTGAATATCTAAAGAATATTAAGCGAAAAATGTGTACTACCTACTGAATATTTTCTGTTCAATGGCATTTTGAACGGAATTATCCGCTTTTCGACACGAGTAAAGGATGATTCACGCTAGACCGTTCCGTGTCCAGGCCAGCCCGTTTTCGTGTAGTACAAGAAATCGACGGACGCGCGACGGTCGTCGATTTCTTGTACTACAAAACGGGCCAGCCCGGACACGGAACGGTCTAGCGTGAATCATCCTTAAAAAGAGAGTTAAACCGTTAATATTTTACAGTTCAACAAACTGCCTGTAAATTTAACTTTCCGTCTAGTTTGCGCGCTCAGCTCACAAAGGATTCAAAACAGATTCCTCTGTAAACATTAATCCCAGAGTAATGTTTACACTGCTCCAACACAGCTTATTTAAATTTTTATGGAAGGGATTTAATTATACAGGTTTAATTTCTGCAAAACTGTCTTTTTTCGTTTTTTTTAAACGGATACAACTCACTTGCTTTTGACATTTAGAAAACATGGCCTAAATTGGCCCATAGAGAACATTCATGGAGAATATTCTACCCAACTGGTTGAATAGTTTTTATACCGTTGTCAGGTTGGTAATCTGTGTTTCTAAATCAATTAATACATAGTATTTGAGTCTTCCACAGATAAAAATAAAAAATAAATTTAGGTGGGTGCATATTTGGCAACTGTGATTGCCGGAGTTTAGTGAGTGGTTACCATCAAATTAATTGCATACATTATGACTCACGGGGTTCTGTAACATATTTTAAGATATGTACTAGCTTCTTCCCGAGATATCGACCACGTAAACTGACACTCCCTATTACATCCCTTCGAAGGATGATTTTCTCTGATAACTGTTTTCTTCCATTTTAATAGATAATCCTCAAGTTTCTATCTTAAAAATAATTTTGTTCCCAATACAAACTTTCCACCCCTAATTTAAGATGGCCGACGGAGGAGTTGGTTCCTATTAAAAACATAAAGCTATGTACCTAACTTAGACCTGAATAAAAATTGGTGTTTTTGTCCAACGTTTCCACATTTAAGTATGACAATTTGTTCCAGCAATTCGCCGCACTATAAAGTAATTTAAATGTTGTCAAGCGTCGGCTAACAAAAATATAATTTTCAATAATAGTGAAAAATTAAACGCAAGGGTGTTATTTGAACCCACGACCTCTTGACCACTGAACTACCGTGGGTATCTCTTGTGGTGGTGAACTTTGTTTGAGAATCACTATAAGGTAGTCAGGAACTGACATCGGTCGCATCATTCATACGATCAATACTGCCAGGATACAAACCTTATGAATAATTACATGTAAATACTATTCATAGTAATCAGATTATGCATCGAGCCGACATGTTCACGTCACAGATGCTTGTGATAACATTGAATGAAAACATTACATACGTTTTGGAGATAGATACAGTCAAGAGCACAAATATATATATATTTTATAAACAATGACGTTGGCAAACTGGCCTACGGCCCATCTAATCGTAAGCGGACACCGCATTCTATAGAGGCCGGCAATTTCAAGGGAGTCACAGCGAAGCTTTTTAAGATTTGAGGATTCACTGTGTTGATAGCAGAAAGGACAAATTTAGGTCCATCGCTCTCAACATAGTGCATCCTCGGGAGCTCTGTCAACCTTGCTTACCTCCATTTGTTATGTACAAATACCTGTATAGTAAATAATGTTATTAGGGATGTGGTTTTCGGCAAGGCGGAAGCAGTTAGGCTGCTCCAAATTAGAGCTAGAGACATTTTCCTGTACCCTACCTCTCTCATATCATACATGTTTTCACCTTCATTGAAATAATTTCCATGTCCAAATGTACCTATGCATATATCGATGCCTGATAAACATCCGACATTTACTTTTAAATTGTATGTAAAGGGAACTTTGTCCATAACATTCGTTGAATATGAATGTTAGAAAGGGTTAAACCGAGTTTTTCTGTTCCGAACACAATATAAAATACTTAGTCGAGTAGTAGGTACCTAAGCGCTTTTTAGGTTACAAACGGAACCATTTTCTTTGAAATTTCCTTATTTTACAAACCAACTTAATGAGACGTAAAATATTTGTTTAAAAACGTGGAACGAAACCTGTCGGCTGTAATATTCTTTTCTATGTTCATTATTCCCTGCTATTCAATTACAAACGTGATCAAATATTACATCTTCATTTCTATCGAAAACGTTTTTAATAAATGGAAGCGTGCAAATGTTTACCGATAAATTATGAAGTATTTCAGATCGGGTGCAAACATTTGTGTAATGTGTTCAGAAATTGGAATATCAACGTCAAACAGGGGTTGTAATAATGGATGTATTTACCTTCCACGGTAATACAGGGTGGCTCAAAGCTTATTTATGTGACAGGATTAATAGTTTATTTTTGTTAAACCAAGCATTTTTAGGTACAAAATTAATTTAAATGATGGACCAGCAATCCTCACTAAATTGAAAATAATTAATTTAGCTTAAGCTTAAAAACAAATGCAAATGATTTAATATAAATTACGAGTATCATTTACATAGTGCCGCAGCTCCTAAGGTTATTGCACACTCACATAGCTTTACTTCAGATTTCAGAACATTGATATTTTACAAGCTTTTGTTTAACTTGAATGTATGTAAATGTTTGTTCGGGTGGTATCTTGCAACTGAATTTTTAACCACGGTATCCGATTCAGTTGAAATTTGGCATACTTTTGTAAGTTAATGACAATGCAATATTATGGTACCATCGAGCTGATAAAGACATGATGGAGACAGAAGGTGGCCATAGCAACTTCTAACCTACACAAGAGAAACCCATCGTGTTTGGGCTCGCTGGAACCGTCTCTACGAGTAGTCGATGACTGTGAAAAAAGTACAGTCGGCAATAAAAGCTGGTAACAAAAATGAAATTTTTGACAGAAACTTATTCGTATTAAATTTAAAAACGAAAGCCCTTCTAATCGCTAAAAGCTTAGAACTGATGGCCGTTGGGGCCGAAAGGTTCTCGAGTGGCGAACACGGACCGGAAGGCGACGCGTGGGTAGACCCCCCACAAGGTGGACTGATGACCTGGTAAAGGTTGTGGGAGTCCGCTGGATACGGGTGGCGCAGGATCGGTCATTATAGCACTCTTTGGGGGATGCCTATGTCCAGCAGTGGACGTCTTTCGGCTGATATGATGATGATGACGATGAAGGCAAAAAACTATTGTTGCCTTCTTCTTCTCTCATTTGGTTTTATACCGGAAATTATTTTATAGGGGAGTAAAACTTTGTGGTTCAGTTATTACCTGTTGGGTTAGATTCGTGGTCATAACAATCACCCTAAAGCAAAAGAAAAACATAAAATAAATGTAAATCCTCAACTCGATTACGTAGTCAACACGTTTCTTCCTCGACGTTAAGCGAAAATAGGCCTTATTAACATACCCTTTGAGCGTCACTAATGTTCGGTGCTCGAACGTGATTTGCCTGACAATAAGAGCCATTGTAGCGTGCAGCCTCGATTAGACACAATTACCTTACAACGCGGTATTTTGCTGGAATATTGGCACATGGCTGAAATAATCATATTAGACATGAATAGTTCACGAATGAATGAATCAATGAGAGAGTTCACCAGTGTCACGCTTTCGATCATTATCATTACTTAGTTCAGTTTAGATTAATTTACTTCAATACTTCAGTCAGCCCAGTTCATGAATCATATCGTTTAGCTACTCATTCGCTCCGAGAGTGACAAAGACGCCAGAATTTAATGAATAACTGATATAATTACGTAATTTATATCGTGGATCTGTTGGGCTTGGAAGTAACTTTGGTTTTTTTCACTTGTAGAAGTAACCTGGGAAAAAATCAGGGGAAACCTAATACACAACCACTCGGTCGATTTAAACACTAGAATAACTAGGTAGGTACTTTAAGAATTTGCGCTCCAGTAAGATAACATCTAAGGGCGCGTACACATAGGACGTCCGTTTTTACAGGATCCGTTTTAACGGATAGCGCTACTACACCGCTTACTGGATCCAGAATAATGTTTTGTGTGCGAACTCGCTCATACAATTACATACGCCATCAAATAATGCACACATGTAAAACGGATCGCTATGTCTACGCGCCTAAGCTTCAAGGAATGAAGAGATAAGCAAATCCTGCAGAATTTTGAGATTTAAATCCTCAAAGGCCAGGCACGTACCATAAGCCCTCAAAGTGTAAGCTTTTATAAGGCTAGTCCTTAATAGGATCTTTAGGGCTTAGTTTTCTACTCAACATCGAACACTCGATCTTACACTCTCTCGATATGTCGCTGTTCACATTATACATTCAGGGGCTGAATTTGGTTCACCTCATTTGCAACCTAATCGCATTGAAGGGCCATTATGTGTGTTTTTTGTCAATTACTTTATTTGTCAGAATTTTTAAAAACTAAGGTCAGAATCGAAAATCAGAAATGTAGCTATTATAAAAAAAGCCGCATTAAGAAAGTTGCAGACGGATGTGATGGTAAGCGCTCATTGCAGCCTATTTTTTTTTGATATCTTTTCAAGCTCACATGGTAATTTACATTATTAAAAACCTTATTCTATCGTAACTGGTTACGAAACTGCGGTTACGTACAGTCAAAGGCATAAATATATGTACGTCCCCAATGTAACATAAAAAATAAACATATTTTGTGTATCTCCCTAGTTGTTTCTAACAACGTCACATTATTTGTCGGCTATCCACCGATTACGTCTGATGAGTCTGATGGTCTGATTTCAGTGACTTTCTTTTTTTTATCAGATTGGCTTCTAGCTAATTGGGTGATTGGAGATTTAGAATTACGGGCATGCTATAACTACAGCGTCTGTCTCGTATACGAAATTATATTGTTGACTAGATTCAGCTGGTTAATTATGTAAAGAGTCAAACGTACATACATAAGGTAATGTCATGTTTCATATGAAATACTACATTTAAGTAGATCAACTTTATGTTTGAAAACTTTGATTACCTAACGATAGATACAGAGAGACAAGTAGGTACTTTTATTCATGCCCACAGCATAAAAGCGACACTTTCGCATTTATAATATTAGTATGAATACACTGTGAACTAACAAAAACTTATAATTAACGTGTTAAAACACTATTCTGCTATTTGTCCATCGCCTCGCAAAATCTCAACATAAGACAGCCGCCAACTATACAAAATTATACTAAAGTAAAGGATGCAGACTAAAGGATGATTCATGCTAGACCGTTCCGTGTCCGGGCCGACCCGTTTTGTAGTACAACCGATGGACGCGCGACGGCCGTCGATTTCTTTTACCAGGTAGAAAACGTGCCGGCCCGGACACGGAACGGTATAGCGTGAATCATCCTTAAGACTAAAGACTATAAAAGTTGGCATGATACCTAACATGTGCCTGAGCCTATTCACTATTGCCTTGAAGAGGCTTTAATTATAATCAAATGTGAATACAGACATATGTCTATGTCTATGACAATCAATAGTCTATAGTCTATAATTTATTTCAGTTCAGTGACTCACAACCGTTGATCCGTATGTTATATTGGTAATTTTAGACGTTCAATGATATCTATCATCTACTCATACATTAACTATTAAATTATGTACACGTCATCATCATCTCCTAGCCGTATTCGGCCACAGCGACTAGGTACTTCCTACTGCTGAGAGCGACGCTGGTGCGCTCTCTGGTGACTGACATAGCCAATGTTTGCAGCGAATGTGCGACTACACTCGCTGCATGTCAGCACCCCTCCGATATAGTTATATGTTATAAGGCGAGGTTCTTCCATTGCAAATGTCCCGCTCTAACACGCGTGAGTTTGCAATTGACCATCCCACTCTCTACGGAACTGTGCGCGTAATTTTCGTAAATTTTTAGTACATTTTTGGGTGAGAAAAATACATGGCTTATTATATTAACAATATTAATCCCGACATCCCTCATACCATAAAATACGTTTATTTTAGTATTATTTTCTACTCATCATGTTACCTAAGATTGAAATAAAATGAGTTTTAAGATAGAAAATAGAGGTATGTTTGGAATTTTTTTCTATCGAACAAAGTTTTGCAAATTGTGTAACGGACATCCAACTGCACTAGATAAAGGTCTCAAATATAATATGGTATTTTTTTACATTTTTAATATGTAGTATTTCGAAATAAAACCGTTTACCAAATCAGATTTTTACTATAACCCGGCCTTAAGCTCGTCGCGCTTAGCGTCAAGTTCTGCGCGTCGAATGACTTCAAAATCATTCACCCGAGTGAACACAGTTTGCCTCCATTCGGGTCGGCCACCAGCTAATGTCTCCCAGGAGGATGGCTCTATGTTCGTCTTCTTCATGTGACGTTTCAGCACATCTTTATACCGCAAATACTGGCCACCATGTTTTCCCTTGCCATTCTGCAGTTCGCAGTAAAAGATGCGCTTCGCCACTCTAGCATCGGACACAATGCGGATGCACACGTACAGTTCCTCTGAGTTGGATAATTTCACAACATAATAGGCCCTCCTCTAAACTAAGCCCTTTATTCATAAAAGTTAATCAAACCTATTTTAGTCAAATCAATCAATTCTTTAAAAAATGGCTTCCATCAAATTTATGATGATTTCGCCAATGTCACGTGTTCAATGACGTTGTTCGGTAACGACGCCATGACAGTAGATAAAGTTTTGTACGGTAAATGGATTCTGTTCGTCGTCGCCCCGGGCACGTGTGCTCACAAACGCGGCGACGATCAAAATCCCCTATTTTAGTCAAAACGCCGTTAATATTCGTTTGTCTTTATCTGTCACTTTGACATTTGTGTTTGTGGGAAAGAGAAAAAACACAATTTAGTTAGAAAGCTTAATATTTTAGCCACCAATTGTGAACGTATTGAGTCCCATATGTTTTCGTTCCATTATGTCCATTGACAGCTGAAATGGGGACGATTGTAAGCGCGTCACTTGAACAAATGCCATGACAAATGTCCCCCGACGAGGTCGCGTCAATGTACACATAGCTTTACAGTAAGCTAAGTCAAGTATTAGGTCATCATTATACGTCTAGCATAGCATTTTCCTGGTGTTTAAAATGGTAATTAACACAAAGAATTAGACAATAGTCTTTAGGTCATGTCCATGTCATAGGTCCCTCAATTGCGAAGTCCGGGGTTCATGTCGCGGGCACACACTTTCACGGGGCAATATTTTAGGTTAGGTATGTGACGTCACAGGCAGGAGCGACAAACGCCTTATTCGAATGCAAACCAAGGGTCAACTGTCTGACAAACGTCATTAGAAGCGCGGTGCCTTAGGCGTAAATACTTGAATCCCTTGCTGCGCTCAAGATTCAATATAACGCCCTCGCCGTGAATATGTCATTTTGCTCCCTTGAGACACAATTTGCTATTGTCGTTTAGATAGGCAGATTTCCTGAGGATACGCTGTGTTGGAAGGCTTAGCAGATTATCTAAAATTGGGTAGTACAGTCAAGTGCATAAATATATGTATCAAATGTATCCTCTCTTAAATATGTACCTACCAAAACTTTAATTCACCGACATAAGAGCTATGGGACATACTTTTGAGCCAGTTGTATGCAGATGCACCCATATTTTTGCACTTGACTGTACTTAGTTGAGTTACTGGCCGAAGTAGTAAGTACTGTGGCCCCTTCGCAGTTTGCTTGACGTCGACAAATGATATTTGAAACTCTCTTCCCCACACGCACGCACATGTTATATATTCGGGGATAAAATATTGCAAGAGATAATTTTCAAATTATGATGGAAGGGTAAATGCCCTAGTGATCGACACTGACCGTATACCTACAATACATGGCACTTTCAATCGTATGTCATAATGACAAAATTGACCAATAGGTTTCAACTATTGAAGCCGTCCGCTAATAACCGGTGACTGGGATCCCGGGCCGGATAACAAAATATTGTTTTGTTTTATTGTTTTCGCTGGGAGAGGACGGGTTAAGTCCCCGTATGCGTATGGGATCGTCCTAATTCAACGCGATTACGCGATCATCGCGCGAGTAAGCTATGCGACCATCGCGAGGTCGCGCGATATCAAAAACTGAGTGTCCCAATAGAACGCGACGCGATCATCGCGCAAATTCAAGACGAAGGGATCGTCCTAATACAACGCGATCACGCGATGATCGCAAGTTCGCGCGACCGCGCGTTCAAACATATTGAACGCGAACAGGTGTCCTAATTGACAATTGTGCGACGCGGTCGCGCGACGCGATTGTCAATTAGGACACCTGTCGCGCGAACTTGCGATGATCGCGTAGTCGCGTTGTATTAGGACGATCCCGAAAGCGACCGCGGGCTTCGCAGTTTGGCATCGACACGTACGGCGTCGGTCGGCCCCAACGATGAACGTCAGAGACGCTCAATTTTTACTGTCGAGAAAAATTAAGCGTCGCTCCCCGACGGCGCGACGCGATCATCGCGCGATTGCGCGAATATCAGTTAAGACACCCTATCCGTGTTCAATATGTTTGATTTGATTTTCAAACAATTAAGTGCCGCGATTGTCAATTAGGACACCTGTTCGCGTTCAATACGTTTGATCGCGTGGTCGCGCGAGTAAAATTCGCGCGAACTTGCGATCATCGCGTAATCGCGTTATATTAGGACGATCCATATATCGAAAGATGCCGAGAATTGTGAGATTTATACGGTTTACCTTAAGCCGATTATTACAAAACAAAATGCAATATACTGAATAATATTTTTGCGCATAAAAGAATGATTACCATCGTATTGATCGCAACTGTTTTTTTTTTAGTTTAGGGTTCCGTATGTACTCGAAGGGTCCAAACGGAGCCCTATTGCTGCAACTCACGCGTCCGTCCTTCCGTCCGTCGTCTGTAACCAAATATTGTGAATTCCGAAGAATTTCCTATTATATTGATTTAAACTTACACGATTTTCACACATTATTATTGGGGAACGGGACTTAATTTCCTATTGACCTATATATATATATATATTCATTTATTTCAAGCAACAAAGGCTCATATGTCATACAAAAATACACAATTGGAATTAATTAATTAAGATTATTACAGTTATGAGATACAAAATTACATGCGCAGTTTACACCTATTTTATATTATTATTTTGAATGATTGAGGCAACAATATTTTCGTATTTATAATGGACATGTTTCTAGTAGTACCCATTACGTAGGTTAAACATAATAGGTACTTCTAGAAACATGCATATCCTCACAGTGCCTCAAATATGGGCAGTCAAAATTGTCCGCCAACAAACGCAGGATGGGGTTGGGGCTGGCCCGCACCCGGCGCACCAGGGATGTGCATCGCTTGCGCATAGTCGTATAAAAACAATCTATTCGCGCTTCAGCAAACATCCCTGATGCGCTACAGGAGCGGGGCAGCCCCACCAGCACCCGGAACGCGTTGTTATACTGGACCCGGAGAGCCCCATAGGCCCGCTGCGTGTAGTTCGCCCATAAACTGCACGTATATAGGGAAGTGCAATAAGCTCTAAAAAGAGTTATTTTCACCTCCCTAGTACAGCGCGCAAATTTACGCGCAATCATGTTCGCCCTCACCGACAGGGCCCTCCGTTCCCGCTCGATATCCATGTTGCCTATGAACTTGGGATTTGGTATTTGGTAATATGGTGAAATTTTATAAAGAGTCGGCAACGCACACGCGACTGCTTTGAAGTTGTGAGCGTCTATAGGCTGCGGTTTCAACTAACCATCATGTATGCTTTTGCCAGCGTCGTTGCATAAAAAAATAATTTAACAATTTAAATTTTTACGTGCGCTTTCTTTTTAATTTTCTTCTTTTTCCTATTAAAAGCAACTTAATTTTGCGGTTGGTTCGGAACGATGACTGTGCCAAGTCCGACACGCGTAGCCGGGTATTAACTATGTCACCAGTTTTCACCTCACAAAATGTATACAATAATAAACCTTATTTTTGTATACATAAGTTCCAAAATATTCCGTTCTATATAAGCGAAATTGTAACAAAATGACGCCGAGTGGTTATTTTGTATGCCCCGAAAGCGCTCACGCGGGAATAAAAGAGCACTGGCTCACAAAATTACCGCCACAGTTTTCCGAACGTAGAAGAGATAAGGAAAATATTTGCACTTGCGAATGGGAGATGAAAGTACATTATTGCAGATGCTGGCAAAAAAGTAATTCGTGGATCGTGGACGAGTGAGTTTGACGGACGAGTAGTTGGGTAGGCAATGTGAATCATCAAAAGTTAAGAGCTTCGCTCTTGTCGGTGGAGTAACCGCCACTCTTCTCTATAAATTGGGCCAATTTTTTTGGCGTTGTAGTTTTTTTTTTTCTTAGAATTGCATGAAAATTGGTATGTTGGAAGAGCTCCTGATTTTGAACAATATGTGCACGATTTCCTACACTGTCCTACAATTTTTTTCCATTGAGTGACAAAACGTATGGGATTTTCGTAACTCAGTGGAAAAATTGAATGGGGGAAAAAAATTTTTTTCGACGCCATATTGTCATATTTTTTTTACTTGTACAGAATCAGGAGTTCTTCCAACCTACCAATTTTCATGCAATTCTAAGAAAAAAAAAAAAAAACTACAACGCCAAAAAAATTGGCCGATTTATTGCCAGTTTCTTGACTTCCTCATACGACCCGGCAGCAACCTCCTTGCTCCTTCACTTGATTAAAGTAAGTCAGTCTAGGTCTTCCTCTTGCCTCTTTCTCTCAAATATCAGAGGTCAGCTTCTTCTCAATTATCTTAGAGGTCAGCTTCTTCTCAAATATCTTAGAGGTTAGCTTCTTCTTAAATATCTTAGAGGGCAAAATTGAAGGCAAAAGAGGCAATATGAATAGATCGGATAAATAAGTAATGTGTGAAGTTAAGGCGCCTGTAGAGGCAAGCACTCTCCATACAAACTTTGTGCAAGTTTTTCTTTGCTTGTGTTTGCATTACACTTATGAGTTTTGGTCAGTATGCTAATTTTTCTGTTATCCAGGCCCTCAAGAAAAAAAAATATTTTTTGTATTTTTTTAATTTTCATTTTTTTGAAATTTTTGAATTTTTTTGCTTGACATTCTTCGTTTATCCAATATTAACAACCAAAAAAAAATTATATGCGGGAGTGACAAAAACGAAGAATAAAACTTGCACAGAGTTTGTATGGAGAAGGCCTTGCCTCTACAAGCGCCTTAAGTATTACAATAAGTAATGTGAAGTTAATTTTGAAGTTAGATTCACACGTTAGAAGCTGGCAAAGCGGCTTGTGGAGGCAACCGGAGACCAGAGGGCTGGCGGCTATCTCGTCCAACAGTTTGCCAATCCACCGAGGCAATGCCGCCAGCGTTCTGGGCATCTTGCCACACGACTTGGGGCCAGTTTATTTGATTCCTGCCAAAATGTAATGGGTGCATGGATAAATAGGAATACCCCGTGCACCCACCGGGTTGAGAGGGGTTTTTAATTTGTAAATACTTATTTAGTTTTATTTTATTTTAATTTATAGTTACGTTAGTCTTGTTTTTATTTTTATGTATCCTTCATTGATTAAATACCGATGTTTCATTTTGGAAAGAGATAAATAAGTACTTATAGAATCATTCGGCATTTAAAATACGCGGTAAGATTTATACAGTGGACGTTTTGCTTGCTTACCACAGTTGGCGTATAAAACAGCTATGTAATTTGAAGCGAAATGTGTAAATAATTACGTTGCTTGTAGAATGTAGACATACAGTAATGTGATTGAATAATTGAACATGTTGGTGACTCGAACATGCAAGATCCTCTACGTAACTTCACCGCACGTCCTCTCCAGTTAGTGTTTAGTCTCGGTTAGTGTCATGTATAGTTAGCTACGTAAGCTAGCTTTAATCCTGCTGTGAAACCTTGTTAGTAGGCCCAAAGCTGAATAATTTAAGCGTCATAGACTCACGACCGTTATTGGTATCAGTCTAACGTATATTATTGAAGGTTAGTCCGTGTTTTGGTCAATTACAACGGCTTTCACTCCACGAGTAGAACTCCCGAGTTATACTTTAAGAATAAGAATAATTTATTGAAAAACAAGTTGTACAATAATAATAACTATAGGCTAGGAGCTTAAAATTAGATGCTAAATAAATAGTACGTGTCTGAGCTAGGAAACCCTGTGTTTCAGGCAAAGTAAGGGCTTACAATTACTTAGAAATATTCACATGCAAAAAGAAAGAGAAATACAATTTTAGCTTAATAAGTAGTAGAATTAAATAACAGGAAGGTGCTATGTTGCAAGTTTATTTTAATACAATCAATATTTTTTCTGTATCGTCATCGATATCTTTTATATGATATTTTCTTTATTTCTTTATTTATGCTTACTTAAGCACAAGTTGTTATGCAGTGAGAGGCAAAAAAGAAAGCTACCCTCCCTCCGTACTAGTTTAACACATGGATTTAGATTTTTTTTCTTGCCAATTCTGGCATAGAACGTTTACATTCGTTACTCTATAGAAAAAAATAGTTTTAATAGACATTGGTTTAATGTGTAAATTTCTAAGTGTGGTGTCTATGCTTGCTCACGTCAGATATATTATGAGTGGAAATTCACTAATGAAGTAACCTTATACCTACTACAAGGCGTTGGAGTTTAATTGAGTTTGACAAAGGATAATTAATTTGATCCGCCGTTATAATATTTTTGGCTTCAAGAATCTTAAAATAGAACTTGGTGGTTATCATTAACCCTTTTGATGATCAAAACCTAACATATTAGAATTCGACACTAACTTTATTGCTCGCCAAATAAATTACACTAAAGAAAAACAGCCATTAAATCGCACAAAAACAATAGACAACAATCGGTCTTATCGCTAACAAGAAATAAGTATGTTGTGTAGCAGTTAGGGTAGTATTAATATTAATCCAGCAACATTGAAAAACAGGTGCTCGCAAATAGTTTGGACTCTAAAAGTCATAAACTATGCATTTTAGAAGGCAAAATGTGCTAAGTTTTTTAAATTCTGAACAATATAAGCCAAGGAACAAGATTCGCAATGAGTAGGAACAAAAAAATTAAATACATTTTAGGCAGCCGAACAATAAGAAAAGTATCCAATTAGGTAGGTACATAAAATAGGTAGAGATAATAAATATAAGTACGATGTGTTATAAGTACTATACCCACAGTATACGAATATACGCCTATATAGGGGAAGGTTGCTATCATTGGACCACTTAACTTCGCTGCCTTATAATGTACAAAATTTATGTAAGAAAATAAAACAAATTTGATAATTTTTAACTTTTGAAATATATTTATTCATTACCTTAAACACAACACAATAAGGTATAATAATCTTGGAGAAAAAATGTGAAAAGGGTTTCTCAGGCTGCAACCTTCTTTGGACCATGGTCACCTTGATTGAACCACTGAGTCGCCATCAATGGTCCAATCAAGGAGACTGATGGAAATTGACATTTTAATATATTTTTTAAATTATAATATATTTTTTTTTATAAAAAAGAAAATAACAGAAATCAACATTTAAATATGCGTCTACTGTATATTTAATATGTGTATTTGCGTATGGGTAAAGTATTTAAAATCGAAAAAAAAAGTTGCCTTAATTGGACCGGTCCAATGATAGCACATGACATGTGGTCAATTCATAGCAACTAGGTATCAAGTCACGAAAAAAATAATTAAAAAATGAAGAAAATAAGTGGCCGTGAAACTGTTGTTATGAATATGATCATTAATACATTTCTAACCTTTATACGGCAGTAAACTTTAACAATGCAAATATAATGATACTTACACAAGTTTTCCTTCGCATAATTTTTAGATCGCCGGCGCTCGAAACACGCTTGCTCACGTCACTCGTCGCCGAGAAGCGCGGCGCGACTGAGGTTTCCGTGGGGCCGGCTGGGTATCCCAAGGACACTTTGTACCTTGGTTGTCTCTGTCTAGCATGCGCAAATTTTAAAATATTTAGGTGATCCAATCAAAGCGCCGGTCCAATGATAGCAACCTTCCTCTACGCCTATATATACTACGAATATGCTTCAGTGAAGTGAGTTTTGGCCACCGACGATTTGACGCCAATTAGCCCAATTTTGCGCTACTTCCCACCAGTTCCTGATTTTGAGGTCGCGCAGGTCTGATTCGACGGCGCAGCCCATCTACATAAATTCATAGATTTATAAATCATACACCCATACAAATACAGTAACAAAATAACAAAGAACCACTCCCAAATCCAGCTCGAGTCCTTCTCCGAAAAGAACCAGAACTTAATTTATATGGCAAAAAAATAGTTACCAGAGGCGCTGCTCGCGTTGCCTTACAAAATGAGACTAAACGCAATATTTAAACAATTCGCAGTTTATTCGAGCCCTGAAATGATCTGCCATTAGAGACATTCTGCAGCAAATATCAAGGCTAGTAGGCCGATGGGAATAGCTTGGTTCCTATTTAGTCAATATTGGTTCAGTATAGGAATAAACAGTCAATATTTAGGCTAGGAATTAAGGTCGGTCAAGGTAGCCTAAAACGAGAGAATAGGATTATAGTGCTGCATTTGAATTTGAGTCATACCCAGTTTTAGGTTAAGCCACTGTAGCAGTGATCAGGCACGTAGCTCTCAATCCAGAGGCCACCGGTTCGATCCTGGCTCTTACCACCGGGTTTGTCAAAAAACTTGCATCTTAAAACATATCGATGTAACATTGTTGTCCAAAGAAACGTTTCATGGAATTTATGTTTCGCAGAATTTTAATTTTATAAAAAACAGTTTTTTTTTCAAAGGGTCGCAGTTCTATTCTAACCTAATCTATCTGCAGATCTACGCCATGGTCTTTTAGTTGTACCTAGAAAGTTAAGGGAGGAAAATCTACCTATGATATGAAAATTCTGAACTATACATTCTACGGAACGTTTTGGTCCTTGGGTACCCCATTTATCATTTTGATATTTGACAATAGGTAAATTGCCAAATTATTAAAAAGCAAGTATTGGTGTTATTATGGCTGCGGTTTACTGTAAAGTGGAGGTATTTCCCTAGCTGGGCTGTTCCGAATAGGGATGTCGACTCAAAAAAAAAAATTACTTCAATAGAAAGTAGACATAAAACTATGCCAAATAGTGAAAATCCTATTCAAATATCTCAAAAAATAACGAAGCTACAACGGTTAGAATGTTCGTAGTTAGAGAGAGAAAGTGCTACCTAACCGTGACGTCACTGTTAAGTAGCGCCATAGTAAATGACGATCGTTCAATACAAAGGTGCGTTTTGCGGAAAAGGGACCGAACATACCCACTTTTAAAACTTTGAAGACTTATAATTACGTAATTATTTATTTTTTTGAATTACTTTTTTTTTGAGCCTTTATGTAGAAAATTTGGATTTATTGATTTTCTTTTATAGTGTTGTCATCCCTATTTGAGGGAGATGATTTTCCGCTGTGCCTTAGGCGACTTCCTGACTTGGCGGGGCGGGATCGATATGTGACATTTTTTTCTTTGACGCAAATTTACTGATGTCGCAAAGATTCCCACTTGAAAGAATAATAATAATAATATAGCCTCTTTATTCCTTAATAAAATTTTACAATATCATTTTCACTATAAGTATTAGATTCATTTCATGCATCATTATTTTACATTATTATAATATTATTTATAGAGATTGCATACATTGAAATATATAAGTATTTAAAATAACAATTATTGATTTAAAACATTATTAAGGACCTCTCTACGAGTAAAGGCCTCCTCCATACCCTTCCAGGTCTCTCTGTCCTTTGCCTTTCTAAGCCATTCCTTTCCAGCCGCTGTATCTAACTCATCCGCCCACCGTTCTTTCGGTCTTCCTTTATTTCGTTTACCAAGTGGTCCTGCCCACGTGGTTACTTTGTATGCCCATTTATCTCTACTCATACGCGCCACATGTCCAGCCCATTTCCATTTAAGTTTTTTACAGTGTTGTAAGGCGTCTATTATGTTTGTTGTTTTTCGTATATCTGTATTTCGTATCCTGTCTTTCCTTTTTATTTTTAAAATACTGCGTTCCATGGCTCTTTGACATGTTTGTATTTTGTTTACTGTGTAGTTTCCATATATCCATGTTTGGCTGCCGTAAGATAGACATGGGAGTATACATGAGTCTAGTACTTTTTTCTTAAGTTTGACAGGAAGGTCGGATTTAAGTACTTCCTTGTAGCTCCAGAATTTAATTTACTCTGCGATTTATTTCGTCTCTGTGTCTAGTTTTAGTGAAAGTTATTTGTTTACCTAAATAAGTGTATTCCTGTACATATTCCAGTTGAGTATTGTTTACGTAAATGGGTGTTTTCGTAGCATTAGTCATGACTTTTGTTTTAGCGATGTTTAATTCCAAGCCGATATTTTTGCTGACTGTATGAAGCTCGCAAACCATTCTTTCTAGCTGAGCTGCGGATTCCGAAAAAAGAATGATATCATCAGCGAATCTGAGGTTGCTAAGAAAGTCGCCATTTATGTTTATTCCTGTCTTTTCCCATCTCAGATTTTTCATAATGCTTGAAAGAATACTGTCAGTATTACATTTGCGCAGTTATGCGCAGAAGCGGACCAGTACTGCCTTCGCATCGTCCCGCTTCCGCGCAAACCGCGCCAGTCAGGAAGCACTCATTTAAATGTAGGGGCGCAGTAAAAAGTAGTACTGAGTTGACTGACAGTTGACACTGACATTTGACAGTTTTCTCATATCGTACCGCCTCCGCGCCGACAAATCAGGAAGTCGCCTTACTTCTCTCAACATAAGACACAACGATACCTAAAATCAATACCGAATCAGGTGAGAGCTTGTGACTCCTCCAAAGGCGCTAGCGTCTATAGACTCGAATTTAAACTTTCGTGAGACATGTTATAACTTTATTTTACTAAACGGTTAAAACTCACGTATTAACTGTCACTTCGGGCGACATGTTTCGAACTCGTCGGGAAAAGTCTATAGACTCCTCTATCTACTCACTACTTCCCATCATGATACAATTATACTTACAGGGTGGATTTTCTTTTTGGGTCAGTGAAGGCGCAGCTACCAGATCCCGTGCTGCTACGCGAAAATGGTCTTAGAAAACCTTACCTCGATTTCAAATTAATGAAGATTGGGGTTTACAGATTTTGTAAAAAACATACAGGGTGCGGTATGGCAGTCGTAAGTATACGTATATATGTCCTCGACAGTGACGTTGGATTTTGCTCGTCGCCGCGTTGGTGAACACACGTCTCGGCGCGACGACGAGCTGAATCCACTACCGAACAAAACCAGTTGCCTACTGCCTGTGTGTGTGTGTGTGTGTCTGTTGTGTTGTCTGTGTGTTGTGTGTGTTGTAAGCCATTTTTAAAGAAGAAGATGGTGACGTCACTGGTATCACGATCAGGAATGGCAGTCCTTGTTTTCTTAGACCACGGTTACCATCAGGCAGGGCGTTCAGATGTTTAATGATCGAGTCTTCGCCTGCGGACGCGGGCGTCGAGGCAGACGACTCAGGAGACTGAGGGGGGGGGTTAGGGGCGGCGTAGGGGGGGGGGGGGGGGCGTAAAGCGTGACGATACACTTGAGGCGAAGAGTGCACTAGACAGCTTGGAGGATAAACATTCGAAAACCGATCCTCGATTTTCCCTTATTTGTACGACCAGAGAGGCACGTTTAGAATCCTTTTAAGTTTCCGTTCCAGCTTTCTGTAGCTCTAGTACCTATAAGTTTTTCGAAACATTTACTAATTTTAACGCGTTTGCGTTTTGTCTCAAAATGTATGAAAACGCTCTCACCGAGTTTGAAATACGCGCGTTCATCGGTTAGCAACAACAAATGTTATACTCGGTGTTTTAGTTTCCACTAGTGACCACCAGAGGCGTTGTTCACGTTTTCATACCACTTTCATACATTTTGGGACAAAACGCAAATGCGTTCGAATTAGTTAATGTTTCGAAAAAACTTATACTAGACCACACTATTTATTCACGAGGCGTTTGAAGTGTTCGTCAGAAAAAGATTTCTGTTTTTAAACGACACGAGTATTGCAATCACTGAAAATACAAAAATTAGCCCTCACAGTATTTTTACTCAAGTGCTTTGCTAAAACTGCGAAGTGCTCTTCGGTTCCAGGAGAGCAAATATTATTTGAAGAAATTTGTTCCTCAAATTCCGTTAAAAATAAATTGTGTACATAGCAAACCATTCAGTTTATTACTTTTGCTAATAAAGCCTAATACAATTTGATTTGATTGTATGTATGTGCGTTTGTATCTAAAACTCCTTTTGATGCATGAATAAATCTTTATTTTGTTGGAATCGTTTCGTCGTATTCATTTAAGAGCCTGACAGGCTTTGATAGAGAAAGACTTATTGCGATTTCTATAAGAGGAAAAGGAAGAGTGCCATGTTTTGCCTTTATCAGCGATCGAGCATTTTTTCATGGTCGAGTTATAAGCACACCAGGCACAGTCACACTACCTTAAGCAATACATTGGACATGCAAACCGATCAAATAGCGTAGTACAATTTTTATTGAATATTCTTTATTCCCTTACCCCAGGTCGTTCGGTGGCGCATAACTACTAAGTATACTTCATCTATGTCTTCATTGCCTGAGGGTCCGATCGTGATTGCGTAACATCGAACGTGCATAAGGTTGATAAATAGCCTTTAGCATACTAAAACCAATTTGATATATTATCGTAAGTTTGACATGTAACCCAATCAATGAACACACACACCCAACACGTTCTACACACACAGAGCTCCCGAGGATGTACTGTGTTGAGAGCGAGGGACCTAAATTTGTCACTTCTGCTGTCAACACAGTGAATCCTCAAACTTTATAAAGGGTTTGCAACGCGCACGTGACTCCTTTGGTGTTGCGAAAAGAGTAGTCGACTGCTCGACTGTACATGATCAATGATCATGAATGAGATATGAACAACAACTGAGTTTGATGAAAAATCAATTGATAACTATCATCTCAGAGATTAATTGATAACTATCGTCGTGAGAGCTTGAGCACAGCGGAATGTCGTCTTTCTCATTGCAAATAAAACGTATCCGTAATTATCGGTTGTATCACATCACTATTTACTTTGTATCTCTTTCTGTGTTGTAAATAAATAGAGTTGTGCTTATATTTATTTTATTTGTAGGGATAGGGAAAAATCTGAAAGACAAATACACGGGTGATTGAACAAGAAATCTGTTTTGTAAATATTTATTGATGCGGAAAATAAATATGTCGTGGACTGCTGCTAAGGCGACTTCCGGGCTTGGAGAGACGGGATCGATATGTGGTATTTTGTTTCTTCTATAACTTAAGGAATAGGAGCATTAAAATCTTGTACCTACATCAATCATCATGCGCAATAGCGTTTGTTAAATTTTAGAAAAAAAAAGTATTAGACATAATAAGAGAAGTCCTTACCTACTACCTTTAATGAGGTCTCCACTAGGTACAACGACGAGCGAAGCGAGGAGGAGTGTTAGGTAGAACTGCGACCTTACAGCTTGCAAAGCGGGCCTGCTGCGGCAGCGGCCGGCAAAGCGGCAGAACCGAAAAATTTTTACAGGTCAGAAATGATAGGGATAGATTAGTACTTGATTGGCTGGCGAGCTGTAGGTTCGCAGTTTTACCTGAAACTCATCGCTTTATAAGGTAGAATATTTTATATATTTATTTATCGTATAGAAATTATTTAGAAGGAAGGTAGAATAAGAAAATGGGACATTGATACTGACTGATGATGATAATGACTGGCTGATGGGGACTAGAAACTGTCAAAGATTATGGCGAACTAATTAACCGCTGTTTTACATTAAGGCTAGACGAGTTGAAGAACGTAAAGCGCCGAATACGTTCCGGCGGACTACATTCAGCCCTATTCAATTCGACTAATCATTGATCCGCCGTAATATAAAAAAATGCTATTTTCGTGAAAAGGACTGAACTCCTGTAGCTCTAGTATAAGTTTTTTCGAAACATTAACTAATTCGAACGCGTTTGCGTTTTGTCTCAAAATGTATGAAAGTGGTATGAAAACGTGAACAGCGCCTCTGGTGGTCACTAGTGGAAACTAAAACAGCGAGTATAACATTTGTTGCTAACCGATGAACGCGCGTATTTCAAACTCGGTGAGAGCGTTTTCATACATTTTGAGACAAAACGCAAACGCGTTCGAATTAGTTAATGTTTCGAAAAAACTTATACTAGAGCCATAGAGCTACTGTTTCACATTACGGCTAGGCAAATTGAAGAACGTAAAGCGCCGAACACATTCCGACGGATTTTCACTCAGCCGTATTCAATCTGGCTAGTTGACCGGCCGTAATACAAAACGGCTAGCCGTAATGTAATACGGCGGATTATGCAATCCGGCTGCGACATGTACAAATTTAAACTCGGAGTTACTCCAGTCGGATAAATAATGTTCATAACAAGTTCCATAACTCGCTTGTTAAAAGTTTCCGCTTGAAAAGCCAAACCGAAATTTAAGTAGCTAAACAAGCGTGTGAATTATTCGAGTGTTAAATTATTTAAGTTAACTAACGAAAAGACGCAAGATTATTCAAAATAAAAAGCCAGTAATTGCTGTTTAGAGACTTGTGAAAAAGCAATTCGCGGAACAATCTTTAGGTCACACCTGGCCATAAAGCGGCAATTACCGCACGCTCCGCGCGCGGGAAATCCCACTTCCTGGCCAGGGGGTGACATAAAATTTTGTACTTAACACGGGCGGTAATAAACTAAGCCTCAGATCGCATATTTATCGCCCTTGCCTTCGGCTCGGGCGTCAAATATCTGCGATCTGAGACATTCTTTGTTTTACCGCCCTTATTTAGTAATGTACTATTTACTAGTTTGCTCCCCATCTCATTGATGTATTAGTAACACATTCATTTGAGTAATTTGGAGTTAACGTTGTTGGTATCACAATTACCAAAACTGAAATGTAACATTTTGAATATACACTACTGTGATTACTGTTTGTTAACTTATAATAAATTAAAAAAAAAAACATTCTAGCGCAGGCGTCGGCAACCTTTTAGTTAGCCAAGGGCCACATATAGCAAACGTAAAAACTAGTTTGATGTATTTAAAAGGTAAGTAGGTACTTTTAAATACAAAATACAGTACATAGCGTTCCGATAATTTTTGTTATGGTCAAGTGTGTCCCCCCCCCCCCGCCAGCTAAACGGTGGCTACTAGGCATGTGAAAAAAATCATGGTAATAGTATACTCGTATGAATTTAATAGGAAAACTATCACAGCTAAGTAGACTTTACTAGTTAACGAGTAATAGTCGAACTTCAGAAATGTACTTACAAAATGTACTTAGCAAACTTTCGTACAATTTCCATTGCTACCATAGATAACGTTGTGAATTCTGTCAAAAACATAGTAAATATAAGTTTGCGAACTTTTTAGTCCACATAATGTAACGGGTAGACGACTACGGAACCCTACCTTGCGCGTGGCCCGACACGCACTTGGCCGGTTTTTAAATATCTATCGTTAAAAAATAATCACAATTATTAACTAGGGGCGCTAGTGGAATCGTTTGTCTCGACTCAACCCGCGTAGCATCCACAAACTATGAGATTTGATTTGATTTCATTTCATTTATTTATTCATCGAACAATATACATTGCGTTTGAACTTAACTACACTTAATTATATTCTAATACAATTACAAGTTTATATTAACAATTACATTGATGTCAAATATAATACCTTCCAAAATTAACAATAACAGAAATCCTACATAATACATAACATAATAAATGTCAATATTAATATTATAAATAATGTAAAATAAATTTCATTAAAAAAAAATGACAATTTTAATTCTGCTGAGTCCTATGGTGACAGAACTCCTCCACCGAATAAAAACATTTTTTCAGCAAAAATTCTTTGAGCTTATTTTTAAACGTGTTAAAACTTGTAACTGACTTTAGGTCGGTGGGCAGCTTGTTAAAAATAGAAATTGCCTGGTTGCACGGAGAGTGTTTGACAACTTTAAGCCTAGCATTTATCGTTTGTGGTAAGTCCATCCTTCTTGTTGCTAGCCTCTTTTCCCTTTCTTCTAAAGTTTCAATGTTGTTTAGGTGTTTAATTAAATCACTTAAAATGATAAGGATATATAGACTAGGGACTGTAAGAATCTCCATATCAGAAAAATAAGATTTGCATGACGTTGTCTGAGAGATTCTAGCCATTGTTCTGATTGCTCTTTTCTGAGCAACAAAGGCAGCCTGAGTGTTGTAGCGGTAGCTGTTGCCCCAAAATTTGATGCTGTATCTGATTTTCGATTCAACTAAAGCATAGTAAACCATTTTTAGATGGGGCAACTGTACCTCTTCTCTGAGGCTTCGCAATGCGTAACAGGCTGAACTAACAGAGTTTACCAGTGCGGATAGTTCGTCTTTCCAGTTTAAACTAGAGTCGATCCAGACACCGAGGAACTTCACCGAATTTGCTTGCTGAATTTCGACACTGATATCACACTCCAGCGCCTCTAGCGGTGAATTCATACGCGGTAACCCTCATTACCTTACCGGCGACGTTATAACCATTGTATAGGGAAATTCGAATAGTTTCTCATTTGAAATTCATCCATCACCTGACTGAAATAGATACCAACGATACCAAGCATTAGTTCTCAAACACTATTCTAGATTTCAAAGAGAATTGTGAAGTTACGGTCTAGAACTATCCCAATTAGGATATCAGACCCACTTCAGTCTCAGCGGGATGCAATTTAGGTCGCTTTTGATTTGCACCGAGAATGCCTGGCGCATTGAAAGTGGCTGGCGTTATGTATTCATCTCAATTGCAATCTGAGACTTAGTGTAGCTCTTGATTGCAAATAAAACTTTAGGGCCCTAGAGATTGTTTGTTTACTGCAGTTGAGATTCAAATGGCATAATGTACCTTGAGAAGCATTAGGCAGGTACATTAAAGTATAAATGTACATACCAGTTCTCATACGTCGTAAACTGAATTTATGTCACACCTGGCCAGAAAGCGGCAATTACCGCACGCTCCGCGCTCGAAATCCCACTTCCTGGCCAGGGGGTGACATAAAATTTTGTACTTAACACGGGCGGTGATAAAGAAAGCCTCAGATCGCATATTTATCGCCCTTGCCTTCGACTCGGGCGCCAAATACCTGCGATCTGAGACATTCTTTGTTTTACCGCCCTTGTTAAGTAATGTACTATTATTCACCTAGGGCGATAAGAAAAACAATCACTCAGATCGAAGGTATTTTTAACTGAACAATTGACATTGGCATGATTGATATTTGGCGATACAATACAGATGATCACACGTTTTTGTTTGAAACTTTAGTACATTTAAAATTATAATAATATAGTTATAAAACAATTTCCCTCGCTACACACCCTTTCAAAACCCTTATCACAACATAAACCAGTGATTTTTCGTCTTGCTGAGCTTTTTTCAAAGCATCAGCTGGACTTCAGGTGGAATGATAAATGATGTTGCTCTTCGACAGTGACAGATGTACCTGTCCAACACACGATTTTATCCGGGATACGTGAAAATGTACTAACATTTTTACCAGCATTCTAAACAACAGTTCAATGCAACGCACAGTTCAGTAGATGCGCAGTTCAGTGAAACTCTTAAATAATGATGATGATGAAACAACAGTTATCAATTACATTTCAAAACTATTTATATTTACATTTTCTACCATTTGGTGGTCATTATTTAGTTGAAAACGAAGGAAGATTTTACTTACACTCTGATTAAGGCGCCTGTATACGCAAGCACTCCCCATACAAGCTTTGTGCAAGTTTTTTTTCGCTTGTGTTTGCATTACACTTATGATTTTTGGTCAGTACGCTTATTTTTTAGTTAGCTAGAACCTCAAGAAAAAAATAGATTTTATTTATATTTTGAATTTTTTTAATTTATATTTTTATGTTTTTTTTTTGCTTGACATTCTTCGTATATTATATGCGGGAGTGCCAAAACTGACGAATAAAACTTGCACAGAGTTTGTATGGAGAAGACCTTGCGTATACACGCGCCTTAAATACTTAACAATAACAATACAATACAATACAAATACTCTTTATTGCACACCTCAAAAAGAACACAGTACAGGACATTAGGCTTAAAGTAGAGGTAAACAACAGGCGGTCTTATCGCTAAAGAGCGATCTCTTCCAGACAACCTTTGGGTAGCGGAGATAATGCAACATTATATATCTAACTGAGTAGGTGGCAAACCGATATATGGATTTAAAATAATACCACATATGGGTACCAATAACGTGAAATTATGTCATTTGGAAAGCGATAAAAACTTCTTTATTTCTCATTTCTATGCATAATCGCATTTTTTTTAAATCGACGAGTGTTCGTGTCTTCTTTTCCGCGTTGCGCATCGGAATGAGCAGTCACCGAGCGGTCACCCGCAGGGACGAGATAACTGACCTCGGTGCGGAGCGTTTCGTGTCCGTTCTATGGGTATGTACTAAGTACTATTATAAATATAATACTATTGTGTGCAGTATGAGTTACTGCTAAATCTATTTCACCACCTGGTCTAGTTGGTAGAATAGTTGTCCAACATATATTGATGTTTCCTATATATTAAAGATCTTTATGGGTACTTACATAGTCATCTATAAGTGTGTTTATCATCGTCTTGTTACCGAAAGCTTTGTTTAATTTGTGAAAGATTTTATTTAAAAACTTGCGAATTCATGGATAAAAATAGATGGTCAGGTTAAGTATTTCCCAGTAAGTAAATGGACGAGGGTAAAGCCCGGGGTTTAGGGGATTATGTTACATCTCGCCTCAATTGACAGAATATTGATGACTCTCATTGGATTATAATGAGTAACGATTATGCGAAGAAAAATACACTTTCAAGGCCTTCAATTCAATAAAGATAAAAATATTGAATAACGAATAAAAACATGATTAAGTGGGATTGAAATAATTATAGATACCTTAACAAGAATGTTTTTTCTTTCCATGTAAAATGTGTTTAAGGTAAATAAATTATCTTATCTCTTTATCTTAGTGGTTCAAGCATGCGGCTGTCAAGCGGCGGTCGTGGGTTCGAATCCCAGCTCGTACCAATGAGTTTTTCGGAACTTATGTACGGAATATCATTTGATATTTACCGTTAGCTTTTCGGTGAAGGAAAACATCGTGAGGAAACCTGCATACATCCGCGAAGAAATTCAAAGTTGTATGTGAAGTCCCCAACCCGCTCTGGGCCAGCGTGGGGACTACTGCCCAATCCCTCTCATCTATGAGAGGAGGCCTGTGCCCAGCAGTGGGACGTATATAGGCTGATGATGAATTAATCTCAATACCAATTCCGATCGAATGAAAGATCTAATCGCAGTTTTCCCTGGTTTGAAAATTCAGATTGGCGTTGGCTTCCTAAAACTGGTGCTTGCGCTAAATTTTGGGATGAGGTGCCAAAGGGGTTACAGGATCCTATGGGACACAGCCAGGAAAATACAAAAATCTTTATTTCCATAAATTACAGTGTACATTTATGATATAAGGGGATGGAGCCGCCCGGTAAGCAAACAATACCTGTATTGGGAAGGCCCGATCTTCCATTGTTTATAATAAGTACTAACAGCGCTACACTGAGAAATTTGGAGACTTTGAAACGCTGTCCTGCCCAGACTAGCAAACAGTAGGGGCTTATTTTCAGATATATGATTCTTGACTATATGATTGTGGTACTGACAATAGCGAAATATGATTGCTTAAAATTTTCTCGATAGAAAATAAATCCAAAGTTGAGTCTATATTTTCCTTTTTTTACTCAGACTACTAAAACAACGCATTATTAAAAGACACGATTAAGTTAATATGATGGTATTTTACCTCGTCTAGGTACTGACAAGAGGAAATTTAATAAACCTGCACACAGTCAGATATTTAACGAGATTTGTCTAAAAAGCCATTCTCGCAGAGGATTGCATCCCGTTTTGTCGTGAGCGAAAAACAAAGGGTGTCTCTTTCAATCGATACATCGCCTTAATGTAAATTTGTTACATTTTTTTTTTAACTTGACAGTACTTTGCGTGCATGTGTGTGTGCGTGTGAGTGTGTGTGTGAAAAATGGTGACTAACTTCATAAAGGCGATTATATATAAATCGTTTAGCCGTAAAACTCCATTCATAGTTCAGTTATCCACCATCCTAAAAAATAAATACAAAACAAAACACAGAAATAGTACATTAATTTCCATCTGTGTATTACTTACTAAATATTTACTAACTTAATTGAACCTCATAAAAATACGAAAGCTATCCGAGCCGAATCATTAGCAAACCATCTCTCTTAAGTATTACATGACTGTCAGATTTATAATGAACATAAATGGGGAAGAATAACTGAAATGAATTATGCCGGAAAACTCAGTTATTGATTACTGCGATGACATGGTGATTATTGATGAGCTGACATTTATCTTGAATGGATAATTAATCGATTGCCATAATGATGAAAATCTCCAGGAAATGAAATGTCAGTTTTGTGTTAACTAAGATGGACTTGTTTTAAAATATGACTTTATTCATTTAAGGGCTTAGGTTGGGTTTTTACAGTAGCTTCATTAAAATAAAATATAAAAATACACTTACAAGACATAAAATAGTACATTACTTAACGAGGGCGGTAAAACAAAGAATGTCTCAAATCGCAGGTATTTGACGCCCGAGCCGAAGGCAAGGGCGATAAATATGCGATCTGAGGCTTTCTTTATTACCGCCCGTGTTAAGTACAAAATTTTATGTCACCCCCTGGCCAGGAAGTGGGATTTCCCGCGCGCGGAGCGTGCGGTAATTGCCACTTTATGGCCAGGTGCAACATAAAAATATTAAAACCTAACCTAGGGTGCCGCCGGCAGCGAGCCAGAGCCTAAGCTACCGGTGGTTAGGGCGACAGAGAGAGGAACCTCCTGACTTTTCGCGCTGTGTCCAGGAGTACTGCCTTCTGTATCTGACCCTTCACTTTGTGATTATTATTATGTTATTGAGTGATGAGTATTGAAATAAATAAACATTTGTGGACAATGTAACACAAATCAACGTAGGCCCAAACTAAACAAAGCTTAGTATTATGGATATTTCTGTATAACCTCATTCAGAAAACTCCGAACGTAAAAAACTACTTCAGTCAAAACTATCCGAGGTGAGTATTCTTCCATATAAATTGCCAGGGAATTCTCGCTCTTATGGTATGGTATTAAGGTTCACCGCTCTGGGACGTGGGTAGGTTTCAGAGGATGATTGACGATGGATGGCATAACAACGAGTTTGCAATGCTCTTCGCTCCCATTTCGCTCTTCGTTCTCAACTGGTGTTTATCCCGACATACTCAAGTGTACAAGGGTGTGCCCGGTGTACAAGAGTAAAGGGGAAAAAACATCAGTTGATAACTATCGACCAATATCGATTGTACCCAGCATCTCCAAAATTATTGAGTCTATTTTATCTCAGAACTTGACTCGTCACCTTGAACACGACTTACTGACTGACAGACAGTTTGCTTATCGCAAACGCAAGTCCACCACAACAGCAGCTTTCACCATGATCGACAGCATAACAACAGGCCTTGACGATAAATATAAAATTGCTGGCATATTTTGTGATTTGTCGAAAGCTTTTGACGTCATTAGTCATGACCTACTAATAAAAAAGCTGACGTGCTATGGGCTGCGCGGAAGAAGTAGTGAATTACTAAAATCGTTTTTGGAAAACCGAACTCAAACGGTTGAAGTGACGTCAGGCGGTAAAAGAATGAGATCAGGGAGTGGCAGCGTGACGGTTGGAATTCCGCAAGGATCGGCATTAGGTAATACCCTGTTCCTTGCATATATAAATGACCTGCCATCAGCCATCACAGAGGGACAGATCACTCTATTTGCCGATGATATGACAGTGGTGGTGAAAGCGCGTTCATATGACGAACTAAATGATAAAATCTCAACTGTATGTGAACAGCTAAAGAAATGGTTCTCGGCAAATGGATTGATCTTAAACATAAACAAATCCAATATTATGATTTTCGGTAGTAGGTGTGTCCCAAGCGTAAGTCTTCAGTGCCCAATCCCAATGAGCGATAAGTGCAAGTTTCTAGGCTTTACGTTAGATCCTACCTTAAATTGGAAAACTCATGTGGACTCGCTGTGTGATAGGCTGAGCGGCGCGGTGTTTGCACTGCGCAAACTAAAGCCATTGGTTTCTCGTGAAGCGCTGAGGCAAACTTATTTCTCTCATTTTCACTCGCTGATGACTTACGGTGTAGTACTTTGGGGTAACTCGACTGATACTGTGAGGGTGATGCGTATGCAGAAACGAGCACTGCGGACCATGCTTCTTCGGCTTACGAGACCATCGCTTGAACCACGGGACCACGCATACGTAAGTCACAGCAGGCGAAATACTGGACAGTAAGGTGCGGTGACGTCATCGCGGCTGCATGCATCGGCTACGAAATACTGCTACGCCCTGTATGCGCTACGCGTGCTACGACATCAGCCCGCTTTCATAGAAACAACTTCGATAAGCTACGCGCCGCGCTAACCAGTTCGCATCGACGGTCGATATGAGCAGCAGCGATACTTCAAAGCTCACCATGCAGAGGGCGGATAGTGGTGAGCTGGTTTGCGATGCATGTCGGATGGAGATTGAAGTTGGTGAGCAATATCTTCAGTGCATAGTCGTAACATGCCGAAAATTATATCATTACCTCTGTACGGGTCAGACCCTAGCACTTGGAGAGCGGGACACGTGGGCTTGTCCCCAATGCTGCATCGCTCGTAAAAAGGTGGGGCGTAACTGTGAGACCCCTGTGTGCTCACCAACTATGCAGAAGAACGTGGTGAATAGGAACAAAACTGCTACTAGCCTTATACAGCAATCTTCCGAGAGTGATGTAGCGCAGATGTCGACAGAGCTGCAGCTCCTGCGGGGCGAGATTACCCGGTTAAACTTACAACTGGCCGACGCAATTTCTAGCATCGCACGATACCAGACTGCCCTTGCAGATAGTACGTCGAAGTTCGATTCGGTTAGTGAAAGGTTAACTAAGTTAGAGCTAACATCCACATGTTCCTGCAAATGTAGCTCAGGGTCTGTATCGTCCACAATTCCAATGCAAGTAGTGAATACAGAGGAAACACGGAAATCAAAGAAGAAAAAGAGTCGTCGGCAAGTAATAACCAAGACAGGCGTGCCTCCCGACTTCGTCTCGGAATCGGGTATTAACACGAATGTGCTGCCAGCAGAACGGATGTCAAGTGTAGCGTCCGGTGGAGTGACAGACGTAGCTGCAGCAGGAGGAGCGACTGGCGAGGCGGCAGGAGAGGCGACTGGTGAAGCAGCAGGTGGGGCGACTGTCGAAGCGGCAGACAATTCAAATAAACCACCTACTCATAGCGATACGCTGATTCTCCCCTTGGATACAGACACAGCACAGTCGGACCTATTACCCAGTAGTGAGAACGAGTCGGGCGCGGACGAATGGAAGGAACAGCGAAATAGAAAGCAAAGGCGTTCCACCTCTGTGCGTTGTACGGCGGGGCCAGATATTACGTCGTTAAGGGCGGTAGAACCCCGCAAATACATCCATCTGTGGAATATGCTGTCCGGAGCGGATGAGATACGAGCATATCTACAGGCTCTGGGCCCGGGTAAAAGCTTTACAGTCGATGAGTTGAGAACGAAAGCTGACTACAAGTCGTACAAGATTGGCGTCCCACTCGAACTCTATGAGAAGTGTATATCTGCTGAATGCTGGCCCAATAATGCTCGCGTTAAAGAATGGTTTTTTCGAAAAACGCACCAATTTCATAAGCCGGAGAGCAAAGCGGGTGCCTAAGACTTATTCTCTAAACGGTTATTATCAGAACGTGCGATGGCTGAAAAGCAAATTAGATACGTGGAGGAACAATCTCTTAACGTCGGACGATATTAACTTGGTCGCTATTACGGAGACAAACCTCGACGAGTCAGTTTACGACGCGGAGGTGTGCGGCGCAGGCAGTGCGTGGAACGTGCTTCGGAGGGATCGCAGTGGACGCGGAGGTGGTGGTGTCCTATTGGCGGCCCGCGAGCCTCTGCGCCTAGAGCGAATGTCCTCCTACGAGACTGCGCATGGCGAAGACCTCTGGGCAAGACTCAATGTTTCGGGTCGGTATATATACGTATGTGTAGTTTACATACCTCCTGGATCTTCCGATGAACTTTACTTCCAGTGGTTTGACAGTGTGGAAAAAGTGTGTTTGAGACATGCCAGTTCAAAAGTTGTTATCCTGGGGGACCTTAATCTATACAGTGCTAGTTTAAGTGTAGAAAGATGTTTCCATTGCTTTGTTAATGTTTGTAATGTTTCTCAGTACAACAGTGTGACGAATGTAAATGGAAGAGTGCTTGATGTAGTGCTGACGAGCCAGGAGTTGAGCGATGCGATATGCGTTCGGCCGGCTGGCTCGAATGAAGTATTATCAAAGATCGACGCCCACCATCCACCTCTTATTATCAGGTTGTGTTTTAAATTAATGCCGGAGAAAATTATAACTGAGCCATCCAATATAGGAGAGCTAAGCGATTGGAACTTCAGCAAGGGGGACTACTACCAATTATACTGTGAAATTAGAGACACCAATTGGGAGCAATTATACCGAATTATTCGTGCCGACGATGCTGTTCAGTATTTTAACAATGTTTTGTATAATATTTTTAATAACTGCATCCCAAAGAAAATACGGAAAAGATCGCGAAGTCGAACGTATCCTGTCTTCTACACGAGAGCCATCATCCGTGATATTGAAGCCAAAGCGAATCTCCACCGCCAGTGGAAGCAATGTGGGGATGAACTCGTGTATGAATATTTTAGCCAACTTCGTGCCAAAATAAAAGCTGATATAACTGAAGCTCACAAAAACTTCATGCAACAAATATCAACTAGGTTATCTCATTCCCCAGCTCAATTTTGGTCGCATGTAAATTCGTTACGATGTAAGGGGGGGTTAGAGCCAAAAGTGACACGCGACGGCGTAGAATACTCCGGTGTGGATGCTGCCGCAGCATTTGCCGCTCATTTTGGTTCAGTCTTCCTGCCATATGACCCCGTTTTAGACCCGCAAGTGGCTAGTGCGAGCCTTCCAGTTGATGCCAGACGAGTTGATGTCAGGTGCTTCACGTTAGATGAAGTAAAAAATGCCATCAAGAAATTAAAACCTAGCTCGGCACCAGGGCCAGACGCGATACCGGCATTTGTACTTAAGGCATGCATTGATTTCCTAGCCGGTCCGATAACGTTTATCTTTAACCTTGTTCTCGACACCGGGGTTTATCCAGCGGTGTGGAAGAGGTCGAGAGTCACACCTATTCCCAAGGCGGGGTCGAAAACAAAAGTAGAGAACTATCGTCCCATTGCAATTCTCAACGTACTAGCAAAGGTTTTCGAATCGGCAATTCATAATATACTACTCCCTCAATGTCGGCCTCACATCACCAACACACAGCACGCGTTCCTGTCCAAACGATCCGTAGCCACAAATCTGCTCACCTTAACCCACACATTATCCCAGCAGTTGGACAAGAAGGTACAGGTAGATGTGGTCTATCTGGATTTCCAAAAGGCCTTTGACCGTGTGGACAATGATGTTCTTTTACTCAAACTGGGTGCGATGGGATTTAATCCTAGGCTTTTAAACTTATTCGCAAGCTACCTGTCTGGCAGGCAGCAATATGTAAAATATGGCCCCTACGTGTCCGAAAGTTACCACACGCGCTCTGGTATAAGTCAGGGGTCTAACCTGGGTCCATTTCTTTTCGTCTTGCTGATAAACGACTTGCCCTCAGCGATTCAATATTCACAGTTGCTGATGTTCGCTGATGATGTGAAGTTGATTAAACCGGTTAAAAGCCAGAGGGACTGTGAGGAGTTGCAGTTAGACATAGATGCCGTGTATCGTTGGAGCTTGGAGAATAAGCTATACTTTAATGCCGATAAGTGCGAAATGATGACATTCACTCGTTCTCCCGTCCCTCGAGGGTTTCTATACACCATCGGCGGTGTTTGTATAGCACGCTCTGAGAGAGTACGCGATCTGGGTGTATTATTTGATCCAGAGATCACGTTTCGGGATCATATTCAGGCCGTGACTAACTCGGCGTACAAAAGATTGGGATTCGTACTACGCAATTCCGCGCCTCTGACTGTGCACGCCACTCGAGTACTGTACGCTGCACTCGTGCGCAGTATACTCGAGACAAATGCGGTGGTTTGGAGTCCGCATGAGAGCAAATACATCCTCATGTTGGAGCAAATTCAGAAAAGATTTCTGAGGGCGCTCTACCAGAGGATACATTCGTACTACCCGTACATGTACCCTACTCTATTTTTACAGGGGCATCTGGGGTATGATTCACTGCAGTTGCGTAGACTACTGTCTTTAGCCAATTTTGTAATCGGCATTTTTAGGGGCAAAATTGATAGTGTGACCCTTGTTGAAGCCTTCGCACGATTGTTTGTACCTAACCAGTACACTCGCGCACGCCGGCATCCTCTGCTGGCGGTAGGCACGGCGCGCACGCGGACGCACGCGCAGGCGCCGGTCGCGCGCGCGCTCGCGCTGCTCAACTCCGTGCTCGAAGCAACGCCTACGTGCGACCTGTTTGCGAGTACGATTGGACGACTGAGGATTGAATGTAAGAGAGTGATTGAACGAGAGATGCCTGAAAGTACTATTTCCTGTGTGTAGTTTTCATGCAAATGTTTGTTATACTTGTGGGTGTAATTCTTATACTGTTGTTATTTGTGCCGCTCTGGCCTTAGCTGTTAAGGTGCAAATTGTAATTAATAAATAAATAATAAATAATAATAATGCTTGGCCTCAACCAGAGGCAGTCTTGCAAGACGTTGTTCGCTGAGCACCGGATCATGACGCACTACTCACAGTATCTTTTCGAGGTAATTATGTTTACCCGAGAACACCTGTCACAGTTCAAGCGAGTGGAAGTGATAGGTAAGTGCCTCCGCAGCACGGGAAAACTGCGGACAGTACCGCGTCGAACTGTACTACACGCCAAAAACGCGAGGGTAATAGGGCCTACCTACTACGAACACCTACCTGCTGACATAAAAAAAGAACAAAGCGAGGAAACGTTTAGGCGCAAACTGAAGAACCTTCTATTGGATAAGTCATTTTACTCTGTAAATGAATATATTACAATACTTAAATAATTGACATTTTATTTTATTATAAATTGTAGTTATTACAATTTCATTGTACTTGTTTAGTTTTAAGACAACATATATAAATATTTTCTTTTTCCTCTGTAGTTTTTTAATTTAAGATATGACATTAATCATTATTCTGACATTGTTTTTATAATTGGTATTATTTTGTATTTAATATTTGTTTTATTATAAATTTTCATAATATTGTTACTTTATACATCATGACGATCTTTTTGTGAATTCGTGCTATTTTAATTGTATAAAATGACATGTAAATTTTCATCAAGTAATAAACTAAACTAAACTAAACTAAACATCAAAGTATGTTAGAATTGTTTGGGCGAGCAGGGTTCTTCGAGGTTTACGAATTTCCAAACACATTTCTAAAATATACCTTCTCCGTTCCGTCGTGGGTAAAAAAAAGCCCGTGAAAGTAAGTATGAAGAAAAATTTGCAAAAAAAAGTTTTTTGTTTTTGGTAGTTTTCGTCAAAAATTGTTTTTTATGCGAAAATTGTCTCGGCGACTCAACGTGGGGCCAGGGCGATCATTATTGCTGCCTCCCACACAACCCACTTCGGCGGTATCCACGAACGTATTTTTTTTAGGATATCTTTCAGCTGCTGTATATCAACATTTTTGTACTGAAAGATACTGAAAGAAAAAACAACTATATTTTAATTTTCGCCAGGGAATCTACTGTGGAAATTTGGACGGTCAATAAAATTTCACGAATTTTTACGAGGAAAACGAAATGGCGATGATGCAATGCCAAAAACCTGGCAAAGCTAATAAAAACAAAAAAATTAAATAAAATGAAAATATGAAAATGGTTGTAAAAACCCGAGTAGCGGTTTTATTATGGCTGCGCTCTTCTGTAAGGTGGAAGTACTTCCCCAGTTGCCATGCTCCTTTCTGAGCGAGATAACGTTCCCTACCTGTCTGCGGATTTCCAATTTATTGTCGTTAAAAGGAACCCTCAAATTTCTGCATGCTTCGCGCTTGACCGTGTTTTTCTCGACATTCCCTTATTCAGCATCCCCTGTTTTCACATCAAAAGCGCGTTATGCAAACACGAGCAGCCTTTAATCTTCCCACAAATAATTATGGTACGTCGTGACATACGTGACAAATACGTGATGGTATGGCGTTTCGTTATTGCATTGTTATTATATATGTCGCAGTCAAAAGTGTGAAGGTCAAAAGGACTTTTAACCGATATAAACAGGCAAAACTACTTTTGACCAATCTGTCAAGGTTGACGTTTGTCACATAGGTACTGTCAAATTTCGGTTAGGTTAGGGTTCGCTTGCGTCCCTCAGAGCGGAATAGGCACCCCGCGACAGCGGGGATTTGTAGGGTTAGCAAACCCTACAAATTTGTCTATAACTATTTAGGATCTTTAATTGAGTACAACAATTAAATGTAAAATATCAGTAAAATTGAAAAAACATTACAAAAAAGGGTAACTTTGCGATTTCTTTCTATCGAGTGAAATTTATCAGGTCATGTAACTGACTGCGATTTTAACTAGACAAGATCCTCATGTAATTACATATATTTTTTATAGAATTTAAGACACTATATTCTATGTCTCAGATGGTTTTAAAAAACTCGAAAGTGGTAATACCCAGCCTTAAGGGCGGAACAACGAAACAACCCATCATGGGTTTGTGATAAGTATACCTATATGTATGCTTGATCAGGATAAACTGTTACTATTGGCGAAATCGGTCAAAACGGTTATCAACTAAGGAAATGTAGGCAACTTCAGCATGTCGGAAAAGTAGAAACCACACCATACTATTCCGCCCCGCCTACGAAACCTACGTCAAAAACACGATTCAACCCACGCCCTATAGTTTGAGTACGCTTTATATCAATCATGTATCATCATTTATCAAAATCTAGGGAGGTAAAAAGCAGATAAACCATTTTTATGTTAATCTGCAGCAGGCGGTCCTCATGATTCCCGCATTGCGATATTCTTCGCTCATTCATCTTAATACTAGATAGGAATATAATTTCTCTTTCATTTCAGTGTTTGTATTCCATGGAGAGTTTTGAATTCTGCAATGGGTCATTATTCGGGCGTTTATTCCAAACCACTTTCGTGGTCACTATTTTGTTGAGTTTGGATAAAGATTTCAATGCCATTCTCAATTATCTGATAAAAGTACGGGACATCTACCACCTAAGGCGACTTTCTGATTTTTCGGTGCGGAGGCGGTACGATATGAGAAAACTGTCAAATGTCAGTGTCAACTGTCAGTCGAGTCAGTACCCCTTTTTAATGCGCCCCTACATTAAATGAGTGATTCCTGACTGGCGCGGGATGCGCGGTAGCGGGACGATGCGAAGGCGGTACTGGTCCACTTCTGCGCATGATATTACTACTGCGCAAATGTAATACTGACAGTATTCCGTCAAGTGGGAATCTTTGCGACGTCAGTAAGTTTACGATAAAGAAGAAAATGTCACATATCGATCCCGCCCCGCCAAGTCAGGAAGTCGCCTAACTCAGAAATATCACCAAAATCCTACAGCCAATTCGTCAAAAACGTGTCCACGAAAGTGAGGCGGTCAAAACACGCGAATAATGACCCAAATAAGGCGGGGTCTTTGGCATCTAATTCTAAGATCTGGCGTAGGCACTAGTTTTACAAAAGCCACTGCCATCTGTTTTTGTTTCCTCGCGATGTTCTCCTCCACCGAAAAGCTACTGTTGAATATAAAAATGCCATTTCGCTCGTAGGTTTTTAAGGTTCCGTACTCGAAGGGTCAATCAATCAATCAATCAATCAATTATTTATTTCTAAGAATATGGTACATTAAATGTTAGTAAAATGTGTTAGTTCAGCATATTCTGCCAACATCGGCGTAGAAATATTTTGGAGAAATTTAGTTTATAATTAGTGACATCAATTAACATTATTGACTAATACAAAGTATTATTAAATTAACAAATGAATAATATTAACATTCTCATTAAAATAACAATTAGTATTTTAAAAAAAAAAATATTAACAAATTATTAGTAATATTATTAAATTGTTAAATAAATATTATTACAATTCTGATGAAACTGATTAAAACATTCAAATTCATTATTAATTATTTCGATTCATTATTTAAAAATTCAGTCACAGAGTAAAAACATTTATTGAGCAACCACTTAAACATTTTTTCAAGTGAAAACTTCTTTAGCGGCGCTGAGCACTTTTGTACTGGGGAAAAATGTATAAACTCGCGATAAATTCGAAGACCAGGTTAGTTGACCCCTCCTAGTATCGTGATTGCTATGTTACGAGGGGTCCCCAGCTGGTCTTCTTAGAAAGCCAAGGTTCTAACTGTTCTAAGACAATCCAAAGATTTTCCATAAAGATCATATTTCAAATAAATTCTCATGGAAAGTAGCTCTTATTGTCCCTAAATAAGTGTTTCCAAAGTCTAATATCGGATAGCCAGACTGACCGATTTCCGTAAAGATCATATTTCAAATAAATTCTCATGGAAAGTAGTTCTTATTGTCCCTAAATACAGTGACAGTTCCCTTCAAAATACCTAGTGGCCAAGAGTGATGGATAAAATACCAAGGGCCTGACACGCTTTGTAAGAGAAAGATAGCCTTATTGCGATTCCTATGAGAGGAAGTAGAAAATAGTGCGATGTTTTGTCCTTATCACCGAACGAAAAAATTTTCACGGTCAGGTAAAGGTAATCTTTCATGAAGTGTCAAGAAGATTTCAAAACAAATTGGCAATATTTGGTAGTGCATTTTATAAATGGAGAATTAATGATAAGTTTGGTTTAAATGAATAATAATTTACCAATTATCAGATCCGTAGTGTTTGGGTGTTCAGTGCAAACATGGTGGGGTGTTCAGTGATGGGCTGTAAAAGCAAACTCGACCGAAAAAAGGCGGATGTTACATTCCATGCGTAATTTGCGTAAGTACATTTTCTTTGCATTTTGGACCCGTGTTTATTTCTAAAATCTCACCGGAACCAAGTTACTGAGCTAAATCATTAGTTATATCATGAGACACTTGATGAAATAGGAAAAATATGTAAATTAATTCAAAAATAACCTCCAAACATTTCACATATAAACCGGTCAAATCGCGTAGTATAAATCTACCATAGAAGCCAGCTTAGAATTGATGTCCCATCATTCAGTCGGTTTATAATTCGATTTCGGGATACCAAGAAATAATAAAAAAATCCCCTTTAGGGTTCCGTAGTAAACAAGGAACCCTTATAGTTTCGCCATGTCCGTCCGTCCGTCCGTCCGTCCGTCCGTCCGTCCGACCCCCGTTTTTCTCAGTAACCGTTAGTACTAGAAAGCTGTAATTTGGCATGAGTATACATATCGATGACGCGGAGAAAACGGTAGAATAAAATTTTTTAAAAAAATTTTTTTTAGGGTACCTCCCCATACATGTAAAGTGGTGGTGCATTTTTTTTTTGTGCCAAACCCCATCGTGTGGGATATCGTTGGATAGCTGTTTTAAAAATATTATAGGGTTTCTAAAAGCATTTTTTGATTAAAGAATAGGTTGGCGTGATATTAAGCTTTGAAGTGATAATCTCTTATCTCTCTCTCTCTCTTAATTTTTGTTATGGTCAAGTGTCCCCCCCCCCCCCCTATTTTAAATTGAAAATGAGGCCGACGGTTATGCGAGCTCACCCAGAAGATTCACTCGTACCTTAAAAAAGTCCAGGTTATTTGAACTCGGAAGTACCTACATACGCCATTCGAATACCAAACCAATGTTTACTGGTAAAATAAAAAAAAGATGATTTTGACCAGGTAATGAAAGAACGAGTAGCCAGTCGTACGTCGTCTGGATATCTGATGGAAGAAGGGGGAAGGCGGTATGAGCTCATGGAGTTCCTGAGCACACTCAACGAATCTAAAGAAATAAAAATGGGAAATAGGTAGTATTGCTTACATTTTTTGAAGTGAAAACTTCTTTAGCGGCGCTGAGCACTTTTGTACTGGGGAAAATTTGTTGAACTCGCAACAGATTCTAAGATTCTAAGACCAGCTAGTTGACCGCTCCTAGTAATCGTGATTGCGATGTTAGGAGGTGTCAACTCAGCTAAACTCAGCTGGCCCCTATACCACAAAACTTTACAAGTCAACAATTTGACAAAATTGTACAATTTTCCATAGAAAAAGTTCACAAATTTGTCGAATTGTACGTTTGTAAAGTATTGTGGTACAGGCCCCTGGTCTTAGATGCGTAAGACACAATGATACTCGGGACATATTATGTATATATGTAAATGGATTATGCGAATATGAATATGAACATGAGTATAAGTACGGATACGGATACCGATACGGATACCGATACCGATATGAATATCTTTGTTATTTGGGTCATTGTCAGTCGGAAAAACAAAAGTTGTCCATTCGGTGGACAATAGTTAACGGCTTGTGTGCATGTAATTTACGTTTTTATTACATGGATTTATAGACACGGAATTACAGATTATGCGGGTTATCAGATCAATCGAAAATTAAGCTTTGTAGCCTTTAACTTTTGGCATGTCCTGTCCACCGAAAAGACGCGCACCTAAATCTAACAATGACCCATTTACTATCTTTATTGAGTTTTCACTTCTGCCGGCACTCCCGGAGTGCAACCCGTTGTTTTTTTTCAAATTGATGTGTTTGTAGTGTTTTGTAATCTTCAGAAACTTTTTCATACAATTTTATAGCCATACAATACGCATTCATGCCAAATAATGTTAGTTTTTGTCTGGGCTGATACAATTTGAGAGGCCTTCTGCTAGGTTTGCTAGTTTTATTTATTATTGTGTCATGTAGTGGAAACAAGTGTGAGTATTTTTTTACAAATTTGGTCATTTCCAATATGTAGAGGCAGGGTAATGGCAAAACGTTAAGTTCCTGAAATATAGGTCGACAATGGGCGAGGTACTCTGCTCCATATACAGCTCTGATGCATTTTTTTTGGGTAACAAATGCTCTTTGGGCATCGGTAGAGTTACCCCATATGATAAGCCCATAGCGTAGTATGGAAGAAACATACCCATGATATGCTGACAGTGAAGCTTGTCTTGAAGCTACAGATCTGAGGCGCCGCAATGCAAACACGAAACGATCCAATCTAGAGCATACATTTGCAATGTGAGTCTTCCAATTGAGATGTTCGTCAAGCGCAATACCAAGGAAATTGGCTGAGTCTACAAGCTGTATAGAAGAGTTATTACTGTGGACATTTATACCTATTCGAGAAGAATTCCTAGTCTGAAACATGATCATTTTAGTTTTTTCAAAATTTAACTTTAGCTTATTATTATCTAGCCATTTCATGGTGGTATCTAGTCCACTAGTAGCTTCAATTTCTAGGTTACATTTATTTCCACTCTTTATGATTAAGGTAGCATCATCCGCAAACAAAATACATTCGTGTTTGAGAATTTTTGGCATATCATTAATGTATGCCAAAAACAAGAGTCCAAACGGAACCATATTTTCTGTCACTCACGCGTCCGTGTGTCGTTTGTCACACAGGCTTTACCACGGTTGGAGCTAGTCTTTAAATGTTCACACTATAAGCATATTGTTGACAAAAATCTACATAAATTGTAAAAACTTATTTTTAAATGTTTTTAAGGGGTACTAAAGGAGGCAAAACAAATATTTTTAATTCGAACCCGCTATCTGGAGATCACTTTAAGACAACTGCAATATTTTTAGCTAAGGCGCTACACTGAGAAATTTGGAGACTTTGAAACGCTGTCCTGCCCAGACTAGCAAACAGTAGGGGCTGATTTTCAGATATATGATTCTTGACTATACGATTGTGGTACTGACAATAGCGAATCATGATTGCTTAAAATTTTCTCGATAGAAAATAAATCCAAAGTCGAGTCTATATTTTCCTTTTTTTCCTCAGCCTACTAAAACAACGCTTTATTCAAAGACACGATTAAGTTAATATGATGGTATTTTACCTCATCTAGGTACTGACAAGAGGAAATTTAATAAACCTGCACACAGTCAGATATTTAACGAGATTTGCCTATAAAGCCATTCTCGGAGAGGGTTGCATCCCGTTTTGTCGTGAGCGAAAAACAAAGGGTGTCTCATTTCAATTTCAATTTCAATTTATTTATTTTGCAACCATGTACATACATCATGCAACTTAATGCTAGGGACAAGACTACAAGTACGTACAAGGACCCTGTTAGGGCGCAGCAAGTACTTAAGTAATAGTTTTAATTTGAGTAATTAATTACAATTTATAATATTGTCTACACTATACAATTCATAATAAACGCTAAAGGATACATAGATACTAATAAACCGATTATTAGGCGGAAACACTTAGTAGACGTCAATTTATTAAAAATGATTTAAAATATGTGTATAATTACTAATAATTCAGCTACTAAAGATAATTTCATTGAAAATAATAAAAATAGTTTGGTAAAAACAATTCTGATAAAATTAATTGCAACATTAATTTCATGATACAATTTGATAAACGAATAAAATTTCAAATGTTAAAAATAATTATATAAAATTAAGTTGGTAAAAGTAATAATAATTAATTGGCAATAATCTAAATATTTGTATATAAATTAATTCAATCGATATATCGCCTTAATTATCGTAAACTTGGGTTACTTTGTTTTACCACGCGATCAGCTAGTTGATTATAATACTTATCTGTCATTTTTAGTATGGATATTGACAGTTAGATGTACATTACGCTCGCTCGAAAATGTTACGTAACCGACCCTCTAATTTATCAAACAGTTAGGTACACTCAGGAATAATTAAATGGGGGTCAAGGGTCTGCTTTAGTTGCTCTTGACTATTAAAGCTAAACAGACACTGAATCTAGACGTCTATGACGCAACGGCATCGTGTTGGATCAGCAGTAACTTCCTATATTATGTAAAGTAGCATGTATTTTATACCGCTCGGAGTTTCAAGATGCGGCGCACTTTACATAATGGCGTGAGGAGCACTTAACATGTTGTGATGCAACGGGGATAACAAAATAACAGGCTCTGTATCTAACCAGCGAAGATGGAAAATACACCAGTGGCGGAGCGTCCATACAACGCGGTTCCCACCGGCTTGCCTAATTTTCTGCCAGTCCAGTTATTTTACTACGGCTCATGAAGAATAAGTAAGGCAAGCTATTTCTGGCTTCCCTAAGGATCTTTTTTACGCGCCGCCACTTAAATACACAGTGTTGATTAGTAATGTATATAGTGTGTGGTTACATATTAAAATACCTAAAATTGATATACCTATTTTCAAAATACCTATGTACGAAATACCTATTTTGTTAAATACCTATCACTTATTTGACCTATTTTCATAATACCTATTGGACGATATACCTATTGAACGATTAACCTAAACTTGAAATAACTACTGTCAAAATACCTATGTACGAAATACCTATTTTTAAAATGCCTATATGTCATTAAACCTACGGTCGTAATACCTACAGTCGAAACACCTACAGTCGAAATACCTACAGTACTAAAGCCTAGCTAAGTGTTTACTGTTAACATATACAAATTAAATTATTCAAAAAAAGTTCGTTTCTGGCGCTTCGTCGGCCGCTACCGCGGCACACTCGCTTCGCTCGCTCGGCTCGCGCGCTGTAGGTTTGCAGTTCTACCTAACCACTCCTCCTCGCTTCGCTCGTCGTCGTACCTACACCGACCTGCCCTAGGTACAGGTAAAAAAATATGTTATGACAATCTCCACTTCTACATAATATATTCTATTCTAAGGCAGGTCGGTGTAGGTACGACGACGAGCGAAGCGAGGAGGAGTGGTTAGGTAGAACTGCAACCCCACAGCGCGCGAGCCGAGCGAGCGAAGCGAGCATGTCGCGGTAGCGGCCGGCTAAGCGCCAGAAACGAACATTTTCCCATAAAATTATTATTCAACTGACATTCTTGATTTTTTATATTTTTTACTACTACTTACCTATTTCAAAAACCCATTTTTAAAAATTTGTCGCGATAATGTACTGTAGGTATTTTGACCGTAGGTATATCAAACTTAGGCGAATCGTCCATTAGGTATATCATCCGTTAGGGATTTTGAACAGTAGGTATTTCGTTAAATAGGTTTTTTGAACGTAGGTATTTCAAACTTCGGTCATTTAAACTGTAGGTTAAATAACTGTTAGGTATTTTAAAAATAGGTATTTCGTACATAGGTATTTTGACAATAGGTATATCAATTTTAGGTATTTTAATATGTAACCATAGTGTGTCAAGTCCGATAAAAATTACGAGGACAATGTGGTAAAAAAATGTGAACACTGCTTTATTATTAAGGGCGTAAAGCTGTATACATATTTTTTCTGGAGCACCACGTCATTTAGTATGTTCAAAAACAAAGGTAACATAAGGACAAAGATGTACAGTCAAGTGCAGAAATATAGGTGCGTACAACTTGCTCAAAAATATGTCCCATAGCTGTTATGTCGATGAATTTAAGGTTTCGGTATATACATATTTATGAGAGGATACATCAGATACATATTTTTGCACTTGACTGTACTTTTTGAGAGTATACATTATAAAAATACCTACTTTTTTAAACTACCTCAACAATAAATTACGTTCATATTCAAGTGCACGTATTCGCCAGCTTTAATTCAATTCAATTCAATTATTTATTAATAAAATATTGCATTTTACATGTCATTTGTTTACAGTATTAATTAAATTAACTTATATTTATATACATTTAATGTCATATAGTTCAAAAACAGTTCAAAAACAAGGCAAGCGAACCGATAATATTATTCAATTTAAAGGTGAAACCTAGTTTAGCTCTCGAAAAAGGTCTCGAAATTAGCTGGACTAAATACAATAAATCATTATAACTGATGGATATATGGGTACATTCACATGTAAAATAGGTCTGGGTTCCGTCTTCATGGGAAACCAGATAAACAATGTATTAATGCTTACAGTCTCGAAGCATACAAATAGGGCCACCAGAAGAGATATTTATCCTCGATCGATAACTCTCCAAACATACAATCGTCCCGAGCGTCCCTCGGCTAGGATGATTGCAGATTACTCGCGCCGAACCTCGACGTCTGATGTGGTCGCTGCGGCCACATGTGATGCTTCTCCTTGACCCTCGATGCCTCGCCGAGGATGTAGGATATGGTGAAATATGAACAACTGAACTGAATTTACTGACTTTAATGTACTGACAACTTGAAATATACAATAAACTGATACTGAATAGTTTTAATGGCGGATCCTTGTCGCCTTTGCGATCCCGACTCGCAATCGTGAATACAATGTCGTTCTGACAATCTAGATAAGCTAGCCACACGTAGAAACACATACAGACTCGCTAGATGGTGCTAGTGGCCATGACTTAGCCAACATTATGTTGGTATGAATGAATTTACCTACAATGTAATTCAGTCTGAACTCAATGTTGAATTGCTTCAACAATAACTTTATAATAAATGTTCCAAGTTTCAATCCTTCTAAAACACGAGTCAAACACCAGCACAAAGTTATGTACCTAAGTCTTCTACAAGGCTTACTTACCTTTTAAAGTTTTGGATGAAGTGACCACGTTTAATGTTTAATTAAGGAAAAAAAATGATCACCTGTGAAAATGAAATAATTATTATAGTCACATGGTGTCCCCTAGTTTTGCAGAAAAATGTCTCCAAAATGTGTTGTTGAATATATTCTATGAGACAATTGAATATTATGTTTCGCAGAATTTCCATTTCATACTTAGAAACTTTTTTTTTTGCAAATCGTTACTTTTTATTTTTAGGTACAGCTACTTAAAATGCCATTGTGTAGAACCCAATTAGATCTACCAGAAAAGTAGTTTAGGTTAGGTAAGAAATCCGGACCCTTTTGAAAAGAAAAGTTTTCTAGTAATGTAATTTCTGCGACACAATATACATTCTATGAAACTTCTGCCTGCAAAACAAAGTCTAACCATGGTCACCTAGTATTATATTTTTACTCACATATTTTTCAAGAAAACTACATTAGTTATCGTATCAGCCAGAAGACGTCCACTGCTAAACATGCGTACAGTGGGCCAACGAAAATGTTGAGCACTTTAGTACTTTGTCAAATTAAAGAGGTTTCAAATTTTATGACGTTTCAGTCTAAATATTTCTTAGATTTCGATGTGACAAGGTTCTAAGTATGCTCAACATTTTCATGGGCTGACTGTACTTGCCCAAAAAGCTGTCACAACGTACAATGTATCACGCAAACTACTTTTTTTTACAATAAAGAGTAACATAATTATATTTTTACTGATGATCTGCCAAACTGTTTGACAGTTTGTTGGCAGGAAACATTTATATACCCTCACACACTATTTAAGGTAACGCAATCTATATTTATGTGCTTATTTAAAAAGCAAGTTAGCACTTGAAGCTTAAACTCGGAAAATCTTGTACTGTATCAAATGAAATGAAATGAATAGTACATTAATTAGGTACTTAACAAGGGCGGTAAAACAAAGAATGTCTCAGATCGCAGGTATTTGACGCCCGAGCCGAAGGCAAGGGCGATAAATATGCGATCTGAGGCTTTCTCTATTACCGCCCGTGTTAAGTACAAGATTTTATGTCACCCCCTGGCCAGGAAGTGGGATTTCCCGCGCGCAGAGCGTGCGGTAATTGCCGCTTTATGGCCAGGTGTAACATAAATATAGTTTATTAGCGCAACACACGTACGTATATCAGTTTCCATATATTACTTTTATCTCACGAGCGCGGGTGAGCCATGGTTGTATGTTGAGCTATTATCACAAAATAAAGAATATACAGAAGGTCCGTTCCCGCCGTTCTTGAAAATACATACCTAAACTTGCCTGACTCACAGGGTTGCTTCTGTATTGATTCTGAATTTTAAAAAGGAGCAGGTATATTAAAAATTCTTCAACATGACATTTAAATATGAACCAGCGGATCTTGGTAAAAAACCAGCCAAGTGCGAGACGGACTTCGCACATTTAGGGTTCCGAATCACCCTCAAAAATATGATTTATCAATATATTAGTATTTGTTGTTAAAATATACGTAATATTGAACATTGTCACCAAATTTCAAGTTCATAGGTCAATGAGAAGTCTAAAAATTCTTCGGAACAAATTTTGTGACAGACGACGGACGGCCGTCTAGGCGACACCAATAGGGTTCCGTTTTGACCCTTCGGGTACGGAACCCTAATAAATTGATGCGTGACCCGCTGCGAGTTGTGACTTGTGACCGGCGGCGGTCGAGAGCGCCAACAAAGAATATACCTAATTAATTAGGTACCTACTTAACGAAACCATATAGGTAGTACTTAAATACTGGCGTTTTACCAGCGAACGTCGTTATCAAAGCGGCTAGTTTCAAAAATTTACCTACCTACCTAGGTAGTGTTACTACCAAAATGAGAAAACCGTTTTATTTACCTTTCAATATCGTTTGAAAATTTTAAGAAAGTGTAGGCACAGTTTTTTGTTGTATTTAAGTGTATTTAAACAATAAAATACATTCCAACTGTAATAATATCGGTTATTCATTTTGACGTACATGACACAAAGTACCTACGTAGCGGCGGGGACGTCAAGTGATCAACGCGCGCACAACTAGCACTCGCGACGCGACAGTGACAGTCGTGACTAAGCTTGTCCGAAATCAACCGAGAATGCCTGTAAATGTTACGTCTGTGTGCGTGCAGCGAAAATGGCACTTTGTACTGAGCGGACTCTGCTCCGGCGCGCGCCGCCGCTATTTACTTTGTGTATTATGCATGCACATTGCCTATGTGTGCGTCAGCGTAGGAGCTATGAGTTCACGTTGTCTATGTGTTCGTATTTGTAACAACTACCAACCATGGCCAATTCGCTTTCGTGAGATAAAACTACTATACGTCACTTTTAATGTCTCAAATCTCAATTAACCTACTAATCCGCATTTGAAATGAACTCCTAATCATAAACCGTCATATCGGAATGAAGTCATTAACTCTTTAACGGGCGAGTCCAACTCGGGTGATTCCATTAACGCCGCTTAACGCTAAAAAGTCGTAAGTCAATATAACGTGTATTGAGATACGACGTTTCGGTTTAGCGAGGTATTCCGCGTCACGTGTTCGGACTGCAAACGGCGGGCACTTAGCACTAGTGCTCTGAGTTGACGTTTTAAACCCTGTGCTTATTACATTCGCAACTTAAGCTTAAGACCGTGCAAACGGCTTCACTAGCGCCACTCGTGAATAATTGTGATTAAGATTAATTAAATTTAACTATAGATATTTAATAAAAAGGAAGGATGGATATTTAACATAAAGGAATGTACTGCATTTTGTATTTAAGTGCCTTTAGAACAAATCAAACTAGTATTTACGTTACTACATTAATCGTAGATTCGCTTACAGTTTAAGGCGACTTCCTGACTTGGCGGGGCGGGATCGATAATATCGATATTGACGTAAATTTACTGACGTCGCAAATATTCCCACTTGATATAATACTGTCAGTATTACGTTTGCGCAGTAGTAATATCATGCGCAGAAGCGAAGCAGTACCGCCTTCGCATCGTCCCGCGCTACCGCGCATCCCGCGCCAGTCAGGAAGCTAGTAAAAAATGGTATCGCGTCGACTGACAGCTGACACTGACATTTGACACTTTTTCTCATATCGTACTGCCTCCGCACCGACAAATCAGGAAGTCGCCTAAGTGCCTTTAGAACACACCAAACTAGTTTTTACGTTACTACATTCGTCGTAGATTCGCTTACAGTTTCAAATGGCCGTTTTATTTTTGGGGACATAGGATACTTTTTATACCGGATATCATATCTTAAGGGGGCGGAAGTTTTTAGGGAAGAGCGATAACTAAGTAAACGAGTAAACGAGATTTTTGCGTGAATTATTTGTTAGAAAAAAATATTTTTTTATGTGTAGCGGTAACTCCGAAGGGATCACACGCGCGTGGCCAACGTTTTATTGATCTGAAGATTCGCTTGAGTTTATACATTTTTTTCTAAATCAGCTGATTTACCTAGTGATCGAACTGACACAATATGATTCGTTCTCTTTTCTTCCTTCCTTCCTTATCACTCTCTTTCTATTTCATTTCACAGAGCCTTTCACTCCTCCAAAAATACGTCCACACCATTAACCCTCAAGACTTTCGAGACACCGATAAGCGACGCATGGTCACCCTTCACAGCTACGTATTTCCACCATTTCTCGTTGTAGGGTGACCACATTCTCATTAGTTTCCTGAGACAGTCGGACACCGATAAACGATCACGCTTGGGTGTCCAGGCTTTCACATGTCCGAGATATGTTCCAGTAGAGTGACCACGCGTCATTAGTTTGTGTCTCGGTACACCGTCTGAACAAATGGCTACGCTTTAGTCTACCTAGGGTGTCCAGGCTGTTAGTTAATTTATACTCTAGTCTTGTTATTGATGTTGAAAATTCGGGCTTGTCACAGATGTAGCGAATTTGCTGCCAGGCAGCTTAATAGTCTTTTTTTTATACTGTGACGGTGGCAAACAAACTCACTACCTGCCTGATGGCACACCATAGCCTACGGACGCCTGCGACTGTAGAACAATGAAAAGGACGCTGGAATTGCATTTTTAGTATCATTTACAATATCTGCATAGGAACATAGTATAAACCGTAATGATTAGATATTATTTCCCCTAAGGTTGTCTAGCAGATATCGTTCTTTAGCGTTAAGACCGGTTGTTGTCTCTATCTATTTGTTGACTACTGTATGTATGTACTGTTTTTTTTTTTGAGGTTGTGCAACATAGAGCATTTATATTGTATTTCACTTAATATTTTCTGTGACAAAACAGACAAACAAATTAAAATCCATAAATATATTTTAATAAAAGTTTTCCAATTACGAAGCCAATTTGAACACGAAAAACCGTAAACTCGAGTTTTCCAAAGTATAAGTATTCCCTAAAAAAAAATTGACTGTTATCAAAGAATATTGACGAACCGAATTCTGCGAATGCCAAAGTTATTGAATAAGTATCGCTAGAGTGAACTTCTCATTAAACTTTAGGGAACATGGCTCGTTTTTAGGGTTCCGTAGTAAACAAGGAAACCTTATAGTGTCCGTCCGTCCGTCTGTCCCCAGCTTAGCTCAGTAACCGTTAAGGCGCTACACTGAGAAATTTGGAGACTTTGAAACGCTGTCCTGCCCAGACTAGCAAACAGTAGGGGCTGATTTTCAGATATATGATTCTTGACTATATGATTGTGGTGCTGACAATAGCGAAACATGATTGCTTAAAATTTTCTCGATAGAAAATAAATCCAAAGTTGAGTCTATATTTTCCTTTTTTTCCTCAGCCTAAAAAAACAACGCATTATTAAAAGACACGATTAAGTTAATATGATGGTATTTTACCTCATCTAGTTACTGACAAGAGGAAATTTAATAAACCTGCACACAGTCAGATATTTAACGAGATTTGTCTAAAAAGCCATTCTCGGAGAGGGTTGCATCCCGTTTTGTCGTGAGCGAAAAACAAAGGGTGTCTCTTTCAATCGATATATCGCCTTAATACGCCGACATAACGGTAGAATAAAATGTCCAATTTTTTTCCTCTCCCCTACACATTAAGTGGTGGTGAATTTTTGATACCTTAGATTTGATAATGTTGTAAATTCGGTCAAGAACATAGTAAATATAAGTTTTCGATCCTTTTAGTCCATATATAATGTAACGGATGGACAACTACGGAACCTTACATTACGCGTGGCCCGACACGCACTTGGCCGGGTTTTTTGGAATGCCGATTCTTTCCTTCACGAATTTTGGAATAAGGTAAAAGTTCCTGTGCTCGACGTTGATTAAGTCAGTTTATCAAATTCGAAATTTTAGGCCGCTACAATTATGTACATCAATCAATCATCATCAATCAATCATCGTCATCCTCTTAGCGTTATCCCAGTATAGTTTATCCTGAGGGATGCCTGTTCTCCGCTACCTAAAATCACAATCAAATATTTATTCTGCAAATAGGCCACAGGGGCACTTTTACATGTCAATCGGTAATTATTAATTAATAATACTGAAATACTCCGCCCTGGAGCCGACGTACGATTTCGTACCTGTGGCCATTGAAACTGCGGGACCCTGGGGCTCGGAGGCCCGCCAGCTCTTCAAAGATCTAGGCCGACGCCTGCGAGAAAGGGGCTGCGATCCTCGCTCTGGGTCGTATCTGGTCCAGCAGGTCTCCATCGCCGTTCAGCGGGGTAATGCTGCCGGTATCATGGGGACCTTTGAGCCAGGTACGATGCGAGAGTCTTAAGTAATTAAATATGTTAGAATATTTTAGTAGGTATATTTTTATGCGCATAGTGTTTGTTAGTTTAGTCTATAGATATGATTTGTTAATAAATTATAATTAGTTTATTGAATAAATAAATTGTTTAATTAACAAATTGAAAGTCATAACATAAACAAAATCGTTACAAAGGAAAATAGAGGGATTTTGGCCGTCGCCGCGTTGGTAAACACACGTGCCCGGAGCGACGACGAGCAGAATCCACTACCGTACAAAGCCAGTTGCCTACTGTCATGGCGTCGTTACCGAACAACGTCACTGAACAAGTATTGATTGGCGAAATCATCATAAATTTGATGGAAAGCCATTTTTAAAAGATGAAGGAAAATAGAGATGTACCTCTATGGTCTCTGTTAAAAACATGATGAAATTTGTTTAAAATATCACCCAAATGTATAAAGTCTCTGAACGTCATAAACACATAGACAGCGCCCGCTCCCGCTCCCAGCAGCGCGACAGAAACATTATGTCAAATATTCGAGATTTGAAAAGTTGTTCAGCTAGGCATTCCTCTTAAGATAAAAAAGAACACTAAGTTAATAGTATCAGGCATACACAAGTTTTCTGAGCATCAAAATAAATATACAATAATAACAATTAAAACACAAATTTAATCATAACAGAGATGTATAAGGTCTCTGAGTGCCGAGACAATAGAACCAATCAAGTACAGAATTATGTATCTCGTCAATCCATAAAAATAATTATAACACAGATGGCAGTTGCTTACGTAAAAACTAGGGCCTACCCAAGATTTTGGCGTAGACCCTAGTTTTTACGTAAGCAACTGCCATCTGAACTTCTAACATGAGGGGAAACTAGACCTTAGTGGAATTAGGCTTGTCAAGTGAGTTGGCAACTTGACTGTTAGAAGTTCTCAAGCTGCTCGAAGACCTCTATGATGAAGGCTCGGTGACCCAAAGTGCCAGTGGGGCGTAGGTCTTTGAGTTTGTTATAAACGACTTAAAAACAGTATCTATAGAACAAGCGACTTGCTTTTAATATCTAGAATTTCAAACACAAAATGGATTGCGGATTCTCACAATGTTATGATTTGGACAAAACCTGCGTTGTGAACACAAAATACCCCCCTCAAAGTACCCTCAAAGGCCATTGCCGAGCCAAGCCTTGGCATAAACATACTTACCACATAGCTTAATACTAAATGTGCTTTTTGTTATGAGCTCAGTTGCACTAGTTTAATATTAGTTAAAGAGAAGCAAGTTTATACCCACTTCCAAACAGTCGTAAGTTAGAGCATATTACTATTTAAACTATGCCTTTTTGTATGAGCGGAGTTGCAGTTTAATATAAGTCGACCGTGAAGCTTTGAATCCCTTGCGCATTTGTATACGAGCAGTTTTTCTTTCTTGATTAAAATCTACATGAGGTCAACTGCTATTGAGGTCTGTGGTCGAGGGAAGATCAAGGTTCTAGTTTAAGAGGGCGTAGATGGCATTGCAAAAGTCCCGCTCTAAAATGCGTGAGTTTTCAATTAACCATCCCGCTCTCTACGGAAGCTCAAGCGCGTGTTTTTCGTAAATATTGATGTTTATTCTAAACGTGTACATTTATAAGGATGCCTAATCTTTTTTATCAGGTTTGAGAACTTATCAGTTTACAACTTTTAAACCAAAAATCATTGTTAAAGATGGGAGCGTTTTAAAGATCCAACCAAAAACATCGAAATAAAAGTATCGAGAAAATTTTTGCAAATCGTGTTTTTACTTTTAACAGACTGGAGGAAAATAGTTCAAGATTAATATACTGAAAGGACAGATATTTAATCACTATACTTAGATGTTGAGATCTAGGCCGATAAACATTGGCAAAAGTGCATATGTGGGCTCTTAAGGCATGTATGGGACGATCCTTTGTAGTTAAGTCGGGTCTTGAAGTGTTTTAGACAACCCCTGGCATTTTCCTGTTTTTTTTTTAACTTGTCTGTGTTTTTTTAGGCCGGACCGGATGAAACGATAGGAATACGCGGTGGAAAGTGGCCTAGGGAAAATAGGTACACGGGAAACCTCCGACACGACCACGCGGGCGGCTTAAACACTGGAATACTCTGAGTTTACGCTCCAGTGAGATTGGTTGAGCGGTTTCAACCGAATCGGAGGTGTGTCAGTGGAATCGATCTACTGGGAGTTTTGTCGCTGGTTCACTAAACCTAGCCTAGCTGAGCAGGGTCCAGCTCTTATATCTGTCAGTGAACTCGGACCCGTACTGTAGCTCCCTGGCGAGTTTTACACAAACGAGTGTGTTTTCCATAACGCAATCAGCATAAAAAGGATACTACTCGTAAAACTAGGGTCGTCACAAGTTTTAAGGCTACTTTAAACTTACACGCAGATAGAAGAAGGACTAATGTTAATAAAGGTGAAACTCATTTCGAAATTATTTAGCTGCAGTACAGGTAGTTAGTCCTCGTAAAGGTCGCGGGAGTCCGCTGGATGCGGGCGGCGCAGGACCGGTCATTGTGGCACTCTTTGGGGGAGTCCTATGTCCAGCAGTGGACGTCTTTCGGCTGATATGATGATGATGATGAAAATAGGATTACTTAAGGGATGATTTTAGAGGTAAAAAGTATCATGTGTCCTTCCTAGGACTCCAACTCTCTTCATACCAAACATCTAAATCGGTTCAGCGGTTTAAGCGTGAAGTTTTATGAAATTTCCTCTTGACAGAGTTTAGATGTGGTAAAATGCCATCATATTAACTTATTTGTGTCGTTTAATAATGCGTAGTTTTAGTAGGCTGATTAAAAAAAGGAAAATAAAGACTCAACTTTGTTTTTTTTTCTATCGAGAAAATTTTAAATAATCATGTTTCGGCTATTGTGAAAAACACAATTATATAGTCAAGAATCATATTTAATACTTTAATCAATCTCAAAGGTAACATAAATACAAACAATCAAATATAACTACTAGTATAAACTTATGAATAACCTTATAAATAAACTTATAAATAAACTTAAAAATAGACTTATAAATAGGAAATGCGCCCCAAGTCGCCTTCGTGGATTATGGTGCCCAGAAGGCTGGCAGCCTTTGGATGGCCTGGCAGAATCATATATCTGAAAATAAATCCCTATTGTTTCCTCGTCTGGGCAGAACAGCGCTTCACAGAACGCGATATTTCTCGTTGTAGCGCCTTAAACGTGAAGAGATAATAGACAGACATAGAAACAGACACACTTTCGCATTTACCTCTATGATATTAGTATGAAATAAAGTAGTAGGAATAACTTTCGGCGGTTTTGATGAATACATTTTTCGGCGGTGTCATACGTAATAAAAGTGACAACCCTAACATTGCCTGTATTCAATAAGGCACGAGTGACGTTCTCAGCGATACGCTACGTTCTGGAGATGTACTACTTTTATTGAAATCGCCAGACTACTGTAAACGCTATTTCAAACTTGAAACAATACTATACTCTATCGCCTATTACCTAAGTTTCATAATCGTGAAATTTCGAGTTAGAACCTCGTTTGATTAATTTTATCCGCTGTTTCAAACGAAATTCAGTTCTAACTACTTTTATTTTGAGTTCTTTTTCGCTGGCGTTAGTTGAAATGAAAATTCGTCCAATATTTGGCGAAACCGATTATGTAGTTATGAAACTGTTTGCAAATAGAATAGGTATGAGGGTCATTGACCTGTCTGGATCGGCCGCCGAAAAGTTTGCGCGAACAGTTCCACGTTCGTTATATTGAGTTACTTTACTCTGCCTTTTTTGAAAAGGTTCTAACTCAAAGAGTATTTCTAAGAAATTAGGCCATATTCGCTTCAAGATTGGCATTTCAGTAGTTTGGAGGCAAGGAATAAATTCATGGGAGATCGAAAAAGTTAGTTTTTTGTCTGTATTAGGTCTAGGTATTTTTACGTAATAAATAATGAAGAAGATCGTAAATTTATATTTTTGTGCAAATGATCCGCAGGCGTTAGCTAAACTTGGTATATATTAACCTCAGAAAATAACTTTAAGTTTTCCAATCATACGCAAATACCAGGCGGTAAATAAAAATACTTATTACTTAAGAGTATGAACGAGGGCAGGGTAATAAATAGTTGAATATCCAAAAAATATATTATTTTATGCCACACCTGGCCATGAAGTGGCAATTATCGCATGCTCCGCGCGCGAAAAAACCCACTTCCTGGCCAGGGGGTGACATAAAATTTTGTACTTACCACGGTCGATAATAAAAAAAGCCTCTGATCGCATATTTATCGCCCTTGCCTTCGGCTCGGGCGTAAAATACCTGCGATCTGAAACATTCTTTGTTTTATCGCCCTTGGTAAGTAATGTACTATTATGTATGCCCCTTGCCAGATAGGTAGTAGGATTTTTAGCAAGCGTAGCGTGCTGTAATTAGGTACCTACCTACTATTTTATGCAATATGCGCATATCCCATGTCTAGTTTTCGACTATTTTCTTTTCTAATATTCTCCATAACATGTTACCGAGTTTTCATAAATCCCAGGTTCGATTTTCTACGTTAACCGTACCATCATATTACCCAAATGTTATTTTCAGATCATAAATAATCAATCAGTCAAAATCAATTTTCGAGATAAATCATACCTACGCGTTTAAAATCTAAATATGACGTCAAAATTTTCATCCATTCAGATCAAACAGTTCTTATAAAACAACAGTGGTTTGATCAAAGATATTAGAATAACCACCTGGTTTTCGCTGTTATTGCAATCAACACTTTGAGTTGAGGGAGTAAGGTTTAGTCTAGATATTGTAATGACGATTATTTTCAGAACCTGGTACAGATGGTGCGAGGTATTGTGTCGGTTATATGATGTTGCTATGTCGATGTAATAGGATTGTAAGGCGACTTGCTGATTTGTCGGTGCGGAGGCAGTACGATATGAGAAAACTGTCGCGCGCTGTGCGGCTCAAATGGATATAACCGTCTCGGCTAGTATGGCGTGTGTTATGCTCTCATTGCACATCTACTATTTCGCTTAGAGTACTTCTCACGAGCGCGGGTGAGCCATGGCTGTGTGTTGAGCTATACATACACATTGTCTGTGTGTGCGTCAGCGTATGGGCTATGAGTTCACGTTGTCTATGTGTTCGTGTGTGTCACAAAGAACTACAACCATGGCCAACCCGCGCTCGTGAGATAAAAGTACTATACTATAGAAATGTCAAATAAAACGGATTAACGTTTCGTTGGTTTCTCGAATCCCGCTTTGACGTCAACTACTCGCATTTTAAGGCGACTTCCTCATTTGTCGGTGCGGAGGCGGTACGATATGAGAAAACTGTCAAATGTCAGTGTCAACTGTCAGTCGACGCGATACCATTTTTTACTACGCCCCTACATTTAAATGAGTGCTTCCTGACTGGCGCGGGATGCGCGGAAGCGGGACGATGCGAAGGCGGTACTGGTCCGCTTCTGCGCATAATATTACTACTGCGCAAATGTAATACTGACAGTATTCTTTCAAGTAGGAATCTTTGCGACGTCAGTAAGTTTACGTCAAAGAAAAAAATGTCACATATCGATCCCGCCCCGCCAAGTCAGGAAGTCGCCTTACCCTTAAAGGCGCTACAACGAGAAATATCGCGTTCTTTGAAACGCTGTCCTGCCCATACGAGGAAACAATAGGGATATTGATTTTCAGATATATGGTTCTTGTCTATATGATTGTGTTTTTGACAATAGCCGGAACATGGTTGCATACAATTTGAGTCTTTTCCTTTTTTTACTCAACCTACGAAAACAACGCATTATTAAAAGACACCGTTAAGTTAATATGATGGTATTTTACCTCATCTAAACTCTGTCAATAGGAAATTTGATAAAACAGTCTTATCTAGTACCTTTTACGGGGGCCGTGGTTGAGCGAATCGATAATATCCCCTTAACTATATCTAATACATATAATTTTTACTTTTTACATAAGTCATAAGATTCCTACTTTTAATAAGTACACTTGTAAACAGTGAACAATAACATATATGTACATTTTAGTCAAATATATACATAAATATTACGTAAGTGACAAAACTTCAATTGCTTTTCAACAATCCCGATTAGTTCAGTCATTTTTATTTTTAACCCCCGACGCAAAAAGAGAGGAGTGTTATCTTTAGCATACATATATCGACCGTACATATGTCGACCGTTGCTGTGGACTTCATGCGCCCAGCTGCACTGTGGTTGGCACGTGAAAGCGTGAATTTATTCATGTGTGAACTACGGCTGCCTTAAATGTAATTATAATTAGGTATTTAAGTTTTTAGTTAAGAATTATAAATTGTGATTTTAAATGTTATGTATGAGTCATTTAGTTACTCGAAATAAATTAATTAATAATATAATTATCTTTAGCATACGCCTGTATTCCCAAAAGGGGTAGGCAGAGCACATGAAATTAAATTCCAGTGCCACTTTAAGCAATTACAGATTTAAAGATGGAGAAAATGTGATTTTGCTATGATAGGTTGCTAGCCCATCGCCCACAAACACTCTTCAACCCAGTTCCCATAGTCGACTCTTACGACATCCACGGGAAGAGAGGGGGTGGTGGCTATTTTAATCTGGCACCACACTTTACCAAATATATATAGAATTATTCCCTTTATGAATATTCTACGATCTTTTATCCCGATAAGGCGTCGCTTGCAACTCGCTATTCCTAGAGGAAAATATTCTGAATATCCTTTGATATCTCAGAATCTTTTATTGAAATTTTCCGACTGGTTAAATCTTTGTTGGATAAAGCGAACGAAATAGAACTCGAAATATTACGATATGGTTGGAAATTGCGGAATGAATAGAATTTAGGTAGGGACTTAAAATTATCAGTTAATTCCGTGAAATGCTATAAGCCTTACGTAGAAATCAGGACATATACGCTAAACCATAAATAAATAGAATTTTCAGAAATCTGATTAAACCTAGGTAGGAAATTTTAATGATCAGTTAATTCCGTGAAAAGCTATACGTAGAAATCAGGGCATTTACGCGAACACCATAAATAATTGATAGATATTGACATTCTAGAGAACTAGGTCATACGTAATAAAATACTAGAGTTTAATTAAGGTGTAGCCCACTGACAGATGAGATGTAGTTAGGAATAGAAAAAATAAACAGTGACGGTATAATACAGGTTGTCCCAATACAATGGGACACCCTGAAAAACCCTGGAAAATAATGTCTTCTTTTAGTAAAATTTTCCATCTACAATATTTAAGGTACTTTCCCTTGATGTCCCATAGTCTTGGGACGCGCTGTATATCGGTAAACCATATCGATAAGTATAAGTTTGGTAAAACTTATTCCAATGTTGTTGTGATCTATGAGATATTAATAATAAAAAAATCGCGATGTCTCCAGAGGTTTTTTTTTAAACCTGACTGTTGCTTCATAGGCCTGGCCCTTTAAAGCGATAGGAATGCGCGGTTGGAGAGTGGCCTTGAGAAAATCCAGGGGAAAACACACGCGACACGACCATGCGGGAACACTGAAATACTCTTAGAGTTTCCGCTCCAGTGAAATTGGTTCCGAAGATGCGCTGTGTTCAGTGATAAAGGACCTGTTATCGTTTTCAACATTGCGAATCCTCGAAAATTAATAAAGAATTGGCATGTGACTTCACTGAGTTTGCTTCCATCGTCTTACATGATGGAAGACTCTTCGGTACCAGTTTTTGGTTTCGATAACGACACGTCACGTCACTAGATACCGATTGACTCTCAGCAGAGTAATTGGACGCTTTTATAATTTATCGTCGACTGCCAGAGCACGGTAAAACTCTATGGTTTTATTCAAAAATAGACCATAGGATATAGACTTCAGACTAATTTTGAATGACATGAAACCATAGAACTTTGCTGTTTACGGTGAAGTATGAAAGCGACTACTTGCTAGCATTTTCACGGTAGCGCCCTAAGGAGCTCGGGGTCCGATTTGACATCTGATTCTAAGATTTCACGTAGTACACCGTAGTTTCGTCGTAGTATAAAAAAAAACAAGTAATGTTACTGAAGCGACTTTACTTAAAATCATTACAATTGAACGAATTGCTCCAAAGCAATTCCTTCAAAAAGCTATTTTACTGTTCAAACAATAAGGTTCAAAATACAATAACATATTAAGACAAATACGTTCAACAAAAAGAATTTCTACCATAAATGCCCAAATATTAAATGCTGTTAGTAGATACATACTTTTTTTTTGAAAATCCCAGTGGTACAAGCGAGGATTTGAACCGGCAACCTTCAGATTCAAAGCCGCTTGTCAAATTTTGATAAATAGTATTATCATAATAAAGTGATTATGGGATACGATTATTTTATTACAGTTTTAGATAGTAACATTGCCTTTTTTAAATTTTATTGTGTGTAGTATAATTTAAGCGGAAAACACACGTTTGAAACGATATTTCTTAATGACAACCCCAAAAATACATTTAAAATTTAGGTCATTAGGTCGCAATAGTGCTGTTCTAGATAGAACATAATATTAATGTCGAGGTACGTGTCAATTAAACAGAAAATCGCCTAAAAGATGAGGCATTTTTTAAATGATAAGGACACTTAACCTTAAGTTCGGCTTTACAGTGCCTCACGAGACTTCCAAAAGAGTTTACGAAGTCTCTTTGGTATGTTTTCGGTTTCGGCACCGACACGTCACATCACTAGATACCGATTGGCTCTCAGCAGAGTACACATATTGTATTAGCAACGGACGGTTTGTTTAAGTGTCTTTCCGCTTGTTTGCAGGGCAGGGTTGATACCCGATATTCGCTGTCTTCTGGCTAATATGTTTTATGAAAATCCTTTGCGTCATTGATATGTTTGTGAACCTACTCGTAAAGAGTTACTATAAGATAGATCTACACTATAAGAGGGTTTGTTTCATATTTCATATATATATTGCGATCATGTATAAGTTCATTTATTTCAAGTATCATAGACCTTTTAAAAAACATGTGTACAGTAATTGAACTTACGTAGATCAAAATAAATTTATACAATGTTTCTCGTTTTTATTTCAGCAGCGACCATTTTAGTTGCTCCTTAGCTGATTGTAAAACTTTTGCTGCTCTGGCGTTGGCGTTTAGAGGATCCGGTCTTCATAGGATTCCTGCTCCATCTTTTCATCCAAAGGGTCTTATATGTATTCTCGAGCCTCTCACCCTTATTGAGACCGCTCTTATAATTGTAATCCTATAATTGCGATCATGTTCATTATAATGGTATGTTTAGTGTGTCTTTAGGTAAGTGTGTATTTAGCTCAAATCGCTTCAATCATAACCTAAAACAGAACTTCTCTTGATATTTTGGCTGTTTTTGATCTGATTCACTACCAGATACACCAGGAGACAAATGTTGGAATTAGGTAAAGTGGAACCCGGTCTCCTTAGGGCACAACCGAGAAAACGCTAGGAGGTCTGACACGCTTTGATAGGGAAAGATAGCTATTGCGATTCCTATAAGAGGAAATAGAAAATAGTGTCATGTCTTGTTTCTATGACCAACCGATTTTTCGTGGCCGGGCATTAGGTCATTATTTTGTCAGTAAGTTGACGTCGAAGAAGAAAATGTTAAAATGTCACATATCAATCCCGCCCCGTCAAGAATCCGTATGCGGTATTTTCTATTTTACCGAGATCTTACTGATGTCGTCGAATTTCGTCACTTTTCAGTTTACTTTTATCATTATACAGTCCTGCAGAAATACTAAAGTTTTTTTTCAATGTTTCTGTATTTTTTTTCTTCTCTAACATCTATCAAGGAAATATGTATGCAGTTTTTAGTATAAAAATAAAACGTATTTGCGAAGTTATTTTTGGTATAATCGATGGAGCAGTCGGAGGGTTAGGTGTGTTAAAAGCCTGTCAATGAAATACAATAAATCTAACACGGCTGATGGGAAATGAAGGCTGTCAAGCCAAATGCGTTAACACTCTGAGTGCCAGTAAAATTATTGAGGGATTGAGGGTCTAACAACTTTAGTCCGAACAGGCATTGCTAATGTAGGTATATTTTAGTGATGAAAAGGTTCGCCATTTTCGACTTTATATTAACGAAGTGAATTTCTCAGCAATAGGGATGTTGATGTCCTAGGGCAGCCCGGAGGTGCAGAGGGCCTTCGTCAAATTGCGCCACGCCTTCCTATCTTCAGCCACGCTTCTCGCTTCGCTCCAGCTCAGTCCGACGGCTCGCAGCTCGCTCTCGAGTTCTCGACGGTCCGCCGCCATGTGTGCACCGGACGACCGCTGTTTCGCCTACCGCCCGGCGGCCGCCACTCGAAAGCAATGCTGGCGTTGTTAGCTCCCCCTCTCCAAATAGTGTGGCCAACCATTTCCACTTGCGATAGCAGTAGGGATGTTGACTCAAAAAAATGTATTACTTCAATAGAAAGAAGACATAAAACTATGCCAAATAGTGAAAATCCTATTAAAATATCTCAAAAAATAACGAAGGTACAACGGTTAGAATGTTCGTAGTTAGAGAGAGAAAGTGCTACTCAACAGTGACGTCACTAGTAGTACTAGTAGCTAGCGCCATAGTAAATGACGATCGTTCAATACAAAGGTGCGTTTTGCGGAAAAGGGACAGAAAATACCCACTCTTAAAACTTTGAAGACATACATATATATAATTACGTAATTATTTTTCTTTTTGAATTACTTTTTTCGCCATTTGATTGAGAATTTAAGCCTTTATGTAGAAGAATTTGGATTAATTTATTTTCTTTTATAGTGTCATCAATGTCATCATCCCTATTTACAATAACTATTAATGTAGTCGACTTCTTGCCGCAACGTAGAACTCGTCAATTAGGTATTACTTTTCTTTTATTTCATGCGCTTACCTTGTTATCGTTCTTCGATACAAACTTCCACCCCGTTAAGGGATGATTTCCGGGGTAAAAGGTATCCGTCTTTCCCTGGGACAAACCATCTCCACACCATATCGAAATCGATTAAGCGGTTTAAGCATGTAGAGGTAACAGACAGACGCACAGATAAAGGTTCGCATTTATAATATTTGTATGGACTATTATGGATTTATTACTGGGTCCTGTAACACAGGGATTCCTCGCTCAGGACCCAAAAACCTGTATCCTGTGTAACATGTTTTTTGGTGCAATAAATATTTCTATTTCTATTATAAAGAGTAGGTACAATTTAATGAACTATTTATTTATTGTATACAATATATATTACCTACATGCCAATAGAATCTAACAAATATTGATTGATGATATTAGTCAAATAACCCGCGTGGATCATTTTAGGCGAAAAGGTGCCCATCACGCTCGCCGCATTACCGCGGAAATGACCCGGAACGGGGGGTCATGACCTCACAACAACAAGTCAATTACATTTTCTAAGCCGTAATTTAGAGTCAAACATCAAAATTAATCCAATTTAAATGGAATAGCAGTTAATAAGAGCTAATTATTTCCAGCAAAATCGAATCAATTACTAGAATTAATATACATGGACAGCGATATTCCCTGCAGTGGTATTTCCTAGAAAACCGGTTTAATTATTATTTGTTTGTTTCAGTTACACGTGATGCGAGCCACAGAGGTAATTATATAAATACTTGGAATTAATAAAAATATCCTTTACACTGACAAAATATTAATATAAAACTAGGATTGAATAGTATATAATATACTGTACTATGCTCTACAATATACAGCGCGTTACCGGCACGCGGACATTTTTATTGGTACTGATTATGATAAAATCCAAAACCAATAGCAAAATTTCCATGTACCTATCTGCAAATGAATGAATTAACTTATGTGAATTATTTTTTACTTCTTCTTCTTAAAAGTCAAGTTAGGGTAAGTGTACACCATTATTAACACATTAACCTTAAGTACAAACGCAGGCAAATGAATCATTCTCTATAGAATTTCTACAGATTTATGAATGTATTTTTCTTAAGACGCACAGACACTATGTTACGTACGCCATTGTAATTCTATTTAATAAAAAATATCTATGTATATAATTGTATGTTTAAACCACTATGTTGTTTCAAGTTAATGTTTTTTGTTTCTTTATCTGTCTGCATCAAGCGTTTGATAAGATCGTCTGGGATTTTGCTCATCGCCGCGTTGGTGAGCGCACGCGCCCGGCGCGACGACGAGCGGAATCCACTACCGTACACTGTCTGTTGCCTACTGTCATGGCGTCGTGACCGAACAACGTCTTTGAACACGTGGTTGGCGAAATCATCATAAATTTGATGGAAAGCCATTTTTTTTTAATAAGTAAGATCGTCTGCTTTGGGACAACAAAGTCTTTTACGTTCGTCGCGTTTTCATACTACGACCACTAAGAGAAGAAGACTCACACAGTCTACGCATATATCGATTTGTGTAAGGTTGTCCACAAATACTTGACTTATGTTCCTATGTCCCCTAGATGGGGCAGAGGGCTTTCACAGTGCGCCGCCATCCCGTTCGGTCTTGAGCGTCGCGCTTCAATTCGCTCCACGTCTTCCCTATGGTCTTCGCCTCTGCGATGATCGTCCGCCGCCAGGATTGCCTAGGGCGGCCACGCTTAAGTTTTCCTTGGGGATTCCAGTCTACGGCTTGCCTCGGAATGTGGTCGGGATCCCTTCGGAGCGTGTGACCGATCCAGTTCCACTTGCGGCGTTTTAACGGCTGGTCGGAGTCTCATGGCAACGTTCCCATAGTTCGCAATTGGAGATTTTCTCGGGCCGGTAAACACCGAGAATACGACGAAGACATCGGTTGATGACGACCTGGAGCCGGCACGAGATGTCCTTTGTCCACAAATAAGTACTTATTTATTTATTCTATCATCATCATCAGACACAGATCAAAGGTCATCGTGAGACAGCGATGCCGACAGCGTGCGTGGTGTGATATTAGAATGAATGGGTTTCCATCCAGACACGTGCTCAACGTGTATTAAGATAATGGATTTCTGATGACCTGAATCGCAATGATGTTTGACGTGTCAACTTTACGATAATTGGGTTATCGAGTTAGGGCATAATGAGAGTGACAAGGGTTCAATACGGATGGCAACAACAGAAATTAATAATTAAGTATCATTAAGTTCAATGTGTACGTCTGTACGTAGTCAAAAACAACGTCCGTTGGTAATCGTTATACATCATAGATATATAGTAGAATAATCATAAATAATAAAATAATAAAAATTATTTATTTCAATAAGACAGTCTTACACTAGTACCTATATACAAGTAGTTATAGATGCGCCAACGAGCAAATATCTGGGCGACCAAGCTTTGCTCGGTGTTTTCCCGGGCATGAGACCTAGCTAGATCGATTGCTAGCCCCCGAAAACCCCCAGATACCAAATTTCATCAAAGTCGTTAGAGCCGTTTCCGAGATCTTCGAAATAAATATATATAAAAGAATTGCTCGTTTAAGGCGAGGTTCTTCCATTGCAAATGTCCCGCTCTAACACGCGTGAGTTTGCAATTGACCATCCCACTCTCTACGGAACTGTGCGCGTAATTTTCGTAAATTTTTAGTACATTTTTGGGTGAGAAAAATACATGGCTTACTATATTAACAATATTAATCCCGACATCCCTCATACCATCAAATACGTTTACTTTAGTATTATTTTCTACTCATCATGTTACCTAAGATTGAAATAAAATGAGTTTTAAGATAGAAAATAGAGGTATGTTTGGAATTTTTTCTATCGAACAAAGTTTTGCAAATTGTGTAACGGACATCCGACGGCACTAGATAAAGGTCTCAAATATAACATCGTATTTTTTTTACATTTTTAGGGTTCCGTACCAAAAAGGTAAAAAAGGAACCCTATTGGTTTCACTTTGTCTGTCTGTCTGTCTGTCTGTCTGTCACATCGCTAAATATCTCAGGAACTACTTATCCTATCGATTTGAAATTTGGAATAGTTATAAACAAGGCTAACCCAGATACATAGAAGATGGTTTTTTAAATTATTTTATTTTGTTTTCTGTGAATAATGACAGATAAAAGGGGGTTCAAAATTTCAAAGTCTGGCAACTATATCAAGTGGGGTATCATATGAAAGGGCTTGACTTGTACATTCTGAAACAATTTTTAGTTTTTTTTTTCATTGGGGAAATTTCGATTTACGAGGGAAAATGTAAAAAAAAATACCATTCCCCCTTATCTCCGAAGTTTAATTATTACACAACATTAATATGCATGTATATTTTACAGGAAAAATATAGCCATAGCCCTATCTAGTTTTTCTTTTTTTTAATCATCAAAAAACTCTTCTATACTAAGGTTGTAATTTAATCACCTTTGTATATATTTTTGTTTAATATTTAAATTTACAAAATTACGTTGAAAATACCTTTTTTCAAATAAAAAAACAATTATTGAAATCGGTTGATGTGATAAAGAATTATCCTTGAAAAACCAACATACGTACTAAGTTATTCAGTCGCGCAAATTAGTAACACAATGCGCCGATAGATGGTGCTGTCATGTTTTTTTAAGATTGTTCCTGAATTAATGGGGTCGGGACGGGTACACAACTACATATACAAGAACTGTGTACGGAACCCTCGGTGCGCGAGTCGGACTCGCACTTGACCGGTTTTTAATATGTAGTATTTCGAAATAAAACCGTTTACCAAATCAGATTTTTACTATAACCCGGCCTTAGAGATATCTGTCTGTCCGTCTGTCTGTCTGTTCGCCTGTCACCAGGCTGTATCTCAAAAACCGTGATAGTTAGAAAGTTGTTTTTTTTTCAAACGGCGGGGCCCAGGGTTGTGGTCGACGTAATGTCTATTTTCCGATCCGTAATATAATCTATTCGTCTATTTTCCACATGACGTCTATTTTGTCGCAAAGTCAACAGCTCGCAAAACAACAAGTCTAAACATACGTACAGCTATAATCAATACGCCCACAATCCACATAAGAAAAAATAAAATACACTTGTATTGACAACTTCCGTTACTTTAAAGTCGTTTGAAAATAAGAAAAGTGCTCTACTGCAGTTTCCGGGCTCCGCTACTTGGCGCTGCACTTCCGTGCCCCCAGCAGTTAAATGTATCCGTTCTTCCCTTTAGAACATGTGTCGTGACTAGGGCATGGGTTGTATGAAGTCCCGATATTGCCGGGATTTTCAGTCGTGACTGAAAAATGTGAAAAGAACTTGCAAAAATCTAGCACGTCTGGAATATTATCAGAGGCACTGCTGTAAAAACAAAAATCTAAAATAAAAATAGTTAAAAATTTGAGGACGATCCTACACAAATCGGCCTTGTTCCACACTAAGCGAAGCTAGCACTACGGATACTAGACGATATACATCTTATATCTTTAAACGAGCAATTCTTGTATGTGTATTTATTTATTTATTTATTTATTTGTTTCGGGGATCTCGGAAACGGCTCTAACGATTTTGATGAGGTATGTAGGGGATTTCGGGAAAGAGCAATCGATCTAGCTAGGTCTCATGCCCGGGAAAACGTCGAGCAAAGCTCGGTCGCCCAGATCTTTATAAATTATAAGGGATTCTGTTTTCAAAAAAACCATTAAGCGACTTATCAGCTTGGACCACGCACCCCGCGCATACTTACTCGTATGCGGTGGGCCCGAGTAACCCGAAAAAAATTAACCACGCATTTCTGAGGTTATGAGGACTAAAGAAAGTTACATCAACCTTGGTGAAATACAGAAAAATAATGAATTATTATTTTTACAGCTGCAATACATGTTGGCCGAGCGTCGCCGAGTGAACGCCAACGCCAATACCAACAATACCAACGTATAGACAATATATTTGCATTGTCTTGCCATCGCTCGGTGTCGCTCGCCTAGTTAGCCGAGTAAAGTCAAGCGCCAACGTGTATAGAACTCATTTGGCGTAGCTTGTCACAACTTACGGTCGCGAGCGACCACTTGCCGCACTTCGGAGCGCTGTCGGTTTTTTTGCACAAATAGGTGCTCGCGCGCACTCGGCCAATAGTGTCCACATGTTTGTCAGCGCGCCATTAATCCGATAAACTTGCCGAACGTGTAGGCAGTAGCACTTGCCTTGTATTAATTTGCCTACGCTCGCGTTGGCCTAAGTTCGACCAACATGTATAGCAGTTGTTAAGTTTACGGCATTGCTGTCTTTATAACATGACGTTACACTTTGAATGAATACGTCACTTAAGGCGCAGGGGTGGGCAAGGCATTCTCCATACAAACTCTGTGCACGTTTTATTCGTTGGTTTTGGCACTAACGAATGTAATATTTTTTTTTGAAGTAAATCTTAGATATGCGAAGAAAGTGATGTGGAAATTTTCAAATATTTCAAAAAATTTAAAAATGAAAAAATTTAAAAATTATATCAATGAAAAAAATTATCACGATTACATCACGAAATAGCTAACAGAAAAATAAGCATAATGAACAAAAATCATAACTTTAATGCAAATACAATCGAAGAAAATCCTGCACAAAGTTTGTATGGAGAGAGCTTGCCCTACCCCTCCTCTTAAAAGGAACTAAGTATAAATGTTTTTTTTTTCTGGAACTGTTTAGTGTCGGGAGTGATTACGGTGGTAATGTGGTTTTATATTTATTGAAAGTTTGTTATTAAATAATACTGAAATTTGTAATTATGTATATTCATTCATACAAGTCACAATGGCCTCCTTGAAACTTCACACTTATTGTAATTAATCACTTTGAACTAGGCTGACGTAAGGGATGGCTTGTTAAATATAGCCACTGTGCTAATGGCAGCACGCAAACAAAGTGGATTAATTATGGCGTGAAAAATTATACGTTGCTTTTATAAGATACTAGTCGAACACAATGATTAAGTGTTTGTTAATGAATACAACACAATCTTCAAAAGTAATAACTTATAAATATTAGTAACCGTAAATGAATGCAAATAAATCAATTCCTACCTATATCCTATATCATGTTCTGACATTTTTTTAATTATCATTATTATTATTTTGAATTCAAATTTTTAATTAATTTTAAATACAACAAAATCAGTTACCATAATATCACCTAAAACTAAATATAACTAAATTAAACTATGAAAAACAATATATAAAAAAAGAAATCTAAACACCTAGGTCGCTCATTGGCGGAAATGAGCCCAAGATGCTGGCGGCGTCAAATTGTATACCTGTAGACGATCCTTTAATGAATCCATTTTATTTTATTTTTATGTAAAATAATAATGTTATTTTCTAAATGAAATAAATGAATCTATCTATCTATCTATCTATAATATTAAAAATGCGAAAGTTTAGATGTTTGGATGTTTAGATGTTTGTAACTAAATTACGCAAAAACGGCTCAACGTATTATGATGAAACTTGGTATATAACGAGTTCATAGCCTGGATTAACATATAGGATACATTTTATCCCGAAAATCGCCCCTAATAGGGATGAAATAGGGAGTGGAAGTTTACGCGGACGAAGTCGTGGAATAAATAAATAAATAGGTATAGGAGGAGGAGGTATAGTTTTTTTGACGACCGCTTTAGCTTAGTTGGTAGTGACCCTGCCTACGAAGCTGGAGGTCCCGGGTTCGAATCCCGGCCGGGGCATTTATTTGTGTGATGAGCATGAATATTTGTTGTTGGGTCTTGGATGTTTTCTATGTATTTAAGTATCTATTTATCTATATAAGTATGTATATCGTCGCTTAGTACCCATAGTTTGTACTATGGGTACTAAGCTTTGCTTAGTTTGGGACTAGGTTGATTTGTGTAAGATTGTCCACAAATATTTTTTTTTTTTTTATTTATCTCACGAGCGCGGGTTGGCCATGGTTGTAGTTGTGACACATACGAACACATAGACAACGTGAACTCATAGCTCCTACGCTGACACACAACATATGTGCATACTGTACCTATAGCTCAACACACAACCATGGCTCACTCGCGCTCGTCAGATAAAAGTACCTACTCTACAATTAAACACGTTGGGAAACATGTGCTAATCTATTTAATGACATGAAAGACAGATGTGACAGTAGAAATGTGTCAATTTGTAAAAAAACATACAAGTTCTATGAGCCAGCGTCATTCTAAGGACGCCGCACGCCGCCGTCTACAAGTTAGATACTTAGTAACACTTTCAATTTAAACTTTCGTGAGACATGTTATAACTTTATTTTACTAAACGGTTAAAACTCACGTATTAATTGTCACTTCGGGAGACATGTTTCGAACTCTTCGGGAGTTCTTCCTCAGGATGAGTGCGTCTGCGACCCGCGCCGATAGCACACAGTGTGCAGTAAAATAAAGTTAGTAACACTTTCATTTGTATTTTCTATTCGCACCACTTGTAAATGGCGTAAAGTAAAGGAATATTATTAAAATAATCGAATATAATATTACCAGACCAAATAACTTTAGATCGTGATCAAATATTCCTAACATAACACTTATTTAAATTCAGCTCAAGCGTACCTGAGCGAACTTTGAAGTAGGCACAGTGGATTACTTAAAGCAGTAAACAAACACAGTGTGTGTGTTTAAAGCAGTAAAGCAGTAAACTTCATAGGTATCAAGCGAGTGACACACTTCCTGTATTCCCACTAGTTCTGTGCTGTAGTTCTGTAGCTGTAGTATAAGTTTTTTCGAAACATTAACTAATTCGAACGCGTTTGCGTTTTGTCTCAAAATGTATGAAAGTGGTATGGAAACGTGAACAACGCCTCTGGTTGTCACTAGTGGAAACTAAAACAGCGAGTATAACATTTGTTGCTAACCGATGAACGCGCGTATTTCAAACTCGGTGAGAGCGTTTTCATGCATTTTGAGACAAAACGCAAACGCGTTCGAATTAGTTAATGTTTCGAAAAAACTTATACTAGAGCTACTGTACACAGAAATAGTGAGACTTGTTGTCCCATTAGATCTGTATACAGACACACTAAACTAACTTTACTTAGTCGGACAAGTATTTACTTACTCTAAAATAAATTTAACATGCGCTTTTAAAGAACGAATGGCATGTTCCTTTGATTTATAGATTCATGATCAAAATACTTGTATGATACATCAGTGTTGGTCACATTGCTTCGTATCGCATTCTATGTGTTCAAAGCCTTATTTATTGGGTTCCTACAAATTAATACCTATCCAATTACTTTCTGATAAGAAATCGTTGATTAAGTTTTGTCGTGGATTTAAGGGGAGGTATCCCCAACGCAACTGTCCCGCTCTAACATGCGTGAGTTTACAATTAACCATCCCGCTCTCTACGCAAGCTCTGCGCGCAGTTTTGTAAATATTTAGCTATAGTCATCAAGCCAGTCATTTTATCAAAGCAAACCCTGCGAAAATGTCTATAACTATTTACGATCTTTAATTGAGTACAAAAATTAAATGTTATGTATCAGTAATATAGCCGTAGTATTGAAAAAACATTCCAAAACGGGTTACTTCGCGATTTTTTTCTATCGAGTGAAATTCATCAGGTCATGTAACTGACTGCGATTTTGACTAGACAATATCCTTATGTAACACATATATTTTTTTTAGATTTTAAGACACTATATTCTATGTCTCAGATGGTTTTTAAAAACTCAAAAGTGGTAATACACGGCCTTAAACTAAAAAGAAAAACACTCATAAGTTTTTTAACGTACAGTCAGCCCATGAAAATGTTGAGCATACTTAGAACCTTGTCACATCGAAATCTAAGAAATATTTAGACTGAAACGTCATAAAATTTGAAACCTCTTTAATTTGACAAAGTACTAAAGTGCTCAACATTTTCGTTGGCCCACTGTACCTACTGTTGATACAAAATACAATTGGTTTTAATGTAGTTTTACATACCTTAAGAAAAGTACGTTCCTTTACAACAAATACCCGCGCTACTAGAGGTTTAGCTTAGGAATCTGTAGCTCTAGTATAAGTTTTTTCGAAACATTAACTAATCCGAACGCGTTTGCGTTTTGTCTCAAAATGTATGAAAACGCTCTCACCGAGTTTGAAATACGCGCGTTCATCGGTTAGCAACAAATGTTATACTCGCTGTTTCAGTTTCCACTAGTGACCACCAGAGGCGCTGTTCACGTTTTCATACCCTTTCATACATTTTGAGACAAAACGCAAACGCGTTTGAATTAGTTCATGTTTCGAAAAAACTTATACTAGAGCTACTGAAAAAGAAATCTTATTTTGAATAACTTTTAGCTATTGGTTTTCACTAATAACACTCAAATGTGTACCTTTTATTTTTTACGGTTTGAAATCTTTGGGCTATTTATCCTTTATTTTCGAATGATAAGTTGATTGATTGAGTGATCGATTCTGGTAATACCATCAAAAATCTTAATAACTCTTTACCCAAACTCCCAAGATAGCCCCGCCATAATCAGTGATGAGTTAACACGAAACATTACTGTTTTAAACTCAGAAAACACCATTAACTCACGTAAACAAACACAATGTCCGCTACCACTGATACTGTAATGGATAGATAATTAAACATTATACGATGTAAACCAGAAAAACGGTCGATGCGAATTTTTTGTGTAAAAATCGGCTTGTCCTAATTTTTTTAAACAAGGGAACAAATGTCTATATTATATGGGATGGTACAACAATTACCAGTAGATAACATGAAACATTACTGTTTTAAATGCGGGTAAAAACACCATTAGCAAGCATAAACAAACATGGTAGCGCGCGACCACAGACATCGTAATGGATAGAATAGATACGAAGCCAGCTCTAGTATAAGTTTCTTCGAAACATTAACTAATTCGAACGCGTTTGCGTTTTGTCTCAAATTGTATGAAAGTGGTATGAAAACGTGAACAGCGCCTCTGGTGGTCACTAGTGGAAACTAAAACAGCGAGTATAACATTTGTTGCTAACCGATGAATGCGCGTATTTCAAACTCGGTGACAGCGTTTTCATACATTTTGAGACAAAACGCAAACGCGTTCGAATTAGTTAATGTTTCGAAAAAACTTATACTAGAGCTGGGCATTTTCACTTTAAAGTACACCCCCTACTTTTTTTTTCGGATCTCGGTGATTTTGGGTATTCTGACTCAATCACAAGTACTATCCATTTCCGCGAAGAAAAAAAGTGTCCCGCCAAAAAAAGTTAGTTTTGTGACGCTTTTTTCATACAGTTTATATGGCTCGTCACAAAACTGAGACCGAAAATTTGTATGGAAAATCAAGGACATTTTTTTTCTTCATCCGAATCAATAGTACTCGTGATTCTGAGTGATACACAAAATCACCGAGATCCGAAAAAAAAAGTAGGGGGTGTACTTTAAAGTGAAAATGCCCAGCTACAGAATGAAATGTAAACAAAAACAAACATTGGAATTCCTTGTGCAAAAAATTATCTATTTTTGTAAAATAACGTCGTGGCCGAGCCGTAAAGCGACGAGTTTCAACAATAGACACACTGTAAACATAAGCTATTGTTTGACATGAACCGTTTTAAAATAGAATCATTTGTACGTCACTGTTTCCTACGTTATAAACAATGATTCATAGAGCTTGATTGACAGAATGAGCGCGAATTCCCTTTATTGGGCACGGAAGGTTTATAAAGCCACAGTCGTCGTCAAAAAAAAACCGGCCAAGTGCGAGTCAGACTTCGCACATTTAGGGTTCCGAAGCACCCTCAAAAATACAAATATCAATAAGAGCGGTGTCTATAAGAATAAGAGGCACAAGAAGACGAATATGCAGATATGGGTTTGAAGATCTGGAATCAAATAATCATCCTAGACCCTGGTTCTATATATATTTTATATCAATATTTGTATTATTAGTATTTGTTGGTAAAATATATTAATAGTATTTGTTAGTAATAGTAAACATTATCACCAAATTTTGGCGACCGCTTTAGCTTAGTTGGTAGTGACCCTGCCTACGAAGCTGGAGGTCCCGGGTTCGAATCCCGGCCAGGGCATTTATTTGTGTGATGAGCACGAATATTTGTTCTTGGGTCTTGGATGTTTTCTATGTATTTAAGTATTTATTTATCTATATAAGTATGTATATCGTCGCTTAGTACCCATAGTACAAGCTTTGCTTAGTTTGGGACTAGGTTGATTTGTGTAAGATTGTCCACAAATATTTATTTATATTTATTTATTATTTATTAAAATTTTAAGTTCATGAGTCAATAGGAAGTTTAAAAATTCCTTGTAACAAATTTCTGTAAAAAAAAAACTGAATTTGGTGGCTACTCGTTTCTTCGTTTTCCAATATTTTTTAAACAAATTTAATAATACAGTATTTTTCTACTCAACGAGCTCTAAACAACAATATCCCACTCGAATGGGAAGGTTAAAAAAATTGATTTATTTTCTTATGCTGTATATTGTAAGTTGTTTTATCTCGAACTATTAGTACATTACTTACCAAGGGCGATAAAACAAAGAATGTCTCAGATCGCAGGTATTTTACGCCCGAGCCGAAGGCAAGGGCGATAAATATGCGATCTGAGGCTTTCTTTATTATCGCCCGTGGTAAGTACAAAATTTTATGTCACCCCCTGGCCGGGAAGTGGGTTTTTCCGCGCGCGAAGCGTGCGATAATGGCCACTTTATGGCCAGGTGTGACATAAATAATGTTTCTTTCTTTCTAAATCATGTCAAACAACTCAACTACTAGTGACCTGTTTGGTCCAAGTTACAAATTTCCCTGAAGAATACCTGCTAACCTACTCAAATCAGATTGATATATTTGATCGGGACCGGGTAAAATAAAGGTAAATATGTATATTGAGCCATAAAAATGTTACGGGCTACCTAGGCTGTTTTATTAAGGTGAAATATTTGGGTTTATGTTTGTAGCAAATTATTACTGGATCCCTTTTATTGGGCTAAGCTACTAGAATATTAATGAAATAAAAAATATACGTATATTTTTGTACCAATGAATTGAAAGTGGGTCCGACCAGTAGTGTCCGACCGAAATTTCGGTTTCAGTTTCATCAGGTTTCGGCAATAAAATCATGTGTCTTCTAAATATAATTTAACCTTCCAACCTAAAGGACAAACTAGGTTTTGACGGAGTTCGGAGCTTGATCAAATTAATGGGCCAGGACTAAAATCGATGACCTCAAATTTGACAGTCGTCTAATGAACAACTCGGTTACTATATACACTGAGCGAAAAAAATACTAATTATTAGTAAGTTTTAGTGAATCCCAAGACAAGGAGATTATATACTAACGGTTACAAAACAGTTTAGTTGTTACAAGGGCAAATTTTTTGGTATTAGTAAATGGGTAGCATTTAACGAACCACCAAATTAGTTGCCGAATGATGCTCTAAAAAATTACATTGATTACCAAAAATACTAGATTCGCACCAAATTTTCAACTCCTTTTAAATATAAAGTGCAACTCAAAGAAGTAACATGTCGATAACCTATTAAATTAAATTGTTACCAAATAAATTAGTCACTACCCAAAAATACTTAATGATCACCTAATTTCAAACACCAAATTTCATATAATTTACATCCAAATATTACAGGGCTCGTAATCCTATTAAAATTATTTACACCCAAATAATACTTTCGATACCCAGAAATACTACATGATCACCAAATTTCACGCGGCAATTGTTTTTTAACGCCCGACGCGCAAAGCAGTTCCAATCTAGTCTAACCTCATTGCTAGCACACTGATGCGGTTTTCCCGTAGAAAGAGGATATATAGAAGGAGGGTTAGCGAATCACACACAAGGACGGAGATATTGTGACAGTTTTTTCTGGGGTTACCACAAAAAGAATAATCTCCCCATTTTTACTGACAAGTAGGTTTTTAATTATTGAGAATCTTCAAAATAAACTCTTAGTAAATATTAGCGGGCAAACACAAAACATCCGATGTCCTCCCAATTACGATATAAATGTGTACTAATTTAATACCTACATTAAAGTTAACAAAATCACGATTAGATTAAAACGTCTTAGTTATTCAGCCATTATAATAATCAAATTCACAATAGTATTCTAATCACGTCACAATTAAATTTTTAATCTGTTATTTTTAACATTCGAGCCGGTTTAGTTTACCCAACATTATGGGTAACATATTTTTTTATACTCTGGCCACTGGCTTATCGATGACACTTTGGTGGCATAGGCCGGTGGCAGACAATCGCTGCCTTATACGCGATGAGGGACAGGAGATATGTCATTGTTTCTCGCTCCCACGTGTGTTATTGTCTATGCTTACATCTCCTTCACACAGCTTTGTATGTGTGTATCACCAGCTCCATCTATACTTACTTCATGGGTTTTTGAGGTGTATGTGCATGTGTGCGAGACGCACACAACAGCGCCTGTACGTGTGTAGTTTATCAGTAATAAACGAGCATCTACCAGAGCCGGTTGTTTCAATAGAATACCTACATATACGTTACTGGCGACGGATTTTATCTTACCCGCGTGTGTTTATAAAAAAAAGAACATTTTATATAAAGATTTTTTTTTTTTTATAATGGCTGGTTATATCGGGAACCTCAATTTGTTTGACCACAATACCCAAGATTGGGCGATTTTCAGTAGTCGTTTGAAGCAGTTTCTCATATTAAATATAATTGAAGATGGTATGAAACGTGCTGTACTACTGACTCATCTGCATGACGAGACATACCGGCTACTAAAAAACCTAGTGTATCCAAAGAACGTAGAAGAGGTTGGATACGACGTGTTATTGGAGGTGCTTGACAATCATTTTACTCCAAAAAGATGTACCTTTGCCGATAAATGTAAGTTTTATGAGGCGACGCGAGACGTGGGGGAAAGTGTCGAACAGTGGGCGGCTCGGGTCAGGGGACTCGCCGTGCACTGCGAGTTTGGGAACTCGCTGGACATGCTGTTGCGGGACAAGTTCGTGCTGGGGCTACGTGCCGGCAAGGAGCGCGAGCGACTCTTCGAGCAGGACGCCACCACGCTAACGCTCGCGAAGGCGATGGAGCTGGCCCAGCAGGCTGAGTGCGCGCAGCAGGCGCGCGCGGCCGCGGTGGCCGTGACCGTGAAGCAGGAGCCGGTGTACCGGGCGCGCGCGCAGCCGTCCGCCTCCAGCCGGGACCCAGCGAGGGCCTGCTCAGTGTGCGGTATGAAGAGCCACGATGCCAGTAAGTGCCGCTATAAAAACTATCGGTGTCAGCTGTGCAGCGAAAAGGGACATCTCAAGAAAATGTGTACTAAGAAACAGTCCAAATGTCGTTTGCATAACGTTGAAGCGCGAGAAGAAAGTGAGTGCGATAATTGCAAGGAGTGCGAACTTCTAAGCTTAAGGTACGTTAATTATAAGCCTATATTGCTTAATGTATGCGTTAATAACATAAAATTGAACATGGAGCTTGACTCGGGTTCAGGTACGACGATTATATGTGACAAATTATACAGTAAAATGTTTTCTAGCCTTCCCTTATCTAAAAGCGATTTAAGGATGTGCCTGTATAACGGTCATAAAATCACACCAATAGGTTATTTCGTGGCTAATGTAATGTATATGGCAAAGGAACAAACGTTAAAAATTTACGTTATACAAAATGGCGGTCCGCCATTACTTGGCCGTGATTTTATGACAAAGTTTAATTTGTCATTAACTGTAGACAACAAATTTGTCAACATGGAACAGTGCTCGAGTGAGGTAACCAACTTGTTACACCAATTCAGTAGCTTATTTGATGATTGTTTAGGTACATTCAACAAGTTCAAAGTCCATTTGCAATTGAAAGATAACGTGACACCGAAGTATTTTAAACCGCGATCGGTTCCGTTCGCACTTAAAAAACGGGTAGAAGAAGAAATCGACCGGCTTGTTGATTTAGGTATACTCGTACCAGTCAACTTCTCGGAATACGCGACTCCTATCGTGCCTGTTTTAAAGCAAAACGGTAAAATTAAAATTGCCGGTGATTTTTCGGTAACATTAAATAAGGACTTGGTCATCGATAAGTATCCGATGCCGCGCATCGAGGAGGTTTTCGCCAAGCTAGGTGGTGGTCAGAGCTATACCAAATTAGACCTTAGTAACGCGTACAATCAGTTCGTTTTGTCCGATAATTCCCAGGCACTTACGACTATTAGCACGACGAAGGGTTTGTATAAGTATACGCGTCTCGTATATGGCCTTGCCAATGCTCCAGCGGTCTTCCAGCGTGCTATGGAGTCACTGCTGGTGGGTATTGAAGGAGTCAGCTGTTGGCTCGACGATGTCTGTATAACGGGACCTACTAATGAAGTGCATTTAGCGCGATTGCGTGAAGTCTTAACTAGGCTTAGCGATGCAGGTTTAAAGTTACAGAGGGAGAAATGTGTTTTCTTTAGGGACAGTGTGACTTATTTAGGTTATGTAATAAATAAAGAAGGTTTACAAACATGTCAAAAAAAGGTGGAGGCCATACATAATGCACCAAGGCCCACTAATGTGACGGAGGTTAAAAGGTTCTTGGGGGTGGTAAATTACTACCGTAGTTTTATACCGAATGCGTCCGGTTTGTTGAGCCCGTTGCATGAGTTGCTACGCGCAGATGCCAAATGGGTCTGGGGGTGTAGACAGGAAGAGGCATTTGAGGCTGTCAAGAAGGAGCTGGGGTCGGACCGCGTGCTGGCTCACTTCGACCCGGAGGCTCAGTTGGTGCTCAGCGTGGACGCGGGGCCCGGGGGCCTGGGTGCCTTGCTGGCGCAGCGCGACCCGCGCACCGGTGCCGAGCGCCCGCTTGCGTTCGCTTCACGTTCGCTCAACGCCAGCGAAAGGAATTACAGTCAGATACAGAAGGAGGCAACCGCTATTATATTCGGTGTGAAGCGATTTCATCAGTATCTTTACGGGAGACAGGATCCTTTTGTGTTAAAAACGGACCATAGACCCTTGTTGTCCATATTCGGCAAAAATAAAGGCATATCTGTTATGACTGCTTCACGATTACAGCGGTACGCGATAATATTGTCAGCGTATAATTTTGATGTGCATTATATAAGCAGCGCCAATAATGTTGTTGCGGATTTTTTTTCGCGCGCGCCGTTGCCTGACATGGACAACGAAGGAACGGAAGATGATGACGTATCTTATCTGAGATTTCTCGACGAAAGTGTGGCTCCTATAACGCCTGATGAAATTAAGCAAGCCTCCGAAAATGACCCGACTTTTAAAAAGGTGTTTAAATATATGAATTGCGGGTGGCCTCGTAAAATAAGCTGTACATCTATTTTACCCTATTTCAGATGCAAAGCGGATTTGCAAATAGATAATGGTTGCTTGTTTCGAGGTCACCGAATAGTTATACCGCCGATATTTCGCACACAGCTGTTAAGTGACTTACACGCCGGCCATTTAGGTATAGTCAAGACCAAGAGTATCGCGCGAGGTAAAATGTGGTGGCCTAACATTGATGCAGACATCGAGCGCTGGATCGGTTCCTGCGCGGCTTGCGCGGCCGTGCGCTCCGCCCCGCCCCGCGCCGCGCCCGCACCCTGGCCGCGTCCTCCAGGCGCTTGGTATCGGATACATATCGACTACATGACTATTCACAATAAGGTGTATTTAATTATCGTCGACGCGTACAGTAAATGGCTGGAATGTTTGTTGATGAACAACGGTACCACCACTCGAGCACTCATATGTAAATTAAAAAAATTGTTTTCGAGATATGGCGTACCTAATGTTATTGTCTCCGATAATGACGTAAAAATAAATTCCAGCGAATTTATTTCCTTTTGTGCTATGAATGGCATTCGTTACGTCACATCTCCTGTTTATCACGCGGCCAGTAACGGCCAAGCGGAGAATTCCGTTAAGACGTGTAAAAAAATGATCAAATGTATAAATGACACAAACCAGTCACAAGTTGAGGACAAGTTACTGGGATTATTATTCCAATATCGAAATACCCCACATTGCTCGACGGGACATACTCCCGCGAGTCTAATGATGGGTCGTAATTTACGTTCACGATTAGACCTCCTGGTGCCTGAAACTTTTAGAAAAAAAGATAATAATAACAATGGCAGGGGCACGTGTAGGGAATTTAATGTCGGGGACAAAATTTGGGTAAAATGGTTTACTGCAAGAAAGGAGATATGGACCTTAGGTACGATTCAAAATAAAATTGGCACTCGAATGTACTTGGTTTATGTGCATGCAAGTGAAACTGTATGTAGACGCCACATAGACCAAATTTTAAAGTATACAGGAGGTGATAATGTTGGTATAAATGTAAACGCAGCTGACGGTGCTGACCAGGACGAGTGGTATCCGCCACATGTTGAGCTGCCGCCAACACCGACACCAATCGAGCCGCCGGCAGCACCGTCACCAGCCGCGTCCACGACGCCCGCGGCTGCCTCGCCCCCATCCCCCCGGACAGTCAGTCCCGTACAGGGGGATATCCAGACGCATGATGCGCTGAGCGATGAGTATGATACAGGGCTGTCCGGTGAGGACGAGGAGAGTGAGGTGCCGCGCGCGCCGGCCGCGGAGGTCACGGAGGTCACGGCCGAGCCTACAGCTGATGTCGCATCCGCACCCGCTATGACCTCCGATGCGCGGTTGTTTCCGCCGCGCTCAATGGTTACTAGACATAATCTAAGGCCTAGAGATAAGAAAATAAATTACAAAACTTAACGTTTGTGTTTACTGTAGGTATGTTTTAGTTCTAATAGTAATTAAGTTTTTTTGTTATGGACAGGTCTTATAATTAGCGGTGGAGAAGTGAGGTGTATGTGCATGTGTGCGAGACGCACACAACAGCGCCTGTACGTGTGTAGTTTATCAGTAATAAACGAGCATCTACCAGAGCCGGTTGTTTCAATAGAATACCTACATATACGTTAGTTTTCCAAACGGTCCGTCTCGCTCGCACGTCGCACCGCGTGCGAGCAAGACAGCGCTTAATGATTTTATTTTATAGAAGGTTCAAAATTTCTGTAACTTTAATGAGACACGTACATAACATAAATTTTCAAATAAAAGTTTTCATTCAAACGCGCTCACGTCAACGCATTAAAAAATTAATAATAAAACTTCTTGCAGTTTGTAAACCATCAGCAATAGGTAGTTAGAATGAAACAGCAATAGGTACCTTTCACTCTAACGACATATCAATAGGTTTTATGCTTCAGACAATTCTTTGACCTTTGTATTTGATTGAGTGAGATAGCAGTATACGTGTTATTATTTCACACAGCCACATTGCGCGTTGCTTTTTAAATTAATTTAGAATTTTACTTTCTAATTTATAACATTTTGGAAATGACTAAAATATTTATAGTGCTAAAAACAATTAATTTGTAATTGTTTACTAAAATGTAGCATGCGATGTATAATATTTGGATGTTATTCTAATGAAAAAAGGTGCATGAGATTAGGTGGTAGTTTAGTGTTTTTGGTGGTACTTGACAATTTTTTTGATGCGATTATAAATTTATAGGAACGCAATAAGTAAAATAGGTGCAAGTGCTGCAAAAATAGGGAGAATTTTTTTGGTGACTCGGAATTGCTGATCGATAAATTTTTTTGAGTGTTCAACCTTATTTTAGGGTTCGAAAATTTGATGATATCAAAAGTTATTTAGGTGATCATTTTATTTGTTCCCTTAGTAAATAACTACTATTATCAAAAAACTGGTTTGTAACCGTTAGTATATAATCTCCTTGTCCTGGGATTCACTAAAACTTACTAATATAATTAGTATTTTTTTTTCGCTCAGTGTAGGCTCAGGCAAGTAATTAGTAGTTGATTCGGATACAAAATTAACGTAGTCCCAAACCGACCACGGATTTTCATCACCCGTTGGACATCCTAGGTGGCAGGCACCCTTCTGCATTTTTGTTTTTTGTGTCCCTGGGGGCATCCCTTAGGGGCGCCTCGGAGTCAACCTCTTAGCGAATGGAGTATGAGCTCCAAAGCTATAAAGCTCTAAAAAAAGTCAGAAAAGCTTTGGCGGTACAGTACAATACTTATCTTACTACAACTTCATTAACGGACTGATGGAGAGTTAACGGAAACCATCGACACGAGAAGAAGAAGAACGGAAGTTAATGAGTCCGTTAACAATTTTTGGAGTGAACTTAAAATTAATCCGTTAAGCATTTTGTTGACTTCGTTTATTAACGATTAACGGATTAACGAGTTAATGCTCACCTATGCTATTATATCACACACAATCTAGGATGAATAGGAATCTGAACCTTTCCTAAAATCCACAAAGAAAATCCAATAAAATACTTCAATAATCGGGGCAATGCCAATATCTAAAAGCCCGTAAAATATTTGATTCTATCAGAGATCTCTTTTGTGAATACGGCCAAGTCCAATACGAATATAAAGTGGTCCTCAAAGACTCCAATAAACCTGTTACTACGGGATACAATGGAGTATTTTGGTTAGGGTAAATATGGGTGCACTTTCTTGGTCTGTTAGTACTTATATTATTTATAGGTAATATTCAGTACGTGACATCCACTAAGACGCGCCCCTCCACAGAAAATCTTATCATCATCATCATCATATCAGCCGAAAGACGTCCACTGCTGGACATAGGCCTCCCCCAAAGAGTGCCACAATGACCGGTCTTGCGCCACCCGCATCCAGCGGACTCCCGCGACCTTTACCAGGTCATCAGTCCACCTTGTGGGGGGTCTACCCACGCTGCGCCTTCCGGTCCGTGGTCGCCACTCGAGAACCTTTCGGCCCCAACGGCCATCGGTTCTACGTGCAATGTGCCCCGCCCACTGCCACTTAAGTTTAGCGATTCGAAAGGCTATATCGGTTACTTTGGTTCTGCTACGGATGGCCTCATTTCTGATGCGATCACGCAGAGAAACTCCCAGCATAGCCCTCTCCATTGCCCTCTGAGTGACTTTGAGCCTTCTTATGAGGCCCATGGTGAGCGACCACGTTTCCGTACCATATGTCATCACTGGCAACACACACTGGTCAAAGACTCTCGTCTTGAGACACTGCGGAATATTGGACGAAAAGATATGCCGTAGCTTCCCGAACGCTGCCCAGCCGAGTCGGATTCGACGATTGACCTCTTTCTCAAAGTTGGACCTACCTAACTGGACAGTCTGTCCTAGGTATACATAATCGTCTACAACTTCGAGTGTAAAGCGTCCGATTGTAACGGGAGTTGGTGCTACATGGGCATTTGACATGATCTTCGTCTTATCCATGTTCATCCTTAGACCAACTCGCTCGGAGGCTTTACTGAGGTCATCGAGCATTGTACTTAAATCCTCCATGGTTTCAGCCAAGACTACTATGTCGTCAGCAAACCGAAGATGAGTGATATACTCGCCGTTTATGTTGATGCCTAGCCTTCTCCAGTCCAGATTCTTGAAAACGTCCTCCAGTGCAGCGGAGAACAGTTTAGGAGAAATAACATCTCCTTGCCTGACTCCCCGCTGCAGCGGAATAGGTTTCGAGTTCCGGTCCTGGAGTCGGACTGACATAGTGGCGTTTTCGTACAAACACTTCAGTACTTCGATATAGCGGTAGTCTACTTGGCACCGCTGTAGAGATTGTAGTACCGCCCAGGTTTCGATCGAATCGAAGGCTTTCTCATAGTCCACAAACGCTAAACAGAGGGGCAGGTTGTACTCTTCAGTCTTCTGTATAACCTGTCGGAGCGTGTGGATGTGGTCTATGGTACTAAAGCCTCTTCGGAAACCGGCTTGTTCAGGAGGCTGGAAGTCATCTAGCCTGCGTGCGAGACGGTTCGTAATGACTCTTGAAAACAGCTTGTAGACATGGCTCAAAAGCGTGATGGGTCGATAGTTCTTCAGAAGAGTGGTGTCACCCTTCTTAAAGAACAGCACCACCACGCCTGTGTTCCATGCCTTGGGCGTTCTCCCTTCCAGTAAGACGGAGTCGAACAACTTCTGAAGGGCCGTAAGGACCGGTTTTCCACCCGCCTTCAGGAGTTCGGCTGTAATTCCGTCTTCACCGGGTGCCCTGTTGTTTTTGAGCTGTTTAAGAGCCATTCTAATCTCGTACAGGCTGATGTCCGGGATGTCGTCGGTATAGTGCCGGGTTAGTCTAGCTCTAGGATCTTCCACTAGACCAACTTCGGGTCTGCTAGTTGACGTGTAGAGCTGTCCATAGAAGCGCTCTATCTCGCTCAGAAGCTCAGGTCTGGATGAGACAGTTCTACCATCCTCAGTTTTTAACTTGGCGAGCTGGCTCTGCCCAATAGACAGATCTCTTGCGAAAACTTTTGAGCCCTTATTCCGCTCGATGGCCTCTTCAATACGTTTTGTATTGAATTGGCGCAGATCGCGGGTCAGGGATTTGGAGATCTGTCTATTAAGCTGCCGATATAATGTCGCATCGACTGAAGACTGTAGAAGCATCTTACTCCTTTCCTCGAAGAGCCTCTGAGTGGAGTTAGAGAGCCTATTGGTTCTGTTGGTCCGTTGGGCCTTGAAGAACTTAGACCCTGTGGTATGGACAGCTTCCACAAACCCGTCGTTGAATTCGTCCACATCGCCGCCTAGGCAATCGAAACGGTTCTGGAGTTCCAGCTGAAAGCTGTCGGGGTTTTGGAGTTGGGCTGCTACTGGTCGGAGCGTGGACTGCATCAGACGAGAGCGTTCCAGCTTAACACATATATTCAATGTGCCTCTTACCAGACGGTGATCACTTCCGGTTTTGACCGTATTAATCACAGAGACATCATTGAATATAGTAGTAGTAGTAGTAGTAAAACTCTTTATTGTACATAAAACACTTGTAATGATTATTTTTGGGGCAGTGGTTGTTAAATAACTGCGACAAAATCAATAACAATTACAATTTATTAATAATACTATACTACTACAATCAACTAAATAAATCTTGGGTCTATGGGGCTAAATGGCCTCAAGGTAACACTAATTCCTATATTTGATCGCCACTGTAAGTATTATACTATCCTGTGACGTCGCCTGGCTAGCTCGCAGGTAGGCGGGAGGAAGCTTCTGCCACACAGCTGGGCAGTTACTGAGGGATCCAAGTAGGAATGTCCAGCCCTCTCTTAAAACCCCAAAAGTGGGGGCACAACTATTAATAAACTTTATTAGCGGAATAGTATCCGACAAAAAAAAAACAGCTAACTGTGTACGTCCGTTCTATGCATTTCGCAGCGGCAAATGAAACTGCGCAAGAGCGACATGCGCTCCGCGTCGAAGTCGTGCTGTCTCTCGCAGCGCGGCCGGCGCCCGAGCCCAGGCGCATAGCTATATACGTACATCGTCCTATACGGTGCACTGTGCGTGGGCGTGTCGATAACAGATATCGATACGCGTTAACATCGATGTCGATATTGAATATAAGACATAGACGAATATCTATTAACTTCTTTTAATAAAGTTATTTATTTATAAACGTAAGTATAAAAAATAACGCTACAGTTACCCCGCCTTCTACTCTAGGATTTTAAGTACCTCAGGAAGGTAAAATCCGTGATGAATATTTGGAGCATCAACAAACTTACTAGCTACGTAATGTTGATGTTACCTAACCAATTTTAAATCTTTTATATGCCATGTACCTAGATGTTTACCAAACATATCTTGTAGTTCATACACCAAGGGAGATCGCTTGGCTGTTACGCGGCATTTCATAAATTTAGGTGCAAGTTTTTTAGTGAAATATCGGTCCCCGTCGCTTTTAAAGTAAGTCTTCTTCCAAACAATGTCGTCAACGTCGAATTCTGCCGGGAACTGACGGGAACTGCGGGAATTTTAGTCTCGCATTTGTAATGAAAAGTATATTGGAATAGCAAGTGAAAATGGCTTAAACTTTTAAGTTTATTCAGACTCAACTATCTATGCTCGGGAGCAATTAAAACGAATAATTGATTGAACCAGGCGTTACTATGCGTAATTCTATGATAAATCGAAAAATATTTCTTTGCTATTCCGCTGAAAGAAGTGTAGGTCTATCAGTGATAATGAGATGCAACCACTTGCTTATTTTTCAATGCAGTTATAGGATGATTTAACCTGGGCCGTTCTGTGTACGGGCGGGGCGGGCCCGTTTTCTAGCACAAGAAATCGACGACCGTCACGCGTCCGTCGATTTCTTGTACTACAAAACGGGCCGGCCCGGACACGGAACGGTCTAGCGTGAATCATCCTTAACGCACGGCTCCGCACATGTTATGTTTGTTGGTAAGGTAGTGGTAGTGTTTGCGTGTCTCAAGTAATTCGATACACAGTAAACCTATCAAATTTTATTTGATTTGACCATATATAGGATTTACCACTTCCCCTTGTTAGATAGAGGTTGGCTTAGATTGTTGTGAAACTCGAGCCTTCGACGAGATTGATTCGCACCTACGCTTATTTTCTTACCTAAAGTATTCATCACACAGCGTGTGCGACGCGTTGCGTGCACGACCACTGCGCACCGGAACGTACGGTAACAGAGTAACGACGCCACGCCAGAAAGGCTGCGCAACGCGAGCGGTCAAACGAGGTCGAGCGGGTAAGAGCCCTCAAACAAGGCCACTAGCGCCACTGGTGAATAATTGTGATTATTAAAATTTTACGATAGATATTTAAAAAAAAGGGACTGCTATTGTACTGCATTTTGTAATTAAGTACCTTTTAAATACATCAAACTAGTTTTTACGTTGTTGGATTCGACGTAGATTCGCTTAGAATGTTAAACGGCCGTTATTATTTTTGAGCTCATAGATCGAAGAATCTAGCAACGTAAAAACTAGTTTGATGTATTCCAAAGGTACTTAAATACAAAATACATTACATAGTATTCCCCTTTTATAAATGTCTATCGTTAAATTTAAATAGTCACAATCTGTCACATCACAATTATTCACGAGTAGCGCTAGGTGGACCCGTTTGCGCGCCCTTAACATCTGGCGCGAAGCGATCGCGTTGCGCGGCGCGCCGCTTAGATCACGCACGCTGTCTGTATGACCAAGCCTTTAGTTAAGAAAATAAGCGTAGGTGAGAAGCAAATCTTAAGAATAAATTGATTCGAATCCATTTAAGATATCTTCCGTGAATGGACGTCTACTAGTCTCTTGGCGCTAATTTAAATGCGAAAGCGACTGAAAAGGTTCTCCAACCCAGTTGCCAGCTTTCTTTTTTCTAGTCAATATATAAATCTATGAGCTAATCTCGAGAAAAACAGTCAAATATTCACACTATTTTCTGTAATGTCAAACAAAACTCACGCCAATGAGAACGACACAATTACAATTCACAATTAGGCTGTACGGTCAGCAACAAAAGTAATCAATTACACATAAAAAGTTCTTTGCTACGAGGCAATAAGAGGTTTTGATCTCTTTTGAACTTTGATGCCGTCCGTACGCATTGTCCATCGTCCAACAGTATTTTCGACCTAGGTTTAAAACAAAAGAATAACGATCTGTTTCTTTTGTTCCAGGGTTGTCAACTAACGAGGATCGCCATTGGCAACACAATGTAAGTGCCATCTCTACAATCTGTTATTAGGGACAGCATACCATTTGTCATGCTGAATCTATGTTCAACTATACAAAGACAAGTTTTAGTACCTACTAAGGACGCTAGATTCCATTTGTCAAGCCTTTGTTATTACATAATTACCTACTTGTTTCTATTTAAGCTTTTTAGGGTTTCGTTCCCAAAGGGTAAAACGGGACCCTAAGTAAGTAAGTAAGTAATTTTTTATTTGTAAACATAGGTTACAGATTGGTGGTGTTAGAGGTACAGAGTGGCACTATGTTTCGCCGGTAGGCATACAAATTTAAATTTAATCTATCATTACAATTAATAATTATTAAATAAAAGTATTAGTTATAGGCTGTAATTACAATCAATAAGTCCCAGAAATACAATAAATTACAATTAATATGTCCCAGAAATACAATAAATTACAATTAATATGTCCCAGAAATACAATGAATTACAATTAATATGTCCCAGAAATACAATGAATTCGTAATAAAATCTATAATTAAAATTAAAAGTCAAATTAAACAATACAATAACATCAAAATATTCAGTTGTCCGTTAAAAAGTCTGTCAAGGAATAATAAAATTTGTCAATTAGCAATTCAAATAAATTATTTTTAAATGTCGTGAGAGGCGCGAGTCTTAGAGGCAGGGGTATTTTATTATAAATTTTGCTTGCCAAACAGAAGACGCTTTTTCGCATCAGCCCTATTACTAAGACTCCGCTCCGCTGTCCGTCTGTTCGTCTATCACCAGGCTGTATCTCAAGAACCGTGATAGTTAGACAGTTGAAATTTTCACAGATGATGTATTTCTGATGCCGCTTAACAGAATACACTGAGCGAAAAAAATACAACAGACATGTTTTTTTTGCCGGTTAAATATGGCGCCAGTAGCTGTGATTCCATAGTTTTTTTTTTAATCATATTGGGATTGCTCTTGGCCAGCATCTAGCCAGGAGGCAAAGATGAGGCCGACGGTGAAGCGAGCTCACCCAGAAGATGCCTATTCACTCGTGCCTTGAAGAGGTCCAGGTTATACGAACTCGGAAATACAGACGCCCGCAGGGAATTCCAAACCATAGGAGTGCGCATTATAAAAGATGATGAAAAGCGCTTAAGGGGAGGTATCCCCAACGCAAATGTCCCGCTCTAACACGCGTGAGTTTACAATTGACCATCCCGCTCTCTACGCAAGCTCTGCGCGCAGTTTTGTAAATATTTAGCTATAGTCATTAAGCCAATCATTTTATCAAAGCAAACCCTGCGAATTTGTCTATAACTATTTACGATCTTTAATTGAGTACAAAAATTAAATGTTAAATATCAGTAATATAGCCGTAGTATTGAAAAAACATTCCAAAAAGGGGTAACTTCGCGATTTTTTTCTATCGAGTGAAATTCATCAGGTCATGTAACTGACTGCGATTTTGACTAGACAATATCCTTATGTAACACATATTTTTTTTTTAGATTTTAAGACACTATATTCTATGTCTCAGGTGGTTTTTAAAAACTCAAAAGTGGTAATACACGGCCTTAACGCGGTAACAATGTAAGTTACACGCCATTATGCATTACCCCACATATTTTGACCAACACCGATAACGATTACAGTTTGGTTGAACTTGTAAAATTGTATTTGTAGCTTCGTGACTAACTGGCCCTGAGAGGTGTGGCTCACTGAACTTAAAGACAACATTGTAGCCAACCTGACCTCAACTGTTTTTATTGCAATTAGTGTTTGCGCGCAGTTGGTATACAAACGCGTGCCAAACTCGTAACAGAAACGTAAATCTACGGAGCAGTTAACTTTTACATGAATAGCTTCGTGCTTCAATGTTTAAACAAGGGATTCCTGTGTTTGGAAGTATTTTCGTTGACATTTTCCTGGATTCTACTTACTAATGAATTGGACTCAGCTTAAAATTCTTGTCCGCACTTACTCTCATGCGTGTCAGTTTGAAATATTTTATTTTATAGTAGGCACGGCTACACAAGAACCCAATGACACTAGCAGTGACATTTCTGATAATGTTGTACAAAATTCGATGCTTCTATTTTTTCATGCAGCCATGTCGTTGTCGGTCGACATGTTGTGTATTAATTTTAATGCACCTCTAACAATGTTAGATTTTTTTGCCCATTCAATTATAATGCAACGTTGTTTTATTTTTATATTCATTTATTCATTGTAATGTCATGCATACATAATAAGGTGTTACAACAATAATTATAAGTCATTTCATGACACGCTGTAAGGGCACACAATAGTCACATCAATCATAATATTCTAATAACAATAGGTTTAACAAACTCCCGATTTCAATTAGGTAAATTTATAATTAAGGTCTATGTCAAATTATTTTTTTATTTTTTTACACCAGTCCCGTTACAATAAAATTTTAATAAGACACATTTTATTACTTTTACTTCAATTATCGATATCTGTTTATGGACAACACGATACTGTACACGATTTGTTTATAGACGATACAGTAGCTCTAGTATAAGTTTTTTCGAAACATTAACTAATCCGAACGCGTTTGCGTTTTGTCTCAAAATGTATGAAAACGCTCTCACCGAGTTTGAAATACGCGCGTTCATCGGTTAGCAACAAATGTTATACTCGCTGTTTTAGTTTCCACTAGTGACCACCAGAGGCACTGTTCACGTTTTCATACCACTTTCATACATTTTGAGACAAAACGCAAACGCGTTCGAATTACTTAATGATTCGAAAACACTTATACTAGAGCTACAGACCAACGATATAACTTTTGCAATACGTCACCGTGTATATTCCGTTAAGCACATTATTGGAAATAAGGGGCAATACAAGTTTCTTTCATATTATTATAATGTAAATGATACATTTCTACATAAATTAATTAGCTACATTCCCAAAAGATGCTTTTTAACATTGCTGTATGTCAATAACAAGTCAACTATGTAGCCACGGCCACACAAGAGCCCTATGCCACTGCCAGTGTCATAGGGTTCTTACAAGAGTTAGTGAACACGCATGAGAAGGCGTGGCAAGTATAACCAGTCAACCTAGTTTGGTCAGGAATAGTGATTCTTTCCTGCACATCTTTTTGCGCATTATGGTTTTTGTAGCTCGTGATTAGGTTAGTTAGGTTAGGTTATTCTTCTTACACATGGAAACGTATCATAATTTTATTATTGAATAATTGCCTAACAGTTATTATCGTCATTGTTAAATGTGCATGTATCGATGCTAACAATGATTATTTTTTATTTCCAGGTAAAAACTCGTCGTTCCTGTTCAGTTCAAGCATCCTTCAGGCAAAATGGAGCTCGAAGACGTTGAGAACTATGGGACTGGCAACTATACCCATGACGAAAACGGCACCTACAACGGCACTTTCGAAAACTGCCCTAACATCAACATTCCCGTCGTTTACGTGGTCACTCAAGTCCTGTACGCCCTCGTCTGCATTGTCGGCCTGCTTGGAAACACCCTGGTCATCTACGTCGTCCTCCGTTACTCCAAAATGCAGACAGTCACCAATATGTACATCGTGAATCTGGCTATCGCTGACGAATGCTTCCTCATCGGCATACCGTTCTTAATCACCACGATGTCCCTCCGAGCTTGGCCCTTCGGACGGTTCATGTGCAAAGCGTATATGATCTCTACTGGAATCAATCAGTTCACTAGCAGTATCTTCCTGTGTATCATGAGCGCAGATAGATACATCGCTGTTTGTCATCCCATTGCAGCGCCTCGCTTACGAACGCCGTTTGTTTCTCGAGTAATCTCCGCCGCCGCGTGGACAGCATCTGCTCTCGTCATGACACCGATCTTCATGTACACAACTCTCATACCGACGGATAATGGTCTGTCATGCAACATCGTCTGGCCAGAGCGAGATTTTAACAAGGGACAGACGTTTTTCACCTTGTATTCCTTCGCGCTCGGGTTCGCAGCGCCGTTAATTCTCATCTTCGTCTTCTACTGCCTGGTTATTAGGAAATTGAAGACAGTGGGGCCGAAGAACAAGTCTAAAGAGAAAAAGCGGTCTCACAGGAAGGTGACCAAGTTGGTGTTGACCGTGATAGCAGTGTACGTGCTTTGCTGGCTGCCGTATTGGGCGTTCCAAGTGGCGTTAATCTATTCACCGCCGACGGAGTGCGCCAGCCGTATCACAGTCACCGTGTTTTTAGTCGCAGCCTGCTTCAGCTACAGCAATTCGGCTATGAATCCGATTCTATACGCGTTCCTGTCAGATAACTTCAAGAAGAGTTTCCTAAAGGCGTGCACGTGTGCAGCAGGGAAGGATGTGAACGCAACGCTTCATGTAGAGAATAGCGTGTTTCCGAGGAAGCGAGGTGGGGCACAGGCGCGCGCGCAAGCGAGAGCGTTGACAGAGACACGAGCGAGTCTGTCTGTCCCTGTTTGCGGACCGTCGCGTTCAGACGCCTCAACGGCGCTTACCTCGCGTTCCGCAGCAGCCAGTGAGGCGTTTGCTTTGGAGCCACCTCCAGGCCAAATGGCACCACTGCTGGCTCCAAACGGGGTATCGCATTCGCGCATGTGAGTCCGGTCGCGGCGCGACCGCGAGCCCTCGAGCATGTGCGTCGAGGAGGACACACTTATCGTGTCCTTAGACTAGAGTAGAGGAGAGTAGAGAGTTGGACTCTAAAGCGACGGCGCGGGACGCGAGCCCCGTCCCGCACCGCCGCCGTATACGAATTGTTCCTGGCGACGAGTGTTAGTTTTGTTCCGTGTTTAAAATTCGAACGGAGTTTCGGCCTAGGGTTGTAACGATGAATTTATTAAAGTGTAGTTTTGTATGTCATCGTAAGGACGACGGTGTAAAAATGTACATATCGTGTAAATATTCATATTTGTCATATGTCTGAGTTGTAATAAAATTACATTGGTGAATGTTTATACCGTTTATTTCTTTAGCCTAAGAGGCTGTAACCTAACCTAACCTAACATTAAATTAGGAAGTCCTATAGGTTATAGAGGTGAGACGTACTTAGGCAAAACGCGTACTGAGTCTACTAAGACTAGATCCAAGGACTAGGTCCAAATACGCGCTAAACCGACCCCGACCCGAGGTGCCCCGAAAGAATCCGAACGCCCAGACGAATACGAATAGCGCGGAACATAAAGACTCTTAGACGTTTTGAGTCTTCAGAGTCGTCGTACGCCTAGTACTCGATACGCTAAAAGACGCGCAAGCGGGATCGCGTACTTACGCGTCCATGCCAAAACCTATTCCAAAAACCTGTTCCCGTAAATACGTCTCACCTCTTATAGGTTATGAAATCCTATATGATTTGTTTGATCTTAATAATGTGTGTTATCTAATGATGCTTGCTGAATAATATTGTTCGCGGGAGTTTGAATATTAAACGTTAATTACCTACATAATGAATCGTATTGTATTTCATTAGAAATTCATATTCCAATTAGCTATTATATTACGTTCAATTTCCTGGAACAGAATCAAATTAACACGTTGACTGCCATGAGCATCACCGGTGGGATAAAATGCTCATTATTTTTCAGGGTGGGCAAACGTGTTAATAAACGCCGAAGATGAATATACACCCTAAATAATTATGATTATGAAAATGTCTTTCGTAGCATGTCTTTTTTTTAATTGAATGAATATGGAAATATACAGAAATAAATATTTAATAAATAAATAAAAATAAATATTTGTGGACAATCTTACACAAATCGAACTAGGTAGTCCCAAACTATGCAAGATTGTACTATGGGTACTACGCGACGATATACATCGTATATAAATAAATAGATATTTAAATACCTACGTCTTAAATGCTCTAATTATATATGTACATAGAAATCATCTAAGACTCAAGAACAAATTCGTGCTCATCATTCGAATAAATGGCCTCTACCCTTACCATGAGTTTGCAATGTTTGCAACACCGTACTGGCTAGCGACTGCGTAAACGATTTAGTATGGAGATTCTTAGTTCTATTGCGTAACCGCCAGAGGCGCTGTACATTTTTCCATAATAAATCGTTTACGCAGTCGCTAGCGAGTAAGGCAATGCAAACATTGCAAACTCATGCTAAGGGTACTGACCTGGTATTCGAACCCGAGACCTGCAGCTTCGTAGGCAGGGTCCTACCAACTGGGCTAAAGCGTTTTAAACCCTGGCACTTTGTAAACATACTTAAAAGATTTGTCTAAACGTGTCTAACGCGATAATTATATTAAGTAGCAACATAATGGACGGGTAGTGAACTTTTTTCGAGTTTACCCTTCACATTTTTATCAACTTTTGTGGGGTAATCAAATGTTTTGTACCCATATCTCCGTTGACAACTTGCTGATGACCGGTGTAACACATGTCGAAACGTCGGTAAAAAAGGTAAATACATAAATATTGCTTTAGAGCCGTTGAAACAAATATTTTAAGTAGGCTAAAGCGGACCTTAAATAGAGAATTTTATTTATGAAATAGGTAATATTAATATAGCCATACCTTTAAGAGAGGCTCAAAACTAGCGTCTTTTGCGCGTTTGCGTTCTGCCAGCGCCCGTGCTGCGTCGACGCAACTTTTGCGCCACGTCAACGCAACTGTGCCGTGTCGCCAGTCACGCCAGTGGCGTCTGTTGAGCGTTCAGCGTCTCATCAGCACCCACAGTAGCAGTCCACGCAGCGACAACGCAACGTCTCTAACGTTTTCCGAACATAGGCGTCTTGCCTGTCTTGATGGTGCTACGTAGTAGCGGGTAGCGGGGCGAGGGGATTGCGTTATGCACTATCCGTGGGCGCTCGCTGGTGAGCGATAAACGCAGCGACACTAGCGAGTATCGCTCCGACGTTGCGTTGACGCTCGGCTGCGCAAAAGTTGCGTCGCGCTGCACGGGTGTTGGCAGGAAGCCGACGCTCAAAAAACGCTAGTGTGGGGTAACTCTGAGTTGGTTCCTGCGGCAGCTGCGAGGTGGGAGAGGGGTGATAGCACTCCAGCGAACGAGCTCTACCGTCATACAACACATCTCCAATGGCATCACGCGGATTCACTGGTTATTTTGTAGGTATATTTAAAAAAAATACCATTATCTTCAACCCTATCATAAATCCTCTAATATGCATTCAGAAACCGTAGGCAATAGCTAGCATTATTTATAGGTACAACAATGTATTTATGAAAATTTTCTTATCTGTGGTAGAAGGTTACAGCAGTAACATAATATTGTTATTATTTCCAATTTAATAACGTAAAAATTTTCGAATTTGGAACATCGTACAAAACCCTTAGGCGACTTCCTGATTTGTCGGTGCGGAGGCAGTACGATATGAAAAAAGTTTCAAATGTCAGTGTCAGCTGTCAGTCGACGCGGTGCCATTTTTTACTACGCCCCTATATTTAAATAAGTGCTTCCTGACTGGCGCGGGATGCGCGGTAGCGGGACGATGCGAAGGCGGTACTCCTCCGCTTCTGCGCATGATATTACTACTTCGCAAACGTAATACTGACGTATTATGTCAAGTAAGAATCTTTGCGACGTCAGTAAGTTTACGTCAAAGAAGAAAATGTCACATAGATCCCGCCCCACTGTGGAACGAAAAACCCCTCTCCATAGAAATAGGAATTTATTTTTTTAAGTGTATGTTTTTTTGATTGAAATTCAATCCTCTAGTTATCTTTAGGTCAAAAAATGAATATGGGCAAGTTTGGCTGAAAAACCGATGAGTTATAATTTTTTGACGAAAATTTTGTATGGAGAGTATGCAAGAAAACGTAATATCTCAAAAAGTGCAAGGAAAACCGTAATATCCTCCCGCATGAATTTAGTACTAATTATTTGTGATTTTTTGGCATACTTGTTATTTCCCGGACAGGTGCACTTTTTTTAAAAAAAATCAAAAACTAAAATATTAACATTTGTATGTATTAAGCTTGGTAATAAGACGAAAAATGAACAAAAAATATTTATAATAAGGTACACAAATAAAAATAATACCAAAAATAAAGTAAAAGGAACAAAAACTAAATGCTAGAAATTACCTAATATACAAATAAACACTAATTATCAATAAACTAATCAATTTCTTCGGTTTCTGCGTCACTTATTTCATCATCCACTTCGGAATCGGAGTCTATCTCGGAAGCGTACATCATTTCCGATTGATTTTCTGATTCTGAATCGTCTAGAAGGTTCAGGGTTTCAGTGAATAAGGTTTGTCTCTTCCTCTTGTGTAGTGTTGGCCTCATTGCAGTTAGTTTAGGATCTGAGGATAGCAGTAACATATTTAAAATGTCACGATTCGAATCCTGCCTACTCTTTTTTTGAGAATTGTGTTCCCGGAACCGTCTGAAATCTTTATTTCGGGCCTCAGATGCTTCTTCTGAAAGGCAACCGATCGGCAAAACTGCGTTGTGGGCAATAATGTCCGCTCCATGGACCAGTAATTTATGTACAGTTGCGGACATATGGTACCAGTTATAGAGTTCTACCTCGGGAGAAGTTATAAATGTGGAAAAATATAGAGAATATGCCCACCAAACGGTAAAAAAATATGTAGAACTCTATAACTGGTACCATATGTCCGCAACTGTACATAAATTACTGGTCCATGGAGCGGACATTATTGCCCACAACGCAGTTTTGCCGATCGGTTGCCTTTCAGAAGAAGCATCTGAGGCCCGAAATAAAGATTTCAGACGGTTCCGGGAACACAATTCTCAAAAAAAGAGTAGGCAGGATTCGAATCGTGACATTTTAAATATGTTACTGCTATCCTCAGATCCTAAACTAACTGCAATGAGGCCAACACTACACAAGAGGAAGAGACAAACCTTATTCACTGAAACCCTGAACCTTCTAGACGATTCAGAATCAGAAAATCAATCGGAAATGATGTACGCTTCCGAGATAGACTCCGATTCCGAAGTGGATGATGAAATAAGTGACGCAGAAACCGAAGAAATTGATTAGTTTATTGATAATTAGTGTTTATTTGTATATTAGGTAATTTCTAGCATTTAGTTTTTGTTCCTTTTACTTTATTTTTGGTATTATTTTTATTTGTGTACCTTATTATAAATATTTTTTGTTCATTTTTCGTCTTATTACCAAGCTTAATACATACAAATGTTAATATTTTAGTTTTTGATTTTTTAAAAAAAAAGTGCACCTGTCCGGGAAATAACAAGTATGCCAAAAAATCACAAATAATTAGTACTAAATTCATGCGGGAGGATATTACGGTTTTCCTTGCACTTTTTGAGATATTACGTTTTTTTGCATACTCTCCATACAAAATTTTCGTCAAAAAATTATAACTCATCGGTTTTTCAGCCAAACTTGCCCATATTCATTTTTTGACCTAAAGATAACTAGAGGATTGAATTTCAATCAAAAAAACATACACTTAAAAAAATAAATTCCTATTTCTATGGAGAGGGGTTTTTCGTTCCACCGCCCCGCCAAGTCAGGAAGTCGCCTTATTCGTCAGTTCGGTATGTCAGCGGGGGTGCGGCGCGCGCGGGACGCGGGCGGACAGATCTCGCTACAAATCGTACCGTGCACACGCCATAGCCTTCCGCTCTCATTTAAATATTTAAAAAAAAAATGAATAAAATGAACTTTATTCTGTAAGTAGGCCGCAATGGCACTTTTACAAGTCAAACCCTACTAGCGTTTCACAGAGGCCACTGCCGAGAAGAAACGCCGAAAGAAACTCGACAGTCAGCCATTTTCTCACAAAAATATGCTTATTACTTTATTTATTTTACTTTCTACTCTTTCTATGTACTGTATTTGTGTTTTTATTGGTGTTATTAAACGTGCTAAAAGTGAACTGCGAACTTTATTTTGGGCGAAAGCTCACAAAAGTCACAGAAGGATTGGTAAAATTAAAAAAATGTCTGTTAGCATTTCTAGTTAATACGGGAATCTTGAAGTGTTTACGCATGCTCCATCTTGACTCAAAATATTTGTATGCCTTATGGCAAGACATAGAGTTTTTTTTTTTTTTTTTTTAATTTTTTAAATAGCCTATTATGTGTCCCACTGCTGGGCAAAGGCCTCTCCCCATGTTGTCCAGACGTCCCTGTCCAGAGCCTCTTCCTCCCAGTTGGAGACAAATACGTCCAGATCATCCCGCCATCTCCGTCTGGGCCTGCCTCGTCTGCGTCGTCCGTCGTGTGGCACCCACTTGGTAGCTGCATTAGCCCACCTATCCGGGTGCATGCGACAGACGTGGCCGGCCCAGTCCCACTTGAGCCTGGCTGTTTTGGTACCCACGTCAGCTATGCGTGTTTTGGAGCGTAGCGTAGTGTTTCGGACACGGTCCGTCCTTTTAACACCTAAAATGCTACGCTCCATAGCACGTTGGCAAACCTTCAGTTTGGATTTCTGGATTTCGGTTAAAGACCATGTTTGCGCACCGTAGGTTAGGACAGGCAAAATACACATATCGACGAGTTTTCGCTTTAGTGACAGTGGAAGGTTGCCCTTCATTAGCGCCTTCATGGACCAGTAGCTCTTCCAGGCGTTCTCTATACGGCGCTCGACTTCTTTGTCTTGCCTGTTGCTGAAAGAGACTAGCTGGCCCAAGTATATATATTCGTCGACATAGTGTATGATTTGCCCATCTACCTCGACCCTACGTTTTGTGCTGTTTGTCATCACCTGAGTCTTTAACCGATTCATTGTGAGTCCAACTTGACGACTAGCCGAGCTCAGATCTTGGAGCATTTGCTGGAGTTCTGTTGCGGAAGAGGCGAAGAGAACAATGTCGTCCGCGAAACGAAGGTTTGACAGCCTCTTTCCACCGACGACTATTCCCCTCCCCTCCCAGGCAACTGCCAGGCTCTTAAAGACTTCTTCGAGGGTACTAGTGAAAAGCTTCGGAGACAGCGGGTCGCCCTGTTTAACACCTCGCTGTATCGGGAATGGTGGCCCACAATGCTGGAGCTTAATATCTGCCGTACTATTGGTGTATATTTTTGTTATTAGACTAATATAGGTAGGATCGATATTTTGGTTTTTAAGTGCGATTACTATGGCCGAATGTGTGATACTGTCGAACGCTTTGCTATAATCTACAAATGCTAAATATAAGGGAATGTTGTATTCAGTAGATTTCTCGATTATCTGGTTGAGTGTGTGGAGGTGGTCTGTGGTGGAAAATCCGGGACGAAAGCCGGCTTGATGGGGAGGTTGGTGTCTGTCGAGTTGTCCAGCAATACGACTCTCGATAACTTTAATAAATGTTTTGTAGATGTGGGATACCAAGCTGATCGGTCGATAATTTCCAATGTCGCTTTTATCGCCTTTTTTATGTAGAAGTATAATATTGGAGTGGAGTAGTTTTTGTGGGATTTTGCCTGTTTTTAACATATCGTTAAATAACTTTGTGAGCGGTATTAAAAGATTTGACTTTCCAAAAACGAGTGCTTCTGTGCTGACTCCGTCAACTCCTGGACTTTTGCCAAATTTGCTAGTAGAAAGAGTTTTGGCGACTTCATCTGTGGTAATGGGAGCAATGGTGTCAGCAATAACGTTACGTTCGTCGGTATTGTATGACTTTGATGGATCTGAGTATAAAGAAGAGTAAAATTGTGTGCATATATCCATTATTGTACCTCTGTTACTGTGTTTATTGCCATTTGTGTCTTTTAAACTGGTGATCCATAATTTACCACGCGTAAGTCCATTTTTCGCTGCTCTGAGGGATCTGTTCTTGGTTAAAGCTATTTCAACTAATTTGGTGTTGTTATTTCGAATGTCGGTTCTGATGCTGCGTTTTGCTGCTTTGTCTACTATTCGGTATTCTAGTGAGCCTATTTGCAAATTTGTACGTTTTTCTAATAAATGTTGAGTGTCAGCTGAAAATATGTTGAGTTTCTTTCTTTCGGTTCTAACTTTTTTGCTTGCCGACTCAATGGCTACAATGATATTGTTGTATTGAGTGTCTGTATCATTGTCATCTGCTCTTAAAGCACTAAATTGGTTTTTCAGTTCCAAATTAAATTCATCATAACTGGCAGTTAGTGAAGCTCTGTCTAATTTTCTGGAGCGTTTTAAAAATATATTCTTGCGGTGTATTTTGAAGTTGAAAAACAGTTTGGCTCTGAGTGGTCTGTGGTCGGAACTAAATTTGATACGGTTTATAATACCTACATCGTTGACTATATCGTTTCTGCTTGCAAGTACAAAATCTATTTCGTTTCTCGTTTGCCCGTCGGGTGATACCCAGGTCCAGCGGCGTTGCGATTTTTTGTTAAAGAAACTGTTACAAACCTTTAAGCTTTGGCCAAACGCGAACTGGATCAGGCGAGAGCCACGTATATTTCGGTCTCCCAACCCGTATGGCCCTAGTATTTGATCGCTGTCCAGCTCTTGTCTGGTACCTAGTTTGGCATTAAAATCACCGAGGACTATGTTCCAAGTACTCCGGTGATCGTCGCATGCTTGGTTTAGAAGGTCATAAAAGTCTTCTACCTCGTCGTCGCAGTAAGCAGATGTTGGCGCATATACCTGGATCACCGTCAGGGTTTGGTTTGGTGTCAGCCGAAATTTGAGCACTGCAATCCTGTCGGAGTAGCTGCAGAATTCTATTATGTTATTCTTCCACTTTTTGGCCACCAGGAAACCAACACCACCCTGTCCACTGGTGGCGCCAAAGTGGTAGAATATACAGCCATTTCTTTCTTCTGTTTCTTCGCCCTGTCTTCTTACCTCCGACAAGCCTATGATGTCCCACTTAATGGTCTCTAGGGCGTTTTCGAGTTCTATTAGGCGTTCGTCGTGTAACAGGGTTCGGACGTTATACGTTAAGACGTTAAGTGTATCAGTATCCATTTTACATGCCGAAGTCGTTTGATTTGTAATAGGTGTCCTCGCTCGGGGATTCTTAGCACCCCTGGCTCCGGGGATCCGACCGTCGTCACGGGGGACCCCGACACCGCCGAGCACTCGGGGCCTGTTCGGGGAGTTGTACATTCATGGGAAGGTTTGGACCTTAATCCCACCACGCTGGTCCAATGCGGGTTGGTGGGTCGCCAGTTATGCCTCGTTTGTTAATTGGCAGGGTGCACCACGTGCAGGTGAGGTTGGCTTGGGTCCCGTGAGATATTATATGGGACCCCTTACACCCAGACATAGAGATACTATAGTAATAATTATAATAAGACCTATGGACCTATGTTTACAAATAAATATTTTTGACTTTTGACTTGCATACGGTTTGGTGGAATTCACCCTAAACGCAAACGAGTTCGATTGTGTTTATGTTTCGAAAAAAAATTAGATTAACTGAACAATCTGAACATAGCCAACGCCCTGTATAAGTGCGTATCATCTCCGAAGGCGCACCCCTCCACAGCCCAATCCGTAGGTACAATTGCACATAGATTAGTATGGGATTCGCTGTGGAGGGGCGCGTCGTCGTGGATGGCACGCACCATGTAAATTACTTTTTCTCAAAAATAGTATGAAATGTTCTCATAACATCTGTGGAGATAGTATCCGAAAGTGACTCATCCTGTAGCTCTAGTATAAGTTTTTTCGAAACATTAACTAATTCGAACGCGTTTGCGTTTTGTCTCAAAATGTATGAAAACGCTCTCACCGAGTTTGAAATACGCGCGTTCATCGGTTAGCAACAAATGTTAGACTCGCTGTTTTAGTTTCCACTAGTGACCACCAGAGGCGCTGTTCACGTTTTCATACCACTGTCATACATTTTGAGACAAACGCAAACGCGTTCGAATTAGTTAATGTTTCGAAAAAACTTATACTAGAGCTACTGGATCACAGAAATATATCAAGATAGAAGGAAAGAGTTCGGCAATTTGTAGGGAGACCGAGCGTGTAACATTTTGCGTAGGTACTTTGACGTCACGAGCGTAATTTAGTGATGAGAAACATAAGCCGCGCGAAAACGATTCAAAAGGATCGATTAGAAGTATTAGAACTCGGCACCGATTCTATGCATCGATTTAAAATATCGATAAGAACCGACAGAGGAAATGATTTTTTTTTCGACAGAAGAAATGTTTTGACAGAGGAAATGTGTAAGCTCAGAATTTAAATCGAAAAATATAAATGTAGGTAGGTACCTACCTAATAACCAATAAATTGCGTTACATTTTAGTAATTTGTACATATTAGCCGCTCCAGTTATTAACTAAGTACCTATAAACGTGTACCATTTTCAGGGTTCCATACCCTAAGGGTAAAACGGGACCATATTACTAAGACTCCGCTGTCCGTCCGTTTGTCACCAGACTGTATCTCATGAAAAGTGATAGACAGTTGAAATTTTCACAGATGATGTTTTTCTGATGCCGCTATAACAACAAATGCATATTAATTTAATATGCATAAGAATAAAATAAATATTTAAGGGGGCTCCCATACAAAAGATATAATTTTTATTGCCGTTTTTATAGATAATGGTACGGAACCCTTCGTGCGCGAGTCTGACCCGCACTTGGCCGGTTTTTTATATATTCTTTGTTACAGACCATGGAAAAATCAAAGAAGTCCAGCGAAAAAATATTAAAAGCTAAGAGGAAAGCGATTAATAATATTTGTTTTGCACTACGTACATTATATAGCTGCATAATAATATAAGAACGTAATTATTATTTCGTCTGTTTTCAAATTCAATTTTAATAATCGAGTAAGAAAATCGCAGTGCACAGCACTATTCTTTAGTTTTGACAGAAAAAATGACTATCGACCTTGAACGTGACTCGACAGTTTGAATAGCTTATTTTTACATTGCTGGTTTTGAACGCACGCCAAGTCTGGCTCGTCAAATTAAAGCCGCAATGGAAAGCTAGCGTTGACACACAATCGCCCGCTACCGTTATGATGAAAATAATAAAATATTTCGTTTTTTAATTATTAACAGATATTTAAGAACAAATTGTACTTACCAATGAAAGGAAATACCTCGATTAACAGCTCCAACTTTCTTGGAAGTGTTTGAACAATTAATTATTGCGCAACAAACCATTTTGTTTTTAACACCTGCCGTCGCACGCATAACGCGATCGGGAGCACACTGAAGTTTGCGGCGAGCAGTTGTGTCCCCGGTACGTAATTTCGCCACGCGAGGTACGTACACTCTTTCCTTCTATCTTGATATATTTCTGTGTACTGGATAGTTACCAGAACGGAACGGTACCGCTGTCAGTGCGTTTCGGGCTTAAGGCGCAGGGTAGGGCAAGGCCTTCCCCATACAAACTTTGTGCACGTTTTATTCGTCGGTTTTGGCACTAACAAATATATATTTTTTTTGGTTGTAAATATTAGATATGCGAAGATCGTGATGTAAAAATTTTCAAATAATTCAAAAAAAATCAAAATTTAAAAATTTAAAAAAATATATAAAAAAGATTACATCACGAAATAGCTATCAGAAAAAAAAGCATACTGACCAAAAATCATAACTTTAATGCAAACAAGAACGAAGTAAATCCTGCACAAAGTTTGTATGGAGAGAGCTTGCCCTACGCCTCCTCTTAAGAGCATATTTCAGTGCCTAAATAAATAAGTAAGGTAACATGCTTACGTATCCTCTTCTTGAAGACATTAATTCATTATTACCATTTTCTCTAGGATTACAAATAAATCATCGCTTAAAATATTGTTGTATAGGTACTTAAAGATACTAACAAAATATTGTAATCCTAAAGAATAGTGGGATAAATGATTAACGTCTCCAAAAAAAAGTTTGTCTACATGATACAACACGTAAGGATGAAAAAGGCTTTATGTCACACCTAGCCATAAAGTGGCCATTATCGCACGCTCCGCGCGCGAAAAAACCCACTTCCTGGCCAGGGGGTGACATAAAATTTTGTACTTACCACGGGCGATAATAAAGAAAGCCTCAGATCGCATATTTATCGCCCTTGCCTTCGGCTCGGGCGTAAAATACCTGCGATCTAAGACATTCTTTGTTTTATCGCCCTTGGTAAGTAATGTACTATTAAATAAGCACTGTAACATGCCGAGCCTCAGCCAAACGCTGTACGAATGCCTTGATGGCCAGGAATGTGAAAACTTCCGTCGACATCGACGCGACACGCGACATCAATCACGGCAGACGGCGACACATGATTATAGGATGAGTGTGCAAAACGAACTCCATTCGTGTCGTCGCGTCTTTTGAAGTCGTAGTCCACGAGCCAGGAACAAATTTGGTCACTATCAGAGTAAGTGGGCTCTGTAGGTGCGGCGTGCGCTGTTACGTTCCTGTTGGTGAGTAAAGACCGATTTAGACAGTGCAAGAAATTGCTTGCAATTTTTATTACATTGCGGGCTACGGGCTACCGAGGTTAGACATGGGCGACCAAACCCCGCAATCTAATGAAAAACGCATGCATTTTTTGCAGTTTGTAAATGGCACTTAAAGGCGCCAGAGTTCCCAATAATGCGCTGTGTTGAGAGTGGATCTGCATTTGTCTTTACATAAGTAACACAGTATGTTGAATAAAGTGGCCTGCGTCTGTATTTCGGAGTTCATATAACCTAGACCTTTTTAAGGCATTAGTGAGTAGGCATCTTCTGGGTAAGCTCGATTCACCATCGGTCTCATCTTTGCTTTTTGCTGGCCGAGAGCAATCCCAATATATTGATTTAACTTACACGATTTTCACACATTATTATTGGGGAACGGGACTTAATCGCGTACAATTATAACTAATTTACCTTTTTTAAGGTTTTGCCCGATGTTTCGAATGTATCACTCCCAATCCCAAGAGAAGAGCAATCCCATTAAAAAAAAATAAGTTTGAGTATAAACTCAATTTGGGCACATTTAACAGCCATATAAAGTCTGGTTAATAGCTTAGCATAATACTCAACAAGAGAACTTTCACTAAGCTTAAAGAGGTATAACGGCCAAAAAAGAAGAATTATGCAGGATTTATCATTTTAATAAACTTTACTCAGAATTTATTGAGATTGTAGCTGTAAACATTTGCGAATCGCTATTACTCTATTCAGCATGACTGTGTTACTTGGGTAGCTGTCGATAGAACGGGTCATATCACTTGTGACTGTTCTGTAATCGCAAGCGTATACTGTGTTACTGTGTTCCTCTTTTGCTTACCATCAGGCAAGCCTGATGCTTCTTTGCCACAGTAGAATTTAAAAAACACATCAACGTGACATCACGGCAAAGTCGACGACACATGGGTATAGTTAGGATGAGTGTGTAAAACGAACTCCATTAGTGTCGTCACATCTTTTTGATTTTTATTGCTCAAGCTAGGTAATAATTTACAGTCATTCCCTCGGGTGATAACTTGTAAAAATTCTTCAGCTTCAGTGCTGTAGACTCTCGCTCGAGTAAGTTTCATAGCAGCAGACAAACTTTCCAGCAAGATATAAGCAGCTTAGAGGTACATGTTTATTTAATCAAAAAGCATGTAGGTAGGTACTTAAAGTGTCATCTTCTTTATATTTAATTATTGCTAAACATTACTGCTAAATTCTGAAAGTAGTTTATTAACATATTATACCTCCCACAAGACCACAGCTGACGTTCACAGAGCTTCATGATAAAACTCTCTGAAGCATTTTACAAGTTATCGCCCGAGATGAAATTGATGAGGAAAATGTGTTGCTGGCTCCCGGACTATCAGGGCAATGACATCGACTGTACAACTTCGTACGGCCTGCTCCGGAAAAAATATTCGGGTCATACACAGTTGAATAAAAGTCGTCTCTACTGTGGTCAATAGTTCGCAACTTACGTGCATTGTACCTAAGCAAACTTTACCACTGGTCATCTGTCCACCTTGTGGGGGGGTCTACCCACGCTGTGTCTTCCTGTACGTGGTCGCCACTCGAGAACTTTTCTGCGCCAACAACAATAAATGTCTGCCTTCTCCACTCATGTATTTTTTTCATTCATTAACTTCGGTTTCATCGAAGATAACCACGTAGCCATAGACTTCCGCATAAACAAATTAATCCCAATCAATCGTCGAATCGATTTATTATTCATAACTAACGTGCCCTCATTAATCACTCGCTCTGGAGTAATCTTCCAATTAATCCCAATCAGTGCCAGCTATATCCAATAATAACTTTACCAGGCCTTTGAATTTCAGCCAAATAAAAACATACCTTCCGGCATTCAGAAAAGAGTTCTTATCAGAACGCAATGAAAACTTTTAAAATTTTAAAAGTTTGACCGATATCGTCCTTCAAAAACATCGTATTTGGTTCCACGTATTGAAAAAGCAACCTTTGGCTTTATAAAATAAAGCTCGAATGCCAAAACTAAACATGCGTTAAGATTGTAAATAATTATGCTAACGAAAAGTGTAGTAGTGAAAAAAAACAAAAACGCATCTACCACACACATTAATCATGTGCGAGCAAATAGGCTGACATTGTACTTCAGCGGAGTAACAAACATCATATGCTTCATTAGGATAGAAAGGGATGTATGACGTTTTATCTTTTTCATCACACTTGCTCGTAAAGTGAGTTATAGCACGCGTGCGTATAAAGCAGTCATAGCCGATTTACCTCCCGCGGGAGTTACGGAATTTTATAACTCCCGTGGGAGTTATGAGTTTGTGTGTGATCTGATTGGTTTAAAAAAATCTAGTTGGCCGCGCGCCGCTAGAATACTGCTCTGTGATTGGTTGAAAAAAATCTAGTTGGCCGCGCGCCGCAAGAATATTGCTCTGTGATTGGTTGCGCGTTGCGCTCCTCTCGCAGTGATACTGGAGGGTCTGGAGGTGAAGTTGTCAAGTTCGTCAATTTTTGATTGGTGTGGTTGTATGAAACATGGAATTTTCTGCCTTTTGTAGTTATTTCTTTCCTCGCAAATGTGATGAAAAACATTATGTGTATCACGGGAGCTAAGGGTTATTACAAACTCAAGTCAATAAAAGCCCTCCGCCCTCTATGACTTTCGTTAGTAATAACCTGCTTACCTCCCTAAATGCACAATGTACGGATTTGTGTTCGGTACGAAAGCAATAAGTACCTAAACTCCGTGTTTTTGATAAACAAAGTCTAGAGTTCTAGTTAATTACACGACAGGCTAAAATCAATAGCACAATATTACCTAATTGTAATTATACATAGGTAAGACATGTTTAAAAATGTTTAAAAGTTATGAACTCAAATTATGATTTATGACAAAAGTACTGATTAATCTAATAAACTAATTAGAGGATACGATGATTTTTATGATGAGTATTAAAAATGGGATTGCTTTTGGCCAGCATCTACTCAGGGGGCAAAGATGAGGCCGACGGTAAAGCGAGCTCACCCATGAGATGCCTATTCACTCGTGCCTTGAAGAGGTCCAGGTTATATGAATTCGGAAATAAAGCACAGCGCAACCTGTAACTTGTGGCGTCCCACAGGGCTCGATATTAGGACCACTGCTGTTCAATATCTATATTAACAATATCAGCTCTCTTTCGCTGCATGGTGAACTGTCATTGTATGCCGATGACACGTGTCTTTTCTATTACGGAAGCTCAATAACCAGCATAGTCCAACTAGCCCAGGAAGATCTCGAAATTTTAAATAAATGGTTTCAGTACAATCTGCTCACAATTAATGTATCTAAAACATCATATATAATATTTAAATCTAAAAATAAACAATACCCCAGTTTTAACCCATTAACTATTAATAACGTCCCAATCAACCAATCATCACAGGAGAAGTACCTAGGATTAATTTTAGACAACGGCCTAACCTGGAAAGCGCACATAAAACACCTCAAATCCAAAATGTCCTCACTTCTGGGATCCATCAGAAATATCGTGAAGTGCATTCCTATTCATGTACGTTACAATATCTATAACTCGCTGATTAAATCGCATCTGAACTATCTTATTGAAGTATGGGGCAGCGCTTGTAAAAGTAATCTTAAAGACATTCAAATTGCCCAAAATAAAATAGTCAAGACACTCTTTCATTTGGATTATCTGACACCTACAACAACAGTATACTCTAAAACTAAGATAATGAGCATTAATCAACTTCACTTTTATAACACAATTTTACTAATAAGAAAAATCTTGCACAACGAGATACACTGTCAAATTACATTTAAAACAAACAAAGAAAGAGGCAAAAGAAATCTTCGAAGTGCAAACAATCTATCCCTACCTTTTCCGCGAACCAAAAACTTTGGCAATAAAAATATAACATACCAGGGTGCGCGTATGTATAATGACCTACCCAAAAATATAAAAGAGTCAACAAGTATGTCAATATTTAAAAACAAATTAAAGTCATATATTTTTAATAAAATTCCCGTTACCTAAATCCGGCCCTGGCAAATGCAACGTCTTATCTCTAAACAAGCCACCGATCGGCCCGGTTAGCGGCATATGTGTGTGTACCGTCTATTTTATAAACTATATCGTTCAATTTTGTCCTTCCACCCACTCGTATTTATTAAAATAATACATATGCTACGATGAATATTAAAAAGAATAGTTTTATAATAAAATCAAACTAAGCTAGGATTTTGGCTTTTATGTCGTCCACTTCATATTTAAACACGTTGCGATGCGTACAGATAAAACGATTTACTGCTGGTTATGTTGTAAGACGTTGTTTTAGTATATATGTAACTTTGTAAATTCTAAACGTGTAAGTAATTGTGTATTGTGCGCGTACGAATACGACTAACGTAAGTTAAATATTTTCTTTAGTATAATTGAACGCTCACGAAATGTCACTATTTTGTTGAATTTAAGATTACTCATTAAGTGAAATGTAATTTCTTTTGAGTAAATAAATGTCTTTAACCTGAAATACAGATGCGGGCAGGGAATTCCAAACCTTATCAGTGCGCATTATAAAATAAATAAATAAATAAAATAAATATTTGTGGACAATCTTACACAAATCAACCTAGTCCCATACTAAGCAAAGCTTGTACTATGGGTACTAAGCGACGATATACGAGTACTTACTTATATAGATTAATATATACTTTAATACATAGAAAACATCCAAGACCCAAGAACAAATATTCGTGCTCATCACACAAATAAATGCCCGGCCGGGATTCAAACCCGGGACCTCCAGCTTGGTAGGCAGGGTCACTACCAACTAAGCTAAAGCGCGTCGTCAAAAGATGATGAAAAACGCTTGGTTCGAGTAATGCGACTTCCTGATTTGTCGGTGCGGAGGCGGTGCGATATGAGAAAACTGTCAAATGTCAGTGTCAACTGTCAGTCAACTCAGTACTATTTTTTACTCTGCCCCTACATTTAAATGAGTGCTTCCTGACTGGCGCGGGATGCGCGGAAGCGGGACGATGCGAAGGCAGTACTGGTCCGCTTCTGCGCATAATTTTACTACTGCGCAAGTGTAATACTGACAGTATTCTGTCAAGTGGGAATCTTTGTGACGTCAGTATGTTTACGTCAAAGAAAAAATGTCACATATCGATCCCGCCCCGTAAAAGTTAGGAAGTCGCCTAAGAGGCATAAAAAATACTTACCTACCTAACTAAAATTCGTCCCGTCCTTATTAAATCGGTCAAGACGTTTTGGAAATATTGATGGATTGACAATCTCACCCTAAGGAGAAGGGTAGGTACCTATTGTTATAGAGGTTTTTATTTGTTACAAGTATCTTATGAAACATAAATTCGTCATTTAAGTAGGTGTTTATAAATTTCTCTTCAGCTTTCAACATTACCCAAGCGCCTTTTCCTGTTTGCACCAAAATCTCGTAATCACTAGATTAAAAAGGTGTCAAGAACTTTTGAACATCCTTTGCTCATTCGACCTTTTTAACAAGGCGCCTTTAGAAAATGAGAAATATTTTTACCACTCATCCCCATCCACAATTTACTTGGTTTCTGATTAGATAACAGAGCGCTTTCACAGAAAGAGGGTGTGTGAATAAATCATGAAGGCGAGTACTTATGGGAAGCATTCGTATTTTACTTGTGACCTTGAAACGGTTACTTAAGTAAAATACTGAGGCAGAGAGAAGGCGTTCACCCAGTCGGGGAAACAAAAAAATCCTCACATTAAAACCTACAGTCTTGGAAGCTTTTTCTATTCGTAAATCATGGTCTTCAGATTATCATCCTTCGTTTATCTCCAGTGCTGCAATTGAGCATTTCAGTAAATTGAAGATATTAATGTCATTCAAGGAGCGCTCGTGGCCCAGCGGCGCCGGGTACGCTTGCGGTATCTAAGGTTAAGCAACGTGGGCAGCGGTCAGGACTTGGATGGGTGACCGCTTTGAGTGGTTACTAACTGAGCGCTCCCGTGCTTTGGAAGGCACGTTAAGCCGTTGATCCCGGTTGCTGTCTATGGCAGCAATCGTTAAGCCAAGTTGGAGGCCTTCGGGCGGTTTGAGAACTTCTAACAGTCAAGTTGCCCACTCACTTGACAAATCCTAATCCCAATAACGTCTAGTTTCCACTCGGGGTTGGAAGGTCAGATGGCAGTCGCTTCCGTAAAAACTAGTGCCTACGCCAAATCTTGGGATTAGGTAGTGGACCCCAGGCATCCTTCAGGATGTAACTGTACTGGGATAACGCTAGGAGGATGATGATGATGATGATGATGAAGATACTAATGTCATTAACTGGCGCAATATGTTCAGTAATTCCTACACTTCGGAAATAGTAATCGGCGTAATCGCCTATGTTTTTTTAAAGGGGATACATTTAATCGCTTATCAAAAAAGTCTGACCTCGCATCAAAAAAAGAATAATTTGCCCAGCAAGTATGTTTATTGTGCAAACCAGTATTTTAACAAAGCAGTAATAATAGCATATTTTATATTTTACCAGTGCAAATCAGTTTTATGTTGTTAGGTTTTTTGGTGTGCCTGTAAATACTACGTTTTTTTAACTACCTACTGATGTAAGTGTAAATGTTTGAAATTTGTTTATGTATTTTGTTCTGCTTTCTGACACTTTACAGTTATAGTATGCAGCAGAGTAAATAATTTATTGAAGTCATGGTATTTTTTGTCGGAAAAATGCCATAGCCCATTTTTTCATTTTTTCTTTAAATCTTCCTTATCAACTTATTCGAACCGTGTTATAAATTATCACACACCGATACGTTGAGTCAAATAGTTCCCCAGTAAAGTCTTGAAATAAGAAACAATTCTTGGCCAAAAATAACAAGGTTCTTCGCTGTTTTGCTCTGCTGCTTCTGTCAGTACCCGTCAACTTGTCTTGCCTGCCAAACCATATTAGTTCCAATCCAATATTTACTTTACGTAGTGCTTGTTAAGGTTGCTTTTTGAACGATACGAATTTAATAAAGTAAATATTAACGTTAGTCGCAATTGTATTTGACGCGTAAGAATAAGAGTTTCCTCGGATAATATTTATCCGTGAGCAGTTACGAAATGAAACAAGATTCGTTAAACTTTACGCAATATAGGTAGGTCATGTAATAAGTAACAGATTGTACCTCTCAACTCCTGATTTTTCGGTGCGGAGGCGGTACGATATGAGAAAACTTTCAAATGTCAGTGTTAACTGTCAGTCGAGTCGACTCAGTACCGCTTTTTACAGCGCCCCGACATTCGCGGCCCACTAAAGCTACGTGTGCTACGCCGTAGCGTGTAGCAGCGTTTTTCCGCTCTGTAGCAAAAAATACTTTAAAAACTTTTCAAATTTAATAGTCATAACTCTTAGTTTGTAGGAAGTTCAAATCCCTTTGACTCTAGTAAGATGCGCGCCATTTGATGTTAATTCTACATGACATCACAAAAAGTCAGTCAGAGCTCCTGCGGTGCGATGCGGAACGCGGAACGTTTTCGACCGTACTAACGCCCCGTAATCGCACCGCAGGTTCTGAAATTGATTGACGTATTCAACCGATCCAACGACTTGAAGTAAATTGTTCTGTATAGAACAAAAGACGTCTAAATCTTTCTCGTTGCCTTCCGTACCAATTAATTTCAATTTCAATCAAAAACTAAGTTTTGAAGCGATATAAACCAAGTTAGAAAGGGGTTGCCAGGAATTTTATTCAGATTTCTCAGAATTTATGTCAAAATGTCGCGGAGACAACAGCCTCGAGAAACTGGTTATATACTGACGAGCAAAAATAACGGGTACACTTTGTATGGAAGTTCTATAGTTTTTGCTCGTCAGTATAGTTGGAAACGTGCAAGGTAAACGAGCCCGTGATGGTAGATCTCCGACGCGATGGGCCGACCAATTTAAGGATAAGACCAGGCGCCTATACCACAAAACATTACAAGTCTACAATTCGACAAAATTGTACAATTTTCCATAGAAAAAGTAGACAAATTTGTCGAATTGTACGCTTGTAAAGTTTTGTGGTACAGGCCCCAGCAAGTTCTATGTGGTGCGGAAAGATGATAATAGAAACCGATGGAAGCAAGTTGTACTGTCCAAAAAGACACCAGATAATCACGATTCAGTTATGAAGAATGACAACAGAGAGAGATCTCAGAATGTAATAAATTAAGGTATTATCAAGGTTTTCTTTTTCCTATTACAAACACGACAACATTAACTCTGACAAAGTAAAAGAATCCACCCTTAAACTTCTGGCAGCCCTAGCTTAGTCTCCTAATCGGAGAAAAAGTTTTAATTGATTCAATTTGTCGCGTCTCAATTCGGCGGCTCTCGGTCGTTGTCGGCCAATTAAGGCGGCATTGTCCGACACGTGCTTGCGAAATATATACTACGTTGCGACGTCGCATCGCAAATACGATGACGAGATTGTAAGCAAATTTTTACGCATGCGACGCGTTGCGAAGTCGCAAAGTACATTTTTATTTTGTCTGAGTTGTATTTGCGTCTCAGATACATGAATAACAGAGGTTTATGCCTGTTATGGTCGGTCTAGGGAATTGAAACATCCTAGACTATGTACAGTCAAAGTTTTAAATATTAAATGTATTATAGGTATTTCTCCTAGACCAAACATAACAAGTTAACAAGCGTAAACCTCTGTTCTCTATGTATTTGAGACGCAAATACTACTCAGATAAAATAAAAAATCACAAAGGATAGTCAGCAAGGTGTAAACTGAAAGGCAAATTGGCATAAGTTTCATTTTGCATTTTAAACATACAGGGGAGCAAGCAAACACCTGACTCAGAGCGCAGACTGTAGGGTGGCCATGATCGTAGGCTTCGGAGGACGCTCCTCACCAGGAGCTACATTAGTGTACCACAGAAAAATAAAGTTGTGTAAGCACTATTCTTAACTACACTAGGGTCAATTTTATGTATAAGAACTAATGTATATACCATATGTTCTGTGAATAAATTTTCATTCATTCATTCATACCTACCGGTAAAATGTAGTTACTTTGATTCGAACGGTGAATTTGATCAAATCGGTTTTTCTCGTAGATTATTGTTTTTATTTCCGCGTGACCGGTATCAGTGAGAATATTATGTAACCATCTCGCTGTTTACTTGATTCAATCAACCTAATAACTAACAATGCTTTTATTCTTCATTATAAATTATTAAAGTAGCGCATTTTATTCCTAAACTTACTCCAATCTATGGTATGTTGATGTACACTTAAGTGCGAAAAGGCTGGCCAATACTTTGCACAACGCGTTAGCGTTGCTATACAGCGTGGCAATGCGGCCAGCCTTCTAGGCACACTCCCCATCGGCACTGATTTGGAAGATATTTTTTTATTTATAAGTAGCTTTCAGTTTTTTATAACAATGTCCCTTTTTTAAGTTGTTCGATGAATAAATGACCAAGTGCGAAAATATGTATTGAATCCTCTAAGAAATATTATGTAGATATCAGAACCTCAATTCGCCAATAAGAGCCATGTGGTGGGATATAATTTGTGTAAGTTGTATACTGATTGAGCACCGTCAACCATTTCTCCCCATCGATAGGTACCTCTGTTTTTCAATATGTCCAGTCTAAAAGTTAAGTTGTGGCGGTGCCACCCTTATATGTATATACCAATAAATACATAACATTTACTTATATACATAAATATAACATACTTAATTATATATATAACAGTATCATATAACTAACTACTCATATACTAAATAAACATAATAATACATAAGTTTTATACTACGTTCATAATAAGTACATACATAAACACATATTTACACACATACATAAGCATAAAGAAATACTTATTACAAGTAAACAAATAAATATATATTATAAAAAGCTAACTACAAAATCGACACATACCTACTTACCATCGCCGGCCCGGCCGGCCGTGTCGACATCAGTGGCTGCGCGCTCCAAACGGTACTTCGTGACGTATCGTCAACCGACATGCGCCCGCGGCTGCTTGCCGCGACGCGGCCCCCGCCAGTCCGATTCTCAACTCGACGCCGGACGCACGCCGCTTTGCGCTGTGACTCATTCGCTTTCGCTACGCTTTTCTTGTGCTTTCTTTCACTGTGTGCCTACCTAAACGCTTGTATGTGCTTTTTGGAACTATTACACGCTTAAGGAAAAAGCTGGTGTTTGTGTTTTCGTCCCTGCAACCCTTCTCAGCCCTGCACGTAAGTAGTAGTGATATAACACATAGATAGTGCATAACTACCACTACACTGGTGACCCCTCTGGTTGAACCTGAGACGCAACCTTACTGAAAAGTGCAAATGGGTGACGAGAAGGAGGAAACGGGCAACCAAGATGCAAAAACACCATCGCAATCAACAGTAGTGCGGCCCACTATGGAACTTTCCGCCGCGCAATTGTCCAATGGTGCCGACACGTTTCGTGTCGGAGTTCGGATGCCACCGTTTTGGCCACAGGAACCAGCCGTTTGGTTTGCACAGGTTGAGGGCCAATTTCAATTGTCGAACATCACGGCCGACGCGACGAAATTTTACTATGTACTGTCACAGCTCGATCATCAGTACGCTGCGGAAGTGAAAGACATTATTGTCAATCCACCTGCGACCAACAAGTACGAGAAGCTAAAGGCCGAGCTTATCTCCAGGTTATCAGCATCCCGTGAAAAGGAACTGAAGAGACTACTTGTACACGAGGAATTAGGAGATAGCAAGCCATCCCAGTTCTTGCGGCATCTTCAGCATCTCGCAGGACCAGAGGTACATGATGATTTTCTAAGAACTATATGGATAAATCGCTTGCCGATGAATATCCAGGCAGCTATAGCATCGCAGCCCACGCCGCAGACACTCGAAGCCCTGGCGGCCACCGCGGATCGCGTTTGGGACCTTGCGCCTTTCACGCCTCAGGTGGCAAGCACATCCGCCGCCGCCGCCGCCGCGCCACAGACCGCTGCGATCGATTACATGGCAAACCAGATTGCAGAACTGACGAGACAGATGCATGAAATGCGAGCAGAACTGAATTCCAGATCGCGATCGCGACCTAGGACTGGAAACAACGGACCTCAAAGGTACAGTCGTAGCCGTAGTCGTGGTACAAGTCAAGGTCGATCCCAGTCTAGCTACCGCCGATGGCCAGTGTGTTGGTACCACTCTAAATTTCGTTCGGAAGCGACGAAATGCGTGAAGCCCTGCGATTTCGGGTCGGGAAACGGTCAGAGCAATCAGTAATGGCGGCCGACGATTGCTCCAGTTCCGGTCGCCTGTTCGTTACAGATCGTCGTTCAAAAATGCAGTTTCTCGTGGATACAGGTAGCGACCTCTGCGTTTTTCCGCGCTCAGCTCTGCGTGAACACCGACCTAAGACCAAATACCAACTCTTCGCCGCGAACGGTAGTATCATCAGCACCTACGGTCATGCTCAGCTACATCTGGATCTCGGTCTTCGTCGCGAGTTCAGCTGGCAATTCGTAGTAGCTGACGTAACGAAAGCTATCATAGGCGTCGACTTCCTATCCTTCTATAATTTAGTCGTCGATTGCCGACACAAACGCCTGCTGGATAACATAACATCTCTGTCTACAACGGCGGTATCATCTGTCGCTATGAACAGTATATCGTCCATCAAGACATCTTTTGGCGAGTCGAGATACAACGACATCATACGAGACTTCCCGGAGATCACACGCCCACCAGGAGTGCATCGCGAAATAAAGCACGGAACAGTCCACTATATCAAGACGACTGATGGCCCACCGGTCCACTGTAGACCAAGAAGGTTAGCGCCGGATAAACTAAAAATCGCCAAGCAGGAGTTCGACTCCATGCTGAAGTGTGGAACAGCTAGGCCGTCACTGAGCCCATGGTCTTCGCCACTTCATCTAGCACCCAAAAAGGATAATGGCTGGAGACCATGTGGCGACTACAGGCAATTAAACGCACGAACGGTTCCTGACCGCTACCCAATTCGTCACATTCACGACTTTGCTCACCAGCTCGCCGGATGCAAGATCTTCTCCACAATCGACCTGGTAAAAGCATACAACCAAATACCTGTTAACGACGAAGATATAGCGAAAACGGCCATAGCGACTCCGTTTGGCCTGTATGAGTTTCCATTTATGACATTTGGGATGAGGAACGCGGGTCAAACGTTCCAACGCTTTGTAGACGAAGTCACAAGAGAGATGGACTTCATATATGCCTATCTGGATGACTTTCTCATCTTCTCTCCCGACGAAGAAACGCACGAAGATCACTTGCGGCAGCTATTCACGAGGCTGAAGGAGTATGGGATGGTAATCAATCCATCTAAGTGCATCTTTGGTGTTCCGGAAGTCAAGTTCCTTGGGTACCACATCTCGGCAGACGGCACGAAACCCCTGGAAACGAAAGTTGAAGCCATTCAATCATTCCCTACGCCGAAAACTGTCAAAGAACTCAGGAGGTTTCTAGGGATGATAAACTTTTATCGCCGATTTATCCCTCAGGCCGCTCAACTCCAGGCTCCACTGCACAAGTTGCTAACTGGCTCCGTAAAAGGATCGCACCCAGTCGACCTGAAAGACGAAGAAGAAAAAGCTTTCCTCGACTGCAAAACTAGCCTTTGCCACGCAGCACTCCTAGCCCACCCGGACTGCAATGCTCCTCTCGCATTGGTCACAGACGCGTCCGATACAGCTGTGGGAGCCGTGCTCCAACAAAGAACAGAAGACGCCTGGCAACCACTCGCATTCTACTCCAAAAAGCTTAGTACAGCGCAGCAGAAATACTCACCTTATGATCGAGAACTGTTAGCGATCTACAAAGCCATCAAATATTTTGAGTACATGTTGGAAGCGCGAGTATTTACAGTTTTCACCGACCACAAACCCTTGTGCTACGCATTTTCGACCAAGAAGACAAACTGTTCACCGAGGCAATTCCGACACCTTGATTATGTATCCCAATATACGACCGACATTAGACACATCTCTGGAAAAAACAACGTCGTGGCGGATACGTTATCAAGAATCGAAGAACTTGAAAAGCCAGTCGATTTGTCACTACTCGCTGAGGCACAAGACTTTGATCAGGAGCTCAAGCAGATCTTAAACGGTGAAAAAGATTACAACATCACTTTAAAGAGACTCACCATACCAGGATCATCCACCGCATTATACTGTGACGACAGCACCTCAACTCTGCGACCATACGTGACACCTGAGTACAGACGGCAGATTTTCAATAGCCTTCACTCACTTAGCCACCCGGGGATAAAGGCATCCACCAGACTCGTTGCGGAACGTTTCGTGTGGCCGAGCATAAACAAGGATTGTCGTGAGTGGGCTCGATCCTGCGTAGCCTGTCAAAGGTCAAAGATAACGAGGCATGTACAAGCACCTTTGGGTACTTACCAGTTACCTAAGGCTCGGTTTACCCACGTGCATATTGACATAATTGGACCCATGCCTCCCTCACAAGGTTACAGATATTGCCTCACAGCTATAGACCGCTTTACGCGCTGGCCTGAGGCGATACCAATGATGGACATAACAGCTGAAACAGTGGCAAAATCACTCCTCACTACTTGGATTTCCAGATTTGGGTGCCCTACCGACATCGTTACAGATCGAGGAGCCCAATTCGAATCTGCTCTCTTCAAGCATCTGGCTCAGATATCCGGCTTCAAACATCAACGTACCACTGCGTACCACCCGGCCTGCAATGGGCTTATAGAACGAATTCACAGGCAGCTGAAGGCGGCAATTATCTGTCATGCACAGGAGAGCTGGACAGAAGCCCTACCATTAGTCCTGCTAGGAGTAAGGAGCGCCTACAAAGAAGAGTTGAAAACTTCATCCGCGGAATTGGTTTACGGTGAACCCCTCAGACTGCCTGGAGAATTTTTCCAACCTAGCACTGAAACAACATCCGATCTTACCAACTTCACCGCACGCCTGAAAAATATAACACAGAAACTTCAACCTGTACCTACCTCAAGGCATGGTCAGAAGAAGACGTTTGTATTCAAGGACTTGGCAACTTCCACCCACGTCTTCCTTCGAGAAGACGCTGTGCGTGGTGCACTGAAGCCAGCATACACAGGACCACACGCGGTGATCGAAAGAGGAGACAAGTACTTCAAGATACGGGTGAAAGGAAAGACTACCACCGTAACTATCGATCGCTTGAAGCCGGCATACTTACTCACTGAGACGACGCCAGGAGCTGCATCGAAGCAGGCATACTCTGAAAAAGAGAAGGAGAGAGAACCTGTAAAAGAGAAGAAGAGAGAACCTGAAAATGAGAAGAGAGTACCTGAAAAAGAGAAAATAAAAGGATTAGAGAAAGAAACGGTAACAAGGCATACCAGATCAGGCCGAAGAGTTACCTTCCCAGATTATTATCGCCCGTGAGACGGTCTCTGGGGGGGACTGATGTGGCGGTGCCACCCTTATATGTATATACCAATAAATACATAACATTTACTTATATACATAAATATAACATACTTAATTATATATATAACAGTATCATATAACTAACTACTCATATACTAAATAAACATAATAATACATAAGTTTTATACTACGTTCATAATAAGTACATACATAAACACATATTTACACACATACATAAGCATAAAGAAATACTTATTACAAGTAAACAAATAAATATATATTATAAAAAGCTAACTACAAAATCGACACATACCTACTTACCATCGCCGGCCCGGCCGGCCGTGTCGACATCAGTGGCTGCGCGCTCCAAACGGTACTTCGTGACGTATCGTCAACCGACATGCGCCCGCGGCTGCTTGCCGCGACGCGGCCCCCGCCAGTCCGATTCTCAACTCGACGCCGGACGCACGCCGCTTTGCGCTGTGACTCATTCGCTTTCGCTACGCTTTTCTTGTGCTTTCTTTCACTGTGTGCCTACCTAAACGCTTGTATGTGCTTTTTGGAACCATTACACGCTTAAGGAAAAAGCTGGTGTTTGTGTTTTCGTCCCTGCAACCCTTCTCAGCCCTGCACGTAAGTAGTAGTGATATAACACATAGATAGTGCATAACTACCACTACACAGTCACGTACAAGTTAAAGTTAAGTAGCTACGCATATTCAAAGGTCAAAATCTTCTTTCCTTGTAATAAATTTTTGTAAGAATTTACGACCTTGAGAAGGAATTTTACTATATCCAAAGTCATTTATTAGGCCGATAATCCATCAATCCTGTCCCTCGTATTCAAATTTAGACGCTATATTTCACTAGAAAATCGGGTGGACACTTGGACAGTGACCGATCGTATTCCGAAATACTTTACAGCGAAAACAGACGAATGCAATTCCGGCGACGTATCACGCTGACAGGTTATCCGTCTTCCGGATCGGAATATGTCCGTTAAACTCAGAGCGTGTGGTTAACCCATACAGACACATAAATTTCACGCAAGACTCGGATTGCTGGGTTACGGCGCTTTGCGATCGGAAGGGAATAGAATAAATGCATTTCATTCACGACGTTTGAGTGTCGTGTATTGGTTCTAGAGTTTTACTCTTGGAGGTTTTAGATTGCTTGATACTGTAGACTAAACATGATCTGTTGAGAAAATATTGGCAAATGTTATATACTGTATGAAAGATAGATTTTCGTCTTTTTACAAGCTTTGATTTAAATGCAATAACAGTAGTTTACGCAACTGTTACATAATGAGGGTCCTTAAAACACGACTGTTGATTTATGAAACGAGCCGTAGGCGAGTTTCATAATAATAGGATAGCACGAGTGCTTTAAGACCTAATTATGTATACAGTTGCATACACTACGTTATCTACATCCATAAATCTTCTATCATGTATTCAGGAACTATTGCTTGAAACGCAATTGTTCCTGTTCAATACAAAAGTGGTGCTCGTTGATGTTTTTTCTAAGCACGCACCAGTATCATAATGAAATGTAACATTATCTTACTACTTTTCTCTTTACGACATCGCTTGATGAAATTATGTATTTAGTGTTGTAACGGTGGTAATTTGCTAATCAAATCTGAACACATTATAGAGGATTTATGATATGGATGTAGATAAACCTAGTTAACGTCCCAATATTGATACATCAGGTAGTTTACCCAAGTTATAACGTAGGTGTTCAATATATTAATTTAATTTAATGTATTATATGAATGATATAGACTAAGACTAAGAGTCGTTACAAGTTTCAAATTATTTTGATTTCAAATCATGACAAAGATATTGGTAATTCCAATAAAGTGATTGTATTAGGATACGATGATTTTATTAAAGTTTTATAAAGTAACATAGACTTTTTTTTAATTTTATTGCGCTGTGTAAGTAGTAGAATTGAAGCGGGAAAAAAAAACAGTTTAGTTGTCCACAAAAATATTTATTTATTACCATTTTGTTTTTAGAAGCAAATCTTGACTAATTGCCTAATTAACCTTTCAAACATACATCGAGTTTTAATTAGCGCCGACTTCCTGAAAGGAAACATAATTTCTGACGTTTTCCTAAAACAACAAACGAATAGAACGTCAAAAGATTATCAATAAATAACATTTAATGAGCAGAAATAGACTCAAGTCAATAATAAATAGATTATATATAGGTATTTTGTTTGTCAACGGAAATAATAATGATCAAAGACTACTTTTCGTTTTCCTATTTCATTTCAATTTGTAGATTTAGATATTTAATGGAAGCCACTTTTGTAAAACGAATTCTACGCTTATCTTGACATTAAGACGACTTCCTGACTTGGCGGGGCGGGAGCGATATGTGACATTTTCTTCTTTGACGTAAACTTACTGACGTCGCAAAGATTCTCAGTTGATGGAATGCTGTCAGTATTACATTAATGCGCAGTAGTAATATCATGCGCAGAAGCGGACCAGTACTGCCTTCGCATCTCCCCGCTACCACGCATCCCGCGCCAGTCAGGAAGTACTCATTTAAATGTAGGGGCGCAGTAAAACGTGGTACTGAGTTGACTGACAGTTGACACTGACATTTGACAGTTTTCTCATATCGTACCGCCTTCGCACCGACAAATCAGGAAGTCGCCTAAGTGCCAAAGCAGACCCGCTCCCAGCATTTTTTTAACCTAACTGTGATTTAAATAGGTAGGGCCCAATAAAGCGATAGGTGTGCGCGGTGGGAGAGTGCCCTGGGGGAAATCCAGGGGTAACATCCGACACGACCACGCGGGCGGTTTAAACACTGGAATACTCTAAGAGTTTGCGCTCCAGTGAGATTGGTTGAGCGGCTTCAACCGAATCTGAGGTGTAGCTCCTAGCTAGTTGATGACAATAGGAGTACAACAACAACAACAACAAATATTCTTTATTGTTCACCAAAACCCTTTCACCCTTTGTTGACTTTGAGTTTGTCAATGACATATGCACTTATTGCATTGGATAGTCTACTAGTAATAGTCAACGCTAATGTACCTAATAGTTTTTATTACAAACTTACGATTTTTAGACTGTATGTATGTATTAGGCACTCTATTTCATAAGTGTTAAAGTAGAAGATTCAATGGGATAGAGTGGAGTGGGGTGTGTGTGTAATATTTAATATAAAAAAAACATGTTGCATACAAAATAACTGCATAATTTGGACTTAAATAAGTGATTAGATTAGTTATCATAAAAACAAAATGCATAAATGTTTGATTAATTTCATCGATTATACGTATAACGATGAACTGTTAAAATTTGTTCGGTTCTGGCACTTCGCCGGCCGCTATTTGCCAATATTCGCAACTTGGACCTGTCAATGCAAATCGGGACGAACGCGACATCGGGTAATATGGGTCATTCATTACACGGCTAAATTACGAACATTGGCAAGTGGCTGAACAATCCTAGGTAACGACTGTGCAAATAACTAGAAAGTAAAGTAGCGCTGTCGGTGACCGAGGCTGAATACATGCCTACCAACGACCGTCGGATTATTCCAGTGTCCTCCGAGAACTTGACTCGCTTCGATGGCTAGTTCAAGTGGATAGTTGAACATTCCAATATAAGGAGACTTTTGATTTCTTGGTCTTTGATTGGAGTTCAAGAGTCTAAGCTCAAGGTTTGTCAGGGAGCGATGGAGCATAGCATCTTGGGCGTGAAGTTAAAGGATAGCATTAGAAATACAATATACTATACTCCAAAACTAAAATGGCAGACGCAGCTGGAACGGCCGCCAAGTTAAGGCGCAGGGGTGGGCATGGGCAAGCTCTCTCCATACAAACTTTGTGTAAGTTTTTCTTTGCTTGTAATTGCACTAAATTTATGATTTTTTGGCCACTATGCTTATTTTTCTGTTCGCCATAACCTGGAGAAATATTTATATATTTTTGTTTTATTTTTTGTAATTTTTCCTTTTTTTCTTGAGGTTCTTTGTATATCCAATATTTACAAGCCATATATATATATATATTCGGGAGTGCCAAAACCGACGAATAAAAGCTGCACAGAGTTTGTATGGAGAAGGCCTTACCCTACCCTGCGCCTTAAATGGGATTTCGCTCAACACATCTCACATCTGCTGCTTGGCGGGGGACAACAACCAACAAATGAGTTCCACAGAAAGAAAAGGCGAGATAAACTCAATGACTTTGACAAAAACTGGTGGGAGACTCGTGGAAGAGCAAGAGCAGTGAGACCCTTAAATAATAATGTCAATAGATTTGTTTAACTCATCCATATTGCATGTTTTTATTCACCAGAAGTGAAGTTTAATATTAAATACCATTGCCCCGGGATATGGGATAAACAGTGTCCGGGATAAATAGCGCGAGGATAAACGGGACAGGATAAGCACCGAGATTATGCGAAAGCGGGATTTAAAGCCTTGGCGCTGAAATATGCTCGCCGGCTGGCGATTTACATAAGTGTAGATAGGTTAGTTGGTTCGAGACACTGTAACGACAAAACACGATATTTAAACCTTTATAGGCCGGGCCCAATAAAGCGATAGGACTGCGCGGCTGGCGAGCGGCCTGGAGAAAATCAAGGGGACTAGATAAAACTCCGACACGATCACGCTTGCGGTTAAAACAGTGGAACCCTCTAAGATTCTGCACGCCAGTGAGACTGGTTGAGCGGCTACAACTGAATCTGTAGCTCTAGTATAAGTTTTTTCGAAACATTAACTAATTCGAACGCGTTTGCGTTTTGTCTCAAAATGTATGAAAACGCTCTCACCGAGTTTGAAATACGCGCGTTCATCGGTTAGCAACAAATGTTATACTCGCTGTTTTAGTTTCCACTAGTGACCACCAGAGGCGATGTTCACGTTTTCATACCACTTTCATACATTTTGAGACAAAACGCAAACGCGTTCGAATTAGTTAGTGTTTCGAAAAAAACTTATACTAGAGCTACTGAGGTGTGAATGTAATCGAGCTATCGTGGGAGTTTTCTCGCTGGTTCACTAAACCGAGCCTGGCTGAGAAGAGCTGGACTCAGTAGCAGGAAGAATCTCAGCTAGACCTGGGCCGGACTGAGTCTACCCGGTATACGGCGATACCGGCACGAATAGGGACCATGTCATGTGTCTGTATTATCGCAATCGCGCGGTGGACGTCCCAGCCGGCAGGAATGCCTAAGTGTAAGTATTACATGTGACTTTGAATCTGTAAGTTGTAAGTTCAAATCACGGCTTGTAGGTACCACTGTTTTTTTTTTATATGAACAAAATACCATTTGATGTTTAACTGTCCGTGAAAGAAAACATCATGGTCTAACTGCTAGTCCCAGACTCAACACAGCGCATTCTCGGGAGTTCTGGCAACCTTACCACTAGGGACACAAAACTACAATACCTGCAGTAGTGTGGTAACTAGTGGCATTCCTAACTGACGGAAAACGAAGTATTCCTCTCCGTCACTCACATATGCAAGTGCGACAAAGAGGGAAATCATTCATTTTCGATTAGCATACAGGGCGCTTTTATCTGAAATAATATGTTTCCGCATCTAGCTATGTTTTCGATCTTTAACCTGAGCGCGTTTTCACTTTTGCCAGCTCTTCGCGTTATTATTAAGCTGAATATGCACGTACGTATTACCAATGTAAAGCCGTGTTTACACGAGCTATCTCTTTAAACTAGGACAGTTAGTATTAGGCTTAGGCTGGATTTTATAAATAATACACCTCATGTCGGTGAGTTACGACGAAAAATGTACGGAGTTACGAAAATTTGATGTGACATTTATTTTACGGAGCATTAGAAAAACCGGCTTCATAATGCCATAATTTTAACACCACTGCTAATGTACGGATACGGAGTTACGAAAATTTGATGTGAAATTTATTTTACGGAGCATTAGAAAAACCGGCTTCATAATGCCATAAAAACACCACTGCTTAGGTACATGGTAGCTGCATGGTATCGTGTTCAAGGTAGCAAACAAGGATACAGCCTGCTTGATGATAAACAGACACCATAGCGTATGGACGCTGTCGACTCCAAAAGACTAATAAGCTAGTTGCCGAATCTTTATTGAGTTGTGGATTCGTTGTGGCTGCCTGGTGGTAGATTGAACACGTGGTATATTGAAGGAAAGAAGGAACTTCTCCGAAAATTAGGGGACAAAACAAGAGACCCTCGCGCAGATAATTGCTAATCGCAATCCAGCGCGGGAATGCTGCCTGCGTGATAGGAACAATACCGAGTGGGGCTAGTTTTGATTCGTGTTTTTAATGTTTAATATTTAGTTTTAGTAAGTTTAGTTTAATTTTAGTTAATTTTACTTTTACATCCATAATTGTTCATTATTTAAGAGTTAGGCGACTTCCTGACTTGGCGGGGCGGGATCGATATGTGACATTTTCTTCTTTGACGTAAACTTACTGGCGTCGCAAAGATTCCCACTTGACAGAATACTGTCAGTATTACAATTGCGCAGTAGTAATATTATGCGCAGAAGCGGACCAGTACTGCATTCACATCGTCCCGCTTCCGCGCATCCCGCGCCAGTCAGGAAGCACTCATTTATATGTAGGGGCGCAGTAAAAACTTATACTGAGTTGACTGACAGTTCACACCGACATTTGACAGTTTTCTCATATCGTACCGCCTCCGCACCGACAAATCAGGAAGTCGCCTTATACTGAAACAAAGTTCTTATAGTACGGGAAGTAGTGTCACCCAATGTATGGGAGGTGCACATTTTGGTATCGGATGAATTCAATTGGCACAGATGTAACATACGTCAATATAAGTTAATTTAGCCTGGTAGCGATCCGCCACCCCCCGGCGGGTAGGGAGGGGGGGCTTTGAGTCCCATTTTTCGGGTTTTCATAAAAAAACTCATAAACGGCGACGCATAGGGAAAAACATTCTTAGGCATAAGTAATCTAACTAAAATTATCTACATAAAAGGTTATATACACTTTGTCGCTAGGATTAATATTTAATGAGATTTTAAATGGGGAATGTAAAATTATATGAAAATTTAAGTGGCTATTAATTCCTTTGTTTTTCAATATTTTTAAAAACAAAAAATACTATAATTATGCTCTCAATGAGCTCTACTCATTGATACCCCACTCGATAGGGCCCCCCCCTTTAACTCTATGTAAAACCCGGCAAAAAATATTTTTGAAAAAAATGTTTAGCCTTGGGTCAATATGATGCTTAAATGGTAAAAATTTGAAGACTGTACAAAAGACAGAAAAGGCTGGTGATTGCTCCACCGAGAGAAGTTAAGTTTAAAATAAAAGAAGAAAAAAGAAGTGTTATTATTGCTGCGGTTTTCTGTAACTGATGTGCCGTTGTTTTAAAAACACATTCAAGTAAAAATACAAAACTGAGGACTATTTCAAAAACTAACTTAATACTACATCATAAAACACCAAGAGAAGTTCAGACGTTATCATATCAAACACTTCTGCAAGAAATCTCACAATATGACTCATAATACACCGTGCCGAATCAAACTGCTCCAGCCGTTTTCATTTAAGTAACAACCCATTTAGAAACAAAATTAAATGTTGCGTCGGTATTTCATTCTGTTTCCGATGCAATCGCAAGGAATACCCACGGTAGCGCAGTTGGTTAAGAGCGATATGGGCGGATTCCATTCAAATTCTAAACCCTAATATATTATTTTAAATCAATATTTGTATTATTTAGGGTATCAATTTTTAATAAATGATTTTATATACCATATTTTTGCTTTTTATTTTTTCACTTTGATTTAAAATTGCGATGCGATTGCGAACCATTGTCAAAGTACTGAACCTCTACTCTACTTAGTATAAGTGTAAAAAAAAAAACACTTACGACCGCGTTTGCGTTTAGTCTCATTTTCTAGGGCATCGCGAGCAGCGCTTCTGGTGGCCTTATATTATTAGGTGGTAACAATTTTTTGCCATACGAATTAAGACTAAACGCAAACGCGTTCGTTTGTGTTTTGTTTCGAAGAAACTTATACTAGAGTTAAAGAAATCTCAGTTACCGAGCGCCGGTCCTCGCTCATTCCGTTGCTCTAGTATAAGTTTTTCCGAAACATTAACTAATTCGAACGCGTTTGCGTTTTATCTCAAAATGTATGAAAACGCTCTCACCGAGTTTGAAATAGGCGCATTCATCGGTAAGTAACAAATGTTATACTCGCTGTTTTAGTTTCCACTAGTGATCACCAGAGGCGCTGTTCACGTTTTTATACCACTTTCATACATTTTGAGACAAAACGCAAACGCGTTCGAATTAGTTAATGTTTCGAAAAAACTTATACTAGAGCTATAGAGGTACAGAAATTTCAGTGACCGAGCGCCGGTCCTCGCTCGTTCCGAACTCGGCTCGGTATCCTTAACGTATTCGAACCAGTAAACTCGTGCCGGATGCGGCACGGTATTGCTTCATGTCCTCCGGCTACAGACAGACGGCCAAGTTTAAAACAGGAAAGTTATATAGTTTGCAGTACCGACAGTGACATATCACTTACCGTTCTTCTGTATCATTTATCTTCATAAACTTGTAAGTTTATATAAACTTTCTTGAAGGAATGACTTGTGCGAGATAAACCGTTTGTGTGCGGTATATTCCAAAATCTTATTTTATACATATTTTTCAACAAGTTTGACATTGAATAAAAATATCATCATCATCATCACCATATCAGCCGAAAGACGTCCACTGCTGGACATAGGCCTCCCCCAAAGAGTGCCACAATGACCGGTCTTGCGCCACCTGCATCCAGCGGACTCCCGCGACCTTTACCAGGTCATCAGTCCACCTACCTGGGGGGTCTACCCACGCTGCGCCTTCCGGTCCGTGGTCGCCACTTGAGAACCTTTCGGCCCCAACGGCCATCGGTTCTACGTGCAATGTGCCCCGCCCACTGCCAGTTAAGTTTAGCGATTCAAAAGGCTATATCGGTTACTTTGGTTCTGCTACGGATGGCCTCATTTCTGATGCGATCACGCAGAGAAACTCCCAGCATAGCCCTCTCCATTGCCCTCTGAGTGACTTTGAGCCTTCTTATGAGGCCCATGGTGAGCGACCACGTTTCCGTACCATATGTCATCACTGGCAACACACACTGGTCAAAGACTCTCGTCTTGAGACACTGCGGAATATTGGACGAAAAGATATGCCGTAGCTTCCCGAACGCTGCCCAGGTCAGCAGCAGGTCAGGTCATCAGTCCACCTTGTGGGGGATAAAAATATAAGTAAAGCCTATTTATACTTCCGTTGTCCTATATAGTAAACAAACGCTTTTTGAAGACGTTAATCATTATCACACTTTACTCTTAGGATCACAATACTTTGTGAGCTTCTTTTAAGTAAGTATACAACAACATTTTACCTTAGTGATGATTATTGTGTAATGCTACAGAAAGGGGTGATAATGATTAATGTTTTCAAGGAGATTTAGTTTACATGATAGGACAATTAAGTATGAATAGACTGTATAGTCCAAATTATAGGTCATTGGTTATACTATAACCGTTATATAACCGTTATAGCCTATTGGTTAGTGACTCTGCATAAGAAGCTGACGGTCCTATACGTTCGAATCCCGCGCGGTAATCACGTAACTTTTCCAACGTACGGTACGCATATTTTAATGTCATTTTTAGTAGGTATGGTATTTGACATTTATGATTTATATCGTACGTACTACCGTTCGAAACAGTTACGTGATTACCCCGCCGGTAAGGGAAAGATTTGTGCGTCGAGCATGATTATTATTTGATTTTACTTATATATATATATATATATATATATATATATATATATATGTGTACCTTATTAAGTATTTATAAAGGATGATTCACGCTAGACCGTTCCGTGTCCGGGCCGGCCCGTTTTCTAGTACAAACAATCGACGGCCGTCGCGCGTTCTGTATTAGAAAACGGGCCGGCCCGGACACGGAACGGTCTAGCGTGAATCATCCTTAACTATTAAATATATTTTCGATATCTAGTATACATCAGTAAATTTTATAATTTAGTGATTAAATTATGATTTCGTCATGAAATGTTAATGATTCTTCATGAATAAACATGCCGGAATGCCGAATCATTCTGCTACTGCATGGAGTAAATATTACGTTTCAGCCGAAACTTATATCATTTGTGTACTAGATGCATTCAAATTAACAATTTCAATCAATTCAAATACACAGCACAAGTTTTGATTTGGACCAAACTGTAGAAACAGGAGCGATTGTAGTTGTTCAGGCCGTGGAAGGAGGTGAGAAATAATGAAGATGTTCTTTAAATTGACTCTCTTTACTTAATACAAAAATACATAATTAAAATGCGTATGCGCTCGGTAGTTGGTAGAATGAGAGAGGGGCGCGGTCCTACTTAGTCCCGCTGGCTGGCCACTGACGCATGTAAGTGTGTGTGTGCCTGTGTATGCATAGCACACATACGCTGGGCGTTAACATGTTGCCCCCCAGGAACAACGTTCTGGTCCTCCGCTGGCAGACGGCAGAGACGATTGAAGGCACGCCGGAGGGTTCCAGACGCGGTGAGTACGTCGGCCACGCAGGTCACGCTGTCAGGGCCCGGTTAAAGTTGTGTTACTCGTCCCAGTAACCATTGATTGGGAGGCACCATTTCTCCCAAATTGAGTTTTCCTCCAGGTTTGGTTCATTTCTGACGTTTTTAGAGTTCTGAAACGTATTCGTTGTAAAATCGGTTCCAAAAATGAGCCTTTGGTCGTTGCTTTATCAGGTAGGTAACGTGACAATGTGTGTATAGCAGCAGTTTCGGAACCTTGAGGAGTTGAAAGCAACGTGTCCGTTCGCCCGATCAGAAAATGAAAAAGGTTCAAGGCTGACAGATCCAAGTGGAAAATAAGGGCGTAAGGTAAGAAGCCTCGACTTGTGCCAAGACCGTGATTGGCTCCTCGTAAGTTAAGTTATTGGAAGAAATCATTCTCTTTAAGTGATACTTCACTAATCTCACTGCACTTTCAGCAAATCCATTAAAATGGGGACTATACGCTGGCGAAAAATAAAAGTTAATTGAGAGTTTTGACGCTTCAGAAGTAATGTTGCTAGAATTTGTTTTAGGAATCGAGATAATTCGGTGCAACATTACTCTCACAGTGCTCCCACAAAGCATCTGCAATTGTCCGAATAAATGTTAGCAGGCTTTCCTCTGCGGGCTGTAAATCGGTGTAGTGCAGCTAAAATTGTTTCACTGCTCAGATCAGTCACAAGCTCTATATGAACAGCTTTTACGGCCAAGCAGACAAAAATGCATAAATAAACTTTAATTGTTTTGCCACCTCTACCTTTTCGGTTCAACATCATTACTAGACCGATGCATGCATGAGTACAGTGTGGTAATATCTAAAAAGAAGAACAATCATGTGATGGGTTGAGGTTGAGTATAGAAGTATAGGGTGTTTTGTGTCACCCTCAGAAGGTCTCATGTGTTAAAAAAAGGTTTAGTTTATTAAGCTAATTTTTAACAGACAGGTTTGTTAAGTTGTTTCAAAGTTTTGTATTCCTCAGAAAAGGTTCCACGTTGAGAAATTCTACATAAATCTTCGAACGAGGAATTAAGTTCGTTCAATTTTAAGTGTCCTAAGTCTATGTATATAATGCATAAAATGGATCCTTAGTAAACCTGCGCTCTAGCGATTGAACCCTAGCTAACGCTCGGTCATATGAGTCCCCAATTTGTTGGGAGACTCCTTCCATTGATATTTTGTTTATGATGAGGCACAGATTTGTGTTAAAAAAACTGTGTTAGTTGAACATGTGGTTGATCATCATGTGTAATAATGGCATGGTTGCAATGGACTGTATTTGGCTGTTTGTTTGTTTGTACGGGGCCGGAAATTAACCATCCAAACTTGGTTTTACTTAACGTCGGCATGTTTTTACCTAATGAAATGTTATGCGAGCATAGCACGGTCCAGAAAATATCGGCTCCAAGAAGCATGTCTACTTCAGATGGTATGTTGAATGTTGGATCAGCTAGTGTAATATTTGGAGGAATATTTAACAACGTCTCATTTATGCGCACTGTAGGTAATTGTTGCGTGATACGTGGAACAACGAAACAATTTATGTTTGCTTTGAACGGTTCGATAAGTGACGATAAAGTGATATCGCATTGTTTTGTCAAACGAAGAGTTTGTGTGTTCAACCCTTCAACTAACGACGAGGTCGAAGCGGTTGGTAAGTTTAACTTTGTACATAATTTTTGAGTAATAAAGCTCGACGTGCTCCCATTGTCTAATAAAGCGCGAACTGTGTGTTTTTGTCCGTTTTGATCGGTAACGTGAATTAATGCTGTGGACAAAAGCACGCAGTTGCCTTGAACAGCTGACAAAGTAATGTTACTTTGTGAGTCATCACTTTCTTTTTCTGTATAATATTCTTCTGTTTCAGGGGACTCTAGTGAATCCACCGGCGGAGGCAGCGAGGGTGCGGCGCAGAGAGCGACGCTGCTGTGCGGCGAGGATGCAGCCGCAGGAGCCGCGTCATGGGAATGCAATAGGCTATTAAGGGATTTATTGCACAAACGACACGGACCAATTCTACAAGCGTTTGAGCTATGTCCTTGTCGCAAGCAGTTCAAGCATAATTTTAACGCTTTAGCCTTTTGCATTCTCACGTCTAACGAGAAAGATTTAAATTTAAGGCAACGATAAAGTGCATGGTTATTGTTACACAATGGACACATGTACTGTTTTTCAGGAGGAGGAGATTGAGAACTGACCACTAACGCTTTATGGCGGTTGTGTGTGACGTCACTGTATCGGCGCTTGTGAGTATCCTCCATTGTTTCTAATAAATCTGCACGACCTTTGATAAATTGCAAAAACATCGCAAGAGTAGGTAACTCCGCCAAAGTGCTACGGTGTCCTTCCCAGTCACGCGTAGTAGCGGTGTCAAATTTTTGTGAAATTATATATATAATAAGAATGTCCCAGTGCTCAGTGGGCAATTTAAGGGTTTTTAGTGCTCGTAAATTCCTATTGACGGTGTCGATGATGTTACGCAACGCTTTTGAATTCTCTTTACCTAATGTTTCAATGCCGAATATAGCTTGCAAGTGATTATTAACGAGAAGTCGCTTATTATTAAATCTCTCGCAGAGCAAATCCCAAGCTACTTCGTAATTTTCAGCCGAGAAGTCAAGCGATCGTACAATCAAAGCGGCACTATCTTTTAATGCAGCGCGTAAGTAGTGAAATTTGTTTATTTTAGGTATTGATTCATCTAAGTGTATAAGCGAGCTAAATGTGTCATGAAATTCCAGCCAGTCCTGATATTGTCCCGAAAAGCTAGGCAAATGTATAGTTGGCAATTTGATGTTTGGCCTTCCGTGATGCCCACAAGAACCTGAGCCTGACCTGGACTCCTGCGCGAGGCCCGCAGAGGTCCCGCTTCTCTCCAACACCTCTCGAGCCAGCGCGACTGCAGCGAAGTACCTCGATTCGAAAGTCTCACGATCCGAGTATTGTTCATCTGGAATTTCAGACAGGTTTTCTATGTCAGATTGCACAGAATCATAATCTGAATATATTTCTTCAATCTTTGTCAATCGAATGTTTAGTTCGCTAGCCTGTAGTCTGCTTAGTTGCGGACAGCTTTCTACAGATTTTAAATAGTTTTCAAACTGCGTAACTTTAGTTTTGAATGTAGCTCGTTGTTTAATTAGTACTTTTATATCGATTTTATCCATTTTTCTTAGGCACTGAAATAGTTTAGGTACCTACTTACTATAAGTAATTATTCGCTGCAAGCAAGAAAATAAGTCAACAAACTGTTTATAACAATGAAAATAAATGATTGGAATTATTTAGGATACTTAAATGTTGTTTTTATGCTGCGTAAAGGTGGTGCAGTGAGATATGTGAAGTTCGTAAACAGCTAAGTAGCAAGCAGATAAGCCGGGTTGCAGTTACCGGGCGCCGAGCGATTCAAGGTCAAGGTCCGCCCGCGCGCTAAGCAACAGCTGGAATGTACAAAAAACACTGCAATTAACACTACGAGTAACTATGTTTGTCCAGGCACAAGCTTTGGGTCTTGAAGAAAGATATATGAAGTAGTTACTCAATTCGAAAATGATATTGATTAGCATAGGAATTTAAAGCAGGATATTTACCTACTTATTGCAATACTACTCGTATGTATGTATGTAAATTACTATGAAATATCTCTAAATGGGTGTACACAATTGTTAATTACTTCTTGATTAGAATGACTTATTCATTGATTACTTATTGATGATTTGCGTTTGAGGTGCAATTGTAAAATATGTGATGAAATTTGTAATAAGCCGTTTACTATGACTTTAAAAACAAGTAGGTACTGTAAATGTTGTTTAGAACTTATTTAAGGGCACGTAATTAGGATGATTCGCATTAAAGTGCGATTTAACGTAAGAATATTATGAATGTTTACCGTTAGGTATGATGCAAATGATGCAATTAGATATGTAAGAAATTCGCGTTTAAAGTGCGAAATAAAACTACACAAACACTTAAAGAGGGATTCGTCTAGCAGAGAAAAGATCGGAACGAACTCACGTTAACGCTACTCTCCCAGGTTCTCACTTTCACTTTCACTTCTTCTGTAGGTATAGTAGGCGTGATAACTCCTTCCGATTAATGGCAATTCTCTTGACTGGTAAATCTTCTGCTCCTTAATAGTGCTCGTAACTACGTAGTTTGATGTAGAACACCTTTTCTCGAAATGTCCACGTAACGTTCCGTTAACTGTTCGCGATCCTTTGTTCCCTTGTGCGCGGCAGTGGTTCTTCTTTATTATCCGGACTCTCTTTACTTAATACAAAAATACATAATTAAAATGCGTATGCGCTCGGTAGTTGGTAGAATGAGAGAGGGGCGCGGTCCTACTTAGTCCCGCTGGCTGGCCACTGACGCATGTAAGTGTGTGTGTGCCTGTGTATGCATAGCACACATACGCTGGGCGTTAACACAAACATATAGTAGGTACCTAGTACTAACTCTTCAAGGTTTCCGCTTTATGGTTCAGATTATTTCATAATTGCATTAAACTAGTGGCTGCAAATATTATTTAAGTACCTTGTGGTCGATGGCTGCCTTTATAAAAAAAGACTTTATTTTATAATTATTAAACCTGCTCACATTTTTTTTTTAAATGCAACCCGCTGAAGACAACAGGCGGCCATGCCAATCATTTTTGCCCATGCTATAGCGGAGACAGTTCGCCCGCTACGTCAATTAGGATAACACTCTGCCTTTTTTAGGGTTCCGTAGTAAACAAGGAACCCTTATAGTTTCGCCATGTCCGTCCGTCCGTCCGTCCGTCCGTCCGTCCGTCCGTCCGTCCGACCCCCGTTTTTCTCAGTAACCGTTAGTACTATAAAGCTGTAATTTGGCATGAGTATACATATCAATGACGCCGACAAAACGGTAGAATAAAATCTTAAAAAAAAATTTTTTTTAGGGTACCTCCCCTACATGTAAAGTGGTGGTGCAATTTTTTTTTCTGCCAAACCCCATCGTGTGGGGTATCGTTGGATAGCTCTTTTAAAAATATTATTAGGTTTTTAAAAGCATTTTTTGATTAAAGAATTGGTTAGCGTGATATTAAGCTTTGAAGTGATAATTTTAGCTATGGTCAAGTGTCCCCCCCCCCCTGCCAGCTAAACGGTGGCTACTAGGCATGTGAAAAAAATCATGGTAGTAGTAAATACGATGAATTTAAAAGGAAAACTATCACAGCTAAGTAGACATTACTAGTTAACGAGTAATAGTCGAACTTCAGAAATGTACTTTGCAAAAGCAAACTTTCGTACAATTTCCATTGATACCTTAGATAATGTTGTTAATTCTGTCAAAAACATAGTAAATATAAGTTTGCGAACTTTTTAGTCCATATAATGTAACGGGTAGACGACTACGGAACCCTACCTTGCGCGTGGCCCGACACGCACTTGGCCGGTTTTTTTTACTGGTAGCATCTGGCCATGTAAGTCAATGTTCCAGTGCAATATTTCACTTAGTATCTGGAACATTAATCATAAAATCAGCTAAAAGCATCGAGACGGGAGCGCGGGTCATCAGTTTTCATTTCATGTTCGCTGGCGAGAAAAACTGTCACGTCGCCGCAAGTTTCATGTGAAACCTAATTTAAACTTCATCCGACTTGATAAAGTTTATATTAAGATATTTGGGTTTTGTATTCTTGTTATCCACTGCCTGTATCTGAGCGGTGAAGCAACTGTATCTGAGCGGTGAGGCAGGCGACTTACAATCCAGGTCGTGGATCGGAACACCGAAATAGGTAATCGGCTAGGTATTACCACTTTCGAGTTTGCCATCTGAGACATAGAATATAGTGTCTTAAATTCTAAAAAAATATGTGTGTTACATAAGGATCTTGTCTACTCAAAATCGCAGTCTGATGAATTTCACTCGATAGAAAATAATCGCAAAGTTACCCCTTTTTTGGAATGTTTTTCAATATTACGATCAATTACAGATCCTAAATAGTTATAGACAAATTCGAAAGGTTTGCTTTGATAAAATGATTGGCTTAATATTTACGAAAACTACGCGCAGAGCTTCCGTAGAGTGCGGGATGGCTAATTGCAAACTCACGCGTGTTAGAGCGGGACATTTGCATTGGGGATACCTCCCCTTAAGAATGTAACTTTCTAAGCCTACTTGTTACTACCAGCTACTGCCCGCGACTTCATCCACGTAAACGTCCACTCCTTATTTCATCCCTTTGAGTTGAGGGATAAAAGTGTTCTATGTGTTAATCCAGGCTATAAGCAAGGTGCAAACCTTGGTATACACCAATATTACCAATACCACGTCTTATCATAATCCGTTTAGCTGTTTTTGCGTGAGTGAGTAACAAACATTCAATGATCTAAATATCTTAACATCCGCAACGCCATAGCCACGCCCGCAACGCGTGTTTATAATTGCATAAATGTAAATAGGTAATAGCCCTTATTTTTTGCTTTTCATTCCAATCGGAAAGAACAGGGTTGTTATTGTACCTAATTAAAACGTATGGGGTCGCACTAATTCCATATATAGGCATAGTGATTATTTTGTTTTTTTCGCACGTGTAGAAAGAGTTGCGTGTATTCCCTTTGCATGTTAATGTGTTTTGACGACAATGGGTTTATAGGTTGGGCCTAATAGATAGATAGATAGATAAATGTTTCTTTATTCATTGCCACAGAAGACACATAATATTACAAAAAAAAACAAAAGAAGAAAAACATACACAAAAGCACAAGTGTGTCCCCGCGGCAGTGACACTGGCTCAGAATAAGGCGACTTCCTGACTTGGCGAGGCGGGATCGATATGTGACATTTTCTTATTTGACGTAAACTTACTGACGTCGCAAAGATTCCCACTTGACGGAATACTGTCAGTATTACTTTTGCGCAGTAGTAATATTATGCGCAGAAGCGGACCAGTACTGCCTTCGCATCGTCCCGCTTCCGCGCATCCCGCGCCAGTCAGGAAGCACTCATTTAAATGTAGGGGCGCAGTAAAAAGTAGTACTGAGTTGACTGACAGTTGACACTGACATTTGACAGTTTTCTCATATCGTACCGCCTCCGCATCGACAAATCAGGAAGTCGCCTTATGCTGAGGTGTTAGATAGACACCTACAGCGCTGATAGCGATAGGCGTGCGCGGTTGAAGAGTAGCTTGGGGGAAAATCCAGGGGGAGCCGACACGACCACGCGGGCGGGCGGTTTAAATCCTAGTATGCTCTAGGAGTTTGCGCTCCAGTGAGATTTGTTGAGCAGCTTCAACCGAATTTGAGGTGCGAGTGGAATAATAGAACTACTGAGAGTTTTGTCACTCGTTCACTAAACCTAGCCTAGCTGAGAATCGGATACGTATGAATCTAAATCGTTTCGAGTTTATTGCGCATATCACGATAAGTATTATCATAATAGTTACGTAAGTAAAACCACTTTCGCAAATTCCACCCATCAATATTTACGTATATAATAACATTTTGATATCCACCTGTTGTCATACCGGGCACATGATCCATCATAGTGCTCTTACCCTAATAGAATTGGGACCAATTCAATTGTTACACTAGCTCAATTTAGTTCATCATGTCGGACTTCAACAATAATATCTAGTTTTCTTTCTGGGTTGCAAGGTCAGATGGCAGTTACTTTCATAACAATACATTAGAGGTATTGGCGTGGCCAGGAAGGTGGCAAATGCAGGCTGTATTTGCTTAAGCGGACAAGCTTGCGAGTCCGTTTAGTTATAATACGAAGTCTGCTATTGCCATTCCGACTGAAGCCAAATAATGTATAGGCTTGTCTCAAAAATGAGAAAATCAATACGAAATATCAATTAAGGTTTAATAAACATAACCACAAAACACGAACCTCCGTTTATTTTTAACATAATCACATTTATATTTTTCTATAGATTTTCCCATTTTAATCGGCTGTAAAAATTAAAAAAAACTTATGTGTGTATCTATCAAGGACTATTAAACTCTTGAACCACTACCAATTATAAGCGGTGAAGTGTGAATTGTTCAATAGCCTTCAAGCCTCTAATATTCTACTCGAAAACAAAAGCGAAATACAACGTTGAACACTTTGTTCTAATAAGCTCGAGTTTAATGAAGCAGGAATTTTGTGGCTCATTATGTTAGTTTGTTACAAAGTTAAATATTGCCCGGTGACCTGTAAAACAAATTAAATAGCCTAGGTTATATGTGAATCCATATTCCATACTCCATATAATATTATAAATGCGAAAGTGTGTCTGCCTGTTACCTCTCCACGTCCAAACTGCTGAAATAATTTGGTATGAAAAGATAGTTCAAGTACCGGGACATAATACATAGGACATGTGGATAATATATATTTTTTTTTATAACAGAAAGCATCCCTTAAAGGTTTGGAAGTTTTTATGAAAGAGCTATAACCAGGTAAGGGTCTGAACCAATTCTACGCAGACAAAGTCGCGGGAAAAAGCTAGTACCTATTACATAATACAACTTATAATCATCATCCTAGACTTCTCTTAATTAATTAATTAATTTAATTTATTTTATTTATTCAGACAACATGGGTCCATCGAGTCGTTAGTTTTGTTACTTATCCTATGTTAGTTGAATAAATTAATTAAGTTAAGTTAGTTAAGTTTACTTAAGTTAGTTTTAAGTGTCAAATCATACCCTTATAGAGCCGGGAGTCCACTTTGACACTCTTGGTTAGATTCCTTTGGCGTACCTAGGCACTAATTTTACGATACCTACTGCCATCTGACCACCCAATACAGAAGGAAAGACCTTGTTGGGAGACCGGTTTCCTCACCACGCTTTCTGTCACCGGAAAGTATTCTAAAAATATTAAAATAACCGGAAAACCTTCCAATATTCCCGTTAATTTCCATTAGATGGGCATTTTCACATTAAAGTGTACCCCCTTCTTCTTTTTCGGATCTAGGAACTTTGGTTTTTCTGACTCAGAATCACGAGTACTATTGATACAGATAAAGAAAAAAAATGTCCTCGATTTTTCATACAAATTTTCGGTGACGAGCCATATAAACTGTATGAAAAAAGCGTCACAAAACTGACTGTTTTTTGGGGGACACTTTTTTTCTTCACGGAAATGGATAATAATCGTGATTCTGAGTCAGAAAACCGAAAATTACCTAGATCCGAAAAAAAGTAGGGGGTACACTTTAAAGTGAAAATGCCCAGGATACGAAGCCCTACAAACTCAACACACTCCGACCCCGAACAATAACTTAAATTACAAAATAATCCCGAACTACGAACTGAGATTCCCGATAATAGTCAACAAATCTACCGAAAGTCTTTACAAAGACACCGGTGCGGGAAATAACCGGATAATACCGGTTCTCGGCGGTTCGAAGTACACTCAGCCGAGGCGAGTATTGGCTAGTTTATATTTTACACCCGGTTGTAGCACGGTAGAATTATGTTTGACAGTATATTAACTTCAGTATAATATTTTTAACAACGATTTGGTGATATAATATATTGGTGTCATGTTGTAGGTAAGTTATATGAATAAATGAATTGAATTGAACTTAGAGATTTCTTTAAACGGGTTTAACGCGATATTTACAGTGAGAAAACTGTACATCAATAATTTGGTGATTTCACGTAAAGATCTCTACTTTAAAAGTAATAATCACCATCTTCTTCTTCTCTAAAAACGGCTTTCCATCAATGATGATTTCGCTAATCAATACTTGTTCAAAGACGTTGTTCGGTAACGACGCCATGACAGTAGGCAACTGGTTTTGTTCGGTAGTGGATTCAGCTCGTCGTCGCGCCGACCACGTGAGTTCACCAACGCGGCGACGAGCAAAATCTAATAATCAACAAAAAGTGCAACGTACAAAACGTCACTCGAACTGAGCTGTCAATTGAATATCAAATCAGCAAGGACACATCTCTTGGCGTGTGTTTCTTGAATTCCTTTTTGTAAACTGGTAATTTGCACTTCTTGGAGGGAGGTGATAAAGACAGCCATGCGATGGTTTATTGGACTCCTAATTTGTATAAATCTGCCAGCGCGGTTGATGTTAATTTGGTTCGCAATTATGCGGTCTTGTGAGTACCACGGCGACAGCTCCGTGCATCCAGGCCTACGGAGGCCTACGGCAAGTAGCACTAATTTTGTCCACAGGACTCGCATGGTACTATAGCTGGAGTCCTGGGGCATACGCCGAGAAAAGAAGACCGTCACAAAAGAGAGCGATGAACTCTAGTTCATAAGTTAGTAGGCGATGCCGGGGACCGATTTTTGAGTGTCGAACGCTCGACTTTTCACTCGAGATCTGTCAAAAAACTATGATGATTTGACAGATGTCGAGTGAAAATCGAGCGTTCACTTTATACTTTACGTGAAATCACCTAAATTATTGATGAACAGCTTTCTCCAAGTATGTATTTACCTTTCCCAACCCGCGCATTTTCCTTCGTGTTGTTCTAACTGTAGTTGTTCCATATAAGCATGTGTTCCTCTCTAAAAACTGGTTCGAATGGCATCATAATAAAAAAATGCATATTCCCAATTTACCACCCTATTGTAAATATCGGTAACTTTGATGCGTTGCCGAATGAACTCCTTCCGTATACTCTAAATATCAATCTGGAAGAGATCGCTCATTAGCGATAAGACTACCTGTTGTTTGCCTCTACTTATTGTCTTTATGTATTGTACTGTGTTATTTTTGTTGAGGTTGTGCAATATAGAGTATTTTTATCAATGTATTGTATCAATTTATGAAGTTAAAATACTGGATTATTTAGTATTGTCCCGCCCGTAAGCTAGTCCGTAGCAGATGTGGCTTAACGGAGCTAAGTTACGGTATCGGTCCGTTGAGTTTACAGAATACCGTCCCAAGGAAGTTTACTGAAGTGTTTGCCAAGAGCCTGTTGGTTGTAAATATACTGGTTTTGATATTTTACAATTTTACGTCTATAGACGGTGAAGATAATTTATTCAATAACATGAAGAGTTACATTTCTAAGAAAGCTAGGAAAGCCTAAATAGATTTTTCTCAAAAATAATATGTAATGTTCTCATAACATCTGTGAAGATAGTATTCGAAAGTGGCTCATCCTGGACAGTTGCCAGAAGAGTCCAGGAAGTAACACCTACTGTCCAGGAAGTAAGTATGTAAATCCCATTACATATCATAATATTTGAATTTAGAACTAGAAAATAAAGTTGGCAGTTTTTGACATTAAAAAAAAATGTAGGTACCATGGAAGTTGACGTGTCCGTATTGCACGACGTGAATTGGCGGGAAATACAGTTCAATCATGTTTTTAACTATTTCGAGACTAATTTAGAAATTAACATGAATAGATTAAATGAAATTAAATACTAATAGTAAACATTAAATAAATACGATTCTATTTACGATGAATTAAATACGATTTTATAAATCTATTCTATTGGGGTTGTGGCATAATATCAGTGTCTTAACACAACATTTAGCTAAAAAAAGTTCACTTGTATTTTGACGGGACTGACTTCATTGATTTAATATAGATAGATAGATAGATAGATAGATATCATTTATTGTATTGATTATACATTGTCAAGAACATTATCAAATTATAAATAACTTAGAATAAATTTACAATATAAATTAATCAATAGGAACAATTGCGAAAAATATATTAGATTTAAATAATTTAATGAATGTCAAATACATATCATGTTTTGATACATTCATTCACCAATCGTTATTCGTCCAGAAACTCTTTGACAGAATAATAGGCTTTCCTCGTGCAATGCGCTCTAAGTCTACGAGTAAAAGCGCTTTCCGTGCTAGCAATTTTGATTTCTTCAGGTATTTTGTTGTAGATCTTAGGACCCATTACACCGAGGAATCTGCCTGTTTTCTTTAACCTGTGTACTGGGACGGCCAGCCCCGGTTTCCTTCTAGCAGAGTAGGTTTTAGCCATTGAAAACTCATGTAAGTTCCTTCTTACATATTTACCTACTTCGAATATAAGCAAAGAAGGCACTGTCATGACTCCAAGATGTATAAATAGTTGTCTCGCTGGATCGTCCTGAGGCACACGGCATATCAAGCGGATGACTTTCTTCTGCAGAATGAACGGCCGATCTCTATCAGCTGCTAAGCCCCATAGATCGATTCCGCGTGTTAAGTGCGAGTGAAAGTACGCATAGTATGCCGTGAGTAGGTTCTCCAGTGACAGAGTACGTCTTAGGCGAGTTAATGCGTAGTAGGCCGAGTTCAGTTTTGCACACAGTGCGTCGATGTGCTCGCCCCACTGTAAACCGCTATCAAATGTAAAACCCACGTAACAAGCATGATTTACCGGTTCTATCTGGGTACCACCAACAGTCACATCTAGCACTGGTTGCAACTTGCAGCTAAGGGTGAATGATGAATATACCAACCATCGTAGGGTTGCCAATGCCATACGTCCCGGTACGCCGGGCCGGGCCATGTCCCGGTTTGAAGTGTGGTGTCCCGATCAATCAATCAATTATCAATTCATTTATTCATAAACAATAAATACATTGTGTTTGGTGTTTGGATCAATAAGCAAATTGTCCCGGTTTGAAAAGCCTACTTAATTAGTAGCCAGGCAAGCTAGATAATTAAGCAAGGGCGCTCATTTCACGCGTATTGAGCACTGTAATGTGCTTCCTAGTGGAGTAAAACTGGCCTACCGCCCGAAGTACTATGTCCCTCTCTATCTGTTTGTTTATTTGACTGACAGAGGGAGAGACTTTCGGTTTTGTTCTGAACTCATACCTAGTTAAGTACCTCCGAACGCCCGACGCCTCCGAAATATCGCTTCTCGTGGCCGTGAAACTTCCACAAAGGTTTAAGTGCGTTAATAAAAATGAAAAAAATGTCAAGAGTGAGTCCAACTCGAGTGCAAGGGCTCCGCAATATTTTAAAATGTCTTTATTAATAATAATACTATATTTTCTTTCTTATCTAGTATACAGTTAGTTCTTAGAAAGTATTATAATCATAAAACACAAACAGGTTAGTGAGCTAATCCGCATTTTAAAGTTATTACACGGCTTTAACTTTTTTTTAACTAGATGGACTTAGACTCCGAACTCAGTTCACGTTGAAGTGATAATAGTACATTACTTAACAAGGGCGGTAAAACAAAGAATGTCTCAGATCGCAGGTATTTGACGCCCGAAGGCAAGAGCGATAAATATGCGATCTGAGGCTTTCTTTATTACCGCCCGTGTTAAGTACAAAATTCTATGTCACCCCCAGGCCAGGAAGTGGGATTTCCCGCGCGCGGAGCGTGCGGTAATTGCCGCTTTATGGCCAGGTGTGACATAAAACTCTTTAGAAAATCTTCGGCTTATTTAAAAACGTTCATTAAATATTCACTGGTCCAGGTCATCTTTCATCAAAGAGAATATAACCACTATCTTTCATACTGAATCAAACATCATGAGTTGATCACCATTCCAAAACAATTCAAACTCCATTCGAACGTTCCTTATTCATTATTAAGCCCGTGCCAGACGGTCGAAAAAAAGCTCAAAGACCAGGCGACCTTGGCCCGCACGGACCGCTGTTTCCAGCAAGACTTCCTTTGATTAGCGGTCTTTGCAGACCAAGGTCACCCGGTCTCTGGGCTTGTTTTATGCAGCCAGCACCTTACACAGCTATCAAAAAGTACCAATCCCACCTCTATATATTATTATCTTCATGCGGAACGCTAAAAAGAATCTTATTTAGTGGATGGCGTTATATTATGGGGTATTTGGAAGTTTACGAGCTCGCCCTTCGGTTGTTGACAGAACCGCCTCTCCTTTAGTGTTCTTCATATGCCCGATATTTAACAATGACTTCCTGGAGGGCTATTTTTGTCCATTGCTTCCGAATTCTTCTTAGTTACATTTCAATCGGTTTTATGTCCATCGTGATTAATTAATTTTACATTAAACTTTTACATTAAATTTAAATTAATTAAACATTTATGTCGAAACATGTCGACACCGGGCCAACACATAGTTACTGATAAATTTTTAGCGCAAAGTGTTGACACCGCTACTACATTCTGCAACCAAAATCCACACAGTAATTAAGTTTAGTAAAAGATGGTAAAAGTTACGACACTGTTACTATCTGCGACTTTTTCAAAGTCTTGCGACCGAAAATGGTTGCATGGGAATACTTATTTATTAATTATTACTCATTATTAAATTATACAATAAAGGAACGTTCGTGGCCCAGCGGCGCGGCCGAACGCGGTACGCGAGGTTAAGCCACGTCGACCGGGGTCAACTCTTGGATGGGTGACCGCGTTAATCGGTTATTAACTGAGCGCTCCCGTGCTTTCAAAAACACATTGATATTGCGCACTGCTAAGGTTTGGAATTCCCTACCGGCATCTGTATTTCCGAGTTCATATAACCTGGACCTATAGGTGCCTTATAAGGCAAATAGGCCTATAAGGTGAATAGGCATTTTCTGGGTGAGCTCGCTTCATCTTCGGCGCCTGGCTAGATGCTGGCGAAGAGCAACCCCATTATTAATTTTACACGTTTTTTTCCAGGGGAATAGCAAAGGAATATTGTTACATTCATTTTTATGTAAAATACTAATAAAATCTTCTTCGTCCAACCAAGAATCTTGTTGTGTGTTATCTCGACGCCTTAAAAAAATATGAATCCGAGCAATAAGGAATTCCATGCATACCGAGTCACGGGCAAAAGGTCCAAATTAGAGATGCGCCGAATATTCTGTTATTATTCGGTATTCGGCATATGCGGCGTATTTTTGAATATTCGGTATTCGGCCTAATTATTCGGTTCAACTGCCGCTTATTTATGGAACAAATTTGAAGGATTTTGTCTACCTAAATGTCGCTAAAATAAACGTAAATAGTGGCTTGTGAAATTAATTTTTTTAACGAATTATTGTTGTTATTTAACTTTCCCGTTCACGGGACAATGGTGTCCTGATGGACCTTTGGAAGGCGTGCGTGGAGCCGAAGTACCAAAGAGTACCACATAGCCAACACGTAGAGGCCCTTTTGACACTTTAATGAAATGCAAGGGATACACCGAGTGGATACTGTGCGTCTCGTACACATGAAGTGCTGATGCATTGCATTTTTTTTCTTTCAAACCCCATTGTGTTGGGTTGGGTGTCGTATTGTAAGGTTTCTAAAACCATTTTTTTATTCAAGAATCTGTTTGCGTGATATTAAGGTTTTATAAATCTGAAAGCAAAAGAGTAAACAATCAGTCTGGCAACACATTAGCAACTTCTATTCGGTCTGGCGTTTTCAGAAACGTTAAGCCGATAGTATAAGGTATTAAAATTTACTTTTTTTAATTTGACTTTTATAAAATTACTTGAATTTTCTGCGGGTTTCAGCAACTTTTAAAACCAGTCTGGCATTGTTTTAGCAAGCAGTAAACAGTCTGGCAATACTAATACAAGATTACTTATGTTAATAATTCATGGAAAATCAAAAGTACAACTAGCTAGTATTCCTCAATACTAGTTGTATAGTATTACTTAATTTTGTTGAATTTTCACTAACTTTCAACCCCCACCCCTTCCAATCGCAACCGCTCTCAGTAGCCAGACTGGCATATTTATAGTCCAGAGACAAGCCTTAACACAACTATATCAATTCCAAATGTTATAAAATCACTTTTTTTTTGCTGTCAGCGTTATTGGGTGAAAATGATGTACTAATGTCTGGGCTATTGTGTGAGACCTGTCTCCAATTTTCATTACCGGCAGACGGTGACTAGCTCTCTGCTAGATTGACCCCTGTTATTATTTAACTTATCTTTATCATATAAATTTAACTTCGGAAATTAACAAGAGTTTTACCACTAAATTAGTCTGTTTCAGAACAGTTGATGAACACATTACATTGAACATAATAGTTCGGCCAAATATTCGGTTCGGTAAAAGCTGGACCGAACGTTCGGCCGAATATTCATATTCGTTGAAACCCGTATTCGACGCAGCACTACTCCTAATATGTATACCTACACGTGTTAAAGATGACGTCACACTGAGAATTTCATCAAATGTTCCAAAACAGAAAATATCACAAAACAAAACCCTCGGGAATTTCTCCCAGTCCATTATCAGACTAATATCTAAAGAGATAAAGTCTGGTTTACGTTGACAAGTATTCGCATGAGTGAACTCTGTGAAAAGACAAGACAAGTAATGATTACACCTGACGTGCTCTGAACACCCCATTCTTATCGAGTTAGTAATTTCATTTGTTGGTCGGGAGTATTTTATATATTCATAACAATTTCTCAATTTCGTTTCCGTTTTTTTTCGCCTCCCCTAGGATACTAATTACGGGGAAAATGTTGTTGTAATTAATACGTTAGTGCACAAATCGTATAAGTCTAAATTACACAAAAAATTTCCCCGGAAATAGTACGTACATATATTATATGTTATCTACATATATGCGAGCGCCTCTTAAAAACATTAAAGCTTAGTAGACCCTCTTTTGATTTTTTTAAAACACGTTAGTATCTTCTAAGTAGTTTGTGTTTAAAACCATCTGTCACATAGAATGCCTATATAGTGTCTTAAATTTAAAAAAATATCTATGTTTTAGACCTTTTCTAGGCAAAATCGTATTAAGTTACAAGGGTCGATAGAAAAAATCGCAGTTACCCCTTTTTGGAATGTTTTCTAAATTAAATTCGTAGGGTTTGCTTTGATAAAATGAGTAGCTTAAGGACTATGTTTAAATATTTACGAAAACTACGCGCAGAGCTTCCGTAGAGAGCGGAATGGTTAATTGCAAACTCACACGACGTGTTAGAGCGGGACATTTGCAATGGGGCTTTGTAGAAAAGTAGGTATGAATTACAACAAAGATCACTCTATTAAAAATTCATTAAAATATGGAATTTTCCAACGATGTTTAAATGTAATCCTATTTTTATATCTGCATAATATTAAATAATTGTAAATAATGCTGATGCTATTTTAATAGCTTTATTTACTGAATATAGAAGCAGTAAACGTGTGGCAATAGTTAGTACTTCCAGTATGTTAGTACTTCTAGTACAGTAATTATTTACAATATCTTTAAAAATTAAAAGCTTTTCTTTTGTGGTATATCTTCAGCTATATTTAGGCATCCAAGTGTGTAATATATTGAAAATCATGACGCTAGCCTATACGCTAACTTTGTCAATGTGTTGGATAGTTGCTATTGTTGCTAGAGAACGGGTAAGACATTTTATTGCTGCTAAGTTCTTGCTTAGATGACTTAGATGCCTTCCTCGCCAACTGGCACAGACACGGGAGTCGTGGAATTGACAATATTTCATAATTTCTAAAAGTCTTAATTCGAAAACCATTTCGGTAAAAACGTGTGAAGTACACAAAAAACATTTTTTTTAGATTTTTTTCTCCGTTAATTTTGGAAAAAATCGCAAATTACTGTAAACCAAAAGTTGACGTCATCTTCCTCGCTGTATTCAGGGACAGAGTACAGACAATCGTTGCTCTGGAGTGGCTCTGGATTCTTGTTGGGAAGATGACGTCATATTTTACTTACGCCCTTTTGGAATGACCTACTTTTCAACGTGTTTTTTTGTATGAAATAATGAGTTAAATTGAAAAAGAAAAAATACGGGTGGCTTCAATTTTTACCTATTTTCTAAATAGTTCATAAAATAAAGTAGTTAAAAATATGAAATGTTGTCAGTTACCCAGCCAGTGGGACACACCTATAGGCTAGATAAAAAAAGAAAGTTCTTTGCGCTTTTCATGATGATTTATAATGCGCACTGCTGAGGTTTGGAATTACCTGTCGGCATCTGTATTTCCGAGTTCATATAAAATGGACCTCTTTATTTATTTATTTATTTACGAGCGACCGCGAAGCGTCCCCATTTCAGCTTCGCCAAAAGTGCTTTCATCTGTCCTGCTGTTCCCCTCTACAGGCCGCATTTCTCAACCGAGTCTCGTGAAATTTTGTGAGCAAGGAAGTCTTTGGTTTTTTTTCAAAGCAGAGTCGAAAACAGGGTTTATGTGTTATACACTCAAATGTCATTTGATAATGTTGTTTTCAGGTGTACTACACAGACTTTGAGCGGACAAACGTAACTTACTGGAATCCCAAATACTACGGATACGTGAACGCGAGCGCACGTCGATACGGCCGCGTCGACCCCATACATTACCTCAACTTATATTATGAATTGTTGGTTCCTATGGGGAATAATGTGACTGTAAGTCGTGTACGAACACATAGACAACGTCTGATAGCTCCTACGCTGACGCACACATAGACAGTGTGCATGTATAGCTCAACACACAACCATGACTCACCCGCGCCAAATTCTGTGCCCGCGCTAAGCTAAGGGCTTATCCAGAAACCACGCGAGGTTTTTTGGGCCCCACGAAACCTCACGTGTATTTTTTGAATTTATCACCACCTATGATTTTTTTTAAGAAAATGAAGTATGTTAGTTGATCTTGTGCTTATTTTGGAAGGTATATGCGTTATGAAAACGTGATGGTGTAATTTTTTCTATTTTTTAAGAAAATGCTACATGAGTAGATATCATTTCTCGGTATTGTAGGTGCAGTAAAAAGAATACACGTGAGGTTTCCTTGTAACCCTCCCCCAACGTGATCAGTAGTGAGGTTTTCGTAACCCCCCCCCCCCCCCTTTGGAACCTCGCGTGGTTTCTGGATAAGCCCTAACTCTAAGGCGTCCGGTTGTTTTATGCGTCAAACGCATGCGTTTCCATATAAATCAATTCAACGCAACGTATTTATATGGAACGCATGCGTTTGACGCATAAAACAACCGAGCGCCTAAGGCCGGTCGCACATATTGGACACGTTTTCGTACGAAATTACTCGTCCGAACACGCACGAAGCCGTGCGAACGATCCCCACCTTGAAAGTACTACGGGAGCGCGCTCACTGGATACGAATTGGTCGTACCTATTCTCATCCAGTGAGCGCGCTCCCGACGACGTGTCCCGAAACGTGTCCAATGTGCGACCGGCCTAACAGTGTCATCGTCAGTGGCACAAAAGAAACGGGTTACCCAGAGCCGGATCTAGGGGGGGGGCGGCAATTCGAACTTCTTGACGGGCCAAAATACGTCATAACAGTACAAAAAATTTCGCGCTCGCTGCGCTCGCGTTTTTTATTACTTGATGCGTATGAAGTATTTTCCACATCTGCATCATAATGTTTAAAAAAGTAAAAAATGCCACCGAGTCGACTGACAGCTGACACTGACATTTGTCACTTTTATCATATCGTATTGCATCAGGAAGTCGCCTAAATTTGTAATACAAACTGGCAAACTGTGTGGCTTATTAGTGATTTATATTCTCTTTGGCTTGGGCCTAATGTCATTTTCAGCGACACCATCATTGTCACCATCTTGATAATCATCGCAATATTTATCATGATTTTGTCCACATCAAGGTGCAAACGGGATAATACTTAAGGGGCTACCCTGTTTAAATGACCTTGATACTGTAGTACGGAAGGTGCTGCGTGGGTGGACCCCCCACAAGGTGGACTGCTGACCTGGTAAAGGTCGGGGGAGTCCGCTGGATGCGGGTGGCGCAGGACCGGTCATTGTGGTACTCTTTGGGGGAGGCCTATATCTAGCAGTGGACGTCTCTCGGCTGATATGAAGATGATGAATCTTACAAGTCTAACTTTGCAGATCGATATTTACGTGTACGAGTTCCTAAGCAACGAATACCGACGCAGCTTCGTCGAGATGCACTACAGGACGTGCGACATCATTTTTAGAGACAAGATCTTTGGCACTGCCGTCGCCACAGCCATCCCTGAAGTATACAGAAAATGCCCGTTTCCAAAGGTCAGATTCTTTTCTATCACTTATAAGCGTCAGTGCGCGATTCATACGAACACTAGGTACATATTCTTTCAGGATAATGAAATGCTTAGCACTTAGCACGCAGAACCGATGGCCGTTGGGGCAGAAATTTTCTCGAGTGCTGACAACGTACCGGAAGGTAAAGCGTGGGTAGACCCCTAACAAGGTGAACCGATGACTTGGTAAAAGTAGCGGGATGCCGGTGACGTACCTGTTATTGTGGTACTCTTTAGGGGAGGCCTATTAGGTAAAGAGCTGACAGCAATAAAAAAAAGTGCTTTTATAACATTTGGAATTGGTATAGTCTCTTATGTCAATCGTATGTATTCCCCCACGGGACAGGCTACGCCTAGTGTGGGGGTCAGTTAAAAATGTAACTATGTTTCTTTAATTTTTTTGGTAATAAACTATTTGTATTTGTATTTGTTAAGGCTTGTCTCTGGACTATAAATATGCCAGTCTGGCTACTGAGAGCAGTTGCGATTGGAAGGGGTGGGGGTTGAAAGTTAGTGAAAATTCAACAATATTAAATAATACTATACAACTAGTATTGAGTAATACTAGTTGTTATTTTTATTTTCCATGAATTATTAACATAAATATATTCTTAGTGCTTCCAGACTATTTACTGCTTGCTAAAAACACTGCCAGACTGGTTTTAAAAGTTGCTAAAACCAGCAGGAAATTCAAGTAGTTTTATAAAAGTTGAAATAAACTATTTTCAATACTATCGGCTTAACGTTTCAGAAAACGCCAGACCAAATAGAAGTTGCTACTGTGTTGCCAGACTGGTTGTTTGCTCTTTCGCTTTCAGATAAATAAAACCTTAATATCACGCAAACAGATTATATTCTCCACCACCACTGAGCGGAAGGCGCAGCGTGGGTAGACCCCCCACAAGGTGGACTGATGACCTGGTAAAGGTAGCGGGAGTCCGCTGGATGCGGGTGGCGCAAGACCGGTCATCTTGGCACTCTTTGGGGGAGGAATATGTCCAGCAGTGGACGTCTTTCGGCTGATATGATGATGATGATGATGAGATTAGATTCTTGAAATGGTTTTATAAAGAATGGTTTTTTACAGGGGCGGTATAGGTTGGAAAACATGTCGTATCCGGATCTGCCAGTATTAAAGACGTTTCCGTTCCAAAAGGGACGCCTCTATGTCAACTTCACAATTCCAAAGACCAAGATGCATCTTGTGGAGGCGTATGTCGACCTGACCATTAAGTCTAGATGGCGCTGATAATTGTTATGAAAAAACAATGTTTTCTTCGAACTAACTTTTTCCGCTGTTTCATTATGATACCAATCCCACTTCAATGTTAGCACTTTGGAACTATCATAGCGCCTGTGCACTGCTCTAGTATATCAGAAATAACTCATTCTGTAATAGTAGTTTATGCAACTGGTACATAATGAGGGGCATTAAAACACGAGTGTGTTTTATGAAACGAGCCGAAGGCGAGTTTCATAATAAGGTCACACGAGTGTTTTAATGCCTAATTATGTACAGTTGCATACATTACTTTATCTACACACATATTATAATTACTCTAAGATGGGTTCAGAAACCGTAGTAAATAAATACAATAATTGTGTTAAAACAACCTTTTTTGCACGGTCGCGGAAATATCGAAATCAGAACTGGCAACAGATACCTGAATGTTATTTTAAAAAGTAAAGAGTCCTTATTCTGATGTGATCATGTAGTTCTAGCTCAAATTTCGTGCGATATATACTAAAAAAACATCGAGCTGACATTTCGCATCGACTGAATTTGAATTTTCAGTGATACTAGAATAGGGACATGTCAACTTTGACATTTAAATTTTGACAGTTTTGTTTGACGTAATATTTTAACATCATATATGAGATTAAAATGAAATATTTTATTACTGCTGTAGCCTTAGCCACAGATAAGAAAATTGCCATAAATTCATTGAATGTTGAAATGAGAGTCATTTTCTACGGTTTCCGAACGCATATTAGAGGATTTATGATATGTGTGTAGATAAAAGGAATATTATTTAATATGTTTGTTAAGCGGATGCGTCCGCTAGCGAAAATCTCAATTTTTTAATCAAAGTGAAAATTGAAAAATTCAACACCACAGGTGGGATTTGAACCCACGACCTCTGGAATCCGTCCATTGCTCTACCAATTGAGCCACCGTGGTATCCCTTGTAATGGTGAATTCTTCAATCTTAACACTCGTCTATTAAGCCTTATTAGGGAGGCTCGTAGCGACATCTACCGTGAAGCTGTTACAACTTCTGAAACGGCACCAACGTCCCAAGTTGCATTGGGAATCGTTGAGATTTTCGCTGGCGGACGCATCCGCTTAACAAACATATTAAAGTTTGTATGGGTGTAGCACATTGTTATCAACGATTCCCAATGCAACTTGGGACGTTGGTGCCGTTTCAGAAGTTGTAACAGCTTCACGGTAGATGTCGCTACGAGCCTCCCTAATAAGGCTTAATAGACGAGTGTTAAGATTGAAGAATTCACCATTACAAGGGATACCACGGTGGCTCAATTGGTAGAGCAATGGACGGATTCCAGAGGTCGTGGGTTCAAATCCCACCTGTGGTGTTGAATTTTTCAATTTTCACTTTGATTAAAAAATTAGGAATATTATTATTTAGATTATTTTTCATTGAAACATATTTTCATTTGATTTGTCCCTGTCATGTTTCGGTTCTAAACCCGATTTCGACTCTATTGCCTAAATTGGTTTATTCATTAGTATATTTTAAAGGAGGAAAGTTAACAAAACACAAAAATGATTCACTCAATCATATATCGATTAGGATCTGTGATTTTCCTACGATGCGTAAATTGTAATTATAATATTAAAATGATTGTAAATAATACTGATTTTATTTTAATGGTTTTATTAGCTTCACATTGAAGCAGTAAATGAGTGCCACGAGTTAATGCTTCATACTTACAGTTAAACAAACTAACTGTGCTGGCACGACGACCCAGAATGAGTCTTGGCCATACTTACGTTACTTTATTTAATATATTCTAAATAAAAAAAAATTGTAACATATTGGGAGATCACAATGGCCCGAAGGCTCACGCTATTGACTGTGACAATGTGTTTGATAGTAACTATAGTTGTTACTAGAGAACGGGTAAGAACTGTTTTACCTTTTATTGCTGATTAATATTATTGTAGAACCTAGTATTAGAACCTAACTGCACCGATGATCGTTGGAGCTGAGCTGTTGGACCACTGAGCGGAAGGCGCAGCGTGGGTAAACCCCCACAAGGTGAACTAATGACCAGGTAAAGGTCGCGGGAGTCAGTTAAATGCGGGTGGCGCAGGACCGGACCGGTCATTGTGGCATTTTTTGGGGAGGCATCAGCAGTGGATGTCTTTCGGCTGATATGACAATGATGATAATTAGACAGGTAGGGCATTGCGAAATGTCATCTCGCTCATATTAAAAACCGGCGAAGTGCGAGTCTGACTTCGCACGTTTAGGTTTCCGAACCAACCGTCAAATTAAGTTGGGTATTATAAGAAAATACGGAAATTTCAAAGGAAATCTAACTTATCAATTTATTGGTGAAATATACGTAATAGTATTACACTAAATTTCAATTCATAAAGAAAATAGGAAGTTAAAAAAATACTTGGAACTAAATTTTGTAAGCAAAAATCTGACTTCGGTGGCTTCTCATTTCTTCATTCTCCAATATTCTATAAAACAAAAAAATACAGTATTTATCTACTGAACGAGGTCTAAACAACGATACGCTACTTGATGGGGTAGGTTAAACAATTTTTTTCGTGCTCCCCTTTATCTGTCTGGGAGCCCCCTTAGAAACATTTAAAAATTAGTATTGACTATTTGTATCGCTTTGGGCTGACACGATACTTATACTGTAAAAATTTTAAGACTGTAGCTCCAACCAAAGAGTAATAAGTATGGCTCCAACCGTTTGGCTGTAAAACCGTGTGACAGACGACGGACGGACGGACGGACACGTTAGTGACAGCAATAGGGTTCCGTTTGGACCCTAAAAACGAAATAACGCTAACAAAATGAACACGATGTTTTCAGGTATACTATGCAGACTTTGAACGGCTGAACGTAACGTACTGGAACCGTAATTACTTCGCATACGTGAACGCGAGCGCGCGCCGATACAACCGCGGCGATCCCATGCATTACCTCAACATGAATTATGAAACGTTGGTTCCTATGGGGAATGATGTGGCTGTGAGTAGTTTCTCATCAGTGTCATCATTGTCATTATCACCGTTTGTTTATTTAATTTTTATAACATAATAGAAACCTTATCATTATCATATAAAATCGTGACCTTCTCAGCCAGTCAACTTTAACCGTCATTTACATCCAAATCTATATCTTGATCGTCATTATCTTCGTCATCGTCATCTTCGCCGTTAGGTACTGTTAACCCTTTGATAGCCAGAGAAGGTTGTAGACGTCAGCGGAATTTCGTGCCCCGGAAACCAGAGCCATAAAGTAATAATGCCATACCTCATAAAAGTGTTCTAGTAGTTGTATTTCATAGTTTTTTAACAATATGTTCGGCCACTGATGTCGATGGCTTCAGGGACATAATGGCATCCTGTTCCACCGACCGGCTCTCAAAAGGTTAATAATTGTCATCGTCGTTCATGCCATCATCGTTGACGACATGACGACCACTTAAGCCTTGTTGCTAGTGGCCCTGCCTACGAAGCTGGTGGTCCCGGGTTCAAATTCCGGTCAAGGCATTTATTTGTGTGTTGAACACGAATAGTTGTTCCTGGGTGTTGGATGTTTTCTATGTATGTAAGTAGATCGATTTGTGTAAGATTGTCCACAAATATTTGTTTATTTTATCGTTGTTGTCCTGACGTGAAATATTTATAGGATAGTTTAATTGAAGACTTCTCGACAAATGTGTTCCCCGGTATTTGTCCGATGTTTCATTGTTGCTATGCCATATAATGATATGCAAAAGAGCCCTTTATTACTACTTTCAGCATGATTTTGATGTCATTGTCAGCGACATAATCATTGTGACTATCCTCTAGATCTAGATCTGCATCATCATCAGCGTCCTTACTATCATCATTATACATGTCAGTACCTGTGAATTAGGCAGCAATGGAACTGAAGGCCACTTCAAGATGCAAACGAGATAACACTTGGGGCATTAAGTTTCTTTAATCTGATATTTCTGACATTCTTACAAGTCTAACGTTACAGATCGATATTTACGTGTACGAGTTTCTGAGCAATGAATACCGACGCAGCTTCGTCGAAATGCACTACAGGGCGTGTGACATCGTGTTTAGAGACAAGATCATTGGCAGTGCTTTCGCCAAAGCCATCCCTGAAGCAAACAGAAAATGCCCGTTCCCCAAGGTCAGATTCGTTTCTACCGTTTAAAAGCGTTGGTTTCTTTTCGGATAGCACGTAGAACCGATGGACGTTGAAAAAAAAGGTTTTCAATTGTCGGCTACGTTACCGGAAGGTGCAGTTTAGGTAGAACCAGATGGTAGACTGATAAGTGATGACCAGGTAAAGGATTAGTATTCATGTATTAATTTATCCCATGGTAGCTTTGCTTTGTTTGGGACTAGATTTTGTGAATATTTTGCGTAAGATTATCCACAAATATATGTGTCAGTTCTCTCTCTCAACACAGAATAAGTAATAGTACTACGTACAGAAGTCCCACAGTTAACAAATCCTCAATTTACATCCCAAATTATAATAGGTAAATAGGTAACAAACTTTGACTACACCAAGTGAATGACGCGACGACGCGACGGTCCGGTAGCAATGCGCGGCAGCCACTGAATGGTACCACTACTTGCAGCAGCGCGGCGAACAGACATAGTGAGGAACCCCTGCTCTCAACTTAACGCTAGGGTGTGCCCCAGATGCTAGATTTTGAAACGCTAAGGCTCTGAATTGAGCCAGTGAAAAAAATCTGAAAAATATATATATTCTTTTTCAATCTTTCCTTTATAATCTAGACGTTTGATTTTTCTCTAGAACATTAAATACTATGTCAAAAAATTCTTAAATAAGGCTGTTTTCAGGATAAAATTTACTACTCCTCCTAAACTACAATTAATATTTACACGGTTCTTCATAATTCCTTTATCGGTTTTTACAGGCGGTGTATCGTGTGGAGAACGTGTCGTATCCGGATCTGCCAGTATTAAAGACGTTTCCGTTCCGCAAGGGACGCATCTATGTCAACGTGACAATACCGAAAACAAAGACGAATCTTGGAGATGCGTATGTCGACCTCGCCATTAAATCTAGATGGCGCTGATTTTATTTATTTATTTATTTAATCTTTATTGCACAAAAATAAATTCAAGTACAAAAGGCGGACTTAATGCCATGAGGCATTCTCTACCAGTCAACCTCCAGGCTAAGCAGAAAGATTGTAGGCGGTGCAACTAAATTTAAAAGAAAAGAAAAAAAATACCGACTGGAAAATTTACTATACATACAGAATATATTTACATAGACCTACACAAATAAATAAATATATACATACATAATATAGATACATAATATTCTATATAAATAATGATGACTGCTGTGAAAAATCAATGTTTTCTTGGGTCTAACTTTTTCGACTATCATTAGCACTTCGGACTGTACTTCTACCCCCCTACTGCACTGCTCTACTACTGAAAGAACTTATTACTTTAAAGGAATATTGGCTCATAGTTGCATTTGATTTATCTCTGCCATTTTTACCGAACTCTTATGCATTACAATTTGTATATATTTTCTACATTTATTACATTTCTGTTGCGAACACAACCCGTTTTTAATGGTATTTAAGTTTACTTGTTACTATGCAGTAGCAAAACGCGCCCGTCGGGCACGGCAAGTGTAAAAAGCGACCAAAAAAGCGACCAATAAAAACGCTTCACGTAGACTATCCCCACTACTATTAGATACGTTAGATATCAAATCTTGCGAATCATTACGCATTACCTACTCTTTGTTCGGACACCACTTTTGTATATCTCCATTGGGCAACCTTTTTTTGTAAAACCAGTACTATTGGAAATTATACAGTCAACTTTTACATCGAAGTTTTTATTTTGAGTCGTCGGTTTCCATCACCATCGGCACCGGCGGCTACATTTCAATAGTAAATAAGAAAGAGATCTATAGTAATTGGTAGTTTATTTATTTCATCAATTCTACATATAGAACTGTTATATTGTTGAATGTACATCTGTTGCCCAGTCAGTATCGTCTTGTCTCGGCTCATTCCTTTTTCGCTGCGTTCTTTATTCATATTATTGTCGCTCTTTATTTATTTCATTTTAGACCTCGTGTTGTTTGCATCTACTTACCTATTGATTTTGTACTGTGCACTTTAATCCAAGAGATATCGATAAAGATCTAATAAAAGATCTAGTAAATGAATCATTCGGGCAAAAGAAAATCGGACAAATGTTTATCGAGCAAATGAAATTATTCCATATGAATTTCGGGCATACAATAGACAACCTGTGTTTACCTATAAATGGTTGTGCATTAAGCTAACCACTACTGAATATACTGAATCTTTAATGTATTGATGTTAAAACTGTTGGTGAATCTTATCAATAAAATAAGAGTGCTTTAAGAAGTGAAGTGTATTGCATTGTATCTGTAATTTTCTTCTTGGGGAAACTCTGTAACATGTTTCTTTCGTTTTTCCAATATCTCATTAATTGTTTTACCTCAGTCAGTTACTCTAACTTTCCTACAATAAACCCGAACTTTACGACCAATTATAACTTTTCCCATACATTTGCACTATGCTTTCAGTACCTACAACATTCAGTATACCTAGTTAAAAGTTAAAAAAGTTACTGCAAGCGTGAATGCTTGATAATTTTATTTATCGCAGATATGAGCAGCCTATTTACAGAATACTCGCAGTCTTGAAAATAATTGCATTAATTCATACCTGTAGGTAAACTCGGGGCACATTCTAGGGATTTGATATCGATAGAAAAGATGTCGATGTGCTCATTGAAAATTCTCGATTACCATAAAAAGGTTCGATATCATAATTATCTGATGTCGAGCCTCTTAAGAAAATAAAATTGTGCGTATGTAATTTCAATCAAAATGACAATTTCTACCAGTGTCATTCATATGCTACAGTAAAAATAATATTTAAGGGAATAGAGGGATTTTGGTCGTCGCCGCCTTGGTGAACACACGTGCCCGAAGCGACGACGAGCAGAATCCACTACCGTACAAAACCAGTTGCCTACTGTCATGGCGTCGTTACCGAACAACGTCACTGAACAAGTATTGATTGGCGAAATCATCATAGATTTGATGGAAAGCCATTTTTAAAGAAGAAGAACAATTAAGGGAATACAATGGATATTTTTGTCGAGACGGCATTAAAAAATATTAATTGTGTACCTACTATGAAAACTATTTTAAAATAAATAAATAAACACACGTTTTAATTCGTTCATTTTCTTTATTTTACAATGAAAAGAAAATAAATAATATTATTTTGTGTTGAATAACATTTAGATGTTGACAGTAACATCGATATATTTTTTGTCGATAAAATATTTTGCAACATCACTTTAGTAGGTATGGGTGCCCCTTAGCAGTTAGCACATATGTATAATCATTATTTTCCTACGGTCGGTTTATACTAGCGGCTTAGAATCTAGGGCAAAGCTTCGCTGTGATGACGTACAGTCTGGGTAGCCTAGTGGTACTGGTTCGGAAAATCAAATAATTACTGAGCGAAAGTAAACTCTGGTCCACCATTCGGCGGAGTTGATTGACAAGTCAAAATGCACAAATGTTGCCACAGTACGGCCAGTGCTGTTCATATCGATACTATTTAAGGCCTCACTAGCTAGACGTACGGATCTTACGGACCAATTTATCGAGTACCCCTTGGTGCTTGCCGAGATCATCGAAAATCGAAATTAGTAGTGTTTCTCTCAATCTAAAATGCTCTCAATTTGACAAATGAAAATGATTTGTAAATTTAATGTTTTTTTTTTCGTATTTCTCAAATTTATTTTACTTTTGTCCGCTTAATGAGCCATTAGTTGCCGAAAAGTAGAAACTTTTACATTTATGAAATTAGGTAGTAAAGTAGTAGGACTTAAATCTTGATCGAAAAAACTTCCTATCGAATAGTATATCGATTTTAATATTCCGAAAAATGCTGAAACATTTTTGTTCGTGAATAAGAGAGTATAGTTAGTTACTTTATACTTATCGACATATTTTTATCGATATATACCGTCACTATTTATTTTTTCTACTCCTGGCAACATCTCACTCATCTGCCAGTTTACTCCGCCGAATTATGGACTTGACCTTAGAATCTTCCGATCTCTTTCAAAACTGTCATATCCGACCTAGTTACCTAAGTAACACTTTGTGCTGTCACTTGGAAAATATAGATGATACCAACGTATCTGTTATTATTTATTAAACAAATTGGCGACGATGTCGTACCTTTTGGGATTTCTAGAAAATCATTATCCTATGTCCTGTCAAGAAACTCAACTATCTGTGTATATTATTTCTCACAATAACAGGAAAACTGACATTTCCGCGTTTATAAAATTAGTACATTATTGCTCACATCTAGAAAGATTATATCCGCAGCCAGAAAGGGTAAACTACTATTATCAATGGTCCGTCACCCGTCACAATGGGTATATTTCCAAGTAGGTTACAGGCCACGCTCCACTACCCGCGTATTGAACGCTTTAAATGTCACCCGTGGCCCGTAATCTACTTAGAAAGACCCCTGAAATACGAGCTAGATGTGTCAAAAACAATTCATTTGAACGAGCGAAGCGATCGAATTTTTATAAAAAAAATAGGTACACACATAAACTGGAAATATGTTTTCTTCTGTCAGTTATTGAGTATGGATGGAGTACGGGTAGCTTGACAGACACTTATGAAGATATTTTAGTGTAAGACACTTGACATCGCCTAACATTCCATTTAGCTCGATTCCACTGACACCTCAGATTCAGTTGAAGCCGCTCAACCAATCTCACTGGAGCGCAGACACTTAGAGCATTCCAGTGTTTAAACCGCCCGCGTGGTCGCGTCGGAGGTTTCCCCTGGATTTTCCCCAGGCCACTATCCAACCGCGCACTCCTATCGCATTATTGGGCCCGAACTATAAAGCCACAGTCAGGTAAAACAAAACGTATTTCTATTCGGGTTTTTAAGACACTTTTTTTTTATATACTACGACGGTGGCAAACAAGCATACGGTCCACCTGATGGTAAGCGGACACCGCAGCCTATAGACGCTCGCAACTCCAAAGGAGTCACGTGCGCGTTGCCGACCCTTTATAAAATTTGAGGATGCACTGTGTTGACAGCAGAAGGGACCAATATAGCTCCCTCACTCTCAACACAGTGCAACCTCGGGAGCTCTGGCAACCATGCTCACCTCCAGGAACACAACACTACATACCTGAGTATATAATGTTATTATGGCTGTGGTCTTCTGCAAGGCGGAGGTACTTCCCCAGTTGGGCTGCTCCAAATTCGAGCAAGATGACATTTTGCTGTGCCCTACCTCTCCGAAAATACTACTTTACACTTTACTTTCATCGCTTGACACAGGTCACCGCTCAGATGCGATCTTCGTTTACTACGACTGTTAACGAGGCAGACGCAACGCGATCCCAATACAGATTACACGAGAGCTGTAAAATGATACTTTACCGTCATAAAGAGCTATTCGGTTTTATGAGCCGGCCCCCATTTGGCAACTAAAAATGCCATTTCAAGTAACAAAGGGTCCTTATAAGTTAATCCTTTATCGCATGACGTAAAAAAAACGCGTATTTTGTAATTTTCAGTTTATAATATTTTATGTCACACCTGGCCATAAAGCGGCAATTACCGCACGCTCCGCGCGCGGGAAATCCCACTTCCTGGCCAGGGGGTGTCATAAAATTTTGTACTTAACACGGGCGGTAATAAAGAAAGCCTCAGATCGCATATTTATCGCCCTTGCCTTCGGCTCGGGCGTCAAATGCCTGCGATCTGAGACATTCTTTGTTTTACCGCCCTTGTTAAGTAATGTACTATTATTTAAATAGGAGCGCTCGTGGCCCAGTGGCGCCTGCGTACCGCTTGCGGTATCTAAGTTTAAGCAACGTGGGCAGCGGTCATGACTTGGATGGGTGACCGCTTTGAGTGGTTACTAACTGAGCGCTCCCGTGCTTTGGAAGGCACGTTAAGCCGTTGATCCCGGTTGCTGTCTATGGCAGCAGTCGTTAAGCCAAGTTGGAGGCCTTCGGGCGGCTTGAGAACTTCTAACATTCAAGTTGCCCACTCACTTGACAAAGCCTAATCCCAATAAGGTTTAGTTTCCCCTCAGGGTTGGAAGGTCAGATGGCAGTCGCTTTCGTAAAAACTAGTGCCTGAGCCAAATCTTGGGATTAGGTAGCGGACCCCAGGCATCCTTCAGGATGCAACTGTACTGGGATAACGCTAGGAGGATGATGATGAGTTCATAATATTTTAATTATTGACCCAGCTACACTCCGCGTACCCATCGGTCGCCGGATTGGGGCTGATGTATGTGTAGACCACAGCTACGTCTCTTCTGGGGCCCTTGTAGATCGCCTCGGTTACCACGGGCTCGCCTGCTGCTCGGGCGCCGGCCGTCTATCCCGCCATGCCACGCTCAATGACATCCTACGAAGGGCACTTGTCAGCGCCAACGTTCCCGCAGTTCTGGAGTCCAAGATCGTGCGGGGCGATGCTAAGCGCCCTGTCGGGGTGCCATTGATTCGGTGGAGATAAGGCCGTGTGCTGGTGTGGGACGCCACTTGCGCCGACACGTTAGCGGCGTCCTACCTCCCAGCCACTACCAAACGCGCCGGGGCGGCGGCGGACGCCCGGGAGCTTTCCAAAGCGGGTTAATACACAACTGTTTCGGCGCCCAATACATACCAATATTTGTCGCATTTGGCGTCGCGACACTTGGCCCGTGGGGCAACGGCGCACGGGAGCTCCACAAGGTGCTCAGCAAACGTTTGAGGGACCCGAGTTGACCCGACAGGCGACCCCCGCGCAGGCAGCTTTCTCGCGCAGATAATTGTTATCGCAATCCAGGGCGGGAATGGTGCCTGCATGATGGGAACCATTCCAAGGGGGCCCAATTTTGATTCTCTTTTTTAACATATTTAGTTTTAATTTAATTTTACTTTTATAGTTTTATAGTACTTGGGCATTTTCAGAAATAATTGTCTGATAACGTGCTAGGAGAACAAAAGTGTCCCAAATTTTACTATGTATTTTCAGTTTTCCATTACGCTACCTCAATACAAGTGGTCATAGAAAAGTAGCGTAAGTAGAAACTAAAAAATTGGGACACTTTTTCTCCTAGCAGAATCGATAGAGCTCGTGATTCTGAGTAGGAAAACCCTAAAATTAATCGAAATCCGAGCAACACGTTATGGGACAATTATTTCTAAAAATGCCCACGAGAGCGCATAAGACGACTTCCTGACTTGGCGGGGCGGGATCGATATGTGACATTTTCTTCTTTGACGTAAACTTACTAACGTCGCAAAGATTCCCACTTGATATAATACTGTCAGTATTACGTTTGCGCAGTAGTAATATCATGCGCAGAAGCGAAGCAGTACCGCCTTCGCATCGTCCCGCTACCGCACATCCCGCGCCAGTCAGGAAGCACTCATTTAAATGTAGGGGAGTAGTAAAAAATGGTATCGCGTCGACTGACAGCTGACACTGACATTTGACACTTTTCTCATATCGTACTGCCTCCGCACCGACAAATGAGCGGTACGATATGAGAAAACTGTCAAATGTCAGTGTCAACTGTCAGTCAACGCAGTACTACTTTTTATTGCGCCCCTACATTTAAATGAGTGCTTCCTGACTGGCGCGGGATGCGCGGAAGCGGGACGATGCGAAGGCGGTACTGCTCCGCTTCTGCGCATGATATTACTACTGCGCTAATGTAATACTGACAGTATTCCGTCAAGCGGGAATTTTTGCGACGTCAGTAAGTTTACGTCAAAGGAGAAAATGTCACATATCGATCCCGCCCCGCCAAGTCAGGAAGTCGCCTAAGGATCAAGACGATTCACACAACTTTTCAATACATCAAAAACGCATTATGAATTTGTGCCCGGTGTTTCTCCCAATCTAAGTGCTTTTATATGGCTATAAGATTTTAATGCGTGTTTTCACAAAATAAATGTACTTTTCGGAACTTTGGAATTAATTGTATACTAAATTAATATTTTTTATTACGGTCGTTACGATACAAGCTGTGAATAATGTGGGACCATGGGCTAATTTATGTTGTGTTCTGTTCCCTTTAAATAAACGAGGTCCTCATCAGTAAAACACGCTTATCTATTTAGGCTATCTTTTGTGGGGATTGAGACTAGTACAGGACAGTTATTACATGTGTATGAAAATAAATAATGCCACTCCAGAATGTATAAAACCTTTACCTCTCAAACAATTTAAAACACAGCTTCATCAAGGGCTCAAAGGGAGAGTGTTTTATAAATTAGAAGAATTATTTGAAACTTAATATACTATGTAACTTCTATCATATCTAATCACGTTTGCATGTTAATGTCTAGCAAAATATGTAATAGCACAGGAATATGTAACAACCAACACCATATTGTACCATATTTTACAGCAAATAAAGATTTTTCATTTTTTCATTTCATTTCATTTTCATTGCGGTCGAATATCATAGGTAGGATTTACTGACAAATGAGGAAATCTGTGTGACATCAGCGAGCTCACGTCAAAGTACAATATAGAATTTAAATTCAAATTAATCTTTATTTCGGACTCACATACTTATATATTGTTAGTAAGTTTCTTAACCCAGGTATTTCAAAAGAACCACTATGTCAGCCAGCGCTGCAAAATACGAATTAATAATGAATACAATTAATTAAAGTGATGTATGAATGGGACACAGTAAACATGATAGCAAAATCAGTAACAGAGACTCTTAGGCTGGGTTGCACCAAACCGTTTGTAATCGTAAGCGGTTTTCGTCAAATCTTATTGCATGGAAGGTTTGACAAGCTGCCGGCGCCATATTCGACGATGTCCGGTCTGTGTTCGTACGTTGGTGCAACTGGCACTTAATCCGTTATATTTTTTTCTTTAATCTGACTGTGACTTTATTATAGGCCGAGCCACAGAATAATATAATAGTATTACATACAGAACGGATCCTCCAGTGGCGGTTAAAACACTACGAGTAGAATACAAATTCTTAGATTTGCGTTCCAGTGAGATTGGTTTGAGCGGCTTCAACTGAATCTGCGGTGTCAGTGGAATCTATCTACTGGGAGTTTTGTCGCTGGTTCGAAGACTCTAAGGCGATTTCCTGACTTGGCGGAGTGGGATCGATATGTGACATTCTCTTCTTTGACGTAAATTTACTGACGTCGCAAAGATTCTCACTTGACGGAACACTGTCAGTATTACGTCCCGCTACCGCGCATCCCGCGCCAGTCGCTCTTTCAATGTAGGGGCGCAGTAAAAAATGGTACCGAGTTGACTGACAGCTGACACTACGCACCGACTGCCTCCGCACCGACAATTCAGGAAGCCGCCTTAATCCGTCACCGTTCTGTGCACATGGTATGTCATATAGCCTATTGAGTGTCCCACTGCTGGGTTAGGCTTCTTAATCTCCACTCGTCACGATTGTGATCAATCTCTAACCAATCGTCGCGATATGCATCTAGGTCGTCCCGCCATCTCCGTCTTGACCTGCCACGCCGTCGGTCGTCACCAACTCCGTGGCCAGTTTGGCCCGTCCTTGTGACGTGGCCTGCATTCCCACTTCAGCTTAGCGGTCATGACAGTTTTAGAGCTCAACGTTGCTATGTTTTTATTTGATTTTTTGCCGGTAGACAACAGGTTGACCCGTTTATCTGCGCTCCCTATCAAATCAAAGCAACCACTCGTAAGGTTAATCTAAATGTAATTTTTACTATAACTAGTGCCTACGGTATATCTTGCGAGTAGGTAGCGGACCCCAGGCTTCATCCAGGATGCAACTCTTCAAAATGTTGGTCGAATTTGCCGCTAGATGTCGGTATTCCCTCTTCTACCATTCCTGAAACGCGGTATTAAGATTTTTCTTGAAACAATGACCTCCGAGGTACATTTATATATTTGTACAGTTAGACGATGATATATCGTGCTACGATTCAATACAGTGTGAGTGTATTTAGTATCAGTGGTATTATTTTGGGACCCTTCTGAACAGCAACTGTACTGGGATAAAACTAGAATGATATGATGATGATGAATATCTATACTGTGATTTGCAACTACATGTCCTACATTTTGATTTCGTCATCCGTAATACACGAGCGTGCAATTTGCAATTCTGAATAATTCGTTAGTCATTAGTTTCACAGGAAATTACATTCGGTTTTCCAATGAATATGGTATTATCTCATCACATCATTCATTCATTTTTGATGATACACGTCGTCAGAAAATTATACGAATCCCTTAGTGTCAGGAATGGCAAGTGAATGGTTTTACTATTAATTTTTTCAATAAACTCAGTAATTTATTATAAGGCTGGCAGCGTTCCCCCTTTGGTTGGCTATGCCGATCCACTGGCCAAGGAACGAGCCAGCCCTACGGTCCCCTGACACCATGGCCAGCCTTCGGGATAGTTGTTACTGGTTGTTACTATTAGATAATTTCGGTGAATGATCCAATTAAATCAGTCGGTCAATACTGAGGATCGGCGGGGACGTCCAATGCGCGATCGTGACGACAAAGGTACATATATAGTTCCTATTTGTCCCGGTACCGCCGTATACCAGGTAGAGTCAGTCCGACCCAGGTCGGGCCTAGCTGAGTTTCTTGCTGAACTCTTCTCAGCTTAGGCTGGGTTTAGTGAACCAGCGACAAAACTCCCAGTAGCTCGATTCCACTCACATCTCAGATTTGGTTGAAGCCGCTCAATCTCAATGGAGTGCGAAATCAGAGTTTTCCAGTGTTTAAGCCGCCCGCGTGGTCGCGTCGGAGTTTTCCCCAGGATTTAATTCCCCGGTCTACAAAGCCACAGTCAGGTTAAAAAAAACACACACACATCCATCTTTCAGGATGCAACTGTACTGAGATAACTCTAGAATGACGATGTATAGTGAAACAAAACGGTCACATCAGCGCAATATGTTTACATTGATAATATTGACTTATTGGCTTCATTGAATATAGCAATCCCGCTTTGAAAACAATTGAACACTCCTGTCTCAGTAATATTTTATGTTATTAGATAACATAAAAATATTATTGCATTTGCCAGATGTGTTTTTATTTCATATGTGTCTTTCGTTATGTCAAAACAAAGGACTGGTAATTCAATTTCAACAAGCGAAACAGATGTGTAGCCCTTCTGGAGAAGTTAATCGTAAGGAATGTCCAGCCCAGCGGAGCTAGCACAACATCCGCTGCGACGCGACGCGAATAGAGAAAAATCTACCACCTCTTTCTTCCAATAAATGCCCGCGTGCCGGTAACGCACTGTATAGACAACATCCAGAGTCGGGAACAAATATTCGTGTTAATCACAGAAATAATTGCCTTGGCCAGGATTCGAACCCGGGGCCACCAGCTTCGTAAGCACTACCAACTAAGCTCTAATAGTCTTCCAAAGGACACAACTAAGTAAGATAAATGTCCCAGTACTAGACACTGTACCAATTCCTAGTGTCAACTATTGCGCTTTAAGGTGTCAAGCATTGGTATGTTTGTCACAAGTACGTTACCAGCTCAATATCGAAGCAGTCGTGAGTTAATCATAAATTCATTAAAATCAGAAAGCGTATAAGTCGTGGTTTTAGAGGTTAATTGAGGGATTAACATTTTAATTTTAAATCTCCCGTGTCTCAAACTTAGTATGTGTCACGTCACCTCCCATATGCCAGTATTAATGTTGTCACACACATAAAGGCTCGGCACCCGATCGGCGCCTGCTCGCGCCGTTCAGTGGCTCTAGTATAAGTTTTTTCGAAACATTAACTAATTCGAACGCGTTTGCGTTTTGTCTCAAAATGTATGAAAGTGGTATGAAACGTGAACAGCGCCTCTGGTGTTCACTAGTGGAAACTAAAACAGCGAGTATAACATTTGTTGCTAACCGATGAACGCGCGTATTTCAAACTCGGTGAGAGCGTTTTCATATATTTTGCGACAAAACGAAAACGCGTTCGAATTAGTTAATGTTTCGAAAAAACTTATACTAGAGCTACAGTAGTCTTTATTAGAGACGTCATACTACAACGCACACACTGAGAGAAAAACTAACAAAAATAGAGTAATTCTTACTAAAATAAAACTTAATTCGAGGACGAGAAATGTCTTCTAATAGCAACAAATTGACTTTTGTGAAATTCTGTTACTTGATTTTACGTATGTTAAGTTTGTAATCACAATCACGTTTGGAATCACAAATGGCTTTTCTGAAAATAGGCAATATAATTTGTTAAATATGGGGAACTTTAATAATAATTACAGTGATTTGTAATAAGTAATGAATTTTGTTTTATGCTACATTTACTGAAGTCCATTTGTTGAAATTAGATTTAGGATTACTTAGGCTGTTTGTAGAAATAGATAACTTTTATAAAAACTGTAATACTTCCGTAATCTATACATATAATAAAGCAGAAGAGGGTCGAAAATCTGTACATTGAAGATATTAGTAAAAAAATCGATGGAGGGGCCTAAGAATCGATAACAGAACACGTTTCAACTGTTTTTAGAATTCGTGTCTGTTTGTCTGTTTGTCTGTTTGTCTGTTTGTCTGTTTGTCTGTTTGTCTGTTTGTCTGTCTGTTTATATGTCTAACTATCACGCGAAAACTAGCGAATGGATTTTAATACAGCCTTCACTAATATGTTTATTGGATCTTCGGCCAGGTTATAGGCTATAAAAATCATATAGGTTAGGGATGAAAGGGGGTGAAAAGAGGGGTTAAACTTTGTATGAGAAGTCTTTCAGTTCATGATTTATAGGCTTGAAAATTGGTAAGTATATACATGGACGCAAAGTAAATAGAACCCCATTCAAACATTTTATAATAAACAGATAGTATTTGAAAAAATGGGTTGTGAAATAACAATACATCTGCCTCTCAGGGCTAAAGACAAAAATACAAAAGTCCCTCAAACCATATTAACTGTTTGAAATTAGAGATCAAATTATGTTGGTCAGTCAGTCTCTATCAATATTCACAAACCTTACTACGAAACCTCGGTTTTTTTTGTCTTCGATGGAGGGTACCTACGCAGAGCGTCGGGCTCTCGGTTGCATGGTAGCACTTGCGACATGTACCTATATATTAGGTATGTGCATTTTTGTATAAAATATTGTTTTTTGAGGTGCTCATTACAATCCAATGATATCCATTTTCAAATCGAAGATGGCGGACATTTACTTATTTACTTTTCTTAATAATCGATATGGGTGTCATTGAGGTTCTTCGAGGTGCCGATTAGTTGCGTTTTCAGTCAGCAAAATGTATAAAATACGTTCAGCGCGTAACAGACATAAATTTAGGGTATATTGTTATTCGTTAGTAAAATATACCTACGTAACAATAAACATCAAGTATGACCAAATTCGAAAGTTATAGGTGGATAGGAAGCAAAAAAAAACACAATTCTCAGAAAATCACATACCTCTTAGAAGCAACCAGGGTGGGTGCGCTATCAACCTAGGCCCCTACTCCATCTTCGAAAGTGAAAGAACAGACCAAAGTAGGTATTCAGTTATACCTATGTTTTACAAGCACTTTGAACTTTGAAAGGTATTCCACTAATTTATGAACAAAAAAATATCTATCCAACCACCTCTTTACAACGCCGTTTGATAGGTCAACAATTTCTTTTTGTTCAGTCATCTACATTGCTTGATGCGTATTAAGTATTTTCCGTACCTGCATCATAATGTTCGAATCATTTCGCACTCGCTTTTTTATCTACATTACTTGACGCGTAGGAATTATTTTCCGCACCTGCATCATAATGTTCAAAAACGTTAGCGCGCGCTACGCTCGCTTTTTCATCTACATTAGTTGATGCGTTTGAAGTCTTTTCCGCACCTGCATCATAATGTTTGTAAAAATTTCGCGCTCGCTACGCTCGCGTTTTCATCTGCATGACTTGATGCGTATGAATTATTTTCCACACCGGCATCATAATGTTCGAAATATTTCGCGCTCGCTACGCTCGCGTTTTCATACACATTACTTGATGAGTATGAAGTATTTTCCGCACCTGCATCATAATGTTCGAAAAATTTCGCGCTCGCTGCGTTCGCGTTTTTTTCTACATTACTTAATGAGCATTTTCCGTACCTACATCATAATGTTCGAAAATTTTCGCGCGCCGTACGCTCGCGTTTTCATCTACATTATAGTTGATGCGTATGAAGTCTTTTCCGCACCTGCATCAGAATGTTCGAATCATTTCGCGCTCGCTGCGCTCGCGTTTTCGTATACATTACTTAATGAGTGTGAAGTATTTTCCGCACCTGCATAATAATGTTCGAAAAATTTCGCGCTCGCTGCGCTCGCGTTTTCATCTACATCACTTGATGAGTATTTTACGCATCTACGAGTACATCATAATGTTCGATAATTTTCGCGCGCCCTACACTCGCGTTTTTATCTACATTATAGTTGATGCGTATGAAATATTTTCCGCACCTGCATCATAATGTTCGAAACATTTCGCGCTCGCTGCGCTCGCGTTTTCATACACATTACTTGATGAGTATGAAGTATTTTCCTAACCTGCATCATAATGTTCGAATCATTTCGCACTCGCTTTTTTATCTACATTACTTGACGCGTAGGGATTATTTTCCGCACCTTAATCATAATGTTCAAAAACGTTAGCGCGCGCTACGCTCGCTTTTTCATCTACATTACTTGATGCGTTTGAAGTCTTTTCCGCACCTGCATCATAATGTTTGTAAAAATTTCGCGTTCGCTACGCTCGCGTTTTCATCTGCATGACTTGATGCGTATGAATTATTTTCCGCACCGGCATTATAATGTTTGAAATATTTCGCGCTCGCTACGCTCGCGTTTTCATACACATTACTTGATGAGTATGAAGTATTTTCCGCACCTGCATCATAATGTTCGAAAAATTTCGCGCTCGCTGCGCTCGCGTTTTCTTCTACATTACTTGATGAGCATTTTCCGCACCTACATCATAATGTTCCAAAATTTTCGCGCGACGTACGCTCGCGTTTTCATCTACATTATAGTTGATGCGTATGAAGTATTTTCGGCACCTGCATCAGAATGTTCGAAAAATTTCGCGCTCGCTACGCTCGCGTTTTCGTCTACATTACTTGATGAGTATTTTCCGCACCTACGTCATAATGTTCGATAATTTTCGCGCGCCCTACGCTCGCGTTTTCATCTACATTATAGTTGATGCGTATGAAGTATTTTCCTCACCTGCATCAAAACATTTCGCGCTCACTACGCTCGCGATTTTCTTCATTTCTTGATGCGTATGAAGTATTTTCCGCACCTGCATATTAATGTTCAAAAATTTCGCGCTAGCTGCGCTCGCGTTTTCAACTACATTACTTGATGAGTATAAAGTATTTTCCGCACCTACATCATAATGTTCGAAAATTTTCGCGCGCCCTACGCTCACGTTTTCACATTGTTTTCAGATACATTAGTTGATGCGTGTGAAATCTTTTCCGTGCCTGCATCATAATGTTCGAAACATTTCGCACTCACTACGCTCGCGTTTTTATCTTCATTACTTGATGCGTATGAAGTATGCATCACAATGTTTTTTTTTTAATTTTGCGCTCGCTACGCTCGCGTTTTCATCTACATTACTTGGTGCGTATGAAGTCTTTTGTACACCTGCATCATAATGTTCGAAACATTTCGCGCTCGCTGCGCTCGCGTTTTCATCTACACTATTTGATGCGTATGAAGCATTTTCCGCACCTGCATCGTAATGTTTGAAAGAATTCGCGCTCGCTGCGCTCGCGTTTTCATCTTCATTACTTGATGCGTATGAAGTATTTTCCACACCCGTATCAGAATATCCGAAACATTTCATCTACTTCCTTCTTAATATATATTTTGTCCTCTGTCATGTGTTTCATGTGGGCGCATTGAGCCGGCGTGCGCAATGTTTGGCGAGACAGCCCGGCGAAATACAGTGTAGAAGTTGATATGGATAATATTCACGCGAATGAAGTCGCGGGCAAAAGCTTAGATAAATAAATTTAAATCATAAAAAATCCTCTCCCTGTGATCCTGATCTGTGTCCTTTAATTGAGGATTGAGGTGTGCAATAAAGAGTAGGTATTTGTTGTTGTTTGTTGTTGTTTAAAACTGGACTACCCGTGCGAAACCGGGGCGGGGTATACATGCGAAAGTAACTCTGTCTGCCTGTTTCCCCTTAAAATGCTCAACCGATTTCGATGAAATTTGGTATGGATATAGTTTGAGTCCTAGGGAAGGACATAGGATACTTTTATCCCGGAAATCATCCCTTAACGGGGTTTAAGTTAGAATGGAAGAGAGATAGCTAGGTAAGTGCAAGAAATAGAAGAATGAAATAACATTCTAACGCGATGACGCGAGTTCTACGCAGACGAAGTCGCGGGCAAAAGCTAGTTAATAGTAAAACTTCATTTTTTCCCCAATTACAAATCGGTTTTTTAATTCCTGGTGGTGATTTTTTTCTCAGTGCACTTATCCACTGCGCAACAGCATCGCCTCAGCTCCGGGCCACCTAACGGTGGGTGGACAGCTCGCCTTCGCAGAGTGAACGCCGCGCTTGCATCTCAGCTCGCTGCCGACGAGAGGAGCGTGCGTAGTCGCCGCGCTTCCGGCGCGCATGCGAAACGGGCTACTTCAAACGTAAAAAAGCTTTCAACCAGCGGAAAGCGCGGCATTGCCACGCGGACACCTCGGCGCTGCTGAGGCGATGCAGTTCCGTGCTTGCTTTGGGTTGACGCCTGGTTGACATTAAGCCGGCGTGTTGAGACGGCGCCGTTCGGGTGCCGAGGCTTTATGTCTGCGACAACCTTTATACAACGAGTAATCCGCTGCTACACTCACAACCAATCTCAACTTAGCTCAGAACCAATACAACGTGACCCCTGCCTTTCATTACAACTCTGCGTAATGGGAGGTCAGGTTTACTGGTTGTGAGTCGAGTTTTTAAGCGTTTTGATCAGCTACAAGCCGCAGATTAACTGGTATTAAAAATGTTATCCTTCCATTAGGATGTCTTTTATATCCCAATTTGCATTTCATCATATTGCGTGCTCGTTCTGACACGTTAGCTTGATTTGTGTGTGTACGCGAGCGAAACGACCAAAACGGTCTAAATTCTATTAACGGCCTATTCACTCGAGCTTTAAGAGGCTGTCAAGACCTAATTTTGTTGAACTTGATGTTATTTAAGCAGTTTTTTAAGAAAAATTCATATTCATCAATTCATATTCGTTCAATATTATTCATCATATTTCAAAGACCGTGTACGGACTCGATACATAAATTGGACGAAATCGGCTCGATAGAAAATAATATCAAAGATTGGTCTTAAAATCATCATTAAACGGTTCTATGTCTTTATTTTTATTTCGTATGGGTCTGCAATTAATAACATGAAGTCAACATATTCATACCTAAACCGCCAACGAGTCATATTTCACAAATAATCAACACTTTTTTTATTTCAATTGTTTTATAGTATTTATTTGCTATTCCACGCGCAGAGCTTCCGTTAAGAGCGGGATGGTTAATTGGCAACTCACGCGTGTTAGAGCAGGACTTTTTTTAGGTCTTGTCAGCCTCTTAAAAGGTTCATGTTAAAAAACTCTAAAGAACAGACGCTGACAGAGAATGCCAAAACATAGCAGTGCGCATTTTATAAAAGAAGATAATCAGATTGCTAGGCCATAAGCTTGTATGCCACTGTCGTTGCATAGAAAACGAGTATAGGTAAGATTTCAAGCTCACGTGGTCATTTAGATTATTTAAACAAAGAATTATAAATCATTTATTTACAAGAAAATATATACAAGAATACAACAATAACTTAAATAATATTAAAGCTAAATAACTGAAATCTAAAACAAGCCCTTGAGGCATTGTACCGAGGATGCTGACGGCATTTCCTCACTATATCGCAATGCTGTGCGAGGCAGTCGCCAGCTTTTCGGTCACCAGTTACCAGTGGCGGCGCGTCATTAATATTCTTCGGAAAACCGGCAATAATTTCCCTTTCTTATTCTTCATGAGCGGTAGTAAAAGAACTGGTCTGGTTGAAAACTAGGCAAGCCGGTGGGAATCGAGTTGTATGGATGCTCCGCCACTGCCAGTTACGTCAACCAGACGCTTCGGGATAAAAAGAAAAAAAAGAATGAAGAAAAATACAAAGAATTAAGATTAAACAAATTCCCATAACATTACTTATTCCCTTTCTTGATCATTTATTTCTAATAAAAAAGAAGTAAGTAACCAAAATTAGAAAAAAAAATCGATCAGGATTTTTCCAACTCGGAAAATTTTACGTAGGCGCTCGTAAGTACTCCAAATATCACGGAAACGAGAATCTAAACAAGTTGAGTTCCAAGCTTCGGGAAACAATTTCCACTTCAATAATTTTTGGAAACGTCCCACTCAAATTCAGGGTAAGTAATATGATTCGCCGGCGTTTCATTCATCGCCTACGCTCGTTCAAATTTTTATAGAGTCTCTAAAAGTGAAGTGTAGTGAACTAAACAGCCTCATTTAATGAATGACGCCCACGCTGTTTTAATAATCTTGTTGTTTCTGTAATTAGCCTAAGGTGACTTCCTGATTTGTCGGTACAGAGGCGGTACGATATGAGAAAAGTGTCAAATGTCAGTGTCATCTGTCAGTCGACTCAGTACCACTTTTTACTGCGCCCCTACATTTAAATGAGCGCTTACTGACTGGCGCGGGATGCGCGGTAGCGGGACGATGCGAAGGCGGTACTGCTCCGCTTCTGCGCCTGATAATACTACTGCGCAAACGTAATACTGACAGTATTATGTCAAGTGAGAATCTTTGCGACGTCAGTAAGTTTACATCAAAGAAGAAAATGTCACATATCGAACCCGCCCCGCCAAGTCAGGAAGTCGCCTAAGGCAGCTCTAACAAGGCACAGAAAGAGCTTTGTCACATTTCTATTCGTAAATGGTTAAATTATTTCAGTGATTAGTGGATGGAATAGACCAGTTTTGAGAGAATTGTTACTTATACAGGGTATCCCACGGCTGTGTCACTTGGAGGGGAAACACTTTAAATATTAAAGATAGGACATTACACTGTACACTGTACAGTCAGAAAGGAAAGTCCTCTACCACTTTTGGACTAGCCAAGCTAGACGCCTTGGAGCGGCTTGTGAACACAGTCATCAAGTTTCTCACTTAATTCACAAGTTTAGACTTGTGAAGGATAAAACTACACCTTGGGATTAGTCCCAAGGTGTAGTTTTATCCTTTGGGTGGGAAGGTCAGATGGCAGATGCTCCCGTAAAAACTAAAGTGCCTACTCCAAATCTTAGGACTCTGTAGCTGACCCAGGGCATCCTACAGGATCTATGTCCAGGATGTAGCGGCAATGGGATAACATTATGATAGGTACATGAGTAATACGAGTACACCAATATTTTGGCATTATTATTGTGGCAAACAAGCGTACCGTCCATCTGATGTTAAGCGGACACCGCAGCCTATAGACGCCCGCAGCTACCAAGGAGGTACGACGTACGTGTGCGTTCCCAACCCTTTATAAATTTGAGGATTCATTGTGTTGACAATACATAGAAGGAACAAAAAAATAGATCCCCCGCTTTCAACACATGCATCGTGCGATAAATATGCGATCTGAGGCTTTCTATATTACCGCCCGTGTTAAGTACAAAATTTTATGTCACCCCCTGGCCAGGAAGTGGGATTTCCCGCGCGCGGAGCGTGCGGTAATTGCCGCTTTATGGCCAGATGTGACATAAATAATATTAAATAGCTGTGGTCTTCTGCAAGGCGAATAATGTCTAAATTGATGTCAAGAAAATATGCTATTTAATTGTGAACCCCTTTTTCTTTTGTGAGTCAGTAGAAAATATGTTAGTCATCATCATTATTTCCTTGCTAGGTTACGTAAACGAGGTACGAATGTCGAGTAGCGGTATTTACAATGCCTTATCCTCTCTAATCCAATGAAGTCAGACCTCTGGTTACGCACTTAGACCAAAAAAGAGTTAGTCTAACTGATGAACAATTTAGTGAAGTTGGTATTTAATACCTTGACAATTAACTACAATATATTTAAATTTATTATTTCAAAAAATTATATAACATATAAAATCAATCAAATCATTAAAATTAAAATAATTACATAAATTACCTACTTATTTAAATACAGTTTTAAAATATTTCAACAAAATTACCTAAGACTCTCGCATCGTACCTGGCTCAAAGGTCCCCATGATACCGGCAGCATTACCCCGCTGAACGGCGATGGAGACCTGCTGAACCAGATACGACCCAGAGCGAGGATCGCAGCCCCTTTCTCGTAGGCGTCGGCCTAGCTCTTTGAAGAGCTGGCGTGCCTCCCAGCCCCAGGGTCCCGCAGTTTCAATGGCCACAGGTACGAAATCGTACGCCGGCTCCAGGGCGGAGTATTTATTGTGCTTCAGCTTGGCAGCAGATTCTGCTGCCGAACCTGCACATCGTGAGGTCTGCCTCAAATGGGAAGCGGCAAAAGTGCTCACGCATGTAGCCTCCCATAAGAGGCAGCGCCCCCTCCGCCATGGAACCAACGTAAGACCGTCTGGCCTTTTGCCGTCCGAGCGGCTGAGACCCGGTGGCTCCAAGATGCACGGCACATTGGCCGACACCATGGCTCGTCGGATGATGTCATTTATAGCGTGGTGCCTCGGGAATCGTCCTGCACATCTCTGGCAGCTAAGGCCGTGGTGGCCATCTTCGCCGACAATTGCTCCGCAACGACACCGGTGGGTCTCGCACACCTTAGCACCTAACCTGAGAGCCGACGCTATTCTCAGCGAATCATTATCGAGTAAGGTGCCAAGGTGTGGTGAAGGTAGAGAGTGCAACCACGCACCCGACTCTGGCTGCGCGAGTGCTCTGAGACGTGCCAGGTCTGGCCCCGAGGCGTTAGTCAGCAGTGTGTCGTAAGTTTGCTTACTTTTTAATTCGTCCCATTGTTTTTGGATACTGGGATTTTCAGGCCGCTTATCGTCGGAAATGGTCGCCGCCCATCTTTCTAGTGCATCTGTGAGGAACGGAACCGAAGAGATGATACCATCGTCTGGAAGAATATTAGTAACCAGGTCTGCGGTTCCGTGTACAGAAGCTAAAAAAGCAATTAGGCCAACGTCTTCAATGCGACGTATCCCCAGGCCGCCGTATCGAATGGGGAGGGTTGCCTGAATCCACTGAGTCTCAGTCAGATGTATGTTTAGGAGCTGCTCTGCTGTCAATCTCAGCTCATGATCTATGTCCCTCGCTTCATTGACAAATAGCCACGAAGGACACGTCCTGAGTAGGTATGTCATCCTTGGTGTTGCGAAACAATTGCGTAATAGTGTCAATGAAACGTGGGACGACAAATGAACTAAATGCGTTCGGGCTGATATAAGTGCTTCCTTTTTATTGTTTAGAGCCGCACTGATGCCGTCTGGAAAAATTGGTGCACCCAGTAAACAGAGTGAGGATTTGTCAACAGATTTTATGCCCGGTAACAATGTTTTTATGTTTGAAAGCAACGGATCTGCAATGGGCCCACAAGTAAACAACTCGCATTTATTTGGGTTTATTTCCAGGCCCGCTTGTTTTAATGTCGGTATGAGCTCTTTTAAATCATCGACTACTGTATCTGGACTTCCGCCAATAGTGCCATCGTCCAGGTACCAGATATTAAGTGGAGATTTTAATTTAGTAATGGCCTTTTGTATTGCTAAGCAGAAAATCAGAGGTCCCAGAGGATCACCCTGTTGTGCTCCGACCTGCGACAGAATTAAATTTTCTTTTAGAAAGAGGTTGGTTGTGTTTGAATAGCATTGATATAAAAAGGGGTAGAGAGGTGGCACAAGATCTAATACCTCCGTTAAAATTGTGTCCCTCTCGGCACAATTAAATGCATTTTTTAGGTCAATTTTAATAATAATGTTATCGGTGTTATCATATTTTAGGGCGAAAGAGCGAGTCGCATGAATAGCCGCCTCACAGCCCCTAGGTGTGCCAAAGCCAACCTGTTTTGGCTGTAAGTATCCGGACATGGTTTCCCGGGCGGCGTAACAACACAACTTAGCAGTGAGGCGTCGAATTACACTGCCTACTGCGATCGGTCTTATACCTCCGTCCTTCTTTGATAGAGCGCATAATGATGCGCCATAGAGGTAAGGTCGCACTTCTAAGTTTAGCATACCCTTTAACAGGAAATTGCACAGGTTAGTAATAGATTCTAATAAGCGAACACCATTATTTCCAGCACACGGGGATGTGAGTTCTTTCAGATGTTGCGGGCGCAAACCATCCAGGCCGGATGCAGAACCATTATAAAATGAATTTAGTGCTTTTGCTACTTCTGAGGATGTTACAGTTAAAAAGACATTGTTTTTGTCTGGCTCTGGCGGGATGAGAATAGGTCTAGAGGGAGCTGGATGCTTCTCGCCTAATGCGTTCAAAGTATCGTTGTCTATAGGCGCTAGTAAGGAGTCAGAGAGGAGCATGCGGACTGCGCCCCTCAAATCACCGTCGTGTACTTTAGCCTCTATAGTGCGATACTTCGGACTTGATTTGTGGTTGATGTGCTCCTCTGGGAAGTATAAAAATGATTTTTGAATGTTTTCCTTTACCTTAGTTGTTAGCGACTTGTCTACCTTGCTCTCAGGGACTCTTAAAGACGAAAATGAATAGGACAGCAAGGCAAACCAGTCTTCGGCACCATTTGTGCTTAGGCAATTGTCTATGATATCGCATAATTTTCCAGCGGCTAGATTTCGTGCTCCTTTGGGAATGTGGCTCAATATGCGTACATTCGCTTTCAAAAAGGGCAGATCCTCGAACCTAGCTGGTGATTGTTGCGTACCGGCTGCATTGCTAGGGTCTACCAGCGGGGGAAGGTTTATACTGGTTGCTGCCGAGCTTGGGTTTTGATGTATCACGTCCTTGTGGGCGCGACTAATATGGATGTTAAGGCCTCGAGGTGCAATGTACAGTCTGGACCTTGATCAAAAAGTAGCATATTATACAAACTAATCATGGACAGAACTCTTCAGTATGTTTTTTTTAATGGGATTGCTCTTTTTTTATGGCATATAGCCAGGGGCATAGATGAAGCCGAAGGTGAAGCGAGCTCACCCAGAAGATGCCTAATCACTCGCGCTTTAAATAGGTCTAGATTATATGAACTCGGAAATACAGACGCCGCCGGCGAGGAATTCTAAACCTCAGCAGAATTATAAAACATGATGAAAAGCGCTTGATTTCTTTAGAGCAATTTCGACCAGCGGGGTAATCACGTAACGATATGTACTACCGTCGGTACTTATTTAATGTCAGTTTTAGTATGGGATTTGACATTTAAATCGATCGTACTAACGGTCGAAAACGTTACGTGGTTACCGCGCCGGTAAGCAAAGCATGGTATAGCCAGCCGCCGCCAGTATGTCGTTATGATATCAAGCCACATCGGGAAGGTGGTGACACAGAATAAGTAATAGTACAAGTACAGAAGCTTTACTTTCTAACAAAAACGGCGTTTAGGCATAAAAAACATGCCTACTCTGTGCATCTCTGTCTATCGTATAGCTTGTATTCATTCACACGCGGCACGTGTAGCGCTAGGGCTGTAGGTACTTAAATAAAATTATCGACTTGTCGCTCGTCGCGTTCTAGTCTGCGGCGGCAGCGGTAACGTGCATGTAGCTACGCGTTCGCGCGGCGGCGGGCGGCCCTCGACTGACGGCCGGCCCCGGGCCGAGCGATCGGTAGGCATTTAAAGCGACGCGCGCCTCCCACTGCAAGCCCCTTGGTGGTGAGTTCAGCATAAGCGGGTTATTAATAGACACAACAAATGGAACGAGGTGACTTGACATATGACGAGTGCTCACGACGGTGACGAAGGGTTGACTTTCATTATAATACTGAGTCAGCATTTACACAACCCAAACGAACTACGTAAAATTACATAACATAACAGCTTTTGTCCGGGACTTCGTAAGCATCGAATACAGTTTCTGGAGAAATAGCGTTAACAATTTCCGTTCTTAGACAGTTTCCGCTACAAAGCAGAAAAAATAGGTTATCGGCTACGAGATGCGCGTAGTACTCCTCGGCAAAAAAACGAAATATATTTATGAAAAAAGTAGGTATATAGCTCCAATGAAATTTAATAAAAAAAAATAAGTTTTAAAATACTAACATAGCTATTCTTTGCTTTAATTGTGTGTAGTTTCTGATCGATTTGGACTTTTTGGAGGATTTGGATGAAAGATGCTAAAAACACAGTCATATGTCAAGATAGTGTCAGATAAGTATCAATTCACACAGAAGCGCAAGTTGCAGGTTTTGTGCGTCTGTGGGTTATCTAAAACAAAATGTATACTACAATCCTCTGCGATTTAGCAATGACAAATTTCTCGGACCCGAAAACTTTTTCACAAATCTTAGACCAGGATCACCCGGCATCCACAAATCACCCGGGCTGGCGGACACTCACTATGAATAAATGACTGGATTTGTCCGCTTTTCTTTTACTTTTACTGGCCGTTGGCCATTATTCAGGTGTTTACTAGGACAGATTTCCTAACTTTACCTCTATAGTTGAATTTGAGTTAACAATTAAGTAAGCTAGACTCGGGGATGGTTGATACCGATGTGTAGCTCTTTTGCTTTCGCGAATTTGCTCACACATTTGCTGCGCTTATCGTTTACCTACTGAGAGTTTTCGCGATTTGCGTTTTTTAAAGGACCCTGCGGTTCGCCGTGATACCCAATCCTAAGTAGTACTAGTTTTATTTAGAATAATAAAAAATATAATATACAGGGTGTCCCAAGACTATGGGACATCAAGGGAAAGTACCTTAAATATCGTAGATAGGATATTTTGCTGAAGGAAGACTTAACGTTATTTTTAAAAGTTAGTAATTCTGCATTTTTTGAGACGTTAGTGCCGTTAATGAAGCCTAAGTTTTCTGCTAGATGTCGCTGTACGCCTCCCTTAAGGCGTTTGTATAAATGAAGGAAGGATTGAGGAATTTGGAACCGCGTAGGTACTAGGTAGTAATCGCACCTGTAGCTCAGTTGGCTAGAGCGACTGGCCGCGAGTACCGGGAGGTCGGAGGATCGAATCCTGCTCGGAGCCTAAGTTTTTCAATAGTTTCTTTATTTCTAAATTTGAAGCCTTAGGTTATTCACCTTATATTAGTTAGGCGTAGGTACTTGAAGTTTAGTTTAGTCCATATTTTATCAACTCGGCTACTAAATTTAAACACTATTTTCGTCTCAATTCACAACTAAATTGACGTCTTTGTCCCTCGGTATTGGAATAATTTGATTTCTATTGACGAATCTATTGACTGAAGCGTCAACACTAAAATAGATTATAAATTCATCGCGAGTAATTTGTGATGAGGTCTATTTGACGTGACGTACTGACAACATTAGTATATCATTACATTACATACATTAGTAGATTACAAATATTGCAATCTTTCGATAGTTTACGATCTCGCTAGTTAGGTTACAATGGTTTTTACAATTTTACAATCTCTAATTGACGCCCAGAATCGCCAAATTCTTTCAGAAATAATATTTTTATCAGGTTTCGAGAATTAAGCCGCCCGTACCCTTCGCGGGGACTAAATTGAGCTAAACATAGCATAAATTAAAATATCCCTGATAAGGGAAGTAGCGAATATTTGGTCACCCTACTAGTATCAACGATTTGCCCTGAATATGTGAATACATTTGCATGAAATATTAATTTGTTTTGGCTTTGCGGTTTTTCAATTTTTGTGTCCCCTCTAGGCATGCTCGATTAGTTCCTAGTGTTTAACACTGACTCAATGTTTAGTAGTACTTCAGGCCCCGTATTAAACCACCACCACCACCACTACCACTACTTACCACTCTTTAAGGCCGGGTATTACCAATTTTGAGTTTTGAAAAACCATCGTCATTGTAATATTTGTAATAGATAATTAATATTTTGACATGAAAAATTTATTAAATTCTTATTGATATATTTCTTAAATTGTAAATTAATATTTTCTCATGAAAAATCTATCATATGCTTATATGTCAGAATTTTTTTTAATTGTACATTAACATTATGACATGTGAAAGTGCCCTTGTGGCCTATTTGCAGAATAAATGTTTGAATTTTGAATTTTGAATTCATCTGAGACATAGAATATAATGTCTTGAAATCTAAAAAAATATATGTGTTACATAATGATCTTATCTAGTCATCGTGATGAATTTCACTCGACAGAAAAAAATCGCGAAGTTACCCTTTTTGGAATGTAGGTTTTTTCAATACTACGGCTATATTACTGATATTTAACATTTAATTTTTGTTCTCAATTAAAGATCCTAAATACTTATAGACAAATTCGCTGGATTTGCTTTGATAAAATGATTGGCTTAATGACTATAGCTAAATATTTACGAAACTACGCGCAGAGCTTGCGTAGAAAGCGGGATGGTTAATTGTAAACTCACGCGTGTTAGAGTTAGAGCGGGACATTTGCGTTGGGGATACCTCCCCCCCTTAAACCGTCCTCTCCCAGCGAAAAAAAAAAAACAAAAAATTATTTTGCTATCCGGCCGGGGATCCCAGTCATATCACCGGTAGGTAGCGGATGGCTTTAAATGTTACTGTACATGACTAGACTAAGGCTGCGTTTCCACCAGAAATGTGCGAGGATGTGTTTTCATATATTTGAATTTGACACCTCGCTCGGCGCGTTGCGAGGTCTCAAATGTATGAACATCTCTGGTGGAAACGCAGCCTCAGGCTGCGTTGCACCAAACCGTCTGTAATTGTAAGCGGTGTTCGTCAAATCTGATTGTATGGAAAGTTTCTATGGGATGACAGCTGCCGGCGCCATATTTGACGATGACCGGTCTGTGGTCGTACGTTGGTGCAACTGGCACTTAAGGCGCAGGGTAGGGCAAGGCCTTCCCCATACAAACTTTGTGCAGGTTTTATTCGTCGGTTTTGGCACTAACAGATATAATATTTTTTTTTGGTTTTAAATATTAGACATGCGAAGATCGTGATGTGAAAATTTTGAATAATTTCAAAAAAAAACAAAATTAAAAAATTAAAAAAAAATTAATAGAAAAAAATTTACATCACGAAATAGCTATGAGAAAAATAAGCATACTGACCAAAAATCATAACTTTAATGCAAACACAAACGAAGTAAATCCTGCACAAAGTTTGTATGGAGAGAGCTTGCCCTACCCCTCCTCTTAATAAATATACAGAATGTCCCAGGGTATATGCCACATGAAGGGGAACTATTTACTTCAAATATTGAAGATAAGACATTTTACTGAAAGAAGACTTAATTTCATTTTTAAAAATAATTAGAACTTCACTTACTGCAGATTTTAGAAAGTTGTCCTGTCTGATTACTAGGACTCGAAGCGACTCTCCTGCCTGTACCAGGAATCGAACCGACTAAAAAACTTATTGGTCTTCTTTTGCTTTAATATGCTTAGTTATTTAGGGAATAATAATGATTAACTTTTTCAAATGCAATAATAAAGACTCGGCATGTTTTTTTTGTACATTTTAGCGGGTTCGATTCTCGGTACAGTAGACCAATAAAGTGGTCTACCACTTTTCGACTCTATTATGTGTACGTTAACGACTGTTGTCATAGACGGCTAGCGGTCTGTACGAATTTCAAAAATCCTTTTATCAAAAATGGCCCGCAAAGTGACCATTACTTGTTACGTATTGGAAGGTAAAGCGTATACGAGTATGTAGTTTATTTGGTCAGATCAAAATTAAAAAATTAAGAAATATTTAGGCCGCGCATAATTAAACGGACTCGCAAGCTCGTCCATTTAAACAAATACTCAGATTGGAATTGCCTCCTTCCCAGCCACGGCAATAATGTACTATTTATACCTCTATTTCCTCTAATAACGAGACGCCTTTACGCAATACATTTCCGACTTCGTTTACCCTGGGCCGCAAAAGGGCGTGAAATATCCCGGGATAAGGAAAGATAGGGCGGCAATTCCCGTACCAAATTGATTAACTGTTTACCGCCGTTCGAGCATGCATCAAATGTTTTCCTTTCGCGGTTGTAAGTTGGCTAAAAGGGCGAGGAAAAGGGAGAGAATTGGTTACGCGGCTAAGTTAAGCCCTACAAATTATAAAATGTTTTGAACTCGCCCAATATAATCATGATTGATTAACTTTATGATCGTGATACAATATTGTATTACATCAAAATTATTTTCATAAATCATTACTTCCTAAGTTCCTACTCATAAAATACCGACTCGGAATGGAAGATTTAAAGTATTTTTTACAAAATATTTTAGTATACAAAAAACGGACTGTAGAGAGAAAATAAAGTGAGAATGGAATTTTAAATACCTTTTTTTACTTAACAAAATTTCTTTTCCAGGATCCAAACGGGTTCTATACCGATACCGAGATCGGTTGAAATTATTATTATATAAGTAATATACGAGTAATAGTAAATACGTGTAGCACAGAGAGCAATGGAGCGTGCCATGCTCGGCATTAGATTGCAAGACCGAGTGAGGAATGACGAGATCCGACGCCGCACCAAAGTGCGTGACGTCGGAGATGTCATTACCAAACTCAAGTGGAGTTGGGCAGGACACATTGCTAGGCAGAGTGATGGCAGGTGGACCAAGAAAGTGTCAGACTGGTGGCCAATTCATGGCAAAAGGAGCGTCGGCCGTCCACCGGCTAGATGGGTCGATGACATTAGGAAGATCGCGGGTCACTCTTGGATAAGACTGGCTCAAGACCGGGACGAGTGGCGTACTCGAAGAGAGGCCTATGCTCAGCAGTGGGCGATTACAGGCTGAAAATGATGATGATGATGATGAATGAATATAATAGTAATGTAACAAATCAGATATTTAGTCAGATTACATCCGATCAAAACTTATAATATGCAGGCCAAACGATATAGGTATTTATAGCGTCAGTGCGGTATTTCACTGAATTTTCACAGCGATAATACATCAACGACACGTGCCGACACATTTTACAGGTTTATTAAAAATGTGGGTTCTTTCCGAGCCACTATCATAATGAATCAGCAATACGTACAGTTAGCAGAGGTATAGCTACGCGGGCCTAGTGTTCAAAATAATCTACACACTGACTCTAAATGTCAAGAGATTAAAGCTCTGTGTAGAGCATTCTGGGTGTGTTATTTCGTACATTATTATTGGTAAACGGGACGGCTTACTATACAGGTATGTATGTAAATAGTAATGTATTCCTGGAGGTGAGCAAGGTTGCCAGAGCTCCCGATGATGCACTGTGTTAAGAGCGAGGGACCGAAATTTGTATCTTCAGCTTTTGAATTTTGAATCCTTAAATTTTATAAAGGTTTGTAAACGGGCGCCTACAGGCTGCGGTATTAGATTAAGAGCTGACAGCAAAAATAATAAGTGATTTTATAACATTTGGAAGTGGTATAGTTGTGTTAGGGCTTGTCTCTGGATTATAAATATGCCAGTCTGGCTACTGAGAGCCGTTCTCATTGGAAGGGGTGGGGGTTGAAAAATAGTGAAAAATCAACAAAATTAAGTAATATTATAAAAACTGTACTTTTCATTTTCCATGAATTAGTAGAATAAGTACTCATGTATTAGTGTTGCCAGACTATTTACTGCTTGCTAAGACAATGCCACAGCAAGTTTAAACCAGTCTGGCAATGTCTCTCTGTAGCCAGACTGGCATATTTATAGTCAAGAGACAAGCCTTAACACAACTACACCAATTCCAAATGTTATAAAATCACTTATTATTTTTGCTGTCAGCCCTTGATCTACATCCGCTTGGACCGTACGCTTGTTTGCCACCGTCGTTGTGTCACTACATAGTAAATAGTATAAAACAAATTCGCTTCCTGCTGTCTGTCTGTCCCTATGTATGCTTAGATCTTTAAAACTACGCAACGGATTTTGATGCGGTTTTTTCAATAGATATACACGATGATTTTGAATCCGTGAACAGGAGTGGAAAAATATTAAAATTTAGCCCAAATTAAACTTATTCGGCGAGGTCTCGCGTTATTTCTTCACTGTTTAATTAATTAAAAGTGAAAACCTAGTTAAAACAAGTAACCATTGAATACATGGTCATCCTGCAGTATAATAAAGTTTAACTACGATACGTCAAGTGCCATCAGTGTGGCGGGAAATTTGACGGATCTTATGCGTATCACAAAAGTGATTGACAATGTCAAGGGCAGGGTTTACTCATAAATTGTCAATAGCTAATAAGTTTATAAAGAGGTTACAAACTCATTAAAACCGATAAGGTAGTAAGTAGAGTGACAAGGATTTTAGGATAGAATTAAACTCAAAATTAAAATTATGATTTAAAAAAAACAAGTTTGTTTCCACGTAATTACTACTTTAACGTTACCCCCATCAATTACTGAGTTAGAAAAAATGGTTCCTGTTCACGGATTAAAAATCATCGTGTATAGTGATCCAAGAGGAAGATTTATATGTAGAATACATGCACCTAGTCGTAGGGTCGCTAATTATATAATAATCCCAATAAAAAAAAGGAATAAATGTCAGTAGCTCGAATAAAATGAGAGATTCATCATAATATCTAGACAAACATACAATTACACAGGTGCATACATTAATTGTTAAAATCATAACCCTTCCTTTTGTCGTAGTCGGGTAGACATGCTGCCCCGACCCCAAATCATCCTCCTAGCATTATCCCAGTACAGTTGCATCCTGAAGGATGTCTGGGGTCCGCTACCTAATCCCAAGATTTGGCGTAGGCGCTAGTTTTTACGAAAGCGACTGCCATCTGACCTTCCAACCCCAAGGGGAAACTAGACCTTATTGGGATTAGGCTTTGTCAAGTGAGTGGGCAACTTGACTGTTAGAAGTTCTCAAGCCGCCCGAAGGCCTCCAACTTGGCTTAACGACTGCTGCCATAGACAGCAACCGGGATCAACGGCTTAACGTGCCTTCCAAAGCACGGGAGCGCTCAGTTAGTAACCTAACCACTCAAAGCGGTCACCCATCCAAGTCCTGACCGCTGCCCACGTTGCTTAACCTTAGCAAGCGCAAGCGGTACGCAGGCGCCGCTGGGCCACGAGCGCTCCTTTTGCCCCGACCCCAAATAAATGGGAAAATAAAAGCGAATGATGACGGCCAAGTACATATGTATGAAAAAGACTAACGCCTCTTCTCATCTAAACCCTTTGTACGGTGCTCATAAAGTACACAAAAGTGCGTAATGTACACGTGGCGTAATGGCGTCATTTAAAACAAGCAAGTCCTATCTCCTCGGAATTATGCGGCACTTACGACATTTTCGTGTTAGTCGAGAGGAAGACAATTATCGCTTTAATGCCGAGTTACGACTATGGCTCTATGGTTCTAATGGTCAAGCTATTCACAAGTAGTCTCACACCATCTCACTCCTATAGTTACTCTGTTTGTTTTTATATATAAAGTACTGCCTATCCTTTTGTTTTTATTTATCCATGTATTTCAATTGACAACATTTCATATTTTTAACTACTTTATTTTATGAAGAGATACCATTATTTACTTAAAAAATGCATAACGCATGCAAGAAAAATTGGAAACACAAATTACATTCAGAACAGTAAGAATAAATGTCTTGCAACCTGGAATGTTATTTCTACCACTGTATCAGATATTTCACACGAAAAAGACATACTTAAAATAGAATCAAATAACAACATCTTTTCTAGTCCCCAGGATATCTGTGATATTTTCAATAATTATTTTATAGAAACAACACAGCCAAATAATGTATCACAGAATGTAGCTTACAAAGCTGTCTCACTCGGAAAGGAATCCTCGCTAAACAGCGCTACAATATTTTTGAACCCGGTTAATGGCCAAGAATTGTATAAAATTATAATGTCTTTAAGAAATAGCAGAGCAAGTGGTTGTGACAGCATTACCACCAAAATTCTAAAACTTTGTGCATTATATATCTCTCTTCCACTTGCTCATGTTATAAACTTGTCATTTGTCGAGGGTATATTTCCAAAAGAATTAAAATTGTCAGTAATCAAACCTCTTTTTAAAAAAGGTGACAGGCAGGACCCAGGAAATTACAGACCGATCGCATTAATACCTATTTTATCAAAAATATTCGAAAAGGCGTTCCATAGCCGGCTTAATCATTTTTTGAAGAGATTTGACATACTCTGCCCTGAACAATTTGGTTTTCGTGAAAAGAAATCAACAACACATGCGTGTTTTGAGTTCGTAAAATATATCACGGAGAACATAAATAAAAATGTTCCAGTCGCGTCGCTTTTCTTAGATATGACAAAAGCGTTTGATTATGTAAATCATTCTAAACTTTTGAGTAAGCTGGAACATTACGGTATCAGAGGCAGAGCGCTTGAGTGGATAAAAAGCTACTTGACAGACAGGATGCAATGCACAGAAATCAGTAGATTTGTTGAAACAAACAATATCATTAGCAAAAAAGTTTTTAGATCTCCATACAAAATCAATAATACTGGTGTCCCACAGGGAAGCATATTGGGCCCGCTTCTCTTTGTCGTCTACATAAACGACTTGCCAAACGCAACCCCGAATAAAGTCATCATGTTTGCAGACGATACGACCATAATGGTAAAGTGTAATAATAGGTTAACTTTTAATCATGACATTAATAATTCTTTAAATGACATTATAAATTGGATGGAAATGAATGATCTAAAAATTAATATTAGTAAAACTAAATTGATGCAAATTAACTCCTATAATTCAAATAACATACCTATTACAGTTCAATACAAAAATGAAAACGTAGATCAAGTAGCCTCACTTAAATTTCTTGGATTCACTATAGACAACCATCTGCACTGGAAGGGTCACATTGAACAGATTTGTACCAGACTAAACAGATTTGTGTTTGCTCTCCGAAGGCTGAGGGACACTGTCTCTGTGGAAGCTGCACTGACGGCTTATCATGGATATGTGTCCTCAGTTCTTCGGTATGGCCTGATTCTGTGGGGGAATTCTGTCGATGTAGAACGAGTTTTCAAAATTCAAAAAAAATGTATACGCGTCATTTGTAATGCTTGGTCTGACGATTCTTGTGTCCCTTTATTTAAAAAATTACAACTTCTTCCCTTACCCTGCCTATACATTAGAGATGTATGTCTTTTTGTGAATACCCATCGACCTTTATTCAAAAAGCGAGGGGATCTGATGCACAGACTGACCAGACAAAAAATTATGAACATGCTATACAAGCCACGAGCTCGCAAAATGATCTATGCAAAGAACATATTTAACATGTGCATAGTAATATATAACAAACTACCGGATGACATAAAATTACTGCAAGGCAATAGGTTTAAGAACAAAATGACTAGCTGGCTTCTGGACAAATGTTATTATAGTGTAAGGAAATACTTGGACCAAAATTGACAATGGTATTAATGAATTATTATTTCTGACATTTTAAATTATTATTGTTTTTTATTATCTAATATCATTATTATAATTTTGAATTTTGACTCCCTTGACATTGTTCCGTAAAATTTGCTAATTATGTGGATATATTTAATTATTATTATTGTATTAATTATGTCGCTCCTACAAAATGTTTGCACGCCTGCATGCAGGCTGAATGCACTGGACTTTCTTTTATTTTTAACACCTTATTTATAACATGTATTCTGAGCAAATAAAATCTTTGAATCTTTGAATCTTTGAATCTTTGAACTAGTTAGAAAATAGGTAAAAATTTAAGCCACCCGTATTTTTTCTTTTTCAATTTAACTCATTATTTCATTTAAAAAAAACACGTTGAAAAGTAGGTCATTCCAAAAGGGCGTAAGTAAAATATGACGTCATCTTCCCAACAAGAATCCAGAGCCACTCCAGAGCAGCGATTGTCTGTACTCTGTACTAAGGTCTCCCTGAATACAGCGAGGAAGATGACGTCAACTTTCGGTTTACAGTAATTTGCGATTTTTTCCAAAATTAACGGAGAAAAAAATTTAAAGAAATGTTTTTTGTGTCCTTCACACGTTTTTACCGAAATGGTTTTCGAATTAAGACTTGGAAATTATGAAATATTGTCAGTTATAAATATTACCTAACAAGTTCATATTTTTGATTCTAGTTACTAAAACATTTATATAATAATTGTTTCAATGTTTTAATTTTAATTTTATTGACATGAAAATCCTTTTTAATGTTAGAAACATGAATTTATTTATTTATTTATTACTAATAGGTACTAGACTAAGCCAAAAATGTTACTAACCGATATGGACCTGAGTCTGAAATAAATGTTTTAATTCATTCAATTATTGCCTGTGACTTGATAGGGCGGGCCCAATAAAGCGATAGGAGTGCGCGTTTGGAAAGTGGCCTGGGGAAAATCCAGGGGAAACCTCCGACACGACCACGCGGGCGGCGGTATGGAATATTCTAAGAGTTAGCGCTCCAGTGAGATTGGTTGAGCGGCTTAAACGCATGCGGAAATAGACTTAAAATGGCTCGCTTTAGCTTTAAGTGAGGATGTGTTGTGAATAGCTTCATAGCGCATCGAACGCATTTGCTAAAGAACCAGTAAAAGTCTGACCTCCGATTTTGCTCAGTTGTTATGAGTCTAAGGTTGGATTGCACCAAACCGTCTGTAATCGTAAGCGGTGTTCGTCAAATCTGATTGTATGGAAAGTTTGACAAGTTTCTATGGGATGACAGCTGCCGGCGCCATATTTGACAATGACCGGTCTGTGTTCGTACGTAGTTGCAACTGGCACTTAGGCTGGGTTGCACCAAACCGTCTGTAATCGTAAGCGGTGTTTGTCAAATCTGATTGTATGGAAAGTTTGACAAGTTTCTATGGGATGACAGCTGCCGGCGCCATATTTGACGATGACCGGTATGTGTTCATGCGTTGGTGCAACTGGCACTTAGGCTGGGTTGCACCAAACCGAATCGTAAGGGGTGTTCGTCAAATCCGATTGTATGGAAAGTTTGGCAAGTTTCTATGGGATGACAGCTGCCGGCGCCATATTTGACGATGACCGGTCTGTGTTCATACGTTGGTGCAACTGGCACTTAGGCTGGGTTGCACTAAACCGTCTCTAATCGTAAACGGTGTTCGTCAAATCTGATTGTATGGAAAGTTTGACAAGTTTCTATGGGATGACAGCTGCCGGCGCCATATTTGACGATGACCGGTCTGTGTTCATACGTTGGTGCAACTGGCACTTAGGCTGGGTTGCACCAAACCGAATCGTAAGGGGTGTTCGTCAAATCCGATTGTATGGAAAGTTTGGCAAGTTTCTATGGGATGACAACTGCCGGCGCCATATTTGACGATGACCGGTCTGTGTTCATACGTTGGTGCAACTGGCACTTAGGCTGGGTTGCACCAAACCGTCTGTAATCGTAAGCGGTGCTCGTCAAACCTGATTGTATGGAAAGTTTGGCAAGTTTCTATGGGATGACAGCTGCCGGCGCCATATTTGACGATGACCGGTCTGTATTCGTACGTTGGTGCAACTGGCACTTAGTCTTAACTTTTGTAAAGGGCCGGCAACTTCTTTGGAGTTGCGTCTATAGGCTGCTTTGTCCGCTTACCATCAGGTGTACCATACGCCTGTTTGCCAACATCGTTGTATAAAAAAGTATGTGAGGTAAGATAACACACTGGCAAGCGGAGATCGCCTTTATGATCCAATTATTCGTGTCATTTGAGCCACGGGGGTAATCGCTTTGACCCGTATTTTTATTGGAACCTTCTCACGCTGTAAGCTGTACCCCAGCAGCCAATATCGGCACATAGCCAGCTACTAGGTATGTTAACTTTTTTAATCTTCGAATCGATCATGGTCATAGTCGGCCGCTTTAGCTTAGGTGGTAGTGACCCGACCCACAAAGCTGGAGGTCACGAGTTCGAATCCCCGTCAGGGCATTTATTTGTGTGATGATCACGCGAATATTTGTTCCTGGGTCTTGGATGTTTTCTATGTATTTAAATATCTCGGTGTTTATACAGTAAGAGATAATTGGTCTAATTTATTAAATAGCATATGCATTTAGGCTATTGCTCGATATGAGCATAGCCTCTACGACCGGATGAAAATAAACATTAGCCTTCACGAGGGGTCTGAGTCTCGCCAAGGACGCCAGCGGGAAATATTTAACATTTTTAACATCTAAAATGATTTTTAAGGATGTTTATTTTGAAGCAAACGTACCACAAGCACAGGCTCACCAGCCACACCAATATGGAAATAAATAGAGGGGACGAGAATCATTTAACATTCTTAACATTGAAAATGTTTTATAAGGATGGCCATTTTTGAAGCACACCACAATCACCAGCCACACCAATATAAAAATAAATAGAGGGGACGAGAATCATTTAACACTTTTAACACTGAAAATGTTTTATAAGGATTGCCATTTTGAAGAAAACGCTCCACACACCACAATTACCAGCCACACCTATATGAATATAAATAGAGGGGATAATTTAAATGAAAATAAACGTACACGGACCACAAATTGCCTTCAAATTTGGCCGCGTGGTTAGTCGAATAGGACTGTCGCATTCATAACCACTGCTCCATTCCATCATTGTGGTGTGGTTGTGGTGTGTGTGAATAGACATTTCCATCATAGTATGTTAGCGAACTTTAGAATACAACATTACCTATACGGCAATTAAAAAAAATATATTTTATTGCTTACGTGTGGTTTACAGTGTATCAAATACAGTGGCTACGGCTTGTTTCGAAAATTATGTGAAATACGGTCCCATCTCGCAGAAAGCACGAAACTTGGCATACATGTTGCTTTCATATATGTGTTTCAATATTGAAGGAGAAACACGTTTAAAACTTTATTCTAAATGGCCAAAGCTAGGAGAAAACTGTTAAGCCACAAAATGTTCTTTATAAAATTATCTATAAAACATTCTTTGGATGTATGTTGATCGGACCTATAATTTTAGGGTATTAAACTAAGGTAAAAATAATTAAAAAAATAATTTACTTGACTAATAAAAGATCTAACGAAAATACTCGAAAAACATCAATTATTAATTTATTTTAGCTAATTAAAAGATTTGAACAAACCTACTCCACTGTCTTAGTGACGTCACTAAAGGCTTGGTCACACCGCTTGCGCGACGCAAGCGGGACGCTGCGCTGCGCGCCAAAATCTATGAAACCGTCCCGCTAGCGTTGCGCAACCTGTGTGACGTCGCTAACCTGTTAGCATACGTTCCGGCGCGCAGCGGTCGCGTCGCGCGGACGTCGCGCAACGCAGTGTGACCAAGCCTTTAGACAGTATTTCCCTACAAACTTCATATTAACAAATCGTTTTTGACATTAATAAAAAGTTGCTGATTTGACTAGGGGTTTAATACCGTGTTTTCAAGATATGCTAACATTCATTGGGGTACCGTAATAGAGATGCTAGTTGCTAACCCGCAGATTTCTAACATGATTGTGTGTGCATCATTTTGATGGAAAATTATAGTGTATCAAAGGGTTCTCCTTTACCTTTGATATCTAGTATATTTTGATGGAAAATTATATTGTAGCAAAGGGATTTGCTTTACCTTTGACCTTCATATCTATCTACCAAATAATATAATTATTATAATTTTTTATTTTATAGTTAATAGATTTATGTAAGTATTAGCATGTAGGTATTTGTTATTGTATTTTTGTTTCTTAATATTATTGTATTATTATTATAACATATCAATTACACCTCTACCAAATGTCTTAGACAATGTTGATTTCAAACCAGTAGTAGTATGTGGGGTAAGGTGAGTCGTGGAGATTGAAACAGACATATTGTAGCCAGAATAATAATTATTATAATCCGTAGGTACTGAATTTGCCTTTTGGTAGACGCGCTTTCGGACGTTTCTAACCTTAAATCCAAGTAAAATCAATTTAGAGAAACCTAAAAAAAAATCTACTCCAATTTTATACTTTTAGTTCGAGTTGCTAGTGGATCTTGATTTAATCAAAATAAGTTCTTTATTGGCTTCAAGGATTCAAAGAAGCCTGAAAGGTGGTTTCGAGGACTGAACAATCTAAATCAAGTTAATGTATCTGACAAGCCAAAAAAATCTAAATGGATCTCGAAAAGTTTAAAACTCTGTTGCAAGCGTAAACGTTATTTATACCTAGAATCATGTAAGAATACAAATGTAGAACTGAAGATCAAATATAAGATGTATTCTAGAGTTCTTCGACAATGTATAAATAAAGCTCAAAAAAGAAGCAATTATAGATACATATATACAGCTAAAAATAGATGTCGTGCAACTTGGGAGGTTATTAACAAAAAAGTTGGTCGAATAAAGCAATCATGTCAAATAAGCAATATTTTAAGTGATGGCCGTGTCATATCTGAGCCGCAAGAGATTGCAGAATCAATTAATAATTACTTTATTGAAATATCAAACAAGTTCCATCAAAATTATACACCGTCGATAAATAATTTTGCCCGATCATCTTTTAGCATGTTTTGTAATCCCACCTCACCAGAGGAGGTTTTGAAAATAATTATGAAGTTAAAAAACACTACATCAACCGGCTATGATGAGATCAATTCAAAAATGCTCAAGGCTTGTGCAGACCCATTATCTATGTTAGGATATTACTTTAGGCACTGATGTTGGCCAACCCTTAAACAGTATAAGAGTAATCCAGTATTGCCAACATCATGCATTACATTATAGCATACGGAGGTTATCTATACTATTGTCTTCTCTGTGTCTATGTTATGTCAAATTACTATTCGGAATATATTCTACCAAGATGGACTAGTTTTTTCTTATACAATTTATTATACAAATATAAAAGGTTATGGGCAAAATAAAATAATTATACGGTGATGGGGACAAGTTTATATTAAAAGCAGTCAGCCAGATGGCATAATTAAATAGTAAAGTCCAAATTATTTAGTATTATTTTCAGCATTTTTTCAGCAAAAAAATTGACGATCTTGTAAAACAAAAAAATGGCTTCCGTTGTAATGCCCCAACTTGATGAAAAACAGAATTTTTCCAATTGGAAATTCAGAATAAAGATAATATTAGAAGAAAGAGGAGTCGCAGATGCATTGCTGGTGGATCCCCCAGAGGACACAAAGTTACTTAGTTTATTTAAACAAAAAGACGCTAAAGCAAAGTCAGTTATAGTGCAATACACCTCGGATAAGTATATAGATATAATTAAAAAAGCTGATACGAGCAGAGAAATGATTTCCAAGCTAGAAGAAATATTTGAAAGGAAAAGTGTGTTTAACAAACTGTATCTCAAAAAGAAACTGTTGTCACTCAAATGTACAGGAAATTTACAAGACCATTTCTTGAAATTCAATTCAATAATATGTGAAATGGAAGCTGCAGGTTGCAAGCTTGACGAAAGCGATAAAGTGGCCCATTTACTACTGACATTACCAGATTCTTACGAAACAGTCATAACTACTCTTGAAACTATGAGTGTAGACAAGGAATTGAGTGAAGATTTTGTTAAAGCCCGATTATTAGATGCCGAACTCAAAAACAGTGGCAAAGAAAATAATTCAATGTCGGAGGTAACATTTTTAGCTTGTTTTAAGTGTGGCAAAAAAGGCCATAAGACAACAGACTGTTATTACAACAACGATTTTAATCAACAAAGAGGCAGAGCCCCTCAACGAGGTCCTAGCTCTTATAGAGGCTATAGCTCATATAGAGGTCAGAGCACTAGAGGTCAGAATACATATAGAGGACAGAGTATAAATAGAGGAAGGCCATATAGAAGCACATCAAGAGGAACGTACAGAGGTCAAGGTCAAAGTCAAAGCCAAGACCAATATTATTCGAAGGACAAATCATCGTTCATAGCAATGGCCGCTATAGAAAATACAGATCACTTTATTCTCGATTCGGGAGCTACTAATCATATGATAAAAAGAGAATGTGAGCAATATGTGACAAATGTGACACAACTACCAGTTCCAATAAAAATTCAAATAGCCAATGGAGAAGTTTTGACAGCTCGAAACAAAGGAATTTTGACAGCTGACTATAACAGACCAGGGTCACGTCCCTTGGAACTAGATATGGAAGTCCTAATGGTAGAAGGATTAAAACACAACTTACTCTCCATAAATAAATTGACAGAAAAAGGCTTTAATGTCATATTCAACCAAAAACATGTTATAATTCAAAAGGAGAAATTATATATCACAGGTGACAAATACAGTAACCTTTATGTATTAAAACTAGACTTAAACATTCAAGAAGCTCATGTTGCAAAAGATAGTAATGATTTATGGCACAAAAGACTTGGGCATATTAACTACAATGATTTGAAAACACTGAACTTACCTGTTCCTGACAAGGTCTGTGAAACCTGCATTCAAGGTAAAAGCACAAGAAGAAGTTTCTATTATCAAAAGAGTAACAGCAAACAAATTGGAGACTTAATACATTCCGATCTATGTGGACCAATAGAGCCGACAAGTATTTATGGATTTAAATATTTCCAGGTACTTATTGATGATTATTCACACTACCTTGTGGTACGATTATTAAAAACTAAAGATGAAGCTGAGAACAATATAATTAACTTCATAAAATATATAAAAACACAATTAGGATTAAAAACAAAAAGATTGAGACTCGACAATGGTGGTGAATTCAGCTCAAACCGATTCAAAAACTACTGTACTAATAAAGGAATACAAATCGAATATGGTACACCGTACTCACCTCAACAATGTGGAACTTCAGAGAGAATGAACCGAACATTGCTGAATAAAGTCAGAACAAAATTAATAGAAATGTTTAGAATTCATTCATCAAGTAGGCATATGTCAAAATCAACAAGCATGAGCGCGCGCCGCGTTAGACTGCGACGCCATTCGGTAGGAAAGAGATAGGTAACATGTGACGCAAGAGCGGCTCGGCGCGCGCCCGGCTTCCAGAATATTCGAGCAACTCCCGCGAGACGGTCGGGTCGCGAGCCGTTTTGGTTTTTTTTTGATTGTGCGGTGTGTTTCGGACTGTGGATACGGGAGCCCCACGCCATTGTTAGATTTAGTAGTGTCGAGTAGACTGTGTTCAGAAGGATTGGATTGTCGGCGCACGGAGGCCTATGGAAAAGGCCCGCCGCGGCTTAAAAGAAGCACCATACAGGGGTAATCACAAACACACATTCTACACAATTCACCAACACACCCCCCTCGTAGCTCCAGAAGACCAGGAACGAAGAGATTCCGTAAGTAAGTTAAGTTTAGAATATAAGGTAGCTTCGTGAAACCGCGAACCATTTGTACACGCCTCGACGGTCCGTAAATAGTTCCGGAGCTGGCTGATGGGCCCCCAGTTCCTCGAAGTCCTGGCGTGGACAAATTTTTGGTAGCAGAGCGTGGTTGTTTACGTCTATTTACGTTCATTTACGGTTGAAACTGCTATTTACGGTTAGTCAGTTTAGTATTAGAGTATCACAATAAGTATTAGGATTCCTTGTTGGCAATAGGTAATAGTTTAAACGGTTGAGTGAACAAGTTTCGGATTACGTTTCGATACGAAAAAATAACATTGAAAAAGAGTGTTAAATTTAGGGTTCCGTCGTCAAACTTATTCACTCAAAGAAAAATATATATATATTTATTTGTTACGGGTAAAACCAAGTGTGAAACTTGCTTTGTTGTTTATTTGTGTATGTTAGTACCCTATTGTCACGGTGGTTTAATTGTTTACTACTACTCATTGTGTATTACGGTAAAATAATATTAATTAAGATACGGAACTCGCGACAATTACTTCGCGTGACGGATTGGTTCTTGTCATTTATTATTGGTATTTCGCTGTTTTGTTCTTGTTGTGATATTATTCCAACTAAAGTAATTTCTGAAAAATAATATTGAATAATACGGAACCCGCGAAATATTAGGTTCGCGCTTGACTGTTGGTTTGTTTACGGTGGTATTTGTAAATTGAAGTTGGTGTCACAATGTCGATAACAAACACAAAGGCAAAGATCGATTCAGAGTTACGATGGTTTAGCACGGTGGCTGCTTTGATTGGACGTGCCGATAGAAAAGATGCATTACTCTCACGGGCGCAGCAGGCTGATGCCAGATATGACATGGTGTTGAGCTTCCATGCACAGTATCTGGCTTTAGTGGATGACTCCACGTCTCCGCCGGATGGCGATTCACAGGCCACCGTAACAAGGAATGTGGAGCAGTGTGGAAGCTTGCTTATGGACATCGTACAAGCGGCCCACGAGATCGAACGGGCACGTAAGGGCGAGATACAGGAGCCGTGCCGGACGGCTGGTGCCGAAATAAAGGCGCCACTTCCGCCCGTCAATGTGCCGGAATTTAGTGGGGATTACGCGGATTGGCCGCGATTCCGCGACATCTTCAATAGCGTGGTGCACTCTCGCGCCGACATAGCCCCCGCCTACAAGTTGGCGCAATTGATGGGGAGGTTGAGTGGGGAGCCGCACGATATTTTGACACATCTGGAGATTTCGGACGCCAATTATGAGACAGCCTGGGGTCTCCTGCTCGCACGCTACAACAATAGGAGATTAATAATTGACAGACTCATAGAGAAGATATTTGCGATCCCGAGAGTATCTAGTGCGTTGGAGATAAGGTCGCAAATATTAAACCCAATTACAGTGGCCGTAAACACGCTAGAAAGAATGAAACTCTCGCTGGGAGATAATAAATATGTAGTAGTAAATAGGGTTCTACGGAAACTGCCAAGCGATGTAGTCGCTCGCTTCGAGCAGGCGCACGGGGGGGAGTCGGCGGAACACCTCCCTACGTTCGAGGATTTAAGGGTCTTTTTGGAAGGTGAGTGTAGGCGGGCGGATTGCCAAGGGGCAACCCTGCCGAAGCCCCCCACCCCCACATCTCGACGTACTGTTGGGCCCAAAGTGGTTGAGCCCCGTCGTAGGGAACAAAAATATAATGCCCTCCAAACGGAGGTGTGCCCCTTCTGCCGGGAGGGGGGGCACAATATTACCGCATGCGCAGAGTTTAAGGCACAACGGGTGCATAGGCGCAGGGGGGTCGTCAAGCAGCGGAACTTGTGTTTCCGCTGCCTGGGCGCGCACTATGTGCGAGAGTGCAGCAAGACCACCAACTGCAGGTCATGCGGGGGGGCACATCATGAGCTCCTCTGCCTGGCTAAGAGTGGGGAGTCGTACGGAGCCTCGCCGGGAGGTCGCTCCCCTCCTCTTAGGCCAGCTTCGGATGGATGGTCGCCACCCCCTCGGGGTGGGGGGGCATCACGAGACCAGCAGATGCCCCCCCCTCGGGGAGGGGGGCCGACAAAGGACCAACGGGCACCCCCCCCTCGGGGAGGGGGGTCACCGGGTAATCCCGGACAACGCCAGACGCTGCCATCACACCCACGGGGGGATGACCGGCACCAAGCCACGGGCGGGTGTCCGGAGGTAACACGTGGAGAGGACGGGTACCTGAACTACTCTACCGCGCTGGGGAGCGCGCTGCCCCCCCCGAGTGGTCACTTCTCCCCGCCCCTCGCTGAGCACCCACGCTTAGTGGCGCGCCCGCCGGTGGCAGGACGGATGCCACTAGGCTACTTCCGACCGGCGCGCATGTCCCAGATGGGTCGAGGGGTATATTACCCGGGTTGGGACCCATATATGGCACAGGGGACTCCATCCCCTCCTGCGGGAGGGGGGGATGGTAGCACCCGCTAGGAATTAGCAGCCTGTCCATCGATACCGGCCCCCCAGCCAGTCACGGTACTATTACCGACGGCTCGTATTACTGTCTGGGGTACAGATGGCCGGTCAGTGCAAGTGAGAGCACTGCTAGATACTGGGGCACAAGGTTGCATTGTGTCCAGTCGACTGGTGGACAGGCTGGGACTTAGATTAGAGCCATCACGGGATGGTGCAATAGGGGTTGGAGGCAATCGGGTGCCTCATCTCAGGGGTCAGACTGCTCTCATGTTTGAAATGAGTGATTCTGCATCAAACACACGGGTGAATGCCACTGCGATTGTTCTGGACGAAGTGGTTGGGGTCCACCCTCAGACACGGTTACCGTCAGCGGTACGAGGGTTGACCAAAGGACTGGAGTTGGCTGATCCCCACTTTGAGCATCCCGGACGGGTGGAAGTCTTACTTGGGACTGACGTACTCGGGAAGCTGCTGCGGGGCGGCAGGCGGGAGCTGCAACCAAATGGATTGGTGGCCGTATACACCGCAGGGGGGTATGCATTGTTGGGCCCAGTACGGGAACCACAGGACTCGCTGGACTATAGTCCCGTATATTATGGCAGCGTGTTATCGGAGGTCCTACAAAGGTTCTGGGCAACGGAAGAGCCACCCACCGCTCCTAGAACTAACCCGCTGGATGAGGAGTGCGAGATATTTTATCAGTACAACACGGTTCGCCTTCCATCGGGCAGATTTATGACCAGGTTACCATTTCTAGCGACTCGACCTCCGCTGGGGAGCTCTCGGAATCAAGCAGAAAAACGGCTGGTGTCAATGGAGAGGCGCATGAAACGGGACTCCAACTTTCGACGGAAGTATGTAGAGTTCATGCGTGAATATTTGGCTTTGGGCCACATGTCGGTGTCCAAGGTGGACTGGCGCCACGAGGAGCACTTTCACCTTCCCCATCATGCCGTCCTGAAAACTATGGACGCAAAGATTCGCATTGTATTTGATGGATCAGCGGCGACCTCTAGCGGAGTGTCCCTAAACCAATGTCTGCATGCTGGTCCCAAGTTGACCAGAGACATCGGGGACATTCTAACTGACTTCAGGAGACACCAGGTTGTCTTTGTAACGGACGTGAGGATGATGTTTCGTCAAACGGAGATCCATCCAGACGACCGTCGTTTCCAACTGATATTGTGGCGCGAGAGCCCAGAAGAACCGATGGTCACATACGAGCTCAACACGAATACGTACGGTTTGAAGCCCAGCGCTTACGTAGCGATGCGTACGCTACGAGAACTGGCTGAACAGGAACGGCTGCGCTTCCCTCGCGCGGCTGCAGTCATCGACCGGGACGTCTACGTAGACGATATTTGCACAGGCGCGGATAGTGTTGAACAGGCGCTCATCTTACGGGATGAATTGATAGCACTCATGGCTTCCGGGGGCTATGAACTCCGGAAGTGGTTGTCCAATTGCCCAGAGGTCTTGGCAGGACTACCATCGGAGCACCAGCAAGACCCGCATGTGTTTGAGGACTCGGAGAATCCTCATGCGTTAGCTATCCTAGGGGTCCAGTACCGACCAGGACGTGACGTATTCACATATAGATGTGAAACCGAATTGCTGTCGAGGACCTGGACCAAGCGATCGGTCCTTTCGACCATCGCACGAACATTCGATCCGAACGGTTGGATCGCGCCGGTAACGTTCATGGCGAAATGCTTCATGCAGAAGCTCTGGTTGGCCCAACTAGGTTGGGATGATCAGCTCACCGAGGAGCTGTTACGGGAGTGGACCTCATTCGTGACCACGTTGCCGCAAATTGCGGACATTGAAATTCCCCGCAGGTTGCTCCCGCAAACGGGAGCCAGGGCGATCCTGGTAGGATTTTGTGATGCGTCAGAGAAGGGGTACGCAGCAACAGTCTACCTGAGAACAGGCGAGGCTGATGGTAAAGGTTCTGTACGATTAGTCATGGCCAAGAGCAAGGTTGCACCTGTTCGGACTCGTTGGACGATTCCAAAGATGGAATTGGCGGGTGCAGCTCTTCTCATGCGGCTCTTGAACCATGTGGTACGGAATTTACGCGGTACGTTTAACCTAGATGAAACGGTTTACGCGTGGACTGACAGTCGGATCGTTTTGTGTTGGCTGCAGGCCTCGGTCCACACGCTCGAAGTATTTGTTGCCAATCGGGTCTCGCAGATAAATAACTCGGAGACTCCTCTGGTCTGGAGACATGTTCCAGGCGAGTATAACCCGGCGGACTGCGCCTCGCGTGGCTGTCCGGCGCCTGACTTGGTCAAGCATTCTCTTTGGTGGGGACCACACTGGTTGGAACGACCACAGTCGGAGTGGCCTTTTAATGAGTGCAGTAGACACTTGTTGCCCCCGGACCAGGGATTGAAGGTCAACGTGGCCGCGGTGGAGTCAGCTACTGCGGACTACACTCTCTTGGAGCGCTATAGCTCATTCGGGAAGTTGCTGAGGGTTACAGGATGGATAATGCGGTTTGTCCATAATTGTCGCAACCCTTTGGCACGACGGAACGTGTCGCCTGTTTTAGGACCTGAAGAGCAACAACGGGCTCTTTTACACTGGGTGAAGGTAGTACAGGCGACCAGCTTTGCTGACGAGATTACAGTCCTGCGAACGGGCACAGGTAAATTGAAGGGAGGCATTCTCCGCCTTAACCCGTTTATCGATGAGCACGGGATGCTCCGGGTGGGAGGCCGGCTGCGGAATGCTAACTTGCCTTATTCGGCAAGGCATCCTTTAATTCTACCCAAGAAGGGAGCCTTGGTAAAATTGTTGATCTGGGACCGCCACACCAGGAATTCACATGTGGGCTGCAATGCACTTCTGGCCATCTTGCAGCGTGAATTCTGGATTCTGTCGGCACGAAGAATGATCCGGAGCGTTGTGTTTCGTTGCTTGCCTTGTTACCGACTCAAGGCGGCCACAATGCAGCCGCAAATGGGGGATCTTCCGCCCGACCGAGTCACGGAAGCTCGGCCGTTTGCTGGCGTGGGCACGGATTTTGCGGGACCCTTCATGGTTAAGACGTCACGCCTTCGCAATGCGAAATCGGTTAAGGCGTACCTGTGCGTCTTCGTCTGCTTGGCAACCAAGGCAGTTCACTTGGAACTTGTAGCTGATCTCTCAACGGAGGCTTTCATTGCGGCTCTGGACCGATTTGTTTCGCGTAGGGGACTGCCGTCATTGATTCGGTCGGATTGTGGTACCAACTTCAAGGGCGCCGACCGCGGCTTACGGGAAATTGTTTCGTTTTTAACCCAAAATGAGCGAGAGATTGGTGCGGGCCTCTCAAGTCGGGGCATCTCGTGGTATTTTAGCCCACCTGGATGCCCCCACTGGGGTGGCATCTTTGAGGCAGTAGTTAAGTCTGCCAAGACGCATTTATATCGGGTCATCGGCTCAACGATCCTCACATTTGAGGAGTTGGCAACGGTGTTTTGTAAAATTGAGGCGGTATTAAACTCGCGACCTTTATGCCCGTTGAGCGCGGACCCGAATGATATGGAGACCATCAGTCCTGGTCATCTGCTGATTGGCCAGCCGCTTAACGCCTTGCCAGAATACCCGTATACGGAAGTTAAGATGAATCGATTGTCACGGTATCAGATGTTGCAACAAATGACTCAAAATTTTTGGAAGCGATGGTCGCTTGAGTATTTGCATATTCTGCAGCAACGCGTTAAGTGGACGGACAGGACGACTCCTCCCTGCGTCGGAGACCTCGTACTTGTTAAGGATGCCAACCTATCACCGTTGTGTTGGCGACGGGGGCGCATCGTTAACCTGATCACGGGGAAGGATGGGTCTCCACGGATTGCAGACGTGCAGGTGAAGGACTCGATCCTTAGACGCGCTGTTTCGACATTGTCTCGCCTGCCATGTGTTTGAGCGGACCGACGACGGGTCGGTCCGGGGCGGGTGTTTGTTTAGAATTCATTCATCAAGTAGGCATATGTCAAAATCAACAAGCATGAGCGCGCGCCGCGTTAGACTGCGACGCCATTCGGTAGGAAAGAGATAGGTAACATGTGACGCAAGAGCGGCTCGGCGCGCGCCCGGCTTCCAGAATATTCGAGCAACTCCCGCGAGACGGTCGGGTCGCGAGCCGTTTTGGTTTTTTTTTGATTGTGCGGTGTGTTTCGGACTGTGGATACGGGAGCCCCACGCCATTGTTAGATTTAGTAGTGTCGAGTAGACTGTGTTCAGAAGGATTGGATTGTCGGCGCACGGAGGCCTATGGAAAAGGCCCGCCGCGGCTTAAAAGAAGCACCATACAGGGGTAATCACAAACACACATTCTACACAATTCACCAACACACCCCCCTCGTAGCTCCAGAAGACCAGGAACGAAGAGATTCCGTAAGTAAGTTAAGTTTAGAATATAAGGTAGCTTCGTGAAACCGCGAACCATTTGTACACGCCTCGACGGTCCGTAAATAGTTCCGGAGCTGGCTGATGGGCCCCCAGTTCCTCGAAGTCCTGGCGTGGACAGAAACAAAATTACCAAAAGAACTGTGGAGCGAAGCAGTAATGACTTCCGCTTATGAAATAAATAGATGTCCAACAACAGCTTTAGATGGACAAACACCATCAATGATTTGGTATGGTAACAGCAATCTGACAAAACTGAGAGTCTTTGGTAGCGCAGCCTATGCTGTAATATTACCAAAACCAGCAAAGTTAGAACAAAGAGCCAAGAAATGTATAATGGTTGGATATTGTGGCTCTGGATATAGACTCTATGACCCTGAACAACATAAAATTATAATATCCACAGATGTCAAGTTTAATGAGAATGATATCCTATTCAAAAAGGAAAATACAGAAGAAAAACATTTAAAATATAAACCCTATATAACTTTTGAAGAAGATGAGGAAGAATTAGAAAATAACAATACAGAAATAACTGAAAAAGATGAAAATACGAGAATACAGAATGAAAATATTCAAGCATGTGAAAATGAAGAAAATGATGATGATAAAGGAAATGACACAATCACAGATAATGAAGATGATATATTCCATATGAGTAATACATATACACGCTCAGGAAGAGAAATAAACAAACCTAAAAATTTAAATGACTATGAATTATATATGGCATACTGTTTAGTAAGTGCCGAAGATCCTGTAACTTTTAATGAAGCAATAAAAGACAAAGAATGGGAAGAAGCTATTGGAAAAGAAATAAACTCATTAGAAAAGTTGCAAACTTGGGAAATAGTAGACGCAAAAGGCAAAAAAGCTATTGATACAAAATGGGTTTTTAAAACAAAAGAAAGTGGCTTAAAGAAAGCCAGACTAGTGGCAAAAGGATTCCAGCAAAAGGAAAGTTATTTTGGAAACAATTATTCACCAGTGGCTCGCATGAATACAATTAGAATGTTTTTAGCTCATGCAGTCAAATATAATTATGAGATAAGCCAACTAGACATACCCACAGCATTTCTGAATGGAATATTAGAAAATGAAGTTTATATCAAAATACCAGAAGGAGTAAAACTTGAGAAAAACAAAGTATTAAAGTTGAAAAGAAGTCTATATGGATTGAAAGAAAGCCCAAAATGTTGGAACGAAAGGCTGAACAATTTTCTAATAAATGATGTTGGATTACAACGATCACAGCATGATTTCTGCCTATATTATAGCAACAAACTATGGTTCTTAGTATTTGTGGACGACATTTTACTTACAGGAGAAAGAGAAGAAATAAATAAAATAAAGACATTATTGTATAAAGAGTTTCAGGCAAAAGACCTAGGAACAATCAGTAAATTTCTTGGAATGGAAATTACTAGAAGTCAAGATGGAATGAAAATATGTCAAACAAAACAAATAGAGAAAATGTTAGAAAAATTCAATATGCGAGAATGCAATGGAGTAAAGACACCAATGGATAAAAGTTTACAGATAAAAACTACAAATGATGTCATAGATGTACCTTTTAGAGAAATAATTGGAAGTTTGATGTTTTTGGCAACTGTAACAAGGCCAGATGTGAGCTTTGCAGTATCATACTTAAGCCAGTTTTTAGATAAACCTGATCTACAATGTTGGAAACAAGCAAAAAGAATAGTGAGATATATAAAAGAAACCAAAGATTTTGGACTGAACTATAAGAAAGAAAATGGAAGTTGTGCAATAGAGGCTTTCTCAGATGCCGACTGGGCAGGCCAGAAGATTGACAGAAAAAGTATGAGTGGAAGTGTTATAATGTACAACGGAAATGTCATCGGGTGGTTCTCCAGGAAGCAGAACTGCGTTTCACTTTCTACAGCGGAGTCGGAGTACATAGCGCTTGCAACTACATGTAGTGAGGTAATCAATATTAAAGGACTTGCAAACGACTTTGGTGAGTGTTTAATTCCAGTTATATATGTGGACAATATGGGCGCTATTGCCATGTCAAACAGCTATGAAAATAGCAAACGTGCAAAGCACATAGACATTAAATATCACTTTGTGAAAGACTTAGTTAGGAAAAAGACTATATCGCTGCACCATGTTGATTCTTACAACAATGCAGCGGACATGTTTACTAAAATATTGTCTGTAGACAAGTTTACTCATAATAGAGACTTGTTAAATGTCTATTAATATAATATTAGTATTTAGTTTCATATTATTTTCAATATGTGTCTTAGAACTCAGGAGGAGTTAATTTCATCAATGTGTTCATGATTAACACTGTTTGTTTCTCAATGTTTATCTTGTATTGACATGTTATTATTATTGTGTTATTTTATGTTGCGATTATGGATGTTCCTGATCACAGTCATTACATTCATAATCGAGGAGGAGTGTTAGGATATTACTTTAGGCACTGATGTTGGCCAACCCTTAAACAGTATAAGAGTAATCCAGTATTGCCAACATCATGCATTACATTATAGCATACGGAGGTTATCTATACTATTGTCTTCTCTGTGTCTATGTTATGTCAAATTACTATTCGGAATATATTCTACCAAGATGGACTAGTTTTTCCTTATACAATTTATTATACAAATATAAAAATCTATACCTTTGGCTTTTATTTTCAATCTTTCCGTAGAAGAGGGTGTGTTCCCTGACAGACTCAAAAAGGCTGTAGTTAAACCTCTACACAAAAATGGACCAAAAAATAATATTTCTAATTATAGACCAATTGCATTACTACCTGTTGTGGCAAAAATTTTTGAAAAACTCATGCAAATAAGACTAGTTGACTTTGCTAATAAGTATGAATTATTTTCTGAGAGACAGCATGGATTTAGAGCAAATAGGTCTACTGCCACTGCAACATTTACTTTGCTCAAGGATGTGGTAAACTGTGTGGATAAAGGACAACATGTTGTTGTCCTCTTCTTAGACATGTCAAAGGCATTTGACATAGTTGCCCACCAGAGACTTTTGACAAAATTAGACTATTACGGAATACGTGGCAATATACTCCACTGGTTTGAGTCCTACCTAAGTCAACGATCACAGTGCACAGAAATTGTCAGGAAGGAGGGAACATCTCTAGTCAATTACAGGTCTAATTATAGGGTAAACAATTTCGGCGTGCCTCAAGGTAGTGTCTTGGGACCACTACTATTTTCATTTTACATTAACGACCTGCCACATGCTGTAGATTTTCCTTTAGTATTATTCGCAGACGATACCTCCATTATGATACCATGTACAAACCTGCAAACGTTTGAAAGTGATATAAATGAGGCCCTGAATGCATTAGTCATGTGGATGGAAAGTAATAATCTATCCATTAATGTTAACAAAACCAAGTTTCTACAATTTCGAACATGTAGACGACAAAGTATAAAGTTAAATGTAACTTGTCGAGGAGATCATATCAGCGAAGACCAAAGCATCAAATTTCTCGGAATAAATTTGGATGAATTTTTAAATTTTAAAGTCCAAGTAGAAAATGTTTGTAGCAAGTTAAATAGATTCATTTATCCATTGAAAAAATTAAGACAAACAGTATCTCTAGAATCAGCACTACTAGCATATCATGGCTACATTATGTCCACACTCAGATACGGTCTAATTATTTGGGGCAACTCTGTCGAGGCAAACAAGGCCTTCCTAATGCAAAAAAAATGTATAAGAGCTATCTTCTCACTGAAACCTATAATGTCATGTAAGCCGGTAATGCAGAGTAATAAACTGTTAACTCTGCCTTCTATGTACATTTATGAGATAGCGCTATTTGTACGACTCAACGAGCATCATTTTAAAAGAAACCAAGAGATGATCAGTTACACCGACCGTATGTCTAGACAGCGCGACCTATTATTTATGCCAAAATATTGTATCAAACAAACTGCTCGAAGTCCTTTTTACATGTGTATAAAAATATATAATAAATTACCTTTGGACATCAAGGAGCTTCCTTTGAACTTATTTAAAAGAAAATTGTTTCTATGGCTTTGCGACAAGTGTTTTTATACTGTTAATGAATATTTAAAACTATGACATCTATTTATAACTTGGACATGTAATAATTATTTATATGACTTAACAATGTAAATTAATTTAATCAGGCTTGACATCTAGAACTAATAGTAATTTTATTTATTTCTTGACCTAACCTTAAAATGTAGAATTATTTATGTGACATTGTAAATATTTGTTATTTTAAGTTCTTACTGAAAATTTGCATGCTACCCTAAGCAGAGTATGGCAGATCTAAATTTTAAGATTAACAACGATATGTATGTTACCTATACTCAGCAAATAAAAATTCATTCATTCATTCATTCATTCATTCATTCAATGCCGAGATTCGTGCATGATGTGATGTGAACCCTCGTCAATCAAAAGCAGCCATAGCATCCATTAACGTTCAGGTTAGTGTGTAGTTAACACAATATTCCTGTCACTCTTCTTGTCCCCTATTGCTGTCAATCACGCGTCCACCACTCCGTCGTCTGTCACAAAATTTTGTTCCCAAGAATTTTTAATTTCCCATTGAAATATGCACTTGAAGTTTGGTGATAATGTTTAAAAAAAAACTAATATATGGATAAATCGGATTGTTTTCTTCGAAATTTCCGTATTTTTCCTATTAACAATGCGGTTGGCTCGGAACCCTAAATGTGGGAAGTACAACACGCACTTGGCCGGTTTTTATTTTTAATAGGTACAATAATGAAAATATACTCGTGCAGTCCGTGAACTCTTAGAACTATCGTGTGACACCATTTATTTTGCTCCTCCCTCCGTTAACGCCAAAAAAGACTATGGGAGTTGGAGGACTCTTATGAATGCCGAAGTTGGGGCTGGTATTTGAATCAAATATTATATATAGGCGAAACCAAAGTGCATCGTCTTCGCTGGCTTGGCTAGCTCGAGAAGGTGGTCTTCCATCCTCTACAGCAGCAGTATACAGAATACAGACATTTATTGGTAAAATAGGTAAACATTTTACAAATCATATTTAAACTACATTAATACAACATTTTAAAATGAATATTAAAATTAGGTACATCATGTATTGTGTTCTCATTGACGATACTGGGTCAATGATCATTTGGTATTTTAGTAAACTCATCGATTGAGTAGTAGGCCTTCTCAATGAGCAACAATGTGAGTTTAGTTTTAAATATAGTGTCACTTTTTGAGTCCTGTATTTCGGCTGGTACCTACTAGGCTTGTGCGCGCTCGTTCACTGAACGGATCGCTCCGGACTAGTACAATCTCTCACGTGTACTAGTTCGGTCTTTTAGTTCGTTTAGTACACTAGTACACCGAGAGAAACGTGACTATTCGTGCTCCTTTGACTGAATTGAATGAGTGAATTATCGAATGACCATTCGCTCGCGTTCGCGCCAGTCGGAGCCGTTCGGTTTCGTTCGGTTGCTTTGGTCGGTCGGTCATTCGGATATTGTTGTCTCTATTCAGGTTTCGCTCCGCATGTACTAAATGTACTAAGAGCAGAAACTTTACGGAATAGTTCGCTCTAGTACAGTGTTGGGAACTAGGTCTTTTTAGTTCTTAGTACATGTACTACACAAGCCTAGCTGGTACTGCGTTGTAAATAGTTGGTCCCATGATGCTGAGCGACCGCCGTTACTTGGCAAGCCGGCGCCGTGGTGCAAGCAGCAGGGGTCTCCTACGGGTTGGACGATCTCAATTTAGCCCGGTAGTCTTATATACGTGTATGTTTTTCCTAACATACGTACAGTCCAGACCATCAGTCATCTAGTATAATAGTACTTTCAGTTCATGCTGAATGCTACCGGCATGGACCGCGCCCACCTTCAACACGAGTCTCTCTTGGCCCTGCTGATTGCGAGTCCTCCGCATCTGCGGATACCACGTTAACTTCATACCCAAGCTCTCACACTCCGAGAAGAACGACATACTCTTAGCTCTTTCTATTAATTGCATGTCTGTCCGTAATTGGATATCCTGATCATCGCAGGAGAGTTTGATGACGGTCGGGTGTGGCATGCGGCACAGCGCTGCGACACCGCTTGCGTCGACGAGAATTTGGCTGATATCAATGTACTCTAGTTCGCGACAACCATGCGCAAGCGCCTCTAACAACGCGTACGTCACGCCATGGTTCGACCTCATCTTCAGACACTTCAAATTGCTGAGTCTAGTAAAGGAGTCGATCAACTCTCCGCTCAACTCCTTATAATAATCGTACTCGCATAAAGATAAATATTCCAAATTCGGCATTTTGTTAAGCAGTAAATACACGTTCTCAAACACTGACAAGTTGTTATGGTCCAACTCCAAGCTCGTTATATTGGTTAAAGTTTGTATTTCTAAGGGCGGTTGCAACAGTCTTAATAACTTGCAATCATGAAGGCTCAAAGACTTCAAGTTACTAGTAGGTTTGACACATTTCAGAAACGAAAACGTTATGGCAGTCGGACAATAGTCGACCTCAATTTTATCACAATCTGCATTCAGTAGCACTTCACCAAGTCCATTGTCCGATACCCCGATCACGTACTTGAATGATATATGTTTTAATTTCCTGCATCGCTTAATTTCATTCAAGAAAGGCAGATTTGCTTCGTGAATTTCACAGAATTCGATATGCTGCAAACAAGGACAATTTGACGCGATGATCTCCAAGTATTCACCGTAATAACGATTCGTTGTCAGCTTGACTACAGTAGATCCCCATTTCTGGACAGTTTTGAGGATTAATGGCAAAGAGGGACTAGGATCTCTACCTCCTGGAGGGATCAGTATAGTTCGGTGGCTGCTGCCTCGTAGGATATGTGTGATCCACCATGATTGCTCTGAGTAAGCATCGAATAAGGTCAAAGGTTGTCCCCGTAGATATTCTTGTACTAGGTGCTGCCACTGACGACTAACTCGCTCCGAGCGCACGAGGTCCCTCAAAGGAATGTGATCTAGGATCGCTCGGGAACACAGGTTTATGCTAAGCACGCTCATAATGGTGACCTCACTTACGTCAATGCCAGAGTCTTCCATAATTTTCTAACAGTAAAGAGCTGACTATCAGTGATATGATCTTCACGCCTTCGGTTTTTATTACTGAAACAATAATAAGAATGTATACAAAAGCTATGATTAAAAATATAGGAGTACTACAATTAAATTTGCATTAAGCAATATCGCTAATGCTAACTAAAAACTTCAAATCAAAGGAAAAATTGAGAAATTAAGGCTTCAAATAGGATTTGAACCTTCGATTTTCTGGCATAAGTACGCGGCCATGAGCTACCGGAGCAAACACGCTCGGCCCCCAAATTTCTAAACCGTTCGAGGCGTACAGCGACATCTAGGTAGAAGACGCAGCTTTCTTCACTGACGTCTCAAAGGCGACTTCCTGATTTGTCGGTGCGGAGGCGGTACGATATGAGGAAACCGTCAAATGATTTATTTAATCGTATGGCATAGTACATTTAAAATAGGCAATCTTCTTAGTTAATGATAGTGTCAACTTTCAGTCAACTCAGTAACGCTTTTTACTACGCACCTACATTTGAATGTGTGCTTCCTGACTGGCGCGGGATGTGCGGTAGCTGGACGATACGAAGACAGTACTGGTCCACTTCTGCGCATGATATTAGTACTGCGCAAATGTAATACTGACAGTATTCCGTCAAGTGAGAATCTTTGCGACGTCAGTAAGTTTACGTCAAAGAAGAAAATGTCACATATCGATCCCGCCCCGCCAAGTCAGGAAGTCGCCAAAGTATTAAAATAATTTTGCTTACTTATGAAACATTGAAGGATTTTGTAGGTAAGCTAATTCTATAGGTAGTAAAGTTTAAAATAAACGCTCAAGATATACTCCATGTTTGATTTTCTTTGTACAGTCAAGTGCAAAAACATGGGCGCACACAACTTGCTCCAAAATATGTCTAATAGCTCTTATGTCGGAAGTCGGAACTTGTTCATCGCAAGGGAATTTAATTGCATTTTTTTTATATCACGCGCTTTTCTTACATAGTTATCGCTCTTCCATACAAACTGCCACTCCCTTAAGGGATGATTTCCGGGATAAAAAGTATCCTATGACCTTCCCCAGGACTCAAACTATCTCCATGCCAAATTTCATCTAAATCTGTTCAGTGGTTTAAGCGTGAAGAGGTAACAGACACACACTTTCGCATTTATAATATTGAGTTACACACAATAATTATATGTAGAATCTATAAATACATGCATTTGCATTAAAAAATAAACAATAGCACAAACGAAAGCCTGGACTTACCGAAGTTTGGAACGTTATGTAATTAAAAGCTTAGTGATACCACAAATTGCTACTAACTTTTACGGACTACGCTATATCAATGTTTAGTTAAATATTTGCAAGATTATGTGTGTAATAGGCCGCTAAAAACACGTGCGTGCTAGCGGTCTGACCGATACTGTGCCGAAATGAAATGCCAACATTGTCAAAATAAAATGGCGGACGACGCATGCGCTGAAAAGTCATTCCACGTGAATGTCGCTTACGCAAGGCATGTGCATTGTATGGCTGCTACCTTAAAGGCTTGGTCACACAGCGTTGCGCGACGTCCGCGCGACGCGACCGCTGCACGCCGGAACTTATGCTAACAGCACAGATTATATAATAGTTCTTCGAACAGATACGTATGTTCTAATAAAAAAGCTCATACCTACCGTTTTAAATGCCTACTAAATTTAACAATGGAGCGACCTTCAACGCTCCGGTCATTGACTGCACGCGCCGAGCGAGCGACGCTAGGGTTGTCACCACTTAGAAATAAACTTTAGTGTTGGTTCTCTATAAGAGCTTTTCTAAAATTCAATGCCAAGTATATCTCTCACCCTGTCTATGGTTACGTTACAATATACGACAGAAAGTACTTAATGAATTTAATCTACCACAAACATATTACAAAACGAAACACTTTGTTTAGATAAGTACTAACTACCTATATTCCGACGAAAGCACTAAAGTAGTCACCTGTCTTCGTTATTTATTTATAACGTGTACCTATAACGTAATAACGTGTTTAACGTAATAATAGTGTAAAAGTAGCACTCCAAACTTGAATTAGTCACTAAGCAAAAAATATTTTAATATAAGTATTCTGATTACGCGTCTCACTTTTGAGGGTGAATTCCAGCCCTTCCAAAAGGTCACAAGTCCCTATAGTATCGGCGATGTTTACGCCCTTTCTTAGTCCGTACAATGCCACCGCAAAACTTGACTCGGAAATCATAGTAATTAAACTATATTTAATACCACTTACTACCCAAGGATAAATATAAACATAAAAACCAATACAAACAACTAAATAATTTGGATATAATGGCAGTTGCGGAGTAAACTTGCTAATTATTTTGCATCGAAGTATTTTTGATTCGGTACAACTTTATTACGCGTGGCAGCGTCCGGTCGTGAGCGCGTGTGCCAGCCAACTGACTGAGCCTACCGCGCGCGGCTGGCGAGGTGTAGGTATAATTCTCGGTTCCCACGGTGCAGATACATACCACTGCTAACAGGTTAGCGACGCCACACAGGCTGCGCGACGCGAGCGGGACGGTTTCATACATTTTGGCGATTGGCGCGCAGCAGCGCAGCGTCCCGCTTCAGTCGGTGTGACCAAGCCTTAAGAGGTCTCTAGCTCTCTAGACGTGCTATATACATGTGTGGGCGGCAATTATAGACGTTTTGAAACGACGTCTTCAGCATGGAATTAAGAGCAAGACGCCCATAGTGTCCGGCCACACACTTCAGGAAAAGTCCCGTCTAAAAGAACCTTTAGCGAATGTATAAAACCCAGGATTATATTGTCAGGCCTTTAATTATAACCAGACCATAACTTGGCTTCCTAGCATTGTGAGAAGTAAAAGAAAGGGCTTACGTAAACGGCAAACTCGAGTTGGAATAATGTTTAGCTTAATAATTCATTATTTGGCGCCGTACTTTAGTCTTTCACGAATCTAAATGATTGTTATAAAACAAACCTCTATCAAACAGATTCTCTAAAATGAGTGCCGATAATCCCGTTTTTCAATAGTAAATGCGAGGCACGGAACAGCGAAACCTAAACATGGATGTTGCCCCGAGGTAAACAGCGCAATAACATCGTAGTCCTGGGCGATAGAGCTGAGCGTTTTTTTCAATAAGCGTTTCGTAAAACGCTTTCGCTTACAGTAACGGAATAACAGTTTCTTATGAGAACAAAAAACAGTTTTTATAAAAACGACCACCAAAGCTGCAATGCAACGCAACAATGAAACTACACTACATGAAAATAGAAACGAAACTCAAAACTGACATAATTCAAACTATAACCTATAACTTTCATTGATGTAGCGACCGAAACGACGAAACGAAACAAAACTTACCTTGGTTCGGGTGGGCGCGCTTTGTGCCAAAAACGTTTTGTATAGATGATGTTAAGGCTTAATTTTGAAAATTCATTCATAGATATTTCTTTCGTTCGTTTCGTTTTGTCGGGCGCCGCAGTGAAAAAACTAGTTACTTTTGAAACTGTTTCGTGAAACTGTTTCCAGATAATGAAAAGCTGTTACGTTTCGTTACACTTAAAAGTCGCAACGATCCAGCTCTACTGGGCGAGTGACCCTAATACCCGTTATTTACTACCCGCGCTGCCCGCACGATTGATTTCATGGGCTTTTTCAATCACCGTGTCATGGCAGGTTGTGTTGTCAGTAAAGGTGCCTTTCCATCAAAGCTATGCTATGCTACGTTGCTATGGATGCGTTGGATATCCACCAATGATATTTCATTGGTTCACATAGCGAAGCATTGTTGGAAACGGAATGCTATTGTCTCTCCCTCACATCGAATTTCCAGCAGATGTGACTCGCTCCCTGCTAGATTGGCCCCTATTAATAAGCGACATTAAAAATGGCCTAGGGGCATTACCGGTCAGAGAGCTGGGGGGGTAGAGAGGTGGCACTGGACTTGAAATAGTTACATTATTATTAGTAAACGGGACTTTATACGGACAAAATCGAGCATCTCCACAAGTGCCAATGCTCATTGCCGAACCTTTAAAAATTTACACACTCTTTTTTGTAGTCCCGTGGGAAAACCTTGGCTTTACCTCATTCCTCAATCGAATCATCCGAGGGAGGAAATTGCTATGAAACCGTTACCGTACGCTACATTTAGATCAGGAATAAAACATCTGCCGGGCTAGCACAATTGCCACCGTCGCAGTAGAATGCCATTGTGACCCTGCGGCGCCCCATTGAAGGCGTAGCCGGTACTCGTTGGGTTTTAGACAGTGGTACGGTCCATCCGGATAGTCCGTCATACCCACCCAGGTCTTTCACTGGGTGGGATACGTAAATGTATTTTCCCAATGTAAAAAAATAAAAAATAAAAGCACAATTGCCACAGCGACGCGACGCGAGTAGAGAAAAATGTACCTTTCTTTCTAATTCGTACAGATTGAGTTTTGAGACAGGAATAGCAAACTCGCGCAAGATACGACTTGGCAGCAAGTTCTAGCACAACTGATTGTTGTCGGCCGCGGACACGCATGTATCCTATATGAAATGTTGGTCCAAAATGTTCGGACGGGTCTATCCTTGCTACATCATTGCACAGCGCATCATCGGAAGCTCTGTCTACCTTACCCTGTCTTTTCACCAGAATTATGCTGTGCAGGCTATGCTGCGAGGCAGCACCGGCCCTAGCTCTAGATCCGGGTGGGGCGAGATGGTCTCTGGCCGACCTTTGGTTTGAAATTTTTCAACGTTGCCAGTTTGGCGCCCCTTGACATCCCGCGCTTGTAATATCATTCGGAAGCGGAAACATTCTGGAGAATGTTCGCAGAACATTCCTGCAACATGAAACTTATTGTTTAAACAAGAGAATATACTTGGAATACAGTTTAAAAAAGTGGGTATAATTTTAAACTAAACGTTATTAACTTATTATGCATATATTATTGTCTATTACAGTTAGCTATTTTGTTGATAAGTGATAAATTACCAATAAGTTGCTTTAATTCTCACATATTTCAGAGAACATTGCGACTTTCGGACATCACACTTATAGCTCTGATTTTTTAAAATTAGAACCCTAAATGCGCGAAGTCCGACTCGCACTTGGTCGGTTTTTTAGCTCATCCTTTATGTGTCTATATTTATGCATACATATATAACTTGAATTTAAACTTTCGTGCGACATGTTATAACTTTATTTTACTAAACGGTTAAAACTCACGTATTAATTGTCACTTCGGGCGACATGTTTCGAACTCTTCGGGAGTTCTTCCTCAGGATGAGTGCGTCTGCGACCCGCGCCGATTGCACACTGTCGAACTACCCGCCGCCCGCCGCAAGGCACGTGACGCACGCGCAGACAGCGCGGGGGCGGGGGCGGGGGGGGGGGGGGGGGGGGGGGGGTCAGCTCGGCGCTGAAGGTGTTGTATGAGGTCGTGGTGAGGGATCGTCCCCCCCGACCAATGGTAGGCACACTGAACTCACTGTGTCCACTCGATTGTCATAACGCACTTCCCGCTCTATGATCGGGATCACAGGTTTCCATGCCGGCGGCAACACCCAGCTACCGTCACGATTAAAGTCGCTATTAAGTCGTTATTAACATGTCGCCCGAAGTGACAATTAATACGTGCGTTTTAACCGTTTAGTAAAATAAAGACATATATAACTGGCACATGTTCCATCGTATTTCTTAATTTTGGCAACCCAAGCGTGTAACGACTTTTACGATCCTATTAACTTCCTCGTCAGCCTCAAATGGGGTAGCCAGTGTCAAAATAACCAGGCTAAGTGTCCAATATCAGAACATATTACACATGACGACCGACGAGCGCTCGTGGCTAGGGTTGCCAACCGTCCCGCCTCAGGCGGGACGTCCCGTTTCCAGCACCCTAGACGATGCGTCCCGCAAAGGATGCGTGCGGGACGCCAATTGTCCCGCTTTCAAGCCTCGGCAGAATTATAAGAACTGGAGCGAACATTATGTTTCATTTCAGGAAAGAATGCACAACTTCGATAAATGAAAATAAGTAATTTGTATCCCGCTCCCAGAGGACCGTACTCGTAATAGGATAATTTTAGCTCGGAAATCATCCACTAAGAACGTATATATCTCGCAGGAATAAATAATGTATCCTACATCACAATTATACGTTAACAATATTGATAGAGTGCGCGAGTCCCGCATTTTTTACCCAAGTCCCGCAATTCTACAACAAACGTCCCGCAAATCGGAGCACATAAGTTGGCAACCCTACTCGTGGCCCAACGGTGCCCACGTGCCACGTGCCGTATGCGAGGTCAAGCAGTTTCCGCCCAGGTTAGTTCATTTTTTATTAGACATGAGTAGTTCACGAATGAATGATTCAAATGAAGTACTTCACCTCGAGTAACTCTTTCATTCACTAGTTCAGTTCGGATTCATATACTTCAGTTCGTTCAGTTCATGATTCCTATCTTTTACCTACTCATTCGCTCCGAGAGTGACATAGACGACATGATTGAATGAATGACTGATATGTTTACCCAATCTATATCGTAGATGAATCTGTTGAGCTACTGAACGAAACTGAACTAGTGAACTAAATGAGTGATATACTTCACAGTGAAGGAATGAAGTATATCACTCTTTTCTTTTTAGTGACACATTTTGCGCATGTCTATTTTTTATTTATTAATCAAAAGTACATTCATAACTACAGTAACAAACATGGATGGGTGACCGCTTTGAGTTTTTATTAACTGAGCGCTGCCGTGCTTTAAAAGGCACGTTAAGCCGTTTATCCCGGCTGCTTTCTATGACAGCAGTCGTTAAGGCCGTGTATTACCACTTTTGAGTTTTTAAAAACCATCTGAGACATAGAATATAGTGTTTTAGAATCTAAAAAAAATATATGTGTTACATAAGGATCTTGTCTAGTCAAATTCGCAGTCAGTTACATGACCTGATGAATTTCACTCGATAGAAAAAAATCGCGAAGTTACCCCTTTTCGGAATGTATTTTCAATACTACGGCTATATTACTGATATTAAACATTTAATTTTTGTACTCAATTAAAGATCGTAAATAGTTATAGACAAATTCGCAGGGTTTGCTTTGATAAAATGATTGGCTTAATGACTATAGCTAAATATTTACAAAACTGCGCGCAGAGCTTGCGTAGAGAGCGGGATGGTTAATTGTAAACTCACGCGTGTTGGAGCGGGACTTTTGCGTTGAGGATACCTCCCCTTAAGCCAGGCCTGCGGGCCGCTTGAGAACTTCTAACAGTCAAGTTCACTCACTTGACAAAGCCTAATCCCAATAAGGTTCAGGTTCCCTCGAGTTGCAAGGTCAGATGGCAGTCGCGTCCGTAAAAAACTAGTACCTACGCCAAATCTTGGGACCCCAGGCATCCTTCAGGATGCATTCGGATGCAACTGTACTGGGATAACGCTAGGAGGATGATGTTACATTTATGACGACCCCTTTAGGCTGCAGTGCTCGACCGACGGTCAGCGCGTATGGTCGGTCGGACGTAGCTATCGCTGTATGAAAGCATGTGCGTTCAGCCGATGCTTATTGTCAGCGCGTATGCGGCCATAAAATCGATTGGGAGAAATTCGCTCTACCAGCACATCCTCGCAGCAAGGCCGGCCCAAGGGTGGGGTGGATGGCGCGGCCGTCCCAGGCGCCGGTTGTCAATGGGCGCCAATATGTTGTAGAATCATGTTATAGAATAAATAGCAGGCGCGCTAAATTAACGGCTGAAAGTCATATGCAAAAAAAAAATCATGAAGGAAGAAAATAAAAATGAAAGGCTATTAAAAATAAGTGTTCCAATCTAGTTATTTAGTTATGGAACACTAAAAGGAAAAGAAAGAGTGCTCAAAGAGACTCCGGTTATTATTTTTTCGCTTTCGGGGCCTTTGAAAAGCCCATATAATATTCTCTTTGTATGGTTTTTCAAACACTGTTTGTCGACATTTTTTACGCACTTCGTTTTCGACAGTATTTTATCCAATACATCGTACCTAGTTGAATTTCTTTGCAACAATAAAACTTATAGGTCGTTGCAAAGAAATCCTACTAATCCTACTAATTATAAATGTGAAAGTTAGAATGTTTGGATGGATGTTTGTGACTCAATCACGCCTAAACGGCTGAACGGATTATGATAAAACTTGGTATACAACTAGATTATAGCCTGGATTAACATATAGGATACCTTTTATCCCGAAAATCATCCCTCGAAAGTTTACGCGGACGAAGTCGCGGGCAAAAGCTAGTATTATAAATGCGAAAGTTAGTGTCTGTGTTTGGATGTTTGTGACTCAATCACGCAAAAACGGCTAAACGGATTATAATGAAACTTGGTATACAACGGGATTATAGCCTGGATTAACATATAGGATACCTTTTATCCCGAAAATCATCCCTTTTACGCGGACGAAGTCGCTGGCAAAAGCTAGTAATAAATAAATGTAATAGATACATTTCGTAGATTTGTCTTCGAAGACACCGAAAAGACTCTTCGTGGAATCCAGTTATTAGTAAGTGCAAGCGTGGAAATACATCGTCCATTACATCAACGGATATTGTTAGTGTTGTGTGTCGTGCGAGTGACAACCCTAGTGAGAATGTAATTAATAAAGACCAAGTGCGGGTAGTTCGGAAAACCCGCGCGGCTAGAAGATGTTGATACCCGCTCACGCCAGTCAGCTCGCGACGACGGATGTTGTGATACATTCGAAACGTCGGGTAAAACCTTAAAAAAGGTAAATTAGTTATAATTGTACGCGATTAAGTCCCGTTCCCCAATAATAATGCACCGAAAAGAAGCTGATAAATTAGTGTACTTACGTTTTCTAATTTTATTGCTATGTACCTACATAGAAAATTCTGAATATCACATTTTCTTATGAAACTCCTCAGCTACAAAAAAGTCCAATTTTCCCAGAAGAATAACTGGTACATAGACCTGTGTTTTATCGCGTCTAGTCCAACACATTATTTCCAAATAGCACCCTAACTCTAGCGCGAATACCCCGATAGCCTCCCGCGAACCTTCACTCCCTCTCTGTCACTCGAATTAGCAAGTGTGACAGAGATGGTCCCACACAAATGAACGCCGTTAAGGTTTACGATAGGCGCCCTGCAAGTAACTAGCAATTGTAGTTTTAATGATGGACAGACGGACGCACATTATTCAGGGGCTGAGGGGTCTATGTGCAAGTTCCAATTGCAATTTGGTTTCGACGTTTTGCGTCCTCGTTCACACGAATCACACGTTAGCTCGACACATGCTCCTAATTGATACTGATCTTAACTAACCCGATTTTGACTTCTATATGCAATGACTTAGACCACTAATAATATTATCAATTTGTATAATGAAATAACCTTAAATATTATTTAATATATAAAGAAGATTTATTATAACTTAACAATGAAAAATTTACAAATTAAATAAAAAACTAAATTAAACTAAAATTAAATGCCCAGCAGCCCCCGGTCATAGATCATCATAAAAATACCCCGTCCAGGAGTTCCGTCTGCGGCATGGTACCCATAACGCTGCTGGCGGCGTTACCTCTCTGTATTGCCAAGGAAATACGTTGGGAGAGGTAAGCGCCAGTCCTATGGTCCCCTGAAGCATCGACGAGTCGTTTAGACAGAGCCCTCATAAAAGATGTTGTGTCAGCTGACCAGGGACCCAATGTTTCAACAGCAAGCGCCGCAAACTCGTAGTCTTTGATTAAAGACGAATATTTGCGGCGCTTCAACAACTGGGCCTGGTCAGCTGCAGCGCCGGCTTGTGAGCGGGTCACCTGGATGTGGGACTGTGCGAACGTATCCACACACGTTGCGTCCCACACCAAGGGTCTACCCAACCTCCACGGCACTAAAGTGGCGCCATCAGGTCGCTTGCCATCGTCTCTTGCCAAACCTGTGGGTTCGAGGATTGCAGGCACAGACACATCCTAAATTAACCCTATGAAAATGTTAAAATATGACCTAGTTATTAAGATGGCATTGTAATGCCCTTACAGGGTAGCATGTACGATACCAAAGTATTGTATACAATGAATAAATGATGATGATGACATGTCAAGCGAGAATGCGAAACACATAGACAATATCAATTTGGAATTTGACACTTGAGAGTTTAATCGACCTCCAGAATGATAAGCGAAAAGGGATTGTAAGTTTATGGGTTCGTGAAGTGGTTCTGTCGTTAAATAGGGAATGAATGGGTAGAACAATGTCGCTTGGTATATTTCATTGTCTCCCAAAACTGAGTTAAGTAGTTTATAGCAATAAGCGTTTTTCATCCTTTTTGGGTAATATTTAATAATCATAATTACTGACTACTATACCTACCCATTTGTTGCAAGTTTCTTTTTTTTTTACCTGCCAGTTGCTTTTTATAGGCCGGGCCCACTACAGTGATAGGAGTGCGCGGTTGGAGAATGGCTTGGGGAAAATCCAGGGCAAACCTCCGACACGACCACGTAGGCGGTTTAAACACTGGCATACTCTAAGAGATTGCGCTCCAGTGAGATTGGTTGAGCGGTTTCAATCGAATTTGAAGTGTGTCAGTGGAATTGAGCTACTGGGAGTTATGTCACTCGTTCACTAAACCTAGCCTAGATGAAAAGAGTCCAGCAAGAAACTCAGCAGCTAGGCCCGACCTGGGTCGGACTGACTCTAACCGGTATGCGGCGGTACCGGGAATTCAAGACGTGTTAAACGAACGTATTATAAGACTCTTTTGACTGCATGTGCATTGCATAAACTTCAAACCAAAAAGTGCAGTATTTTGAACTATATAGTCGAAAGATTTCTTTTAGCGCCATCTATCACCAACTTACTGAAACAAATTCTAATGTGTAAGAGATTGCTTTCAAGTTAACATAAAGTTGAAGGTAGCATTGCACAGATGGCGCCATAATTAGATTATTATTACATTTAATATATTCTATACATATTCCATATTCCTTAATTTTTCACAAATTTATGTTGAAAGTATTTTATTTTCAAGTAATTATTCTATCTGTATTTTTTTACCATTCGATAATTTGTTTTTCTAAATAGATGGTATCGATTTTTTTACCGCAGCAGAAAGCTAGCAACTCTGATCTAGTCTATGGAAGTGGTGAAAAAAAAAACAAGTTTGACATGATGGTTTTATATTTGTGTCGGACAGAAATACGTCCGGAGCTACGCCGGTGAAGAATTTATTTCAATTATCATGAGTAAGCTCAGTGGTCTCGCTCCGTACTGTCGCTAGTTAGTAGACACATCTTCTATCTTCATTATCCAAGCGACGGAACGTTTCTCTCATGTGCCGTGCTCCGAATAATGGTTTCCAATGAATCAGTGACGTCTCGATACGCAACCTTGGATATTATGGTTACAAGAAAAGGTGTATTTTGAAAATATATCTAGTGTTTTCGTGTTGTAAACTCTTTTGTGATATAAGTTAACTGTGTTGTGGTTTCGTTAACGTTGTGGTGTTGTTAAACCGGTGTTATGTCGGGCGGAAGAAGCTTAGAAAAGGAGCGTAAGTCTCCTCGAGAAAGCGGGGAAGATTCGGAAGATGAGAGTGAAATCTTGGAGGAGAGTCCTTGTGGGAGGTGGCTGAAGCGAAGAGAAGAGGTAAGTGTCTTTGTCCAAGCTTCTAACAATGTTTTTAGATAACTTTTAGTTAAACAATAGGCAAAATTTAACGGGTCAGCTGATCTGCAAGGTCGGTTTGGTATTTCGGTCACAACGCGCAATTAGCTGTAGTTTTATTCAACAATAAACAATAAAATAATACCATTCTAATTTCAGTCGTTATTTTTTTCTTTCATAATAATTTTATAAATGTGAGATGCAAAAATATATATAATAAGTAATTATAAAACTTGTTGCAATTTATCTCAAACCCTTTGTTGTTATTAATCAATATGTGAGGTTAGGAAAAACATAGAATATTGGTTGTATTGACACATTTTTTTTTTCATAAAGTACTCAGCTAATATATTGAAGTATACATTCTACAACAATATTTAACACTTAAAGAGAAATAGCTGTGTAGCGAATTTAAATTTAAAACACATCCATGTCAATTAAAAGAATATTTGTTACCTACTTGCTATTTCTTCAATATCTACACTGCAGTGTCTGCAGCCACATTGTCTACAAAACTAATTGAACATTTTGTTTACACAGTTGTCTAACAAAATACAATACAAATCATTAGTCAACATCAGCCATATACAACCAATCATTCGGTCCCTCAGCGCTGAGGATTGTAACCGCTATGTCACTGATGCGAATCGTAGGTGGCTCGCCAATGGTTTGGATGATGCATTGCCACATTTAACAGGCCGGTTAGTGAAAAATTGAATTGACCGTCAGTCATCATCTCATGGAGAACTATGAAATTTTATATACAATGTGATTTTAACAGATGTGATTTCTTTTGCTGTATCTTTGTTGGGTTTTATTTTGTGTCACATAGTATAGTATGTCCGAAACTAAGGTCAATTCTGTCAAACAAATGTAAGCAAGAATCAACCTTATAGTCAGAGCTCTCTTAGTCTTTTTGCTTGTGTCCATTTGACAGAATTTAGCCTTAAGAGTTTCATACAACTATAATATTAGTTACTTCTCGTACATGCATAATGAATAAACTTGTTATGATGACCCATAGGGTAATAATTAACTGATTACATTATTCAATATACTGTTTTATTAATAGCTGATAATGACAATATTGTTTATAGGTATAAGGGTGATTATTAATAACTTATATATGGTTTCTTTTATGCAAAGCAAAGCAAGCAAAAAAGTATGGTCAATGAATTTGATTTCTGGGCCACTTAGTACTTTGCCTCAGCGACATTACTATGAGATCTGTAACCGCTTTCATATTGATTTTCACTGAAAATCCAATTGGTTGACGGTACTGCATACACTCTGCTATATAAGCACATCTATTTCACATATTCATTATTCCCGCATTATAAGATCTTGTTTATAATCTAGTTTGCCTTTGGTGTTGGAAGGTCAGATAGTAGGTCTTTCGTAAAACTAGTTCCTATGCCAAATCTTAGGATTAGGTATCAAAGCGAACCCCAGAGGGCCTACCGCAAACCGAAAACGAAATATCTGCCTCTCTGTCGCACTTGCATATTGGAGCAACAGAGAGGGAGATACTTGGTTTTCAGTTCCCGGTAGGCCCCCTGGGCTTCTTAGGGCACAACCAGGAAAAGGCTAAGAGAATAAGATATCCTTAATCATCTTATGACTACCTAGTACTTATATATAGCAACTTGTTGTCCATCCAGGTTTAAAAAAAAAACCTAGTACTTAAGTAATGTTTAATTAAGAGTGGACTTTGTACTGGAATTTGATTGACACCATGTTTTCAAGCATTCATCGTTTTATTGAGTACAATGACGTCATTAATGTTTGTTTCATTGACAGTGGTAATATATCGCTTGCTTGACTAAAAAGTTGCAACCTGTCTTTATTTTAGTGACATTGACATAATGCTTTTAGCTTAAGTTAGCAAGTGTAGTACTTATTTATAGCTGACATATAAATGTGATATATGTATAGGTGTAAACATATTTTAATATATGTATATGATAGCTCCGTCTGTGATGGGCTTTAGTACGGGTTTTCTTGACATTGATCTATCCTCTAGATTAGGGTTGCCATAAATATGGGGACCAAGGCCGGGGCAGGTAAAGAAAAAGTAATGTTAAAAGTAGAGATCAAAAAACGGACATGAGCGCTCAAAGTCGAAAGGTAGCAGACGTAGGAGCGGGACAGTGCACAGAGGCCTGCCGCCCGTCCCCATCTGTTCCTTCTGCCTGCCTATTGCATGCGCTGCGCGCCCTTGCTTAATTATCTAGCTTGCCTGGCTACTAATTAAGTAGGCTTTTCAAACCGGGACAATTTGCTTATTGGTCGGGACACCACACTTCAAACCGGGACATGGCCCGGCCCGGCGTACCGGGACGTATGGCATTGGCAACCCTACGATGGTTGGTACACCCGTGTACGTCAACGCCGACATCCTGGCAAAATTTACATTTAAGGTCCAGACACTTTATACGCCCATGGGCAGTATGGGCACTAGCGTGACTTGCAAAACTAAATTTGGGTTTGAATAGCTAGCTGCCGCACTATGTTGGTCCGCAGGTTCGCACGTTGTACGAGGGATGTCAAAATAACCCTTTTTAAGGCATTTTGCCAGACTTTTTACACGTGTAGCTTGTGGACCAAATGTACGCAGAGATCTCTCAATGCCTTACGTGTCCAGTACAATAATGGTTTCAGGATGTTGTTGGGGCTGCCTCGCTTTTGTAGTGCATCAGGTATGTTTGTAGAAGCGAGAGTGGATAGCTTTCAGGCTATAATTCGCAAACGAGTTGCCTCCCTGATGCGCCGCGTGCGAGACAGTACCAACAGCCTCCTGAACACCATCGTTGATAGATTGGAGTGCCCAGTCGTGAAGCACTGGAACTCCTTACATGTTGACTCACAAAAGTGTATGGCATTGATGTAACTTTAAACTAATAATAATATCAATAATTTATTTTAAAATGATATACTTTTAAATGTAACTTTAATTTAATTTAATGTAATTGTTTAATTTAATTTGATTTAATTTAATTGTAATTGTGTTTCTTTCCTAAGATATGGACCGTATGGTTCGAAATAAATAAATATTTAATTTAATTTAACTATCCTCCCTCTCCGCGAGTGGGAGTTAGGCATATAACTAGGGACAGGGCCGGCCCAAGGGTGGGGCGGATGGGGCGGCCGTGCCAGGCACTGGATATCAATGCGCGCCAAGCGCGGGATGTCTGGGGCGCCAAACTGACGACGTAAATTCAAACCAAAGGGCGCCCAAAGATCATCTCGCACCACCCGGATCTAGGGCTAGGGCCGGCACTGACTAGGGAAGCACCAACGCATTGGATAATGGATATATGACCACTGTACTGATGCTCCCGCTGAACGAATCCCACCCGCTTTCCAATTTCGCATGAAATACAGAGAAACTATCCATTACTTGTATGACCTGCATAAGAAAGAAGAGTTTTGTACAGTCTAGCGCGGTCCGAAGCCTAATTAAAATCCTGTCACTTTCGCCGCGCCGGCGCCGGTCAACGGCCGCGTTCGGCGTCTGCGCAATCACTGTCGCTTTCTAGCTGCGATTCACGAGCCGTCTCATGGGACCCTGGTATAATTTGACACTGAGATAAGTAAAAACTCGAGGTCAAGGATGTTGGTTAGAGGCCTAGAGCACTGTATACGTATACACACCAATACTTCTGCTCTTAAGCTCGAAACGCACTGACAGCGGTTGCGGGTCGGGGCGTCACGGTGCGGAGGCGGTACCGGTTGTAATATTCGAACTAGTATGAAAGGGTCCGCACAGAAAACCGGTCGGGAAAAAAGCGTTCTGTGCGGACCCTTTCATATGTTCGAATATTAAAACCGGTACCGCCTCCGCACCGCGCCGCCGCCGCTGTCACTGCGTTTCGAGCTTTTAGGGTGCGTGGTCGTGTCGGAGGTTTCGCCTGGATTTTTCCAAGGCTACTCTCTTACTCAATAGATACTCGAAGAGGGAAAATGATAGGTCATTTGATACGACACGAAACGACGGTCTAATTAATACAGAAGATAATGGAGGGGAAAATTGAGAGAAGGAGAGGAAGAGAAAGGCCGAGGATTTATTATATAGATATGGACAAAATGAAGAAAAAGATAGAAGTCATGTCGTATCGAGAAGTCAAAGAACTGGCGTTTAGTAGAACGGACTGGAGGGAACTGCACCGACAAGAGTGAAACTCTTAAATAATAATGATGACTCTCCAACCGTGTCCTGCTATCGCTTTAGGGTTTATCCAGAAATCACGCGAGGTTTTTTATTATATTAGTTGATCTTGTGCTTATTTTGTATGCGTTATGATAACGTGATTGTGTAATTTACTCCTATCTTTTAAGAAAATGCTACATGAGTAGATATCATTTCTCGGTATTGTAGGTGAAGTAAAAAAATACACGTGAGGTTTCCTTGTACCCCCGTCCCCCAACGTGATCAGTAGTGAGGTTTTCGTAACCAGGGGGGGGAGGGCCCCCCTTTTGGAACCTCGCGTGATTTCTGGATAAGCCCTTATTGGGCCTGGCCTATAAAGCCACAGTCATGTTAATATATTTAGCGTTCGTCCATTTCGTCCCTTTAGCATTACTAAATCTTAGTAATAACCCACTCAACTACTTATAGGTATCTAAAACAAGTACAAGGGTTCCCTTCAGTTACCTAAATAACCGAAGGGAATCTCCATTCCATCGGTAGCACACAGAGAGCGGGAGGGCGGTAGCGGCGCGGGAGCGGGCGGTAGCGGGACGTGAGCGGGACGGGAGCGGGCTGTAGCGGCGCCGGATAGGTAGGCGCTCCCGCCCACTCCCGCGCCGCTACCGCCCGCTCCCGTCCTGCTCACGTCCCGCTACCGCCCGCTCCCGCCCGCTCCCGCGCCGCTACCGGCCGCTACCGCCCTCCCGCTCTCTGTGTGGCTTAAGCTTAACTGAAGGAAAACTTGTCAAACTTGCCGTTTTGCCGCGAGTTGCAATTTATCCAAGTTTCAACGAAGAATTCCCATTTCCAATAAACGATTGCTTCAGAAACCAGTTGAGAAGCAGTGGAAATGATCTGTGTAAGTTTAGATGGGAAAATATAAGCTACGGATTAAATTTACCATCTGTCGTATTGTCTTTTAGACTTTTATATTGATATTTCTTTTGCACAATAACCTTTTGATCAACCGACTGTCGTCGATTGAAACGAGAAAAAAAAAACACAGAAACGCGACATTTTTAACCGACTTCAAAAAAAGAGGCTCTCAGTTCGACCCGTATGTTTGTATGTGTCTCGCGATTGTCTGAACCGATTTTGATGCGGTTTTCAGAAAAGCATTTGCTACATTCTGGAGAATGTTTCAGTCTTACCACAAGGAACACACCACATACCTACAGTAGCTCTAGTATATTTTTTAAAAACAAAATGCTAACCGCGTTTGCGTTGGTCTCAATTTGGATGCCAAAAAATTACCACCAAAGGCCACCATACCATAGTGATGTTATTCTGTGGTCTTCTGTAAGTGGGGGTGTTGCCAGCAGGTAGTCAGTCTTGCCATAACAGGTTAATAATAAGCAAGCAACATACGCCATCCATTATACACTTTCACTTCACAGAATTCGGTCGTAAATTTCAATGCAAATTTACCGGCTTTCATCAGTAGACATGTACGAAATAGGTACGATAAGCTTTATAGGCCTTATACAATTATGAATCTTATTGCCAAGTGTTAAGCTCCTAAATATAAAGTCGACGTAATGTGAAGTAATTTTACTTTCGCGATGACTATAATGGCATAATGGGTGAAATTATCTAATGCTGCCTAGATAAAGATTGAAAAAAAAAAGAGGTAAACGTGAACTGCTGGCAATCCAATTAGAACTATGGCAGCATACCAAATAAAAAAAAACCAAATAAATTCAATTTACTATGTGACATTGAGACTGGGACTTTCTGATGGGACAGTTGAAAAGACTTACCTAGATGCGAACCATCAAAACTCCCAGCCCAGTAGCTCGATTCCACTCACTGTCAGAAAAGTCATGAAATTAGTGTGACGTACTTTATGGACGAGGAATACTTGAAGCAGGGACCCGCCCGGTATCCCCTTCGAGGGTTTTTGAACGGGTTTTTAGTAAGGCTTTGCTTACCCAATCCGTTGCGCTTCAAACCCATTCATTTGGCTTTTAAAGCGCTTTTAATACGGTATCCCCTTCAAGGGGTTTTTGAAAGGGTTTTTAGTAAGACTTCGCTTACCGAAGTCGTTGCTCTAAAAAAACCCATTCATTCGGCTTTTAAAGCGCTTTAAATATGGGTAAGCCGTTCAGTTAACGAATATCAGATATTTTTACTAAGCGCTTAAAAAGCCTTTCGAAAAGGCAACAGTTTGAAGGGGTTTCCCTTTCAACGCTTATGCAATTTTCATCCTTTTACTGATGACAATAAGAGCAGTAATTGCAAATTTACGTTTGTCGACTGGATGACTGCCGGCGCCGTCGGCACAGGTGCCATAAAACGCCGGCGCCTTTGAAATACCGCTAAGTTGCGATTTAAAAATACTTTATCACATTGCAATACGGTTTCCTTTGGCATGGCGAAGGGCCGGAACAAGTTGAAGCGTGCAATTTATCGAACGGGCCGACTTTTCTGCAGTTGTAACATATTTAAAAAGTAGTGTTCAAAAAACAAATGCTGATTCTGTTAATGCAAATACTTTTTAGGGTTCCGAAACCGAAGGCTCTAATCGGAGCCCTATTGCTGTCACTCACGCATCCGTCCGTCCGTCGATTGTCACAAAATTTTGTTCCTAACAATTTTTTAACTTCCCGTTGACCTATGAACTTGAAATTTGGTGATAATGTTTATTATTTTACCAACAAATACTAATATATATATTGATAAATGAGGTTTTTCCTTTGAAATTTTGCGGATGGTTCGGAACCCTAAATGTGCGAGTGCAACAAGCACTTAGCTGGGTTTATAATGTTAATTAATTATTAAGGTACCTAAAAAATATAGATATACTCACGGATTAATGCTTGGATTTAGCAAAAAAAAAAAATCGGATGAATGTTGTTAGTGTTAATCTCGGTACCGATCTACCGATACCGATGTTCCCCTGAGTGACAAAATTGAAATTAATAAAATGGTTGTTTAAAATACGATAATGAATATATTTTTCCCTAAATTATGAATATAGACTACAACAATATTCAAAATACAAAAAACATTGCATATATAGCAAAACCTTTTAAAATAAAGACATTTTAATTTCCACTGAGTTACATTTTGTACAAGGTGTACGTATACGTACACTATTATTTAAGTAACATAATTTACCTAAAAAACGAGAAAAAGGTACATATTTTTTTTAGTAAAGTGCCATGTAATAGACCGGTTCTATTTGCATGCATTATAAACGAAGAAAAACATTATATTCCACAAAATTATTTTTTGTGAGATGTTAGTAATACCAATATGACGTATAATGCACAATGTTGCCAAATCTTATGTCTTTAAACGAGCAATTCTTGTATACATATTTATTTATTTTGGGGATCTCTGAAACGGCTCTAACGATTTTGATGAAATGTGGTATGTGGGAGTTTTCGAGGACGAGCAATCGATCTAGCTAGGTCTCATGCCCAGGAAAACGCCGCTCGGCCGCCCAGATATTTTATAACTTTATACGAGCAATTCTTGTATATATCTTTATTTCGGAGATCTCGGAAACGGCTCTATCGATTTTGATGAAATTTGGTAAGTGGGGGTTTTCGGGGACGAGCAATCGATCTAGCTAGGTCTAGTAGGTCTCATCTCCGGGAAAAGGCCGAGCAAAGCTCGGTCACCCAGATATTTATATTTGTTTGACAGCTCATTTTCATGGAAGAGTTAACGTAGTGAAATTGAAGTTTGAGCTTCCAGTGTGAAGAAATAAGGTAGAATTATACTACACTAAAAACTATTTAGACTGAAAAAGAACACAGTAAAATAACCGAAGAAAACATTGAAAAATGCCTTAGATAACTCTGTCATAAATCCTAATATCATCGTAAAAATCAACTTTAGTGCTGATTATTTCGTAATTTTCAACGTCAGTTATAATTATGTTCTTTTTTTTACGAAACCGGTAAAGTGCGTGTCGGGCCACGCACAATGTAGAGTTCCGTAGTTGGTCACCCGTTACATTATGTGGACTAAAAAGTTTGCAAACTTATATTTACCTACTATGTTTTTGAAATACTTAATTAAAAACATTATCTGAGGTACCTACCTCAATGGAAATTGTATGAAAGTTCGGCTTTTAGTCGTTAACTAGTAATGTCTACTCAGCTGTGATCATTTTACTTATAATTTCATTATATAGGGTGTAACATTTAAATCGGTCAGTATGGGAAGTCTGAAACTATAAGACATACGAAGATCTGTTCTTAGGAACGATGTCATAGATTTCAGTAACAAGAAAAACGCAATAGTAAAATCATCACCTAAACGAGTTTAATATTGCATTGAAAACCATGGTTGCCATTTCAAACATCAACTTAATGAAGGGTTATGTTATGAATTTATGATGCATTTTATTCATTTTAGATAGCATCATAGTAACATTTACTTATGAAGTTATGACCATACCTGTGCTAACTCGGAACAAGTTCTAGGGATTTGATATCGATTAAATTAAAATTTTAATTGCCAGCAATGTATTGCAAAGTGAATTGACAACTCAGTACAAATGACAGCCCTTAGTGTTCTGTTTACTATGACGTTCTCTTAGGCAGTGCGTTACGTAGTACATTGAAGGTGCGGAATTAGGAAATTTAATTTCGCAGTTTTTGGGTTTTTGCTACTCCTAAGCTTAGTGAATCCTCAAATTTTATAAAGGGTCGGCAATGCGCACGTTACTCCTTTAGAGTCGCGAGCGTTTATAGGCTACGGTGTCGGCTTACCATCAGGTGGACCGCACGCTTGTTTGCCACCATCGTAGTATAAATTCTAGTCGACGTAGAATGGCTAATGGAACATATTAATATCAGTTTAAAATTAATACCTGCTTCCCGGTAACGCACTGTATCAATACGTGTGCTCATTGAAAATTCTACTTACGTCGCCATGAAAAAAGTAATCAGTCAGTAACAGGAAATTTCAATAACCAACACTTGGTAGCTTAATATCACGCCAACAGATTCTTGAATCAAAAAACGGTTTGAGTAACCTCACAATATTTAGACAGCAGCTAGGGCTTGCATTCCGGAATTCCGGAATCTCGAAATTCCGGAATCTCGGCCAATTTTTCCGATATTACAATTCCGGAATTGGTACACTCAAAATATCGGAAATTCCGGAATTGGATTTGATGAATTTAGAGAGAGAAAATAGAGTGTTTTGTATGTTTATTCTTAACTTTCACAATGTAAAACTGAGGAATTGTTCGCCTATCACCAGATTCATAAACATTTTGTGAATAGATTTCAAACTGGTATCCGTATTTTGGATACGACGTTCACTAAACTCCGCCGTTAGCTGCGTTCGTGTGCTCTAGTGTGGCTCTGTGGCTTACGTACCTAGCCGTTCTTATCCACGAAGACCCCGTCCACTACACGGAGTACGGAGTGGGTACGTGAGCACACCATAAACATAATGACATAAAAGTTTTGTAGTATCACCCAGGTTTCGATCGAATCACCCACAAACAATAAACAGAGGGACAAGTGGTAATCTTCAGTCTTCTGTATAACTTAACGGAGCCTATGGATGTGTTCTATGGTACTAAAGCCTCTTCGGAAACCGGCTTTTTCGGGAGGCTGGAATTCATCTAGCCTGCGTGCGAGATGGCTCGTAATGACAATGACTCTTGGAAACAGCTTGTAGACATGGCTCAAAAGCTTGATGGTTCGGTAGTTGTTCAGTAGTGTGTTGTCACTTGTCAGGGTTGGTTGTCACCATTCTTGAAGAACAGCGCCGCCTCGCCTGTGTTTTATGCTTTTGGCGTTCCCCCTTCCAGTAAGACGGAATTTACCCACATGAAACTTATGTGCATTTTTTTGCACGGCAAATCACGAGTTTATGTATGTATGTATGTATGTTTGTATAATTCTTTATTGTACATGAGTAAACCTAGCACAAAAATAAAAGAACAGTTGACATGCATGTACAAAGGCGAGCTTATCCCTATAGGGGATTTCTTCCAGCTAACCTTTGAGCAATTGAGTGGAGATTGAGACTAATAGGTTTAGTGCTGATAATGAATTAATGACCATATATTACTACTAATGGATCACATTTAGCACTCAGCTTATTTGATCCCGGAAAGCCGATAATTCAGTAGGTAAAGTGAAAAAGTAAATTGAAAGTAAGAAATATCTTGATATATATACTAAAATTTAAAATACAGGCTACCCTATCTGGATATTGCCTATAAAACGATAATGATTATATTTTTAGTACATTTTTGTGACATTAATTTAGTTGAAATAGGTAAAATCCCAATTCCGGAACCAGTTCCGGAATTCCGGAATTGGAGCCCAATATCGGATACAATTCCGGAATTGGAAAACCGTCCGATATTGCAACCCCTAGACAGCACCAACATGATGCGGTTTGAATGAAACAAAAATAAATTCACCAACACTTGATGTCTAGGGAAGGTACCCTAAAAAAACATGTTTTTCAAGATGTTGTTCTATATTCGTCCGTTTATATTTAGTACCCGTGCCAAATTACAGCTTTATAGTACTAACGGTTTTTGAGCTAAGCTGGAACCGGACGGACGGTTCGACGGACATGGTGAAACTATAAGGGTTCCTTGTTTATTACGAAAACATGACAAGCAAGGATAGCTTTTTTATTGTTCTAACACAATTGGTAACCGGATAGATTTTTGATAAGTGATCCAGTATTCCAAAAAACGATCAAAATAAATATTTACGAAAACTACGCGCAGAGTTCCTTAAAGAGCGGGATGGTTGATTGCAAACTCACGCGTGTTAGAGCGAGACATCTGTAATGGCACTGCAATAAACTAGTACAGAATTCATATTTTAATTATTATCCTTCTTTATGCACTTATAACGCGGCTTTACCGTTACACTGAGTAACTTTTCGATCCAATGAGAAACAAAATTTCTCAGTGGAACTTCACGCTTGTACCTTGAGATACAAAATTTAAGTTATTTTATTATGAAAAGTAACGTTATTTCTATATCAATGAATGATGTTATTAATAACACCAGATATAAGAAATACGATAAAATACGATAATTACCTTCTAAAACTCCGTCACTAAATGGAACTAAAAATAGTCAACCAAAAACTCTGCAATATACTCCTTTTGCAACGAAAGCTTTTAGTATACTGACTAACCAACAAAACCAACACGGCATGGATAAAAGAATGTAGCCTTACCAAAATAAAATTGTCTTTTTGGAAGAATTAATCAAAATATCATCGAATAACATTCGTTATTCAATAGGAATCTCTACAGCGCTACTTTTTTGAGCAATATTATACACTAAACATTTAAATTAAAACCATTACAATGATGTAAATATCGATGTATCTATAAACTTTATTGCTAGTCAAATCATATACTCTTACCATACAAAAATCTGCATCTGCAATAAAATGCTGGGACATGGAAAAAATATATATTATTAAAAAAAGTTCCTACGCATTATTGATGCAAAATTATCTATTAACGTATTTAATAGCACAAAAGATACGCAACTACTTTAAAAACATGTCTAAAGTGATAAAAATAATGGTAGGACATACCAAAAATGCCGCTATACAACGGTAGAAAAATCGCCCGAACACGAAACAAAACAAAACTTCGGCGTCGGCTACCCAAATATTAAAAACTAAAGTGAAACTATTAATTCACGCCGCTCTACGCGAGTTGCAAGTACTTACGCAGCTCAGAAAACTGAAGATCTTCCAAAGGGTAAGCGCTAAACTCGTTATGGTTAGCCTTTCCCGAAACTATTCATTGAATGGGCAACCAGCGCTTAAAATTGTCGGAAAGGGATACCCTTATAAAAGCGGTGGTAGCCTCTTTCCTAGTTCTAAGCAAAATGAAGGGGTTACCCCTTCGATTGGGTTAGCAAGACGTTAGGGCTATTCATTGAACGACTAAGCCGTTCAAAGGCTTTTTTCTGGGAAGGGGTGGTCGGGTCCCTGACTTGAAGGCGTTCGAGATGTGGTGTTGGCGACGGAGGGAAGGGATAATATGGACAGACCGAGTAACCAACGAAGCCGTTCTGAACAGAGTCGCCGAAAAGAGAAGTTTAATGAACACAATTAAAACCAGAAGAGGAAATATGATAGACCACCTGCTACTACACGACAACTACATCAGAAACATTATAGAAGGAAAAATAAATGGGAAAAGAGGAAGAGTAAGACCAAGGAAAAGTTACAAAATAGGTTTGCGCTTGACCTCAAATCACATGATGGTATAGCTCGTACACAACTGTAAGGCCATGTGCTGTCAAATTAACGCAAGCAAAAATGTACCTAATAGTCAGAGCTCTAACTCGGGTTTTGCTTCCGTTCGTTTGACAGATTTTGGCCTTAGAGTTTTGTACGAACTATAAGCGATATTGCGGTCTAGGATGGAACGCGCTTACCTAGCTCTTAAGCTTAAGCCACACAGAGAGCGGGCGGGCGGCAGCGGTGCGGGCGGCAGCGGCGCGAGCGCGGGCGGCAGCGGCGCGGGAGCTGGCGGCAGCCAAAAGCAGCGCCCGCGCCGCTGCCGCCCGCCCGCTCTCTGTGTGGCTTAAGCTTAAGAGAATGATGATGACTTTATGGATGACCCCCATTTTCTACGCGAGCTCGCTCTTTCTTCGGCCTCGTCTTTACCCTTGGGCTAGATACTGGCCAACAGCAAACCAATTCGCAACATAACAAAAAAACCGGCCAAGTGCGAGTCGGGCTCGCGCACGTAGGGTTCCGTACCATTATCTATAGAAACGGCAATTGATAAGTGTACCTATCGTTAGTTCCATTTTAGACGACGAAAATCACTTGAAGCGGGATTTTACAACACCTTTTGACGTCTAAATATGAAAGGAAGTGATAATTGCCGGGTACTGTACTTTAACGTTTAATATTTAGTAAAGACTTTGTCACACTCACACAGAAAACTGAAGGTCTATTCCGAACATCGAAATCCGAAATTCGTATCGTGCATGCCGTCCATTTCACTCATATAGTGTTTAACACGAGAGTGAAAGAACAGCACGATATGAATTTCGGAGTTCGAATTGCAGGCCTCTTTGCCAGAGGTCACGCTGAAATATAACGCTCATTACTAACGACGAAGATTTATCGTTGCGATCCTCTCCCATTGCCTGACAATTAAACTAGACCTTGTCTCAATGGCGGAAGGTTATATTTGGCACAATGATCTATTTAATTTTCGATCAGAATGTTGTTTAAAATCAATGAGTGTGTTGAATTCAAGATTCATATAAATAGATCGATCGATGCTTCATGTCTGATGATGAATGATGTCTTCGTCAATATACTCTATAGGGAAATCTCAACAACAAATCGGGGTTCAAACCTACGACCTCTGGATTGAAATTCGCGCCTTACCGCTGTACATTAAGGCTGGGTTTTACCACTTTTGAGTTTTTTAAAACCATCTGAGACATTGAATATAGTGTCTTAAAATCTAAAAAAATATATATGTGTTACATAAGGATCTTGTCTAGTCAAAATCGTAGTCAGTTACCTGATGAATTTACCCTTACGCAAAGTTAACCCTTTTTGGAATGTTTTTTCAATATTAACGGCTCTATTACTAATATTTTTACATTTAATTTTTTTACTCAAAGACCCTAAATAGTTATAAGTAGACAAATTCGTAGAGTTTACTTTGATATTTAAAATGATTGGTTTACTGACTATGTTTATATGTTTACGAAAACTACACGCAGAGCTTCCGTAGAGATGGTTAATTGCAAACTCACGCGTGTTTGAGCGGGACATTTGCAATGGGGATACCTCCCGTTAAGGCCGTGTATTACCACTTTTGAGTTTTTAAAAACCATCTGAGACATAGAATATAGTGTCTTAAAATCTAAAAAAAATTTATGTTTTACATAAGGATCTTGTCTAGTCAAAATCGCAGTCAGTTACACGACCTGATGAATTTCACTCGATAGAAAAAAATCGCGAAGTTACCCCTTTTTGGAATGTATTTTCAATACTACGGCTGTATTACTGATATTTAATATTTAATTTTTGTACTCAATTAAAGATCGTTAATAGTTATAGACAAATTGGAGGGTTTGCTTTGATAAAATGATTGGTTTAATGACTATAGCTAAATATTTACAAAACTGCGCGCAGAGCTTTCGTAGAGAGCGGGATGGTTAATTGTAAACTCACGCGTGTTAGAGCGGGACATTTGCGTTGGGGATACCTCCCCTTAATGTATACTTGAAATAATTTAATTGGCCAGCAAAGGCTAGAAAGTTGACCTAGTTGCATCAAAGCAGTTCATTCAAAAAGCTATTTTGAAACAATAAGGTTCATAATCAAATAACCTTTTTATAGATTTTCGGCCAAATAATTTCAGCCTTACTAAAAGCCTAAAAGATACGCGGGTAAGAAAGACGGTAAGCCGCTTGGTACGCTCCACTACCCGTCTTCAAGCAAATGTGATTAAGTTAACAAGTTTTATGTAGTGGTTGTAAGTTTAATACATGGACAAGGCTGACTCTCTCTATGGAACTCGCATGCGAGTCTCATACAAGTGCGTATGTAAAGCCTAATACACACGTACTCCACTCCCATGCGAGTTTAATGGAGAATGTCAATAGGTCTGCAAAATCACTTGAAAGTGTGTTACGGTAAAGCTTTGATTCATACAAATACATTAGTTTTTGTTTCATTCAAAAATACCAAGTAGTTTTGATTTTACAGGCATTTAAAGCGAGTCCCGCTAACGCGTGTGACGTCATTTTGCAACGCTAGCCTAGTACGGAAGCGCGCGAACGGAGTGAGCGCGTGTATGGCGAGTGTTGCACTATGACGTCACGAGGGCGGGTCGTCGCGCGTCACTTTAAAATTCAATATCTTGGAAACTAATTGACGTATCGAAATAATTCTTTCACATATTTTTTTTATTTTAAACATCGAATACAGAAAAAAATAATTCCAAATTAGTTAATATTCTCCATTACTTTGCGCGGTATGACTCGTTATACCTCCGTGACCCATTGTGTAGGTAATGAAACTCACATGTGACCCTCGTACGTGTGTAAATAAGGCTCAAATAAGGTTTTAGAAATGAAAAGAACGAAAATACATAGACGCTGGTCTCATCTCCATATTGCGTTTGTATGGAAATTATAAACTGCTTGATGCTCAATACCACAGAAATATATTTCTGTGCTCAATACGTACGGCGGCCAACGCCTAACCAACGCCTTAACGAGTTACCTATTATGTACTGCATAGTTGGTGGTCTGAGTATATTAAACAACTACTTTAAAACCAGAATGACACAAACTCATTGCATTATGCAGGCAATTATGCGTCTAATATGTATAGTGATACTTCCTAGAATGGAGTAAACATAAAGATGTTTCAAGTAGACTCATGTTTCATTCGATAGCCAAAGGAAGAAAACTGGGAAGCTATAGCTTCGTCTCGGTTACACTCCATTGCTGAAAGAATGAGTAAAAGGGACAGAACTTTAGATCTTGAAAGTGCTTTGTCACGTAGGCGTTTCTCATTACGCTTGAAACCAGTGATACTTAACTTTATGTTTATTAAATGATTTTATATCGCAAACCTGCAAAGGATGTCATTAGATTTTAAATCTTATTTTAAAGAACGTAAGGCCGATATTTTAATTGTTAGGAATATCCGGCTGGTATAATTTCAACTAAGTACCTTTGCAACTTTTCTGCAACAGGTCTGCAGGAGTCCGTACTCCCGTAGGGTACGGTAACCTCCTCAAAGGGGCCTTATATTATTTTTCTCAAAAATGGCCCGCAAACTGGACTTTAGTCGCTACATATTGGAAGGCAAAGTGTATAGTTTAAGGTCAGATCCAAATTAAAAAGTAAAAAACATTGCAGGCCACATATATGGCCTGCAATGTCACATATAAATTCCTTTATTTGTCGAGTTATAAACTTTTTAAAATGTAGAAACTGTCATATAAAAGGAGGCACAGGTCGTATCCAGCCAATTCAGCTCGTATTTTTCTGTTGAAAACGCGACTTTTTTTATGTGTATAATTCTCGAATAATTTGCGTTTTTCGGTGGAAAAATACACTTGCGATTCTGTTAAAAAAAATAAACGGCGGGAAAACATGATGTTTTTGACGTTTTAAGGTTATGTTTATTTTGAGAAAAGCACTATATTAGCCTCGGCCGGAATGGCAATTGCAGGCTTCGTATTATAATTAAACGGACTCGCAAGCTCGTCCGTTTAAACAAATACTCAGCCTGCAATTGCTCCCTTCCCGGCCACGGCAATAATGTACTATTACCCATTCACTAGGTACACGAAATCTTAGCCTACGTTTGTGTAGAGTACTTTTATCTCACGAGCGCGGGTGAGCCATGGCCATGGTTGTGTGTTGAGGTATACATGCACATTGTCTATGTGTGCTTCAGCGTAGGAGCTATGAGTTCACGTTGTCTATGTGTTCGTATGTGTCACAACTACAACAATGGCCAACCCGCTCTCGTGAGATAAAAGTACTGTACCTGCAATTAAAGTAAATAAGGTGAAGTAGGTAATCCATACAAAAACGCGTTTCAATCGGGGTCAGTATCAGCCCTAGCTGACATTTATGACCATCTGTTGTATGACGTCATACGTATTGTCTGGTTTTGTCTGACGTAGGCAGTATCATATATAAAAGGCTTTATCACACTAAAATGTACTCCATTACGAGCGCCATAAAGTTAAATTTTCTTTGGCTAGCTATCTGCTTCTAACTCTGTAGGGTTCTATAGAAAAAAGCCAGGATACTCTGAACTGTGCTCTGTTGCTTATGTCACAAAGTTTAGTTTACATTGTGTAGTAGATTCGCCTCTTTCTTCCTAAAGAGAGATATTCGGAACATGTAGAATGGTAATATTATTTCTGGGGGAAAAGGCATTATTTGGTACATAAGGTAAGGTTAACAGACGTCAAGTCAGTCATAGTTAAACCTCTAGTTACAATGTTTGATTTATAGATCAATAAAAATAAACTCAGGCGTTGATTTAACTGGCTATGGCGACTTGGCGACACGAGCCATTGGCGTAGGCACTAGCTTCTGTGTATCTATCTTCTGACCGTCCACATTTAATACGCGCTTGTCAGTTTAACCTTTTCGACGCCGTCAAATACAAAAGGTGTCACACGCTATGAAATGGGTGTGTCAAATGCGAAGTTTAACCATAGGTATAGAAATGTCTGTAGGTTGATATCGCATTGCACGCCGTGACCGATATATCCGTCGTTGGCGTTGAACCGATGGTGCGGATATATAAGTCGTTGGTGTCGAAAAGGGTATTTCCAATATGGGCGCAGCACAGTCAACGTCATATTGACGGTGATCGGTATAATCGTGGAATGAGCCACTTTGCGACTTAATACAATACCATGAGGTTCAAAATAGGAATATATTCATTCTGCGTCCATTTGTGGTAGGAGGAGGTGGAGTTAAGGTAAAAACTATGGTCAGTTAATACTGATAGAGTGAAACATTAACATGAAACGGAGTAATGAATAAGCTATTTACGTAACGTCGAAACTAAAGACCAGACGGCCCGCAGACGGTGAAAGGCCTACCAAATTCATGAAACCCTTTGTATCAGATTTGAACCAAAGCCAGTGTTACTTAACCGTTGAATTTGTAGCGGCATTGGAGATCAGGCTTAGACTGGTTCGCCGGAGGCAAGGAAGTCGGTAAACTTTGTTGTTAACTGGCTCATTTGCATCGACTTCGTAAGCCAGCATTACTTGACCTCCGTTAAAGTACAGTTGTTAGTAATATCGAGGTTTAACCTGGACGAGTTCACTGATGAATACAAGCTTTGTGAATAAGATTGGTTGAGTCATTGGTGCAATGAACGCAGTTTCGTTTGGCCTCAAACCTTAGATGGTGTTGTATAAATCGTAAGGCCTTCTCCATACCTACTAACTCTGTGCAAGTTTTATTCGTTAGTTTTGCCACTCCCGCATATTATTATTTTTTCTTGTTAATATTAGCGTATATATACGAAGAATGCCAAGCAAAAAAAATAAAAAAATAAAAGCAAAATTGAAAAAATAAAAAAAACATTTTTTTTTCTTGAGGTTCTAGCTAACTAAAAAATAAACGTGCTGACCAAAAATCATAAGTGTAATGCAAACACAAGCGAAGAAAAACTTGCAAAAAGTTTGTATGGGGAGTGCTTGCGTATACAGGCGCTTAAGTTAACATATATCTCGTCCGCCCTTAGTGCAACGCGGAATCTACAGACAAATTATGCAGGCTAACCGACCAAGTTGCTTTGTTCTTAAGCCGGAGATTAAAGCATTATTTTAGGCCCAAGCCGGGTGTTCCGTAATAGCGGACCCCAGGTTGGGGGCTCGCACGGCTATTACAGTTACAGCAACCTGAAACGACGAAAGCCATTTAATGTAGTGCTGTGTTCCTGGTAGTGAAACAGCTTTAAATGCGATCGATGGCCCGTGCCGTGACTGAATCAGGCAGCGGAACTAAACAGCATTCCTGCATTCTGATGCCCAGATCTAAGTACAGCGTAGGTATACAGTTTTCTAGCCTATTGTTACAGACACTGAACTATACCACAGATTATGTAATAGCTCTTGACAGACAAACCACTGTCACAGAACCGAAGTTTGGCACCGAGAATTCACAAATCTAGCCATTTCAGCTTAGCACAGCAAGGTGCTCTTTCTAACCCGAGCGGTTGTATCTTCAGTGACGATGCAGGGACATCTGTCTTGTTTTTTGTCTTTGTCTGAGACCTTTTTAGTGTTTATAAGAAAGATACTGTATAAGATTTCTACTGAAACAAACTCGGTCATAAACTTATACATTGTATCCCACATAGCAGAACACCAAGCTAGCCGCAAGCATCACGTAATAGGTTGGTAATAACTTGTTTTACCGCCTCTTAGCCAGTAATGGCCTCTAGGACGTTTCTTGCGGGTGTGGGGTATGTCCTTTTTGTTGTATCATCGACGACACTTAACTGAGCAATTGTGAACCTTATTGCCACGAGGTAAGGTCAGTGTTGCATTCTACGAGACTGTTTCGCTAGTTTGTAATCGCTTTATGTCCTTATTGCTTAGTCTGCTAACTTGAATTGTGGACAAATGACAATCATTGAAGTATTTTAACTTCCAAGAACGTGGCATTTATTTCTTTGGCAATATATTTGCAATCCTCAGGAAGGTGTGTGCTTTGCCTAATCTGCCTTATTTGAGAAAGACACACACATGATAGTCAATGTTAAACGCTCACAGTTGAAAGTAGTGTAGAGTAGACGTCGGTCAGGATTAATAATCAAATTATATAGCTACTTCTAATAAATTCCTATTGTAACTACCAAAGCTTTTAAAGAATAAGGGTGAGCAGTCCTGATTTACTTACACACTAGTCTTCTCCCTACTTTGTCCTGTCCCGTAAGTGCTCAATTCAGGTTATTCCCACTTTTACCACTAAAGACAGAAACCACCAACATTAGTGAGAAAGCTGGGAATAGGATTGCCTATACAAATATTGGCATTTGTGACCAACATGATTTAACTGGAACAATGAACCTCCACGAACTAGGTTTAGGTACTTGTACGGAAAGAAGGTCATTACAACTCAATTACGAGCACGTATCCTATAGGGAATATAGGGTCAACAACTTCACTTGTCGCTTATGCTATTAACGGTGGATGAACGAAATAATTAGGATTCCTCGGAGACTTTCATTCAACATAATACAGCGTTCATCCGTTAGCAATATGCTGGTTTGGGGCCAGTTGTCCCAAACCGTGGGCAAGCGTATGATCAACAGTTAAGGCTTTTTTTCCAGTTAGGGAAGTTTGACAGTTATCTATATGTCAGTAGTGTAGTATGTTTAAAGACTATCGGTCCTACAGGGGCCTATTGCATAATGACTTGTAACAAATATTACAATGTTGTCTCTCTCGCACTTACATACTTGTTAGTGAAAGAATAATGCTATAACGTAGCGTAGGCAGATCAAACCAAAGCAGACGTCGCAATAATGGTTTTCCCGTTAAGTTTCACAAACTAGGACATGTCTATAATCACCTATGTCCCTAAGTTGGATCACGAGTTAAGCCTGCCCTTTGCATTCTGATAGGTCCAGGGAAGGGCGAGGTCACCGTTAAAACCGTCTATAAATAACTCACTTTGAATAAATTGTGAATACAAGTCTACGTAGGACTTGTCAGCTTTGTGAAAATGAAAGTTGGTACGAATGTATCTGACTGAACGTATTACATTAAAATCAAATTACATTGGTTGCGTGCACTTGTAACTGTGGAAGAGATCACGCACTCTGTAGGTACCTAAACCTTATTTAAAAGCAATATATGTCGTGTCAGATATACCCCCTGTTCTTTGTGAAGTTCACGGTATTTGAGATGTAAAGCGAAGTGGTTGTAAAGCAGATAATATTAGGCGTTCGCAACATGGCCATCCTATTATTTTATTAAAGAAGGCACTCTACATAGATTCCTATTTACATGAACAGATCATATCAAGAGCACAAATGGGAACTATTTCGTCTAAAAATCTTTCATTTCTGCGAAACATATCTAGAATAATATTTAACCTATCACAAATCAACGCAAAAACAAAGGATGATTTAAGGAGGAAAGAGATAACTTTCGGAATGGTCGCATCAATCAATCGATATCTTGAAGATTAAGTAACATGCGTCATGCGTCACACAATTCAGAAACTGACTGCCACGCGTCATGTCGAGTGCAAATGATGCTGTCATGTGCTATTATTTCACACTATGAATATGCTGCAGCGATACCTAAATCCGCGATGAAACCAGACTATAGCCATGCAGCCAAACTGTAAGGGAGCCGGTAGGTTGGGGTTGAACCCAAGCTCGTACCTGGCTTATTCAAAAACCTTATGTACGAAATGTCATTTGACGTCTAACAGTTAGGACAATTTCCCGGGAAATCCCGGCTATTCCCGGGATTTTATATGAAAACCGGTACCAGGTCTGCACGCCCTACTAACAGTGGCTTTTCGGCAAGTGGTACCAATCGCGCTGTCGACCATCTTTTGATATGATTATTCGTTTTATTGACAGCTATACTAGCGAAGAATACCTACATCTACTTGCCGTGAAAATGTGGCGTAGCGCTTTGAAGAATTTTTCATTACTAGGGCTTGGTTCGCATCTGAATGACTGTCGAGCATAATCTTGCCATATTGACAGTACAAGCCAATAAATAACCAGATAGGAAAGATATTAAACGTACGTGGGCGTAGGCAGGATGAATGGTTCTTCGCCGCTTTCCCGATAAATCTAAATTTAGAATAGAACAAATATCAGTCGTTGGTGAAACGAAAAGTAGTTTGCCTCCTCCATATTGAATGTAATAGCTTTTTTATTTTATTTAGTTCAACGATAAGTTTATCGTTCGATCTTCTCTTCAAATTATTTACGTGTTATTTGCATGCGAATTCTATTACATTGCGGGGCTACGGAACAGTAATGTGCGACAAATTCGACCAAACCCTGCAATGTAATCAAATCTCATGCAAATTCTTGCAATGCGGTTTTCATCATTATCATATCAGCCAAAAGACGTCCACTGCTGGACAATGGCCATAGGCCCCTCAAGGGTGCCACAATGACTGGTCCGGCACTCTCGAATCCAGCCGACTGCCGCGATCTTTACCAGATCATCAGTCCACCTTAACGAGTCTATCCACGCTATACCCCATGCTCCGGTTTTAGTAACATACATGTTATATTTCGCAATCAAATATTATTCTTCAAATCTAGCCACCTACAGATAGTATTCTGGTTTCTGACATCAGATCAGTTACTTAAACGGAATAACCATATTCGTTACATTTACGTACATGCGATAGCGAATGCTTTGGCGTCTGTAAAAGGGCAAAAGCAAGCGACAGGCGCGCGCGTCGCCTGATCAAGTTGGTGGCTACAATATTTATTGCCGTGATCGCGATACGATATAAAGGTGCTTCTAGACAGGCCACACATTTACTGATATGTGTGGCCTGTGACGATGTGTGTCCTTCTCTTACTTCCATGCTAGCAGGTAAATTTGATATCAAACCGATAACGTCAGGAGAAATAGACCTCCAGGGAATCAAATATTCTAGGCCAGACTGAGGCGCGGTCATGCATGACAGACGATCGTGATGGCCACTTTATCAATCGTGAGTCATTAAGCTAACGATGTCTCCCCCTGATTGTGTTTATAATTGATACGGGCTAATGAGGTGGGCCTACGATGCTTCATTGCTACATTGATAAAACACTTTTTTTTTATTAGCGGGTCTAAGGACGGAACTGCTCGAGAATGGTAGGAATATACGGATCCGTGAGCCCTTAATAAAACTATAGAAACGTCTTCGACTGGTTTCTCCCTTGTGTTTTTTTTTTCATAAATAGCAGAATCACTGATTTGATTATTCGTATTCCTCGCTTTTCTGGTCCCAAAATTTTGTTACGATCATCTAACCTTCGGAGGAGGAAACTAAATTAGGGGTTTTCGTTTAGCATTTTATAGTCGGATCTGCAATTATCCCTATCGCACTAATTTTCGGCCTCGCCCAGCCCACGTCAACGCGATAGAAATATCGATTAAGAATTCTTGAAATTGAAAAGGAGTCCAGCTAAAGTATTCCTCTATGGAACTAAAAGCTCATTGACAGGGTATAAATAGATCTCAACAAGCTATCCAGCTGTGAATAATGTACTAAACTACACCTTTTTGCACACCATTGGCATTTAAGTGAAGACGGTATAAAACCTCCAACCGTGTACCCTTTGATATTAGGCGGTGGTGATGCACCAATGGGTTTACCCGTAACCCTTTATGGAATTACTAAGTCGATTCACCTAAAACGATGCAAACACTGTTTTTCTTATACAATTTAAGAGCCACCACAGGTCTCTGTTTCTCTATTCGGCTCATAGCATCCGCATCTGTTTTGTTATTCAATCAGCGAAATAAATAAGCGAGTGATGCATTTGAAAGCCGAATGTTGGAATGGAATAACGAACAATAATTTACCTGATGTGCTTTAATATGTAGTTATCCTGTTCATCTGGCTGAAAGGTAGTTTTTCGTACAATCCTGTACGCCACAATGCTTAGTGGAAAATTAGAAATAGTTTTTTTCGGCCCAAATTTCGGCTTTCCTTTCGCGCTTAAGTTTTCTTAGTAAACCGGCCAAGCCTATAACCGCATATTTTCTGTCACATTAAGCAACCTGTGATGGCAGTTTGGCACTCAAAGAAGCTAAACTCCAAAGATAAATAATTTATCTTACGTCCTTATAATTTAGTATGTATTAGACACATTGCGACGTATTTGATTAACCCATGAGTCACGCGTGATTCACTCGTAAGTAACTGTTTATGGGAGACGACGGACAAAAACTGACTTGTAATCAGTCAAGCTATGGTATAATCGTCCACTGTTTATAAAAGTGAGTGTGGCATACAGTAATGCTGTTTACAATGTGTATATATCTTTATACAATTTGAACGAAGCATCAGGCACGATAGTGGGAGTAGTTTTCCGTCAAATCTTTCTAGATTGCTCTTTTGAGCCTGAGTGTCATACAGAACAATATTTTTCTTGAAGCTCTACGCTCTTCAGATCGGTGAAGTGCAGAGTCATTGTGTTATTCATCTTGTAAATTGTGTGACGTTAATAAGATTCTAATATTGTTAGGGTAGGGAGTTTGAAAGTAATGTTATGCGACAAAGACGAGATGCATGATTTGGTACTATCGATAATAATATCGATAGCGATCCTTTTGTATTATTTATTAGCCATTTTGTGGTATTACGTAAGCATTCATGTTACCAAGACAAGCACTATACTTAGGACTAGACACATTAGTAGTACCATTACCGTACAAGTAAATATTTACACTAAGATATCGGATATTTTTACCCGGCAGAGAGGGCATTAAGGCGAGGTTCTTCCATTGCAAATGTCCCGCTCTAACACGCGTGAGTTTGCAATTGACCATCCCACTCTCTACGGAACTGTGCGCGTAATTTTCGTAAATTTTTAGTACACCATGGCGTCTAAGCCTCCTGGTCAACTCCAAATCCAATATGGCAATGAGGCACAAACTTACTCTCTTTAAAATATGTATACGACCAATTCTTACCTACGCCAGCGTGGTGTTCGCCCACGTGCCGACTAGCCGTTTGGCAAAGTTCCAGGTGTTGCAGAGCAGGTTCCTGCGCAGGATGATCGGAGCTCCCTGGTTTGTCAGGAACGCCGATCTCCATGGGAACGTGGGGATGGAGCCTGTTATGCAACACCTGGAAATGGCGTCAAGGCGCTTTTTTGACACAGCGGCACACCACCCGAATCCCTTAGTTCAAAAGGCGGTTGGCTACACCCCTAATCCAAGCGCGAGAAAAGAAAAACGTAGGCCAAAAAATATTTTGTTTGACCCTCCGGACCCTCTCACTAAAAGGATAAATGATACCTGCTCCAGACTTCCTCCATCGCACCTTAAGCTGTCGCATGCCATAGATGTATCCAGAATCACGGATGGTGATGAACTGACCATCACCATCAATAGACTGCGCAGTATGGGAGTCGCCCGTCCTGGGTCACCTTACAGACCACACCGAATAAGGCGGAGAGTCCGCTTCAGAAATCCACACACAGCCCATACTATCGAAGCACACTCCCCCACCAGGCCCTAATAGGGTACCGTTTGGGGGTTTTTTAAAAAACAGACCAAAGGTTGGTAAACCCTGACATCTGGATCCTCCCTTTTTACCTTACAATTTTAACAGACTGACGCTACTGACCATTTATATACATATAACTCCTAGATTCTAACTTTATTATAACCTCAGACCCCTCTAATCAGAGGAAAAGACCTGCGGCCCCTAAGGCCCCAGGCAAACTTCTTTTCTTTCCATACTTGTTATCGTTTGTACCCGTGCACCCGGGGCACCCCTTCGGGGCGCCCCGGAGACAGACTATTAGTAAATGGAGGCTCGCTCCAGAACTAAAAGGAAAAAAAAAAAAAAAAAAAAAATATATTAATCCCGACATCCCTCATACCATCAAATACGTTTATTTTAGTATTATTTTCTACTCATCATGTTACCTAAGATTGAAATAAAATGAGTTTTAAGATAGAAAATAGAGGTATGTTTGGATTTTTTTTCTAACGAACAAAGTTTTGCAAATTGTGTAACGGACATCCGACGGCACTAGATAAAGGTCTCAAATATAACATCGTATTTTTTTTTACATTTTTAATATGTAGTATTTCGAAATAAAACCGTTTACCAAATCAGATTTTTACTATAACCGGGCCTTAAGCCATGTAAGAAGTTTTCTGGATGATGTTTACAGGAACGGGACATGTTTATATTTACCGCTTACCAAGGAAGGTTTTAGGTTTGTTGAAATTGTAAAATAAATTATTAATGGTTTCTTGATAGATATAAACTTTTAATCATGCCGAAATCTAAAAAAAAAAATGAAAAACGGTACCAGAAAAACTCCCAATCTTCTTCTTCTACCTAGCGTTATCCCGGCTCTTGCCAGGGTCCGCTTTCCGGCACACTTTCCTCCACTTTGCACTATCCTTTGCACTTTGATCGATCAGAAAAAACTCCTAATATTCTATCTAATTTTAACTACTAAAGCTCGCAGTCCCGGTACCGGTTTAAAGGTCGAAATCCCGGGAAATTGCATGCCCTAATATCTAGGTACGACTATAAAATCGGCGAGTTAAAGTATCAACACTCACAAGTCTATTTTTACCACACATGACAACTGCAAAGGCCGCCCATGAACATGACATGACAAAGCTCGCAAAAATCGTCAAAACGCCGGCGCCCGCGCCGCTTACCGCTTACGCGAGGACACGAATATTCCTCATTACGTCTTATTTATGTTTCCTGTTAATGTACCTCTAAATTCAACCTTAGTAGTTTACAAACAAGGGCCAGTTTTGAAAAATTACAAAATTAAAATAGGCGCTTTTGAAAGGTAGAAGTGTCGAGTCATTCATGATGGTTGATGATCGATGTGCTTCCGTTGAGCTTTCTAATTAGAAAGCTAGTTTGATGGGTGGGAACCTCGGAAGTCTTAATAAGCTTTGATATGGTATCATAATCGGTAAAGTTAGATTTGTTTTCTACTTAAAGTATTTTATGTCACACCTGGCCATAAAGTGGCCATTATCGCACGCTCCGCGCGCGAAAAAACCCACTTCCTGGCCAGGGGGTGACATAACATTTTGTACTTACCACTGGCGATAATAAAGAAAGCCTCAGATAGCATATTTATCGCCCTTGCCTTCGGCTCGGGCGTAAAATACCTGCGATCTGAGACATTCTTTGTTTTATCGCCCTTGGTAAGTAATGTACTATAATTTTCCTTCGCGTGTTGGCTAGACTTTTATTACCCTGGGGCTTTATTTGATGTAATATATTGATTTGGAATCGATAGGATATTGTAGTTTGTTTCGAGGAAGAGACAACTACCGAACCGTTCCTAATTGAATATTTAATAGGCCCTTTCATTGACGACTGTTCTGTTTGGGTTTACTTCATTTCTAACATTTATAGTGACGAACCGACCCTATTTCCGATCGCAAAAATCTACGTCGATGCAAGTTTGAACTATGTAATTGTATATAGTGTAGGGAAATTTAAAAAAAAAATGAAAAGAATTATACCTAGAAACAGAGGGTCGATTCTAATCTTCAGAAATATGCCTATAGGTAAAAACGCCAGTTCTGATCACATTATATTGAGTGAACCATCCAGTTTTTTTTCTCAACGTCCTTGTGTAAGCGAAAATGTTAAATATAGCTATTTCAATGTCAGTGTTTTATTTCTGTGGTGCAAATTGACGGATATAGACAAATAACGAGATTATTTTTCCTGTTTGACATAGTCCGACGAATGAAGTAAGTACTTACAGTTGAGAGTGCTCCTTACGAGACATTGACATTGAAGAGACTTAACTATGTCATCATCAGCCTATATACGTCCCACTGCTGGGCACAGGCCTCCTCTCATAGATGAGAGGGACTTAACTATGTATATGTCGACATTACTTGACTTGCAAAATAGTAAATGGAACAGTGACATTTAGCGAAAATAATCGGAACAATGGCATTAGTATTTTTTATAAATTGAAATATTAAATATGTTTATTCTAATTTGTTCACTCTAGGTCAAAATTGAACATTGTAAACCTTGTATTAGATACGGTGATATTTTGGATTTAACCACGTGTACTTTAACTTGAGCGACCTTGATTTAGGGTAGCTCCCCTACACGTGAAGTGGTGGTGCAATTTTTTTTCTTCTAAAACGTATCGTGTGGGGTATCGTTGGATAGCTCTTTCAAAAATATTATATTAGGTTTCTACAACCATTTTTTGATTCAAGAATCTGTTCGCGTGATATTAAGCTTTTAAAGTGATAATTTAAAGGTTCAATTTGGAGTGCGGCGGAACGTGCAGTTGCTGTATGCAGTCGGCAGCGGAATCATACCTTTATAGAACCGACGAGCATGTATGAGGAGATGTAATGTATGTAAGAAGTATGTAAGGACTTGGTGTTCTTTGGTCTCTGCCTACCCCAATGGGATACGGGCGTGAGTATATACAATAAATAAATCAATAAAAATAAATATTTGTGGACAATCTTACACAAATCAACCTAGTCCCAAACTAAGCAAAGCTTGTACTACGGGTACTAAGCGACGATATACATACTTATATAGATAAATAGATACTTAAATACATAGAAAACATCCAAGACCCAAGAACAAATATTCGTGCTCATCACACAAATAAATGCCCCGGCCGGGATTCGAACCCGGGACCTGCAGCTTCGTAGGCAGGCTCACTACCAACTAAGCTAAAGCGGTCGTCAAACGGCGGCGGCGGTATGTACCTATGTGTAATTGTGTATACATAGAATATTCGTATAGACTGCAATTCACAACATGCAGTATTTCCTTATTGACTCTATGCTGCATGCAGTTCGCTGTTGAATCACTTCTTGGAAAAATTTAATGTTTGTTTATAAATTTCGTCAACAATTCATTAGTAAACGGATGTTAAATAACCTGATTTGTCACTGCAATAACACTAGTAGGTAGTGGTACAGTCGGCATCAAAATTGGCTTGACATATGAAGATGATAAAAGTTCTTATTCCTTTGTAGTAAAGACTTTTGACGCCTTCATATGTGTCGCTACTTTTGATGCTGTCTGTACTAGAGCTCCCGATACACGTGTACACGTTGACACGGGTACCCGTGTTCTTAAGCCCGGCGGTGCTAAGAACCCGAACTACACGAACCCGCCGGGATCCGTGAAACGTGTACACGGGTACACGGGTACCCGTGTACACGGGTACACGAATACACGGATCTTATTTACACGCCGGTTCGACCCTTCGTTCACGTGTAGCGAAGATTCGTGCTATGCAGAGAAATGATTGAATATGTGATAGATTAGGAAGATACGATTATTTTGATTTTTATTGATTGGTAATGTTAATAATAGGTAAGTAACACACTTTTGTTTCAATAAATTTATATATTTTGAGATTAAATTTAACACGTAAAATATCTTAGTAACCGTTGACTTCACTGATAGGTATAAGATCAAATTATTTAAGATGTCCGACTTTTTTATAAAACTGCCATTAGATTCCCGCGCGCTAATATGCGGCGCTGTTGAACCTTCTTGCTTTTACAGTAAAGTCGCTTTTTGAATGGACTAATTTGGTACAACTCGGACAGTTTAAATAATTTTAAGTTTATCATTGATGTAGTTTTTAGATACTAGCTAGGTATGTCATATTTTCCTTTAGAGCGCGAAGGTGGGCAACTTTGTTGGTTGAACAAACCAGTATAATATCGAGACCTGAAGCATCTATGAGTAATCCGAAAACCCTCTAACATTGAGTAGCTTGATAGATCAATTCGCTACCGCTCCGATGTATTGACAATAGCGCTGATAAATAAACTGTGTGTTTTATTTAAATATTGAATAGCGTAAAGAAAATTTACAATAATTTATACTTAGAGTTCATAACAATATGGGTTTTAAATGGCCAAAAAAAAAACCTGACAATTAGGACACGACGTTAATAAACAAAGTGCAGGTGCTTCATTCAATAGAGCGTGTTATTTTTACAACATGCATTGGTGGTTTTGGCCTTATCTCTTTGTAATTAGCACAAAACATCGGCAAAAATACAACAAACAATCTTGCAGGTAGGATTATCCCATTGTTTTGTTGCCGTGCGGCACTATAAAGTATTTTGACGATAAACGATGAATAATATCTAAGCCTAAAATGTATAAAGTATCTCATAGAACATTAGTTAGACTACAGTTCGCCACTTGGTCAGTTGGATACTAAAGTCTCTCTACGTTAATCGTACCGTTTTGTTTTATTAATAGTTTTTGTTGTGTTGTTTGCGTTCGTTTGTTGTTTGCTGTTAATTTATTTTTATAAACTTTATTGTTAAAAAATGAAAATGAGTTTGGAAGTTTGCCACGAGTTGGTGACAAAGGCGTTTGCGCAATGGCTCTTTGTGCAATGACCGGTCAAATAACGAGTTTTCGTGCCATGGTGGGTCAACAAGAGCCGTAGGAAGACATTTGTTATCCATACATCAAAAATCACCCACCATGACGATTCCTGAGTAAATGTGCTTTCACTGTCCGGCGACTCGGCGAGTCGCTCCCAACAGTCCCAACATTTATTACATAGCCAGAACATGGTATTTTCGATAACTTATTAGACGAGACGATAACATAGGATAGGATACGTATTACGTATTCTAGATTGTTTAATGCACCGCCTGCTTCAGGTGTTTACAAAGAAATGAACCGCCACGACTTAATCCTATTGTTAATGTTATTGCACTTATTGCTAATGAAAGGCGGTCTCAAACGCGGCAAACACGCCGGACAATAAATACTATTCATGCTGAATTGCTGAGACTTACTAAGAATCTAGCGATAAGCGTAGGCAAGCCATTGGGTTTTTTTTGCCTGCCATTATTTGCTATCTCTTTTGCTCTATTTAGCTTTACCTAGGTGTAAAAAAGATGCTAAATACTAAAGACTAAAGCTCAAAACGCACTGACAGCGGTAGCGGAGCGAGGCGGTAGCGGGTGTAATATTCGAACTAATATGAAAGGGACCGCACAGAATACCGGCCGGGAAAAAAGCGTGGCGGTGGCGGCGCGGTACCGGTACCGGAGCGGAGGCGGCGAACCGCCTGCACCGCCCCGCCCCGCCACCGCGACGCGCTCGCCTGCCTGTGCAGGCGGTTGGCCACCTCCAAGCCGGTACCGGTACCGCGCCGCCACAGCCACGCTTTTTTTCCGCCGGTATTCTGTGCGGACCCTTTCATATTAGTTCGAATATTACAAGCGGTACCGCCTCCGCACCGCGACGCCCCGCTTCGCTACCGCTTTAAGCTCGAAACGCACAGAGCGTGGCGCGGCGCGGTCTGGGGCGGAGGCAGTAATGCGGTTAAGCGAAAGTGGCCCGGAGGACGTCGCACCAAAGAACCGCCCGGTATCCGCGCGGGATTGCGGCGCGGAGGCGGCGTTATATTGCCCATTTTCTCACTTAGTAACTCCTTTTTTATTGCATTACAGTAATCTTTTTCCTGCCTATTATAAAGGCCCGGGTCCGGTTTAACAAGTTTAGTATATTTTTCATTGCTACCCATTGCAGAAAAGAATAAAACGTAAACTAAAGTTGTAAAAAAATAAAACTCCTGTCACCGCTCTGAGCTGAGCACGTCTCCGTACCGCGCCGCGCCACCACCGCCGGTGCGCGCCGGTACACTGACAGCTGTGTAATACAACGTCACACCGCTTTACCGCCCCGCCCCGCCACCGCCACGCGCTCGCCTGTCTGTGCAGGCGGTTCGCCGCCTCCGCGCCGGTACCGGCTCCGCGCCGCCACCGCTACGCTTTTTTCCCGGCCGGTTTTCTGTGCGGACCCTTTCATATTAGTTCGAATATTACAACCGGTACCGCCTCCGCACCGCGACGCCCCGCTCCGCTACCGCTGTCAGTGCGTTTCGAGCTTTAGGGAGGTTGGTGATGAACTTATCTTATCAAAACAAAGCAATGTGCTGTGCCCAAACGCGAGGGGTATACAATACAAGTAGCCATTCTACTCTACTTTATTTTTATTTCGATTTACTTTTATTACCTACTTGCACCTAATGAGAACAATGGAGCTCACTATCGAAAAGAATTGACCAACAGTAAGTGCAAACAATCCTATAATAAATACCATGCATGCTAGGCAGTCACTAAGGGCAATAAAGATTCGAACACCTGCATCTCGCAGTTGACTTTATGTTGCCGATTGTTTATTATTCTGCCTTTTGTTATTATTTACCACTGGGTCCACGTTGACTATACTAGATGCGGCGGCGTTATCTTAAGTGTTATATTTAATAAGTAAAATTAATCAAATTTCGAGGTCGCGTATAAAGAAACGATAAATTCAGAAAATGTGAATTGTGCGTCTGTTAACTAATTTAACTGAATTAATACCACTCTTGACACCCAATTGAGCTGAATTTTAGTATAATATCTATTTATATTTGGTCACAATGGGGTAGATGACTCATGTTACAATTTATAACACAGTGTGGCTTTATATAGAAAATCATCAAGAAATTAATCAAAATCACAAAACAAATGGGACTACAAAAATTCGTAAAAAGTTTTTTTTTTTAAGTCTGAAATGTAAATAAAAGGTTACCAATAGAATTAAATAAAAATGAAATTGTATGGCAACTTGGCAACTATGTATCTACATAAAAGCAATATTTTACGACCAAAATGGCAAATTCCCCTTCTTTCCATACAACGGTAGTACGAGGCTACGAAAGTGTGACGTCACATTTTGCTGTCAGTCAGTACTCAGTATCTATGGAGCGTTTTCAGTGCTCGTCAGCTATGCTGTACTTTGTCGTTTTTAGGGTTCCGTACCCGAAGGGTCAAACGGAACCTTATTGCTGTCACTCACGCGTCCGTCCGTCCGTTAGTCCGTAGTCTGTCACAGTGGTTTTACAGCTGAATCGTTGGAGCTACAGTCTTCCATTTTGATGATGATGATGAAGCATCTTGGTGGCCAAAAGCTATACAAATAGTCAACACTTATTGCTAAATGTTATAAGAGGAGATCCCATACGGTACTAGTGGGGCGCGAAAACAAAACCAATTTAATTATGCGGTTGGTACGGAACCCTAAATGTGCGAAATCTGACTCACACTTGGCCGGTTTTTGTCGCTGTAATTGTAGTTGAAGAACGGACTTAGGCGCGCGTGTATTTAAGGTCCGTTCCGCCGTGTACACGGGTACACGGGTACACGGGTACACGGATACACGGATCTTAATTACACGTGTACACGACTACACGTGTAGAACGGGTCAGAAACCCGTGTACGTGTAGTACGGAAACGGATACCGAACACGTGTACACGAAACCCGGACACGACCGCGAGCCCTAGTCTGTACTAGTGGTGTAGAAGTAGTAAACCCTTTATTGCACATTACAAAGCAGAAAATATCTAGTTTTTTTGCCTGGAACGTGTCGATTTGGAATTATGTATAAGGGCATTTTCACTTTAAAGTGTACCCCCTACTTTTTTTTTCAGAGCTCGGTGATTTTGGGTTTTCTGACTCAGAATCACGAGTACTATTGATTCAGATGAAGAAAAAAAATGTCCTCGATTTTCCATTCATATTTTCAATGTCAGCTTTGTGACGAGCCATATAAACTGTATGAAAAAAGCGTCACAAAACTGACTTTTTTTGGAGGGACACTTTTTTTCTTCGCAGAAATGGATAGTACTCGTGATACTGAGTCAGAATACCCAAAATCACCGAGATCCGAAAAAAAAGTGGGGGGTACACTTTAAAGTGAAAATGCCCATATAACGATATTTCTTATTGAACATTCAGGATAGCTACCTACGTGTTGACTCACACACAAAAGTGCACAGTGTTGAGAGCGAGGGACCTAAATTTGTCCCTTCTGCTTTCAACAAAGTGAATCCTCATATTTCACAAAGGGTTTATAGGCTGCGGTGTCCGCTTACTATCAGGTGGACCGTAAGCATGTTTGCCACCGTAATATAAAAAGTGGCCTATGTAATGAAGCATGTTTGCCACCGTAATATAATATAAAAAGTGGCCTATGTAATGAATGAGCCTTTTTAGGGTTCCGTAGCCAGAATGGCAAAAACAGAACCCTTATAGATTCGTCATGTCTGTCTGTCTGTCTGTCCATCCGTATGTCACAGCCGGATTACTCGGAGACTATAAGTACTACAATTATGAAATTTGACTACTTGGTCTAGTAGGTGTCGGTACGGAACCCTCGTTGTGCGTGATCCGACACGCACTTGGCCGGTATTAAAGTGATAAGCGCCCTTAATCTACTATAGTACTATCTCACGAGCGCGGGTGAGCCATGGTTGTGTGTTGAGCTATACATGCACATTGTCTATGTGTGCGGTCAGTGTATGAGCTACGAGTTCTATCTGTGTTCGTACAGTGTATCGAAACTACAAAAATGGGCCACCCGCGATCGTGAGATAAAATTAATAAATTCTAGATGCCATGCTAAATTCTAGATTGCCTATCTTGTTATCATAGTGATACATTATCGGTATAGCATCGTAATCCGCTTATAGAGTAACCGCGGATTATCCGGTCTGGCTGGATTGTGTATTAAAATTCCCCGGACAATATCGGTTTAAAACCACCAAGTAGGTAAGTCACAGGATTTTTTCTTTGGACTTGTGCGAAAACGTTGAAAATTGCAAACCTTACAAATCTAACAATAATAATTCAAAAACTCAATACAAACAACACTAACACTAAACATCATCATCCTCCTGGCGTTATCCCAGTACAGTTGCATCCTGAAGGATGCCTGGGGTCCGCTACCTAATCCCAAGATTTCGCGTAGGTATTAGTTTTTACGGAAGCGACTGCCATCTGACCTTCCAACCCCGAGGGGAAACTAGACCTTATTGGGATTAGGCTTTGTCAAGTGAGTGGGCAACTTGACTGTTAGAAGTTCTCAAACCGCCCGAAGGCCTCCAACTTGGCTTAACGACTGCTGCCATAGACAGCAACCGGGATCAACGGCTTAACGTGCCTTCCAAAGCACGGGAGCGCTCAGTTAGTAACCACTCAAAGCGGTCACCCATCCAAGTCCTGACCGCTGCCCACGTTGCTTAACCTTAGATACCGCAAGCGGTACCCGGCGCCGCTGGGCCACGAGCGCTCCACTAAACAACTAACACTAAACAATAATAATTTAATAAATTAGTCGAAAATTGTACATTCTATAATTTGTATAAGTTTTAAGTAATGTAGGTAACAATGACAAGATTTGTAGTATTGGTCGTGGAGATGGTATTTTCTCCTAGTCACCAGAAAGTTAGTAACCTCAAACAAATGGCGCAGTTAATGTTTGTTGTTTTTAATTGTAATTGGTAATTAATAATGGTAATGGTAACGCGGCCATACTAAGTCTCTGCCTACTTCAGCATTCGTCGAGGGTGTGGCCGGGGTATTGAGCCGAAGGCCGAAAAGTTGTCTTAAACTTAAACCACTTATGAACCTTATAATAAGAATCGAAAAGTGATTGAACCCTTTCTTGCATGGCTGTACGATCAGCATGTCACGTAGCCATCTGTTTATGTAACAATGGATCCGTACAATAGTAGCAGGATCAAATCACACACAAATGCGATCCGCACATGCTTGATATTGATCCATGCTATCGATAACCCATGTGTGCTTGTGTGTTCGATTATTTTGAGTTTTATACTGACCACTTTAACACTAATGTAAAAGAGTTTATATTACAATGGACAGTGTGTATACAGGGTGGATTTTCTTTTTGGGTCAGTAAGGACAGCTACCAGATCAGTTTTCTCCGATTTGTGGCCTTTCTACGAGGGGCGTTCAATAAATTCTCGGTATTGATATGTTTTAAACCTTTTTAGTAAACTTTTTAATACTGGCCGGTAAGTATCATTCATTAACATAAAAAAAGGTAAAATTCAAACGGCGATGTTCTTTTGTTTTTCTGCAACTGCCGAACAAACGTGATCACAATGAGCGATTTTTCAATGTTAATTAAATTAGAGCACCGAGCGGTAATAGAATTCTTGACCAAACAAGGAAAAAATCAAAAAGCTATAAAAGAAGAAATGGATTATGTTTACCGAGAGTCTGCTCCTTCTTTATCAACAATTCAAAAGTGGTCAAGTGAACTTAAGTGTGGGAGAGGGAGTATCAAAGACGACCCCAGACCTGGTCGGCCCGTTGAAGCTTCTTCACAAGAAAATAAAAAAAAAGTGGAGTCAATTATATTGGAAGATGCTCGAGTGAAGGTGACAGCAATAGCTCAAATAACTAAGCTTTCTATTGGTACTATACACAATATAATCCATAACAATCTTAATATGTCAAAAGTCAGTGCGAGATGGGTACCGCGAATGCTGACGCCGCTTCAGAAAAATACGCGCGTTGCTTGTTGTTCCGATTTTATTGAGCTGTGTGGTGAAAATCCTGATGAGATACTGCAAAAGATTGTTACCGGAGATGAAACCTGGGTTCATCATTATGACCCTGAGAGCAAACAAGAGTCCATGCAGTGGCACATTAAAGGAACTCCTCACCCTAAGAAGTTCAAGGTCATGCCTTCAGCTGGAAAGGTCATGGCCACAATATTCTGGGATTGTGATGGAATATTGCTGATCGATTATAAAGAAAAGGCTGTAAATATCACAGGAGGGTACTACGCTAATATTCTACGCCAATTAAGAGAAGCAATCAAAGAGAAGAGAAGGGGAAAATTAGCCAAGGGAGTTCTGCTTCTGCACGACAACGCCCCTGTGCATACTGCTCATATCGCCAAGGCTGCTGTTCGGGAATCTGGGTTCGAAACTATTACACACCCACCGTATAGTCCAGACTTAGCCCCGAGTGACTTCTTTTTGTTTCCCAACCTCAAAAAGGACCTACGAGGAAATCGATTTTCTGACGATGAAGCTTTGAGCATTTTGACACTAAAGATAAAAAATATTTTTATGAGGGGTTAAAAAAACTAATTGACCGATCTTATAAGTGCATAAACATAGGGGGGGAGTATATTGAAAAATAAAATAAAAAAACCTATCGTATTCTTTTGTTTTCATTCCCATACCGAGAATTTATTGAACGCCCCTCGTAGCTGGAACATTTTTTTGGTCCTATACAAGCTTTTGATCCTGGATAGTAACTAAATCGATTGGCATAAAAAAAGTTTGTTAATAATGACCTTTATCTCACACCCTTGACCCTGTATGTTTTTCCCAAAATCTGTAAACGCCAATCTTCATTAATTCGAAATCAAGGGAAGGTCTTCTAAGACCATTTTCGCGTAGCAGCACGGGATCTGGTTGCTGCCCTCACTGATCCAAAAAGAAAATCCACCCTGTATAATAGATAATTAAATGATAAATTGATAGGACTTACGGCGTAAACTAGAGTTGTGAGACCGATTGCGGAAGGCTATCAACCAACTGAGTTTACATTACAATACAATACAAATACTCTTTATTGCACACCTCAAAAAGAACACAGTACAGGACATAACACACATTAATTAGGATTACACCTAGATATCGTTGTATAGATAAAGTATCTTTAGCTTCTAGTAGAATTCGACATCCGTACAAAGTGTAGATAGCTATTTCGTGATGTAATTTTTTTTTTTAATTTTTTAATTTGAATATTTTTGAAATGTTTGAAAATTTTCACATCACGATCTTCGCATATCTAATATTTACAACCAAAAAAAAAATTATATTTGTTAGTGCCAAAACCGACGAATAAAACGTGCACAAAGTTTGTATGGGGAAGGCCTTACCCTACCCTGCGCCTTAATGGTTGACAGACGTACATTGCACAACCTAATATAATATAAGCCGTAGAAGAAGCGGTTATTCTTCGGAAATCTCACGCTACACTAGCTCCTCTAGCTGGAAATTCATACCCGGTAGCCCTCAGTTGAACCATTTTTTTCTTTTCAACATATTTGCTCGTGGCTCAAAATCATAAAAATTATATCGACCTAGAGTGGTCATTGCACGTAGAACCGATGGCCGTTGGGGCCGAAAGGTTCTCGAGTGGCGACCACGGACCGGAAGGCGCAGCGTGGGTAGACCCCCCACAAGGTGGACTGATGACCTGGTAAAGGTCGCGGGAGTCCGCTGGATGCGGGTGGCGCAAGACCGGTCATTGTGGCACTCTTTGGGGGAGGCCTATGTCCAGCAGTGGACGTCTTTCGGCTGATATGATGATGATGATGATGATGAGTGGTCATTGCCAGAATATGCAATCCTAAATCATCAGTAAACATGCTTTATCGCCTTGGCATTAGGGTTACGTTCAGATATTTATGAAAGGAACCTGGCTCATATATTCAAAGACAATGAGTTGTTTTCTTTGGAGTATCACTGTTTCACGTTGCCAGATACGACAGGTGGACTCCATTATAAACCAGACATTGCCAAATGGCACAATAACAGAAAATTTTTTTAAATAATCATGGCTATTAAAAGAGAAACATTTTATCATTTAGCACTGACAAAAAATTGATACATATTTTAGCTTTTACAAGGAAAAGACACAGTTTTTCTAAATTCCGTGTACAATAAGGCGTATTTAAACGGACAGGACCTATCTTTTATCTTGCCCTTTCTTTTCTCTCTAGATTCTGCGCAAACCACAAAGGCATGATTTCCGAGAGTGTCCGAAGTTTTTCCTCTGAGTGACAAAAATATACAGGCATTTTTTTAATCTCAGTAGAAATTATAATGTATCTAAAAAGTCCAATTAGCTATTGTATATTTCATGAAGCTCATCCCTACCGATCGCTTTATGCCACATTTTGTAATCGTTTATTTTATTGTTTTATGGTTAAAATAAACTAATTAAATCTTTTCGGTTTCAGGTAAATAACAAAATTCCGGATTATAATCGGTGAGAATTTAAGGTGACCAACGTGACTAAGTTGGCGGAATGGTGCCTAATGCTTTAGGTGCGTGATAGTCTTGCCATTGTACCTAATGTACCTGGATGTGGTACAATTGTTTACTACTTTTCGGACACGAGACACAGCTCCGAGAATTTATATCATGTTATATATAAATCTATATGTAGTTTTAGCGACCTTTAGCATTCGTTTCGGGATATTCAGAACCTTTTTGTCACCTCTTATTGGATTTGTGGAATTCATCGCTTCGCATGGCTAGACGAATGTGTACCTAAGATATTTTTATGATTCATCGAAACATGGAAAACGAAATGATATAATCGTTTTGTAAAAATAACAAACAGGAAATAAGCATTTAAGTACATAAGATTAGTAATAGAGAATGCAATCCCGAACTCTGATTGACAATTCGAGATCTCGAGTGAAATATCCGAGGTCGAGATTTGAGATTCGAGATCTCGTCAGAAAAATCTACGAGATCTCGATTAATCTCTTCCATATCGAGATTTAGCATATTTTTGAAGAAATTGAAAATTATGCCTGAATTTAATGGATAGGTACTTCCCACTTGGGGTACAATACAATACAATACAAATATTCTTTATTGTTCACCAAATAAGTACCTATAGTAAGTAGACGTATTGCAAATAAAGCGACATTATTTGGGTAATGAAACAAAAAATACCGCGAAATAAAATAAAGTACCTACAGTAATAAAATTCGTTCAGCTGTTTTTGCGTGATAGAGTAACAAACATCCAAACATAAACTTTTGCATTTATAATAGAAGTATAACAATAGCGGGGTAATAACGAAACAAGAATATCATAGACAAATTGACGTTATCAGTGCAATAAACCTTATCGCGGCCCAGTTACTCATTTCCCGTTGTGATTATTGCAGATTGCATTATTTGCGATTGGTAGAGTTTGTAAACATTAGTAACTAGATTAACTAGAGTTGCTATCGATAATGTATCAACGCTTGTTGCTTGGTCATTTAGTTATGCAAATCAGAGCCGGATTAAGCATTAGACAGAGTAGTCATCTGCCTGGGGGACCCACATCAGCTAAGGGCTCCGCACGCGCATAAAGTAAGAGCTAATGATGTTCAAAAATGGCTGAAAAGGGGCCCGAGAATTGCATTTTCATTCACAATGAATTCAAATAATTGATCTCCAAAACTAACAATTAATTTACCAATACACCCATTTATTGCCATGCGGTCAAAAACTTTCTGCCTGATTGGCAATGCCATCCACATTCGTTAATTCAACACCGACTCGCATGAATGCCGTTGTTCAATCAATTAATTGTGTTTAATTAACATATCGATTGGCGTTATCAGGCGATCGTTGCTCGATGTGGGGCGCCAGTTGTAGCGATGTGGACAATTGGAACACCATTTACTAGCGCCATCTACACTACATTCCTTACAGCCAGAGTGTGAAAGATTTAGGCGTATACTTGAACAGTACCCTGAGTTGGAGGACACAGGTCGCTGAAGTTAGTAGAAAAGTAATAGGCTCGCTTCACGTGCTCAATAGACTTAAGCATTTCTTACCTACTAAAACCAAAGTTCTTTTAGTCCAAACTTTAATTCTACCCATAATCGACTATGGTGATGTGTGTTATCCGGACTTAAATGAAGATCTTCTAAACAAGCTAGACCGCCTCCTGAATAACTGCATTCGTTTTGTCTTCTGCCTCCGTAAATACGATCACGTCTCCTCTTTCCGCCTTAAGCTTGGCTGGCTTCCCATCCGTCAACGTCGTAACATTCGCATGCTTTGCTCCCTTTTTTCCATTCTCAAGGACCCTAATTCTCCGGAATACCTCAAAAGTTTCTTTCAGTACCAAGATGTCAATCGTCTCCGTCAGTTTCGCTCTTCAGGCAACCTTTACCTCTCTATCCCACTTCACCGAACCGGTTTCATGTCTTACTCGTTTACTCAAGCACTCTTTTGAGTCTATGTGAAAAATAAATTATTTTGATTACCATTCAAGTTGCTCGTCTCTGGAACGGTCTACCCGTTTAAATCAGGCAATCTCCGACCAAGATAGCGTTTAAAAATTCTCTCCGTAAGTTTTTCGCCAGCAGAACCGAAAATTCCTAATGTTTCTGTTTAATAGTCTCGTCTGTATATATTATATAATATATGTATATATATATGTGTGTGTGTGTATATATATTGTTAATATTTATGTATTAGTATTAATATGTAGGATACTTAGAATATATGTCAAAATTTTGAAGTTGCACCGCCCACAATCTCTCTGCCCTAAGGTTGACTGGTAGAGAATGCTTATGGCATTAAGTCCGCCTTTTGTACCATAAGTTTTACTTTTGTGCAATAAAGATTAAATAAATAAATATATAAATCTACTAGCATAACTTTACGAATGATTTGATTTTCTTACAAACAGTAAAGAAAGTGTCAGTGATATGAGTTGTGAATTTGTTACCGATACTTCTGTTATAAATGAGGAAGTAACTGTCTGACTGTCTGTTACTTTTTCTTGCTGAAAGGATTTTGATGAAATTTGTCATAGAGATAGTTTGAAACCATGGACAACGGTTGTTTTTTTCTCGATGATTCCCGAGATCTTTACTCCTTTGGACACCCTCTATGTTCATAGTAAAAATTTCATTGCATTCTTTCAGTTCAGGTGCTTACCTAAGTTATCGCCATTCCTTACAACCTTCCACCCCCTTAAGGGATGATTTCCGGGATAAGTGTTCTATGTCCATCTACGGGACTCAAAGTATCTCAATACCGAATTTCATTTAAATCGGTTCAGCGGTTTAAGCTTGAAGAGGTAACAGATAGACAGACAGGCACACTTTCGCATTTACAATATAAGTATGGATTATGAATAATGGATTATATCTCTTTGACACTGGGACCCCACAATTCAACTTCCATATCCGACCATAGCGTTTCGGCTGTTCGATAATTAGGTACTATTAAATTACTCTTTTTATGTATTCGTCGTTATTTCGCAAACTTTGCAAATGAACCGTGAATCTAATTTTAATTCCCTTTCGTGTTGTGAACCGGTCGGATTCAGTTATGCGACTTAAATAAATGGTTATTTAAAAGTCACGTAACTGCGATATGATGCCGAATTAAAGTTTTATTAAATTTGTTATCTGAAAATAAACGCGTTATCAAGATATATATGATAATTTATCCTGATACCGCGTTTATTTTCCCTTCTACGTTACTAAGGAAGGAAATTAATAATTTATCCTCAAATTACTTATGTAGTTTTTGTTCCCCTTGCATCGTTAAGCAAATTGGTCTATAAATAAGCTATTATAGGGTGTATTTTCGATAAATCTCGAGTTTTAATTTAATATGAACAAAACGATTTCCCTAGTGCTCCTTACTCCTTAGCGATATCTGATGACTGTCGTAAATCTTTATTATATCGTCGCCAATATCGCAATAAAATCGTCAATATCGCCATTCAAAGGTTATAGGTTTAAAGCTGCAAAGGCAGAGTAGGTAAATCGTTAGCTTAGCATCTAGCATAGGCTATAGTGTTTTTAAGATTGTTTCTAAGGTTGTCATTTATCTGACAGATACTTTTATCTGGGGATTGAAAAATCGGTACTTAGTCGAAAATTATCTCCTTCAAGGCACGAGTGAATAGACATCTTCTGGGTGAGCACGCTTCACCGTCGGCCTCATCTTTGCCTGCCCCCCCCCCCCCCCCCCCGGCTAAATACTGGCCAAGAGCAATTCCATTTTTAATAAAAAAAGAACTTAGTAACTAGACCAATTTCTTGGCTGACTGTACAATGTAGGTATTTGACAGACAAACATGCTTCGGCTCTGTCAAATACGCATCAAGGCCGCTTCCTTATTTTGATTGGTATCAGTTTTCGCATAATTTCGGCGTAGTTATGTCCAAGTTAAAAATAAATTTAGCAAACATAATATTAGCATTCGTTTTAGAATATTAATTATCGTATCAATTGTCAGTTGTTTTTATCTCGAATAAATATTTCTTATTCTTAGAATGACTTGAAATTTTTATAGAAGTTCTAACAAAAACAATTCCAACCTTACTAGCTGACATAAAGGCTTGGTCACACTCTGCGTTGCGCGACGTCCGCGCGACGCGACCGCTGCGCGCCGGAACGTATGCTCACAGGTTAGCGACGTCACACAGGTTGCGCGACGCGAGCGGGACGGTTTCATACATTTCGGCGCGCAGCGCAGCGTCCCGCTTGCGTCGCGCAAGCGGTGTGACCAAGCCTTAAAGCTTATTCAAACAATAGTAACGTTTAAACAGAACACGAAATGATCTAATGCGTTCCAACTGGCCAGTTTCCAGCACCGTAAACATGCAAACACAGCATTATAATATTGGCAGGGTGCAAAGCGGGTGGAGGGGGTAGCCTAAACGATCACAGCGCTCACTACGGTTAAAATTTACATTTCGTTGTTGTAGACCGCGGGCCAGAAGGTTAAAATCGTCAGTCATTTCCTCTCGCACGAAAACTTGTACAGTGATTAAGAAAGATGAATAAAAAATTGCTGTGGACGTCTGCCACAATTCCGTTGGTGGGTTGAGGAGCAGCAGCCTCCCAAAGACGTAAAAAAAATTAAATTCAGTCATTTCCTCTCGACTGAAACTAGGTTTAAATGATAGTTAAGAAAATACCTTAACGAAAAAAAATCGTCTGCCACTTGTAGGGCGGTGGAATACCCGTCTGCCAAGCACGTGAACATGTAAAAAAAAAATCAGTCATTTCCTCTCGCATGAAATTTTGTCAGATGATAGTTTATGAACTATTATGAAGAAATAAATTCGTCTGCCACTTGTATCGCGGTGGAAATGCCGTCTGCCAAGGGCCTAAACATTGTATGGGGTGAAAAGGAAAAAACAATGCACATCGGCGTTTGGGGTATCTATGGATAGATATTTGAAAATGATATAGGGGTTTTTAAAAAACTTTTCCATTTTAATCAACCGTTGGTGAGATATTCGCTGTGAAAGTCGTAAAAAGTGCATCCCCCCTCTTTAATTTTGAAACTGTGAGGTCAAAAATTCTGAAAAAAATTGGGAATAAAGACTTTCAAAAATATTCGGTTCGAATAAATTACGTCAAACGGTTTTTGAATAAACGCTGAAAAACTGTCTTGTCCAAACTAAACGCGTTAAGCGACGTGTGTTTCCCATAAAGATACGACCTTTTTGCTACAATTTATTGGATATCGGTTTAAAATATTCGGTTTGAATAAATTACGTCAAACGGTTTTTGAATAAACGCTGAAAAACTGTCTTGCCCAAACAAAACGACTTAAGTGACGTGAGTTTCCTATGAAGACACGACCTGAGGCATGTCGAATAACTTTCAAGCAGTCCTAGAGTGCATCTGGGATTACACACAATGAAGGTTTCCGTACCGACACGTACTAGTTCACATTTTAAACCACTATTCAATAAATCGTAGCAAAAATGGTCGTATCTGTATGGGAAACTCACGTCGCTTAAGTCGTTTTGTTTGAACAAGACAGTTTTTCAGCGTTTATTCAAAAACCGTTTGACGTAGTTTATTCAAACCGAATATTTTTGAGTCTTTATTTATTTACACCGTCCCAATTTTTTCAGAATTTTTGACCTCACAGTTTAGAAATTAAAGAGGGGGATGAGCTTTTTACGACTTTCACGGCGAATATTTCACCAACGATTGAATTAAATGGAAAAGTTTTTTAGAAACCCCTATATCATTTTTAAAGACCTATCCATAGATACCCCACACGCCGATGTACATTGTTTTTTTCTTTTCATCCCATACAATGTTTAGGCCCTTGGCAGACGGGTTTTCCACCGCGATACAAGTGGCAGACGAATTTATTTCTTCATAATAGGCCATAAACTATCATCTGACAAAATTTCATGCGAGAGGAAATGACTGAATTTAATTATTTTTTTACATGTTCACGTGCTTGGCAGACGGGTATTCCACCGCCCTACAAGTGGCAGACGATTTTTTTTCGTTTAGGTATTTTCTTAACTAAGTATCATTTAAACCTAGTTTCAGTCGAGAGGAAATGACTGAATTTAATTATTTTTTTTACGTCTTTGGGAGGCTGCTGCTTCTCAACCCACCAACGGAATCGTGGCAGACGTCCACAGTAATTTTTTATTCATCTTTCTTAACCACTCTATGTAGTTTTCATGCGAGACGAGATTGGTAATCGTGACCTGTCGTTGGCCCGCGGTCTATTGACTTGAGCTGTCAAATCCATATTGCAGTAAAGATAAATTTAATATGGCTCTAGTAAAATGTGTTATTGTGAATTGTAAAAACACCACAGAATAGCGACTGTAAATTTTACCAGTTTTCAAGACCGTGGTGCAAACGAGACCAAAGAAATAAGTGGATAATTGCCGTAAGAAAAAAAAGTAAGTCACCTAACCTGACAATAACAACTGAAAACAACAATTTTAATGTTATTGGCAATAATGTTACAGACTACCATCGTCCAATATTGTCTAATATAGTAAAATAACACAAGATTTCATTAATTTTTTTCACAATATTTACTTGTTTCTCGCTTGACAGCTATGACAAAGTGTCCATAATGGCCACCTGTCCGTGGCGCTGTCGTCGCGCACGGTCCCAATACATATAGATAGAGCGGGGTTGCACCAATTTAGGGCCGATTTCTCCAGATAAAATTATCCATCGGTTAACTAATGTTACTGTAAAATGAAAGAATTAGGTAGCGGACCCCAGGCATCCTTCAGGATGCAACTGTACTGGGATCTAGGAGGATGATGATGACTGTAAAATGAAAGAATAAGATAGAGCTAACATTTATCTGAGAGATACTTTTATCTGGGGATTGAAAATCGGCCCTTATTCTTACAGACCAATCATCATCATCATCTGTAAACTTAAGAGCTATGCTCTTGTCGGTGGTGTGATCGCCAGTCTTCCCGGTTCTCTGTCAGTCTTTTAGCCTCCTAATACAGCGGGGCACCAATTTTCTCCTTCACTTGGTTCTTCCTTCTAATTTTCCTTACAAAATGTTCACAAAAAGCTGTCGTGCCGCATTAGCCCACAGGCAACGAAAAGATATAGAGATTTTTTACTTCGTAACTTTTTTTGGACTAGTTAGGAGGTGAACATATCAAAAGTCCCCGCTCGTTGCCCTTGAGCCGGGGGGAGGAGGGGGTTTGAAGGTCATATTTTTCAGTATTTCATAAAAAAAAATCGTAAACGGTGGCCCATAGTAAAAATTGTTTTTAGGCATAAGTAATTTACATAAACAAGAACATTTTAACGCGATAATGAATATTTGTGGACAATCTTACACAAATCAACCTAGTCCCCACCTAATAGGGGAGGAACAGAATTGGAAAAGGCGTCTCTAAACAATGCAAGCGGCAAATCATGTAACAGTTGGGGTGACAACGTTAGCAGAGGGTTTGGACCCTGCAGAATACGGATCTGTCTGTCGCCATCTCGAAATTTGAGCCGGAAGTACGGTATACCGGAAAAGGTGCAGCCCATACAAAAAAAATCGTAGTACATTTAGTAAATTGTTGCTCTGGTACTCTAAAAGAGGTCCGATTGATATGATTTTTTGGTATGTTGTGAAGGACAATATTAGCCATGGTAAGCTAAAAATTTCGACCCTCCAGCTCCATAACTTTGGCTGCCATCTTGGAAATAGTGTCACTTTTTCAGTTCTTTGCTTTTACTGTCGTGAAAGTTCATTCCAGTGCTAAACATAGTTCTGCAATATTGTAGAATATAAAATTTGCTAAAACTTTTGGGTACAAAGATTTTTTCCATGACCCCTAGGGACGAAGATATGACAGGATATATCATTAAAAATTGCCACTTTTTTCTAGTTTTCCGTTCATGTTTACATTTTAAGTGCATTTTAGCGCTAACTATAGTTCGGCAATATTGTAGATCACGAAATTTGCTACAAGTTTTGTATTGAAATATTTTTTCCACGACCATTAAGAAAGAAGATATGAAGTCATCTATGGAGTAGCACCGTCGAAATTAGCTACTTTTGCAGTTTTCTTCTCATATTTAGGTTTGAGTGCAATTAATCGCAATCTGTAGGGGATCTATGATGGTCGAGTGATAGCGGGATAGACGACAAGATAAAGCATCTGTCACTTTCCGATCTATACCACTTCAATCCCTCAAAAGACAAAATCGTCTGTTTCCACTATACCTAGTAAGGTCGTAGGTACTTTGAATTTGCATATAATTTTGTCTTCTGTAATATTACAGACCTAGAACTTGAGCTAAAATACACTAAAACGCAAATATGGGAAGAAAACTGGAAAAAGAAGCAAATATCGACGGTAGTACTCCATAGATGACTTCGTATCTTCTTTCCTGATGATCGTGGAAAAAATATTTCAATAGAAGAGTTGTAGCACATTTTCTGATCTACAATATTGCAGAACTATACTTAGCGCTAAAATGCACTTAAAACGCAAATATGGGAGGAATACTAAAAAAAAATTGCAGTTTTAAAGATATCTCCTGCCATACCTTCGTCCTTAGGGGTCATACAAAAAATCTTTGTAGCCAAAAGTTTTAGCAAATTTTGTCTTCTACAATATTGCCGAACCGTGTTTAGCACTAAAATGAACTTTAGCGACAGTACAAGGAAAACATTGAAAAAGTGACAGATTTTCCAAGATGGCGGAGAAAGATATGGAGCTGGAGGGTCAAAAATTTCGGGATACAATGACAAATATTGTCCTTTACGGCATATCAAAAACCTATAACAATCGGACCATAGTTAGGGTACCGAAACCACGATTTACCAAATGTACAACGAAAAAATTTGTATGGGCTGCACATTATCCGGTATAACATACTTCCGGCTCAAAGTTGGAGACAGGCAGAACCGTATTCTGCAGGGTCTAAGCCCTCTGATAACGTTGTCACCCCAACTGTTACATGACTTGCTTCTTGTATGCTACTTCTTCAAAAATGGGCCTACTCTATAAGCAAAGCTTGTACTATGGGTACTAAGCGACGACATACATACGTATATAGATAAATAAATACTTAAATACTTAGAAGACATCGAAGACCCAAGAACAAATATTCGTTTTCATCACACAAATAAATGCCCCGGCCGGGATTCGAACCCGGGACCTCGAGCTTCTTAGGCAGGGTCACTACCAACTAAGCTAAAGCGGTCGTCGATGAATGAGTTATACGCGGACAAAGTCGCAGCTAGTCGTTGTAGGTACATAGTGTCGCTCACGTGGAGCAATAGCATATGCCTACACATACACAATATCAAGTTCTATAATTGGAAACAAAGTTCTAACCCTACTCAATTCCGGAGAGCTGACTATCCAAGTGTCCAGGCTATTTCCAGATGAGTTGCCATGTCGTGAATTGAAACATAATTGAACCAACAGTCCTTTGTGTGGTCGCAACGCGATATTCTTGTTTGCGTCACTCAGATCGGTGTCTTGTTGCCTATCTGGCCCCTATTTTTCCAACATAGACGATATAGTTGAAGATGAGAGGAATTAAAGCGTTTGCGGAGGCTTGATAATAAACAGGTCAGAAAGACAAAATAATTTTCCCGCCTTAAGGCACATTTGCTTTTTGGTGGTCTCTTTTGTTTTTGATAGTAATAAACTAATATGTTTTTGTAAAAATTTTTTTTGGTACAACCCTTATTGTCGACTGTACTTTTTTTTTCACAGTCATCTAATAATCATGGAGACGGTTCCATTGAGTCTAAACACGAAGGGTTTATCCTGTGTAGTATAGGAGTTGCGATGGCCACATTCTGTCTCCGTCATCAGATGAGCTCTGTGGTATATTGCATTGTTACGGAACTTATATAAGTAATACCTATTCCAAATTTCTGCTCAATTGGATTCCGGAAAGAGGTTGACAATTTTGCAAATTTTGAAGAAATGATACATGCTTTTACATAGTACATACGAACAGTGCGAAGTTAAAGAATATATAATTTCGCACGCCTAAGCTTCCACCATGCGGCTTAAATGGAGGCTTTTCTCCAAGTGCAACCATTATAGAGCCGAAACTCTTTAGCACTTTTACCTTGCTGATGAGATGAGTAAACACAACTACTAAGGGTTTGTCATTGTTAACAACTTAAGGGGTTGAAAACTTGAGGTAAATTAGCAATCGTATCCTACTGTTTATATACCATCAGAGCTAGAGGTACACACATATCATAGTTAATGTAAAATATATCATAATTTCTTGGCACACCTGGCAATAATAGTCACCAATAAATATCAGATATCACATCCATTGCAAACGTCTGTTTATCTGAAGTTACTATGCAATAATTTATACACGTGCCACTCGCAGATTGCAGATTACACGCAACAATGAACTCCCATCCTGCCGTGTGAACTCAAAAAGCCTTATGTCTCTATAAGCTCTGCCGCGCTATCTATCGTGTTACCTTCTCTGCCCACACATTGCTCTACTCGCAATTAAAATCCACACTAGGTTTTTTGACTCAACGCCCAAAAAAACCGACAAAACAGGGAGCAGTGCTATCCACCCTAAATCTTCAAATAGTTACGCATTTGCAAGGGTTTTGAAGTGACTTCGAGTGGCCGGTGCCCGTTTGCAAATGCAATATCGTAGCGCTGCATTTTTCATAACTGCTTTTGTTTATAAATTCTTGTCGCAACGCAACTTCCCGTAGTTTACGAGATACGAGAATTGGTCATTTATACTGTCTTCATTGTTGTCTGTGGATTTGAGGAATTAAGTGTTGATGATAAACATCAAAACTTGAAGTTACCTCAAATCAGCTTTTGCTCGCGACTTCGCGGAGGACAGAACAATTTCTCAGCGAGTATTAGCTGTTTCATAAAATAGCAATGACTAACTTCAGATCAAACGACAGAAATAAACTAAATACGAAAGACAAGCGTGCCTCATTTCATGCAAAGTTTTGCATTTCATTTGCAAAATATTAGAACATTAATGTCAATAGTATACATCCCAGTTACTGTAACGTTGGTTACAGCATCCGCTCGGCCACTCACATCAAAAACATATTTGCAGATACACTTGTTAGACCGTAATATCATTGCAATAAAGTTTACAAATGCGCACATAAATGGCTCATCATTGTCAATTGTCACTAACCATTTCGCAAAACTGAAAACCAAACTAAATATATAATACCGACGGAGAAATTCTTTGGATTACTTTCAATCTAATTAGATTACCCTTAGAGTTGATATTGGTAGCTTAATCTATAATTTACATGAGACATCTGAATGTATAACTTTGCACAAGTGCAGTCGATATTCCGGACGAATTTATTACCCGAAATCCAGAGTGTCTAAAGCCTACATGTATGTTCACGCCATTCTCGGGCCTAAGTTTGTTGCAATTAGTACTAAAATTGTGTGTTAATCAAAATAAACTCGGAACGTTATGTTATGGCTTTTAGGTATAGAATTTTGGAGAGTAGCCAACATTGTGGGGAATAGTGCAGGCATGCCGTGCAAGCGAAAAAGACTGTAGCAATGTGAGCGTCGCTTAGAGTCTGCATCATTAGATATAATACACTTTTCGACTTTATCACCGAACCATACAGTCTAGAATTAATACATGTTTATCACGCTGACTGTACCTTTGTATCTTTCCTCTTTTGTACATTAAAACGGGTCGACGACACCGGACGTTATGTATACGACGAATAGGGTAAAATCTGGTTCTGCACCAAACTAAGGTCTGAAGGTTCGTACTGCACAATCTTTATCCTCATTATTAGGATATCACTCCTCGCGGTTTTTGCCTCATGATTAGGGATCGTGGTAATCAATAAGATCATTGGTAATTCATGCATTAAAATGAAGTAAACATGCAAGTAACCGCAATCAGTACCTTTGGAGTTTGGATCTGGCAGATAACGTAGAAGACGCTACAAAGTTGGTGCTCAAAAGTGCAGTTGTGAAATTTGTGGAGTAGTTTTTTGTCACTAATCTGTGGGAAAAGAAAAACTGTTTTTTTTTTCGTCTATACATGTCATTCTTCTTTACATAAAGACCGTGCTTATATCTGATATCCCTTAAATCCGGAAAACTGTTTCACAAATCATAAATCACACACTTGAAGTAAATTGATGTCAAAACATAGAGCATTTAAAGGGCTGTACGTTTCCAGTTGCCAGATTTAATTTAATCATCCTTATCTCTCAGCTCGCTTCGCCAACTGTTTCAATTTATAGCGAAAGTAAATTGACGTAGATTTCCAGTATAAATAGACTGCTGTATTATTAATCATTGAAGACTTACGTCGCGTCTTTGCGGTACTACCTCGATAGAACAACGTCTGATGTGTTTTTACCATCAACGTCTTATATCACATTGTTCTCATGTATAAGCTTTAATAATACGACGTGTAATTCAAGCGGGCGTATCACGTGTGCGAGGTACATTTATCGCTTATTACTAACGCGTGCTCGTGTGGTGTTTGACGGCAGCGATGTACTGAAATAAATTCGTTCTTGACATTGAATCGTTTCAGGAGCCGATGGGATCAATGTCATGGCCCTGAACGCCGATCGGAATTTTATGTAAGACCTTCACCTTACCCGCTTATGCGGTTCATCACGGGAACTGTTTTTCGCACGAACTGTATAAACCAACGTTGTTAAATCTGAATGAGTAATGAGGTATTCCTGCTCGGTTGCTTCACAATTTGTTAACGTAATTTCATGGAATGCTTTGTACACAAAGTACAAACTTTACTCTCGTTCATCACATCATCACTGGGAACTTTTCTGATAAACATTTTTATATACTCACCGGCAGAAGATTTGGCCCAAATTAGTTTTTGGGCCAAATTTTCTGCAGGTGAGTGTATATTCTAATCTCTCTTCTAATCTTGTGTCTAGAGACCAAATGTAGAGAAGCTTAGCTTTGAATTATAGCTGTGAGCAACTAACAAGGTAAAGCAAGTCAAAATCTTGATAAGATTTAGTTTTCAATGGTGGGAAAATCCTTTGCTCGCAACCTCTTTTATAAAGAAAACTCTCTACTTGAGAGGTTGGACGTTATCCCAATTCTTCGAGGTCCTGTTAAATTATTGTATAAACGTCTAATTTGTGTGTTTCAGCTGCCAAGTTGATTTGCCGTAATACACGGTGGTTAGCTTTGTTGGCAAACTGTTCAGTGTTACTTCTGCCAAATTTACTAGGGTTTGCTCCCGGGAAATACCGGTACCGAAAATACCGGGATTTCCCGGTTTTTTGAACCAAGGTAGGAACCGGTACTACGAAATCGAATTCCCGGTATTTTCGGGATTTTCGGGAAATGTAATTTGCAGCTTAAATTTAATACGCTAATCTATAAATAATAAGAGATATATCGATAAAATAACGCAAGCAATGTTTATAAACGGAAACATCGCTCTAAGCAGCCAATTCACGACCACGGCTGGCCATTACTCCGTCCCGCTTATACAAATTCATCAGCGCCGTCACCTAACCAGTCCTCCACCCGCATACTTACCCCAACGTGCGTGTTCATTGTTCTACAGCTACACTATTAGTAGGTAGTCGCCCAACTAGCACCCAACCAGCACGCTAGCGTTAAGAATACCTGTATAACATTCTTATATCGGTTCCATATGATTATTAAAGTGTTAACACATGCCTGTATTAAGATGTTAGAGCATGCTATAACATTTTTATAACCCCGAAACAGGCTCACGCGATACAACAGGTAAAGATTACAGAACGCCTGTAGAGCAGTGATCTTTATACCCGTAGTGTTAACCAACCATCGACAACAGCAATAATACCGATGAAGTGTTAGCTGAGAGTGAATTAACACTCTTGTGCAGGTACTATTACAGGTACAGCAAGAGTGTTAATTCACCCTCAGCTAACACTTCCACTGTTATCACTGTGGTTGTAGAGGGTTGGTTTTGGTTGCCGCTATGGGTTATAGAAGCGCTTTGGCTGAGAACGATTTACCACTTTAGACTTTATTACACCTATTAAAATATTTCAAGTGAGAATCTTACTTCTTTCTTATTAATATTATCTTACACGGTTACAATAAAATTATGTGACAAACACCTTACCAAATGACAAAGGAATATTTGACAGAAGGAGATAAGCAATAACTAATTATTAAAATGATTTTTGTTTGTGAAGTGTAAAAAATCTGCCCTCGTAATTTTACGGTTATTTTATACGCTTTTTGAGATTCAAATACCATATTGTACAGGATTTGTCTTCATTCATAACAATGTAACATAACGGTGTAATAATTACACTTACTATATTCTGGACAAACTCTGTACTACAACCTTAAGTTGTACAAGACACTCCACGGCAGCAATGATTATGACAGACTGTTGATTCAATTAAAGTTAAAATAATAATGAACAAATTGTAAGCATTTAGTAAACTCTTTGATATAATTTTGAGTCCTTTTTATAAAACGCTAAGATAAAATAAGCAAATTCATTGTGATTTATATAATTAATGTGTATTTTGATAACAAAACACGTGTATTTTCTTTTTGCATCCCTGATATTATTATCATATTGTCCAAAAAAGGTATTAGGCTAAAACTACTCACGTCTCAAAACCACCACAAGTAATTTCCCGAAAGTACCGAAAATACCGGGAAATCCCGGTTCCTCTACCGGCCAGTACCGAAAATCCCGGGACTGATAAATGGTACCGGTTCTGCATTCCCTAAAATTTACTGGCGCCTGTCTTGAATGCACTATAAATCTTCGTGTTTATAATTTCGTCACACATGTTTAGTTAAATTCATTACACTATCTTTTTATGTCAAGTTTGTTTTGAAAGGGAGATATATAAATTTCATCGCAGTAGCGGGCCAAAACGACTGTCAACAGACTGTCGAAGTGATTGCGATGTAGATGTACGATAAAATCGAAATGGTCGCTCATCTAATCTCGATTCTGCATCTTTAACTAAAACAATCGAATATAGCGTCAGAATCATCAGTGTTAATAAGTTTCCGTCAAAAATTTACTTCAATTTATTTTTCTTTACAATCATCAACTACTCGTGGAGACAGTTTTAATGAGCCCAAATACGACGGGGTTATCTTGTGCAGTTTAGGACTTGCTATGGACACCTTCTGTCTCGAATGTCTCCATCATCAGATCAGCTCGGTGGTCCAAAATATTGCATTGTCACCGAACTTACATAAGTATGCAAAATTTCAAGGCAATCGGACACCAGCAAGCGTCTGAAAATATAATTGCAAATTTTGACGACAACTTACATGCTTACTAGAGTAGGCCCATTTTTGAAGAAGTAGCATACAAGAAGCAAGTCATGTAACAGTTGGGGTGACAACGTTATCAGAGGGTTTAGACCCTGTAGAATACGGTTCTGCCTGTCTCCATACCCAAATTTGAGCCGGAAGTCTGTTATACCGGATAATGTGCAGCCCATACAAATTTTTTCGTTGTACATTTGGTAAATCGTGGTTTCGGTACCCTAACTATGGTCCGATTGTTATAGGTTTTTGATATGCCGTAAAGGACAATATTTGTCACTGTATCCCGAAATTTTCGACCCTCCAGCTCCATATCTTTCTCCGCCATCTTGGAAAATCTGTCACTTTTTCATTGTTTTCGTTGTACTGTCGCTAAAGTTCATTTTAGTGCTAAACACGGTTCGGCAATATTGTAGAAAACAAAATTTGCTAAAACTTTTGGCTACAAAGATTTTTTGTATGACCCCTAAGGACGAAGGTATGACAGGAGATATCTTTAAAACTGCATTTTTTTTTCAGTATTCCTCCCATATTTGCGTTTTAAGTGCATTTTAGCGCTAAGTATAGTTCTGCAATATTGTAGATGACAAAATGTGCTACAACTCTTCTATTGAAATATTTTTTCCACGATCATCAGGAAAGAAGATACGAAGTCATCTATGGAGTACTACCGTCGATATTTGCTTCTTTTTCCAGTTTTCTTCCCATATTTGCGTTTTAGTGTATTTTAGCTCAAGTTCTAGGTCTGTAATATTACAGAAGACAAAATTATATGCAAATTCAAAGTACCTACGATCTTACTAGGTATCGTGGAAACAGACGATTTTGTCTTTTGAGGGATTGAAGTGGTATAGATCGGAAAGTGACAGATGCTTTATCTTGTCTTCTATCCCGCTATCACTCGACCATCATAGATCCCCTACAGATTGCGATTAATTGCACTCAAACCTAAATATGAGAAGAAAACTGCAAAAGTATCTAATTTCGACGGTGCTACTCCATAGATGACTTCATATCTTCTTTCCTAATGGTCGTGGAAAAAATATTTCAATACAAAAGTTGTAGCAAATTTCGTGATCTACAATATTGCCGAACTATAGTTAGCGCTAAAATGCACTTAAAATGTAAACATGAACGGAAAACCAGAAAAAAGTGGCAATTTTTAATGATATATCCTGTCATATCTTTGTCCCTAGGGGTCATGGAAAAAATCTTTGTTCCCAAAAGTTTTAGCAAATTTTGTATTCTACAATATTGCAGAACTATGTTTAGCACTGGAATGAACTTTGACGACAGTAAAAGCAAAGAACTGAAAAAAGTGACACTATTTTCAAGATGGCGGCCAAAGTTATGGAGCTGGAGGGCCGAAATTTTTAGGTTACCATGGCTAATATTCTCCTTCACAACATACCAAAAAACCATATCAATTGGACCTCTTTTAGAGTACCAGAGCAACAATTTACTAAATGTACTACGAAATTTTTAGTATGGGCTGCACCTTTTCCGGTATACCGTTCTTCCGGCTCAAATTTCGAGATGGCGACAGACAGATCCGTATTCTGCAGGGTCCAAACCCTCTGATAACGTTGTCACCCCAACTGTTACATGATTTGCCGCTTGCATTGTTTAGAGACGCCTTTTCCAATTCTGTTCTTGCTCTATACATAATATAAGAACAGTGCAAGTTAAATAAAAGTTTAAAAAGACTGCCCTAAATCTCAGTTCGACCCATTCTTATTAGGAACGCATCATTTTTCATTCACCCAATATCGTCCGAAGCAGTCGCGCATTTGCCATTATTTTAGAAGATCTGAATTGCCTCTGTCACGCATTGCAAATGGAAAAAATACCAAATATAACGATGCAATTGGTCGCTTCCACTCCACTCCACTTCATCTAGTCTGCACTTTATTAACTAACGGCTTCAACAGTTTAACTACCCGCTGTAAAGCAGTTCATAACTCATATTTTATAAACCCTGTCCTTCATAAATTTCCATTCTTACAGTTGCTCCGAGCAAATCTAGTGCCAACTTTGCAAATAAATAGGTAGCTGTCCTATACCATTATTAAAGCCAATAGTCTTCCAGGAGTCCTGTTTCGTTTCAAGAAACAAATGTTAAGACAGAACTTCTGAGAATCAATTGAGTGATGTTCTCTGAAAACATGACCCAGATTGGCAATTAGCTTGAAGTCTTATTATCAATATACCTATCGGTTGTTATTCTATACATGATTTGTGTATCAGACGTGGCCTTTCCAATTAAGTACTAATTGACTTATGTTCGTGAAAGCTATTCAGTTTCATTAAATTGACTTCGCTTTCATTATTGGTATTTCTGAATCTTCGTTGTTGGTTCTCTGCGGACTGAAACTAGTTTTGAAAGTGAAGATTTCGGGTGTTAACAAAGATTCTCTTCAAGGTCGTCTGCTAATTGTGGCTATTTTGGTATTTGGGGTGATGTTACGCTGACTTTGACAATTGTTTCTATTTTAATAGGTTCGGTAAATAATTAAGCTTTTGAGCACATTGTAAGCCATTTTCAAAAGATCGTGTTTTTTTTGTTGCTTTAAAAAGCGTATTGTCTCAGGTGAACCGATGTATAAGGCCTGGTTCAAATAATACTTGCAGTTGAACTCACTGTAAAAAATATATAAATAGTCAGTCTATATTTTTACTATACAGACCTTATATTCATATTTTAATGTTTATCCGCTTACAGAAACAAACGTATGAAATGTTAATTTAAATGTGTGCTCAACCATCTAGATATCCTAGGGCAGGTTTTAAATTTAATACAGATATGCGAACTATTTTCCATTACTAGAACGAGTTCTAGAATATTATACTCCTGACCATCCTACACGCACTTGCAATTTAAATCTTATTATGCCGCCGTATATAGAGTTGATTTTCCTCTGAATCTGTTTTAAAGTTGCGATCTTTTTTATATCTTGGAAAGCGTCACACCGGCCTCGGTCGCGTAAATATTTGCAAATCGGAACGTCTGTCGTACGTTTAAAATAACTCTGGTGACGTACCTTACCGAGTCATTTCCTGATAATATTGCATAATACCAGAGATCCTGCTAAGTTTTCGACACAGTTTTTCTTTTCTTTTATTAATTTTTTTCCACAATATGTCTCCTTTGGGACAAGCAGTATGTTGTTGGTGCAAAGTTGGCGACGTGCTCGGTATGCGACCCATGTCGCATCCTATTCATTCAGACAGTGTGATCTGTTATTTCTCAGTCGCGATCAGATACAATATATCGGAGCGATCGACGTCCTCACAAGGTGTTAGAGTGAATGTTCAGATATTTTTGAGCACCCTGAAGAGTACAGATATATTTGATGGCGACTGTACATGTCCTATCGAGCTGAGCCATAGCCGTTTTGGCCATACCTAGGTATTACTGCTCATAACGCGAATAAGAAAAAAACACTAGACACATAAAAAGCCTAAATCGTCCCTAATTAGATTACAGCGCGCTAATTAACCGCACTAACCTTTTTAATTACTTCTCATTCATTTTGCCATTCAATTTTGAACCGTAGCCCTGTTTTACAATGTCGTTTTTGCATGGACTCAACAATAATTTAATAAACGGCTGTAAAGTCCTACTTTTTTTTAATGACCCAGGGAAGGCAGCATCCTTTTTTCTTTATCTTAATTATATGTTAAAGCGAGACTGAAGGTGGTTGCTAATAGGCTAGATTGGGTTTGTTTTGAGTAAGTGATTCTGTGTTGTTGGAACGACATCGACACCATAAATTTTATCTTTAGTTTTTTTTTCTACCCCGAGTTCAGATTTTATCCAATGACCAAACTACCCCATAAAACGTAATGCAAACAAGTATTTTTTTGTGTATTAGTATTTATTGACCAAAAATTTGCCCCAGGTCCTCGGTGCACGGTAGGGTTCCCAGAATGCTAATCCGTTGTGCGAAATAGTGGCCAGCCCTCTGGTCACCAGACGCTTCTATAAGGCGCGTCGAGATTTTAATATGGGGTCAGTAGCTCTAGTATATAAGTTTTTTCAAAACATTAACTAATTCGAACGCGTTTGCGTCTTGTCTCAAAATGTATGAAAGTGGTATGAAAACGTGAACAGCGCCTCTGGTGGTCACTAGTGGAAACTAAAACAGCGAGTATAACATTTGTTGCTAACCGATGAACGCGCGTATTTCAAACTCGGTGAGAGCGTTTTCATACATTTTGAGACAACACGCAAACGCGTTCGAATTAGTTAATGTTTCGAAAAAACTTATACTAGAGCTACTGGTGCAGTTCTCTCCAGCCCGTTTTACTTAACGCCAGTTCTTTGACTTCTCGATACGACATGACTTCTATTTTTTTCTTCATTTGGTCCATATCCATATAATTAATCCTCGGCCTTCCTCTCCTTCCCTCAATTTTCCCCTCCATTATCTTTTGTATTAGATCTTCGTGTCGTATCAAATGACCTATCATTTTCCCTCTTCGAGTTTATGTTGCCCTATCCATGAGTTATTAAATACAACTGGACGCTCATTTTTGCACTAGTTATTATAAATCCGTTGCGATACAGCGCTCTCACACGCGATCGTTAGCCAGTGATTGATGCTATGTCAAGACTCAAGATCTCGGTGAAAGTTGATTGAAGCTGAACCAGTCTTAAATCTTCGCGTGTGGGCGAAGTAAGCAAATATACGAGAGTAAAAGTTAGTTTTTTTAATGACTAATAATTTGTAAACAGTCATAAAAAACTATTAGTCATAAAATGTCGAGGTGCGAAGGTGTTATATATGTAGATATAAGACTGCTCAATGAGTACAATCAGCAAAAGTAGTAGGCGAGGTGTCCAAAATTATTTACACTCTACGCTCTTATTCCCTTATAATAGAGATGTGTGTAGATCATTTTGACCTAATCGAACGCGTAGCTACTTGTGTTGCTAGTGGTAGTACAGTACTAGCAATTTATCTGCTTGCTTGGTATGGTTAATTGTGACGACTTATATATTGTATAGATGTGTAAGTTTTTAGATTTGGCTGTCTCAAGTAGTCTAAATAACTCGCTGTTCAGAGATGATAATACATCTCTAGCTCATTCATTCATGATTATATCAAAAAAATATCAATAACCTCTAAAAATAAAAGTTTAAAACTTCATACACTGAAATGAAACTACAAGCGGCTTTGTCGTCGTCCCGTACCTTTGTACGATCATGTCCTCAATTAACTAATCAAAACCTAACGGCAACTACTAACTCCCCCTCAAGAAATTCAACCAATCCCGTTCTGCATGCGACATTCCCTATATAGTCACTGCTCGAGCTCCAAAATGCCATATTAGGCATTCCAAGAGAATTTCGCTTACCAAACACTGTATGTTACCAATAAACTTTGTATTTGTATTATATGTATAATAACTACCTAAACTGTAATGTAGGAATGGAACGTAAGGGTAAGGAGTGAAACGGAACGTAGTGTTTGAGAAGGATGACGTGTGAAAAATGTACTCGTATTGTATTGTGAAAAATCTATTTATTAAAAAATGAAAAATGTAGTATTTCTTAAATTGAAAATAATATGTTGATATGCCAAATGTATGTCAGACTTTATTAAATTGTAAATCTTAACATTATGACATGTAAAAGTGCCCTTGTTTTGTATTTGCAGAATAAATTTTTTAATTTTGATTTTTTTAAATTTGAGGTGCGAGAGGGACGGGGAGATCGGTTTGAATGGTGTAAAATTAAATTCAAAAGGTGTTTAAAGTAGAAATAAATCTGCTTAATTGATTATACAGATTGATTATACTCGATTTTTATAAAGAAGCCTGCCAAAATCCCACAGATTAATAAAGCTTGAGAATATTTTGTCAATCTCTAGGTCAAGCCATAACATACATTACCAATATTATAAGAGTCTATATTTTACTAAACCGTTAAACTCACGTATTAATTCTCACTCCGGGCGATATGTTTCGAGCTCTTCGGGAGTTCTTCCTCAGGATGAGTCCGTCTGCGACTCCCGCGGAATGCACACCAGATTACCATAAGTAGTTGAAGAAGGGTGTCATGTAAGCGCCATTTTGGTGAAATTTGGTAAACCATTTCAGATAAGTCCTTTTTCAAGGGATTCTACAGATGGCCACAATTGGATGATTGGTCTATCAGCAATTTAACGATTGGGGCAACTTGCGTGCCCGAATAATGCTATTAGATGGGTTCGTCGAGACCTTGAATAACAAATGTTTCGTGATTGGGTAGTTGCGAAGTAAGGCAGTTAGGGTACTGACTGAATTAATTTGACTCAGAAATTGTGAATCAGACTAATGAGGTATCATGACGTCGGAATTTCAAATTACGAAGTGGAAGTAGCTGCCTCCTAATTCTGACTTGTGCTTTTGCATGACTGAAATATTCTCAGCCCAATAAAAAGCGAATTCACATTTTTCGTCACTTTAGTTTAAAAATTCAGTAAGAGTTAATTATATTTTCCGCAAACTAGTTCAGTGACAGTATCCACCCGGGACTCAAAACTAAGAATCAACTGTTTCACTAAAACCTTTTTTTAAGGTTCCGTACCCAAAGGGTCAAAACGGAACACAGATTTACAGCCAAACGGTTAGAGCTACTCTTAAAATTTTCACAGTATGAGCATCTAGGTGGCTCAAAGCCATACATAATATAGTCAAAACTTATTTACAATTGAATGTTTACAGCTGAAGCTTAAGCCACACACGGCTTTCAAGAAACAGACTGCCTTTGCGCGCCCGCCCGCCACCCGCCCGCCCGCTCTGTGTGTGGCTTAAGCATAATAAGGGGGCGCGAAAACAAACCAACTTAATTTTGCGGTTGGTTCAACCCTAAATGTGCAGTCTGAATCGCACTTGGTCCGTTCTTAAGACTGATGTCTAATTTTCTCTCTCTTTCTTCCAGGTCGAGCAGCGAGATGTCCCGGGCATCGACTGCGCACACCTCGCCATGGACACAGAGGAAGGCGTGGAAGTGGTCTGGAACGAGGTCCAATTCTCAGAGAGGAAGAACTTCAAGGCGCAGGAAGACAAGATACAGATGGTCTTTGATAACCTCACGAGGCTCGAACACCCGAATATAGTCAAGTTTCACCGGTATTGGACGGACACGCATAATGACAAGCCAAGAGTAAGTATAGCAGTTTCGTTAGTGCTTTGTAATAAAAAAAAAAGGTGAGACATTTATTCATGACAAACACAAGACATTACAAACAAGACGTCAGTATCTACAAACCGCATTATGCCACAACTCTGCAATCAATGAGTTCTCATGTACATCTACTTGTCCGTTCTGCTAAGCTAGTTCCAGAGCAGTCCGGAATTTTTCTCTGCATTCCTAAGATATCCATCCATACATAACTGATTTTCCTCACAGTTTTAACAAAGATTAGGAGTTTCAGGAAACACAACGCCATCTTGTTCAAATTCTGACCATAGTAATGCCTTACAAAAGACCACAACCTTTAAGCTTAAGCCACACAGAGAGCGGGCGGGCGGTGGCGGCGCGGGCGCGGGCGGCGGCGGCGCGGGCGCGGGCGGCGGCGGCGCGGGCGCGGGCGGCAGCGGCGCGGGCGCGGGCGGCAGCGGCCTTTGTCGGTGGCGGCTGCCGACAAAGGCCGCTGCCGCCCGCGCCCGCGCCGCTGCCGCCCGCGCCCGCGCCGCCGCCGCCCGCGCCCGCGCCGCCGCCGCCCGCGCCCGCGCCGCCGCCGCCCGCGCCCGCGCCGCCGCCGCCCGCGCCCGCGCCGCCACCGCCCGCCCGCTCTCTGTGTGGCTTGAGCTTTACCTTTTTCATAGATACATATCACTGATTAGCCGTCTTAGAGACAGATCAAATGTTTATCGTCTTTCCAGGTGATATTCATAACGGAATACATGTCCTGTGGCTCCCTCAAACAGTTCCTGAAGAGGACAAAAAGGAATGTCAAACGGCTCCCACTCCAAGCCTGGAAGAGGTGGTGTACGCAGATATTGTCTGCCTTAAGGTGAGCAAACATTTTATAATCAGAAACGTGTTGACTAGTAAAACATGTCAAGAAGGATTCCGTATACGGTTTCTGGTATGTCGAAAGCCTGAAAGCGCTCTAAATCGGAGCATTCGTGTAGGTCTTACTAAATCTCTTAACGGGTGAAAGCCCAGCTACTTCTGAGGCCGACTGTACTGTAGTAATTCAAATACCGGTCATACCCGCCCTAAAACTCCAAACCGTATCAGATACCTGATTCGATTAGGTATCTGACGTATGTATTATTAGGGTTTGTTCGTATTTTTTTAACTCTTTAAAATTGCTGCTGTTGTGAATATTATTGATCTGTTCTGTGGACATCAATATGGCATTAGCGGACTTAATGGACTTAATACTTGTAAATAGATATAGTATATACAAGTAGTTATAGACGCGCCACCAAGCGATCGGGGGTATCAGAAATGTGTAATACGCAATTTGACAGGTTTGCATGTCAAATGTCTTGCTTAGGGAAGTGTGCCTGTCTGTGCCTATAACCCGACCATAAAACAATCCTCGGTCGATGATAGAGACAAAACATGACATTCTTTTCCGTTTAAGGCTATCCTTCTCAATCAAAGCGTGTCAGGCCTTTGACTTTTGTTATTTGTGCAATAAAGTTAAAATATGTAAATCAAAATCGAAATAAATAAACATGCAAAGTCATATGAAACAAGAATTGGCTGCCTTGCTGACTTGCTTTTACCAAAATCTATTTGGCCACGCTAGCGTTACGTCGATGAGAATTTTGCATTGCATCAGAGTGTTTTATTTGCAAAAATTATCACCGCTCCGATTGCCCACCTAACTACAGTTATCATTTATCAATACTCCAACTTATCTCTTCATTTAATTTATCTCCGATATTGTCAAGTTTTAGTAAGGTTAGTGATGTAAGCCTTATTATGGAACTCCGTACAGATTATTTAATAACTTAGCGGAAAGCATCCTGAGAATACCGGTGCACATCCAAGGAGACATTCAGAAGGAGAGGGAGTTTATAGTCCATCCATTCTCTCTCGTTTTTTTTTATATCTGAGAATAACCTAACCATCCAGTCCAAAAAGTGATGTACTACTTTTCTACCCCATTATTTGTAAACTTAGGCGCAGAAGTGGTACACCACTTGCGCGACTGTGCCTTTTAAAGGCCAATTAGGCTTTATTTACCCATTGACTCAAATAGACCCCTTACAGCGTACACTGATGACCTGGTAAAGGTCGCGGAAGTCTGCTGGATGTGGTTAGCGCAGGACCGGTCATAGTGGCACCCTTTGTGGGAGGCTTATGTCCAGCAGTGGACGTCTTTCGGCGGATATGATGATGATGACTCAAGTAACCCTTGTCCTCAGCTACCTCCACGGCTGCGTGCCTCCCATAGTCCACGGGAACCTCACTTGCGACACCATCTTCATCCAACACAACGGGCTAGTGAAGATTGGTTCCGTAGCGCCAGATGCCATCCATCATCACGTGAAGACCTGTAGGGAGAATATGCGGAACATGCATCTCATCGCTCCGGAGTATGCCTGTGAGTATATTGAAATTAAAGGACCCAAAAAGTCCATATACATATTTTTAAAAGGGACTTTCCTGTGGGGCATATCAATGGACTAGAAAACCTAACGGCTCGACCACACGGCAGCGATGCTCTAGCGCGCCGTAAACGCTGCGACAAGAGGCAGACAAGTTGAAATGAGTTAAAATCTTCGATCACTGCGTCTGGTCTTGTCACTGCGTTTTGAGCTGCAATGTGGTCGCATGTTGTTTAACTGACAATTTGTGAAATCCCGAGCAGTTCTTGACTACAGAAATAAACAACCAATTGGCGTGTTTAAACTGAATCACTGCTATTGTTGATTCTATAGTAAACCAGACCCCTTCATATGAATATTGAATATTATTTTGAACTATTTCGTTCATGCTTAAAGCGCCAATCAAGACGGTGTTATTCTAGCTGAAGAGATAATCATTTTCTATCATAAGACGTAAAAGATCGACTTTATGGACAATCCATTTTCATATTTCAAGATACGTTTGCTGATAACTGGATTTCTAAATGTGCTTGTGTTTTCCAATGACACAGCCCAAATCGGGATGGAAGATGGTACGTTGATACGAACACTGCAATTTCCACATCACCGGTCATTCATACGCCTGATTAGATTCACTTTATGTGTTTATCATTATAACACTCCATTGGTTCTATGACTGACACTATTCAGATGGGCTCAACTGCATAGGTATGTAGCCTTTGCACGCCATCGCCATTCTTTATGTCAGTGACACGCCACTCATTTTCCGCAAGAGATTGAATATGAACTAAGGTTCATAGTTAAAAAATATATCAAGGTGTCATTTACACTGTCGCATTGGCTGACATATGAGACGATGGCGCACCCGAAGTCATTCTATTAGTGAATGGAGACCGCTCCAAAGCTACAAAGACAAACAAAAAAAATCTGGCGATGGGTTAAAGGCTTATGACAGATGTGTGATTGTAACCCTCCAATTTCAAAATAGGAAAGCATCAGTTAAAAACTCCTGTTGACGCCTCGAAACACAATACTCACTAGCCTTTCTGTGTTAAGTACACTACAGTTGTCTTGTTTTTGTCTTCAATGTTTTGTGTTTTTTTGGCGGCAATAAATCTACTTTTATTTTTTTCCCCCGCAGCATCACAAATGGTAACGCCCGCCATGGACATATATTCCTTCGGCATGTGCGCCCTGGAGACCGCAGCTCTAGAGATCCAGGGCAATGGAGATTCGGGGAGCCATGTCACGGATGAGCACATTGCTCGCACGGTCGAATCACTTGAGGAGTCCAGGCAGAAGGATTTCATATACAGGTAAACATGTCATTTTTATACAAAAGGTCTCTTTCTTTATTTCTTCGACTAAAAATTTGTAATTTGGGTGCACACTGCATTATCTGGCTTTCTCCAAGATGAGTGGGTATGGCTTCTTTGAAGAGGAGCAGTAGCGAAATGATTATTGTTCTGTGGCGTGACTCGGCGTGTCATCTGTACTCTGAAGTTCTATACCAGATATTTTAGATTTTCGTTGAAGAGACAATTAGTTCGCTCATTCTATGTTTTCAGACCAACTAATTAATAAAGTTATGAAACTTGTATGAAGTATCAGGGGGAGGGCAGGGGACAGCTGTGAGCTTTAAAGACCATACCCAAAGGTATCATGCCAGACAAGTTTTGAAAACTTTATTAATTTGTTTGACTTCCCCATACATTGATTAGGTACACATAGGGTTTGCAGGATCCGTTGATTTTAAGGATCCGGATAATTCGGATCTTAAAATTCGTAGGATCCGGATATCCGGATATTTCGGATAAAACGGATCCATTTCAATATTAACGACTTTTCGATTAACAAATGCTTTTTTCAAGTAAGTAGCTGCTGTATATATGATTAAAAAGTGTCACTAGCAGTTACAAATTCAATAATTGCAACATTTACGAAATAATCAACAAATAATCATCAATCAATCGGTCAAATCACAATCACGCACGTAGGAACACTGACAATATTCCAGGTAGACGAACCAAAAAACTGACTGTGTACCTGCACTAACATAGTAGTGGGTTGCTTCATCAAAATTAAATGAACCAATTAACGTTAATAAAAAGAGAAAAAATTAAATGTGGCTGAGATTAGAATTCAAGGCCTAATAATAATGTAAAGGTTAATAATATTTGTTTTCTCGGACGAGCGAAATAAAGCTCTTAAAGTTTTGCAAGAGATCTGTTGTCTATCGGTCAGAGTTAGCTTGCAAAGCTGAGAACTGGGGATGGTAGAATCGTTTTGTCTGAACCTGGGCTCTTGAGTGAGATAGAGGGTTTCTATGGACAGCTGTAGCTGTACACGTCAACACGTAAACCCATTCCTAATCTAGCTAACGACTCACGAGTTAGATTAACCCGACATCTTACCGAAGATATACCGGATGTTAGCCTGAACGACATAAGAATGGCATTCAAAATTCAAACAGCTTAAAAACAACAAGGCATCAGGCGATGACGGAATAACGGCTGAATTCCTGAAGTTGGGCGGAAAGCCAATCCCTTGGGCGCTTGAAAAGCTTTTCGATTCTGCCATACTCAAAGGCAGAAAGCCAAAAGCATAGAACAGGAGTGTGGTGGTCTTGTTATTCAGAAAGGGAGATATCACCATGCTGAATAATTATAGGCCCATCTCACTTCTGAGCCATGTCTACAAGTTGTTTTCGAGTCATTACGAACCATCTCTCACGCAGGTTTGACGACTTCCATCCTCCCGAACAATGCGGTTTTAGGAAAAGCTTCAGTACCGTAGACCACATATATACGCTTCGTCAGATTGATTTTACATTAGAACGACCGAGCTGATCTGATGCTGGAGGCCATAGCAACTCCTAAACTATACACAAGATAAACTATACACACGTCGTGTTTGGGCTCCTTATAACCGAAAACGAGTAGTTGATGACTGTGCAAAAAAAGTACAGTCGCTAATGAAGGCTCGTACCAAAGCTGAAGTTTATGCCAGAAACTTATTTATTTTGTATTTTTGTTAAATGACATACATTCCATTCAGATTTACCATTTAAGAATAGATAATACAAGCTTTCTTTTAGTTCATTATTATATTATTGGTCAAATTTTGAAAGATCCGTTAGATCCGAAATATCCGGATCCTGAAAGCCTTAGGATCCGGATCCAAAAAACGGCGGATATCCGGATATTCGGATTGCAAACCCTAGGTACACAGAATGACCGAACTAAATGTCGTGATGTTCAAAGAGAAATTCAAAGCTGAATGAATTATTAATGCGCTAGAAGTTAAGCGATTGTCACATTGATGCGGTTTCCGGACGGTTTCCGCAGTGCGAGCGGGTCACCGCTATAGACTTGCATATCGCTGTTTTGCTCGCACACCGCACCGTCGTGCGAAAACCGCATCAGTGTGGCAGCCGCCTTAATATATGTTCTTGGGTCTTGGATGTTTTCTATGTATTTAAGTATCTATTTATCTATATAAGTATGTATATCGTCACTTAGTACCCATAGTACAAGCTTTGCTTAGTTTGGGACTAGGTTGATTTGTGTAAGATTGTCCACAAATATATATATATTTTATATTATTAATTCTGCCAGCTGTAAATACTCTTGTTACAGATGGATGGAGAACTTTTGGTATAGCTGCCGGCAAACATCTTGAACCAGATGGAAGATGTTTGCCGGCAGCTGTACAGATAGTGATTGTACTCTTTTTTTGGTGTTGACGATGGTATTTTTATGTTTAGGTGTATAAATAAGGATCCAGCACAAAGGCCGACGGCCCGGGAGTTGCTGTTCCACCCTCTACTCTTTGAAGTGCACTCGCTGAAGCTACTAGCGGCTCATACGCTCGTCAACACCTCAGGTATACTTTAAATAGTCGTTCAAAAAGCGACTTTACAGACATAGCCAGAAGATTTAATTTGTAATATATTTGTTTTACAAACAAGCTTTTCCTGGTGCGGAAGTGCTATTGTGAAAGTACCTAAGACACTTTCAATAATTTAACTATAATATTTATGCCTAGTCACCTGCAATAGTACATACATTGCCGATTCTCAGGAAAAGTCTCGTATCGGGCCTGACGATGTTGCTAGCAGGGCGAGGCCTGCCAAGAGACGAGTCGGGCAATAGAACTAGACAAAGTTAGATTTTTATCGAAATTTGCCCATCAGATCTACTCCCAAACAGTTTTGCATCTCGCTTTCTCGTGCGCGGATGACATGAACCAGTTTTCACTGATCGAGACATCTCCATAAAGGTGGCGACTGCCTTGTAACTTTTGCGTGTTTGGGTTTAGTTTAGGTTTTCCCTGAGTTTTCCAAAGGCTCCTGTCGCTTTATTGAGCCCGGCCAAGTCACACCTCTGACACGCGATGGAACGTAAGCGCTGTGGGTAAGTATGTGTGCGTGCGCTGTCTAATACACGCGTCAATCGTGTGCGCGGTTGCGTAGCGCGTGGCGCGGTCCAGTCGCGAGGCGCGACGGCACCAGGCGGGCCTCTCAGGAACGAGGTAACTGACCTCGGTGCGGGGGGTTCGTGCCTCGTGGCCATTCTGTATGTAGTACTATTATACTATCCTGTGGTCAGGTTAATAGTACATTATTGCCGTGGCCGGGAAGGGAGCAATTGCAGGCTGAGTATTTGTTTAAACGGACGAGCTTGCGAGTCCGTTTAATTATAATACGAAGCCTGCAATTGCCATTCCGGCCGAGGCTAATATAGTGCTTTTCTCAAAAATGGGGAAAATACGACAAAAAATTAATTAAGATTTGATAAACATAACCTTAAAACGTCAAAAGCATCATGTTTTCCCGCCGTTTATTTTTTTAACAGAATTGCAAGTGTATTTTTCCACCGAAAAACGCAAATTATTCGAGACACAAAAAAATGTCGCGTTTTCAACAGAAAAATACGAGCTGAACTGGCTGAATACGACCTGTGCCTCCTTTTATATGACAGTTCCTACATTTTAAAAAGTTTATAACTCGACAAATAAAGGAATTTATATGTGACATTGCAGGCCATATATGTGGCCTGCAATGTTTTTTACTTTTTAATTTGGATCTGACTTTAAACTATACACTTTACCTTCCAATATGTAGCGACTAAAGTCCAGTTTGCGGGCCATTTTTGAGAAAAAACAAATACATGACAGCAGCCACCTTTCAACTTTCTCTGCACGTGATGTTCCAGCGAACATCTCGGAGACGATCACGGACGAGGTGGGCGGGTCGGGCGGCGAGGCGCTCGCGACGTGCGTGCGCGGCGGGCAGCTGCACGAGGTCACCGTGCGCGACCTGCCGCCGCACCAGGAGAAACTGGAGAAGTTCGTCGAGGACGTCAAGTGAGTACTGGAACGTCTTTTGTCATGATGTTTAAACGAACATCTCGGAGATAAGTTCGGCGAGGACGTCAAGTGAGTACTGGAACGTCGTCGTGATGTTCCAGCGAACATCCCGGAGAAGATCGCGGACGAGGCGACGACGCGGCGAGGCACTCGCGTCACCTCATATCACGGTATATATAACCACCACAACCAACCACGGTTATAATCGGTTATTTCGGTTACGGTTAAAACCGATTTTCATTCCTTAGCTGGGACCCCATGGACCTAGAGTTTTGACTGTTTTTGTTGAGTTGTGCTAGCCGTGTTGATATCATGATAAATATGCGTAATGCATCATGCACATGTCCAGCAGTTGGCCGTCTTCTTGATTGCCGATATTCGTGTACCCCCAGATACGGCATCTACCCGCTGACGGCGTACGGTTCGCTGGGGTGTGCGGGGCGCGCCGCGTCGCCCCTGGCGCCCGAGCCGGCGCCCGCCGCGGAGCCCGAGCCGCGCGACGTGGAGACGCGCCGCGTCGTCAACATGATGTGCAGCCTCAAGCCGCACGCGCCGCCCGACGACCGCACGCGGGATCAGGACCTGCTGGTGAGACATATGGCGACCCTGTCAGAAACAAAAAAAATACAGCGACTGTTCCCCTGCCGGCCCGAGCCGCGCGACGTTGAGACGCGCCGCGTCGTCAACATAATGTGCTACCTTCACAGTCTAATTTCTAGGTTTACACACTAAACTTTACCAGCAGTCTTACACAAATCAACCTAGTCCCAAACTAAGTAAAGCTTGTAGTATGGGTAATAAGCGTAGATATACATACTTATATAGATAAATAGATACTTAATTACATAGAAAACATCCAAGACCCAAGAACAAATATTCGTTCTCGTCACACAAATAAATGCCCCGGCCGGGATTCGAACACGGAACCTCCAGCTTCGTAGGCAGGGTCACTACCAACTAAGCTAAACCGGGCGTGTTTTTAAATAAATGAATAATATAATAGTACATTACTTAACAAGGGCGGTTAAAGCCTCAGATCGCATATTTATCGGCCTTCGGCTCGGGCGTCAAATACCTGCGATCTGAGACATTCTTTATTACCGCCCGTGTTAAGTACAAAATTTTATGTCACCCCCTGGCCAGGAAGTGGGATTTCCCGCGCGCGGAGCGTGCGGTTAATTGCCGCTTTATGGCCAGGTGTGGCATAAAATAATATTGTCCTGCCTGTGCCTTATTGCCTGCTTAATGCCTGTTGTTGCCTTATTGTTGCCTAATTGTTAGTCATAAGTTTTGTTTGTAATATTTCCACTTTGTATTGCGCAATAACGAGTATATTATTATTATAATAACATATACATTGTGTTGAAAAAGTCCTCCTATACACCCATTGCCCTTAACGCGAGCCGGTTAAATGTTTCTCCCGTTCACCAGATGACGATCCTGCTCCGCATGGACGACAAGATGAACCGACAGTTAACTTGCTGCGTGTCGCGCCGCGACTCCGCCCCCGCGCTCGCGCACGAGCTAGTGCAGCTCGGGTTCATACACGAGGTCAGTCATACATACATACAATACCTTAAGCCTTGCACGAAAGTCCTACGACCACCCTGCAAAAGATCTCTTCAGGTAATCGAAGATACTTACGCTGCCGGGCGTTTACATCCTTACCGCGTGCAAATACGCCAGAGCAAACCTCGACAACCTCACACCTCCGCTGGTCAATCAGAGGAGTACCCGAAGGAGACAACTCCTAACAGTGCCTAGGTGTAAACTTGCCAAGACTTGAAAATCACTGGCTGTCGTTGGACCTAAGCTATATAACTCGCTCCTAACAGAGATAACTAAATCACAAAGTGATAAACAGTTTAAAACATAAACTCAAAACGCTCTTAACTGATTTAGCGTGCTATACCGTCGACGAATTTGTAGACAGGTGTCGATGACCCAATCACAAATACCTAAATTGTAAAATAAATGTTATTAAATGTTAATAAGTTAATCTTAATTATAAAATGTTATAGTACATTACTTACCAAGGGCGATAAAACAAAGAATGTCTCAGATCGCAGGTATTTTACGCCCGAGCCGAAGGCAAGGGCGATAAATATGCGATCTGAGGCTTTCTTTATTATCGCCCGTGGTAAGTACAAAATTTTATGTCACCCCCTGGCCAGGAAGTGGATTTTTTCGCGCGCGGAGCGTGCGACAATGGCCACTTTATGGCCAGGTGTGACATAAAATACCTATAATTCATGATCATGACATTGTAATTTTTTTGACATGTAAAATACCATATTTTATCAATAAACATCTGAATCTGAAAGCCAGCCACCTACGATCAATTCTACTGTCAAGTTTGCTTGACACTTGAAACTTGACAGTAGAATTGATCGTGGGTGACTGGCTTTACATTACATACAATACGTGATCATATCAGCAAGTTCGCACAAGAAGGCGGGTGAGCGATACGGTTTTTTTTCCTTTGCGGTTTTAAAAACGCACCGCAGTGCGCGCTTAGCCTTAGTGCCAGTTGCACCAATGTACGAACACAGACCGGTCATCGTCAAATATGGCGCCGGCAGCTGTCATCCCATAGAAACTTGTCAAACTCTCCATACAATCAGATTTGACGAACACCGCTTACGATTACAGACGGTTTGGTGCAACCCAGCCTAAGTCCACCTGCGTGCGCCTGGTCTACCCACGCTAGGCTTTTCAATTCGTGATTGCCATTCGAGAATCTTTTTGCCTCTTTTTTGCCACTCGCGTGACGTCATCGCGCCGGTCACAGGTGGCTTCGGGTGACTTTCAATGCGATAGAAAGTGATGTAGCGAGTGATGCGCGTGCGATAGAAGGAGATGGCCAAGCGTAGGCACGTTTGGCTTGCCTCGCGGGGATTTGTTAACAGTGAGGCTTCTGTACGTAGTACTATTACTTATTCTGTGTCCTAGGCTATCGGTTCTATGTCCACTATATAAGTTTCGTCACTCGTCAGAAGATCGCCGGTTCGAAGAATCTAACGAAGCACTGAGTCTCCAATTTTTTCCATCGATGAAAGTTGAAATTCATAAATAAATAAATACCTTCTGCCGCGTTTACACTCAGGTTACATGTTGCGCGCCCTATCAGGCGATTGGGACGTTTCCTACCAGACATCGCCTGATCGGCCGCGCGGCATGTTACACAGCATAGTCTGTACATCACGCGGTGTAATGTTAAATGTATTTGAATCTGTCCACAGTCGGACCGCGACAAGTTGTGCCGCCTCATGGAAGAATCCCTGCGCAGCTCGTTCGGTGCGCGCGCGCAGCTCGCCAGCTAGTGCCGCCGCGCGCCGCCCCGCCCCCGCCCCCGCCACCGCCACCGCCACCGCCAACTACTAACCTTCCAACACAAGTACGTCAACTTATAAGGCAATAACGGCTCCACACTCTATGGTTGTCTGTACCGGCAGCTCCTAATACGGTCTTCGTGATGCGACAGACGTATTTAGCCAGCACCTGCATCTGTCACACAAGATAAACCAGACGCAAGAAGAATGCAATCAGTGACCAATGTCCTCAGCGTGGCTAGCACAAGAAGATGCGCGAAAGTGACCAATGTGCTCAGCGTGGCTGGCACCAGAAGATGCGCGAGAGTGACCAATGTGCTCAGCGTGGCTAGCACAAGAAGATACGCGAGAGTGACCAATGTACTCAGCGTGGCTAGCACAAGAAGATACGCGAGAGTGACCAATGTACTCAGCGTGGCTAGCACAAGAAGATGCGCGAAAGTGACCAATGTGCTCAGCGTGGCTATCACAAGAAGATACGCGAGAGTGACCAATGTACTCGACGTGGCTAGCACAAGAAGATACGCGAGAGTGACCAATGTACTCAGCGTGGCTAGCACAAGAAGATACGCGAGAGTGACCAATGTACTCAGCGTGGCTAGCACAAGAAGATACGCGAGAGTGACCAATGTACTCAGCGTGGTGTACTCTAACGCCTTGACATTAAGGTCGTGTTCAGATATTTTTGAGCACCGCGTTCGCTCCGATATATTTGCTGGCGACTGTACTAGCCGTGTAGATTACTTAAAGCTGCAATTACACTTCGTCGTTCGCATGGTGCATGCGGCGACCGCAAAAGTGTAAAGAACACGTTAGTCGGCCGCATTCGGCGATCGACAGCTGCCAAGTCGCCGTAGTAGGCGGACAGACTAGTGTAAAGACGACGTTCGTTGGCCTAAGTAGTTTAAAATTAATTCGGCGACCGCATTAGGTGAACGACGAAGTGTGATTGCCGCCTAACGCTTCCGAGCGTACGTAAGGTTGATCTGGGTCATTGTCAGTCGGAAAAACAAAAGTTGTCCATTCGGTGGTCAATAGTTAACGGCTTGTGTGCATGTAATTTACTTTTTTATTTCATGGATTTATAGACACGAAATTACAGATTATGCGTGTTATCAAACCAATCGAAAACTAAACTTTGTAGCCCTTAACTTTTGACATGTCCACCGAAAAGACGCGCACATAAATCTGACAATGACCCATCTAAGGTTAAATAATCAACAATGTTAGAGCCCCGAGAGGACATTCTCTGAACTGTCACAAGAAGTAAGGCCTCATATGGGTAACAGTGGTACCCCGCTAGGACACAGAGCGAATGGAGCAGAAATAGAAAACTTTAAAACGCCTATTGCCTTTTGAGGACAGACCAGGAGATTAGAGACCACTAACTTACGAAAATGTATTCAATTCCACGCATCACATCTTCAGCCTTAATTTTCGAACATTGCTCGAATATCGCCCGACATGTTTCGAAACATGTCGAGCTATATACGACCTAAAGACTTGAGTGACCCGTTCATTTTATTTCAATTTGGTGCAATCTAGTAAATCACGACCATGAACAGCGAGTTCTAAAGATGTGATGCTCACGCATTTCGTTCAAAAACGATAATCAACTATAACAACTATAAAAATGGATTTGTTTTTAAAATATGACCCTTAGTATTTTAGGCGTTAGGCGGAGTCTGGTATACATTAAGCTATCTTACATTTGGATACGTAAAATAATGCCTAATATAGCAGTGTGTTTCCAGTCCTAAGCGTTTAGTCACTAAATCTTACCACTTGACTAAACCCATGGACAGTTGGGCTGGTACCAAGTAGGCTGGTGATCCTACATCGTATAGCAACCTTATGGCATGGCCATAATGACTATTATTGTATAGCGTGTTCCTATATGTTGCCGTGGGCTGTCAAGTGGTACCGTTTAGCTGTGATCCTGTTTCATATAGTTTACGTCACGCATGGTCGTAAAATGGCAAATACCGCCCGCTTCGCATGCGGAAAATATTGAAGAAAGCCTCTTATTGCATATTTATCGCCCTTTCTTTCGGCTCGTCAAAACATATTTCACGTAATGAGTACGTAAACATATTTGGCAATTAGCGACCTTATTATATTGAAATAAGGGCTACTTATTGTCATTTTTGTACATGAAACAGTGGTCCAACGACGCTTTGGATTGGCGTGTGAATGTCGTTATCTTTAGAATATCACTAGCCGTTTAATGTCATACACCTTTAAGCTTTACTACGTGGTTGGTGGTTAACTAGCCGGGGTTTCAGGCGAATATATCAATGAGGTGACAGATGAGTGACAATTACAATTCTATATCAATATCGAAGGGACACGAAAAGTCTCCAACATCTCCGCACTTCTAACAAATTCTCAAGTTACTGAAGGATCTGTATCACGCTTGAAATAATTCCGGACTCGTCATGAGTCCGTATGGTAATCGCTAATAATTAGGCAGGCCATAAACTTGATTGCCTTTTGTTGTATAAAAAAAACCGACCTTCATATTTCTGACTTCGTCTTCGACGTTGTCTTCGTCACCAACAGCTTGTCGCATTGATGATATAGCTACATTATACGTTCATTGTCATTTTTAGTCAGCGTAGTTAACACAACGAATAGTGATTAATCTACCCTCTTCTTTCTAATTCGCACAGTTCGAACGAGAGAGGAATCACTGTGTCGCGTGAGATACGAAGTTGTGATAGCTCACCATTACCTCTAGTGTCTAGCCTCGTAAGGCCCAATGTACATTTTAATGTACAAAATCAAATCGAAATTTCAAACTTTAACAAAATTAATGAAGGTTCCAAATTCAAAATCACAAAAATCTGTTTGGGTCTTAGGAGGCTAGTATAACTTGTTTCATAACAAAACACAAACGAACGCATTTGCGTTTAGTCTCATTTTGTAAGTCAACGCGAGCAGCGCCTCTGGTGGCCTTAGGTGGTAACTATTTTTTGCCATATATAAAAAATATAAGAATAAACGCTAACGTTCGTTTGTGTTTTGTTTCGAAAATACTTATACTAGAGGTACAGATATGACAGGATCCTTCGCCAGTTAACCGCCAGCTTCTGCCATTGGCGCTAATTGTCCTCTTTAATACTTCCGACGCACCTAGGTTAACGAGAGTTGGACGGCGGGTAGGCTTAAATACATCTTGCTTCTTTTATGGGCATTTTCAGTTTCCAGTGTGCCGTTAATTATTTTTGTAATTAAAAAATTACCCGATATCGTTTTACCGGCACTGAATGCATAACTTTAACTGGTCCTAACCCAACACAATACTGAATTTATGTCACACCTGGCCATAAATAGGCAATTGGCGCTATAGTGGTAATATTCTAATATGTCCGAAAAACCATAAAACGATTATCGTTAGCACTTCAAAACGAAAGGAAGTATGAAAAAAGATTAACCGCATAAATAGCTACATTGCGTTTTAAATGATAAGGTTCAAGTTGTAGTGACTTGCTCCGACCACCAACTGTTTTATTGCCAAGTCACTACAACTTGAACCTTATCATCTAGAACGGAAGGTAAGCTATTTGTGAGGATAATCTTTTTTCATACTTTCTTTCGTTTTGAAGTGTTAACGCTAAGCGTTTTATGGCTTTTCGGACATATTAGAAAATTAACTCTATACACGCGTGGAAAATCCCACTTGCTGACCAGGGGGAGATATAAAATTTTGTACTTACCTCGAGCGGTAATAAAGAAAGGCTCAAATCACATATTTATCGGCGATCTGAGACATTATTTTTTTTACTGTCCTTGGTAAATAATGAATGTACTATTAAAGAAGCAATGTGCTATTACGCTGACTCGCTGTTATAAAACGTACTCGCTTAGTGTAGTTACGCCGTATTCATATAATGTTAGCCGATTAAGTTTCACAGTGCTGGACAATAAAACATAGATTTTTTTTACTTTACAATGTCACTTAAAATTACTCATTGTTTACGTAGTTTTTCGTTTCACTACAGAACGATGTTTTAGTAAAAATAACAGAAAAGTATCCTATTTGCCACGGTGACAGAAGTAGGATATTAATTACTTATTGAAGTTATAGTGATAATACATTAATATTTCCGTACCGCTTCGATTAAGCGGCATAGTGAATGTTACTTTATAAAACTATACTAAATTAAATAACTACACACTGAACGCATGTTCCCGCGGAAATCTAAGGAAATAAAATAAGTAGTTCAAGGAAGGAAAATATTGTGAGGTAGCCGGTCTAAACTAAGTTATTCAATCAGTTTATATGATGAGATAGCAGATACAGTTGACGTCGATTATATTTATACATATTTCGTCTTATTACAATGGTGTTAGCTGCAAATGTGTAAACATATCTTTGACGTAAACTGTACAGTCGTTGAAATGAAAACGCGTGCCATTTTCGCTCTTGTAACGATTAAAATATGGGATAAAATGGTACGCGTTTACGTTTCCTTTACTGTACTATAGATGGCATAGTTAACTGACCATCAGTGGGCCTTATCTCGTTGCAATAAAGTTGTCGATAGTAAAATAATTATATTCTAATGATCCGCATTGTAAAAGTTAATCGGCTATAGTATAGGGTCTTATGAAGAGATTTTGTATCGCCGAATTGTGTATTTTTCATACGGATGAATTGAAGTCAAATCTTTGTATGTAAGTGTTATAGGTATATTTGTAACAGTTGTCGTAATTGGAAGGGACGCGGGACGTATTATGAGATTTCGTATGAATTGAGTGGGAATTGCTATTCAAGTCAGTTTTCAGTGTGGCATTCCAATACAATATAAATATTATTTATTGCTCCCCAAATAAAATAAACTAAATAAAACAGCAATTAAATCGCACATAAACAAAAGGCAGTCTTATCGCTAACAAGCGATCTCTTCCACACAACTTTTGGGCAGTGGAAACGATGCTAGAAAATGTTAACTAGCAATATTGCTAAATAAAATTTCTAAAGCAATAGTGCTTATTTCTTACGAAATCTCCATTCGTACGCGAAATTGCACATGGTCACAAAAACACAATTGCAACTTGGAAACCGTCTTAGATGTATTCTAAATATGCTAGCGGAATCAAAATGGGTACAAAAACGTTTAGAAAATTCTTTAAAACTTTGTGATCCAATCAGGGAGTATCCCTTTAGAGGTTTATTAGAAATTTAAAAGTTCTTGCTGAATAAAGTCAAGTATTCAGAGTAACGGTCATTCTTTAGAACTAACTTGCAAATTTGTACCTTAACCGCATGAATTTAAAGTCCATTTTTAAAGATAATGACCGGTAACACTGAATTCGTATGGTCTTAGCTAGTCAGCCCGCCAATGTTGGCCAAACGTTGGTTCAAAATGTGCATTAGTGTGATATAACGGCTAAGTATCGTGATCAAACCGTGCGTTAACCCCTTTGCTAGTCGATTATGAATCTTATTCCGATGCGAATTAAATTTATTTTTAACTATCTCTACGTTAGGATATACAATTTTGATCTTTTCCAACTTGAATTTGCTTGGGATACATATTTATAGCAAAATATTAGAACAAAGACACTAGCGCCATCTAGTTCATGTATGTCCTGACAAAGTAACATAGAAAATAATAGTTTCCAATTGGTGCGCTTTCAAAATTGTATAAAATATAGAAAAAAATTGTAATTTATAGCGAAACTCGGAAAGGTTCATAGTGATTAGTTTGAACATCGAGAATGCTTTAGCATAAGATTTGTATGAATGTGTAAATGATGTTTAAAAAAATATTTAATAAAAAAAAACCATTACATTAATTATAATATTTGTATAGTGAGGCTTCCTCTAGAGCTTTATGGGTGTGGTTTTGTAAGTATACGGAAAATTGAACATACTCACTATAGCATTAAGGGTTTAAACTGTTTAAATTTGCAGCCTACTTATTTTTGAAATTTATTTACATATCACTAGACTACTGTTTATTATGAGGTTGGCACCACTGCGTTTTGCTTAGCTTTTCACCCCGAACGGTATAAAATAAAATCTAAATCAGTGTTGCCAACTTTAACAATGGCAGATTCAGGTCAATTTCAATGTGTGATGTTGCATTTATACAAATTTGTTCTGCTTTAATTTCTATATTTAAATAGCGGTGCTAGGTATATTGTACAACATTGAGAATTTGTTAACACTTTTTTTTTTGTTTAATGACAAGTTAGTTTCACAAAACTTTTATACAAGCGATATTTATGTTCTTGTCTTAAATTTGAACATTCTAGAACGTCACGTTGTTCCTATTTTCTTTTGTTATGATTTGGTGCTTGTTTTTTTGTTTAATATATAGCTATTGGTTTTGAATTTGCTAGTGGTGCCAAAAATACAAGGTGCCAATGTGAACCTTTAAATATCCCTCCAATTTCATTTTAAAATTATAAACTGACTTCCATTGCTTTTAAAGTTATATTTTTTGTTACCTAGATGGCGACACTGGTATTACAAATGTTTGACACGCTAGCTTGTATTAATCTCGTCAAAAGCGTGTATCTCGTACTCACTTCAAAGCCATAAGAACGATTCAACGGGTCCACTAAAGCCACGCGTGAATAAGATTCGTCGACTGTGGCTCATATATCGATGAACCTAGTAACATAAAAGCAAGGTTGTTGTATTCAAAAGGTACTTAAATACAAAACACAATACAAAGCATTCCCCCCATTTTGAAATATCTATCGTAAATTTTATTAAGCCGTCCGCTACCGGTGCCTGGGATCCGGGCCGGGTAGCAAAAGAATGCTTCGTTTTATTTTTGAAGTGAAAACTTCTTTAACGGCGCTGTGCACTTTTTGTGATGGGGAAAATATGTTAAACTCGCGACAGGGTCACGTGACCGACAGATCGTCAGACCAACTAAGTTGACCCCTCCTAATATCGTAAGATGGACACGTGACCTGTAGAAGATGGATATTGGTCACAGCGCCACCTATGAACAAACAAGTGAAGTTTCTCACAGTGCAGGTTTACCGTGTTAAGTTACAACCGACAGCAGCGTTCTGTATAGTTAGTGCCTTGTATTGTTCGTAGGCGCTGTTATAAAAAATGTATTAAGTGAAGACTTCTTTATCATGTCATTGAGTTTTCACTACTGCCGGCACTCCCGGAGTGCAACCCGTTGTTTTTTTTTTTCGCTGGGAGAGGATGGGTTTACAATTATTCACAAGTGGCACTAGTGGACCCGTTAAAGCGCTCATAATTCTCGTGTAGTTGACTTGGAGTTATTTCGTCACGGCTGAATCTTTTAGTCGCTCTCACGAGTCACTGTAGCGTACGAGCGAGAGGACAGGCTTAGTTATTTATGGCTCAAATGCCACTTAATCCTGGTCCTACTATAGCAATAATAAAATGAATATTATCCAAGAAGTTTAGACACATACTGGAGGTTGCGTGCCGAACATTCGTTTGAAGCTAGAAAATATGGCCTCGAATGACGTCACCGTTATATTGCATCTCTTTCATTCTAAAGATGAATCTAATGAAAGAGATGCAATATAACGGTTACGTCGTTCAAGATCATATTTTCTAGCTTCAAACGACTGTTCGGCACGCAACCTCCAGGATGTATCTAAATTTGATATTATCTCACTAGTATCGCCATCTAGTTTCCATAAGGTTAACTTCATCGCTTAGATTAATAAATGCAATAGAAGATTATCTGCTTGACATTGTCATTCTAATTTCTTAACTATACAGTTAAATCATAGATAAAATAGTGTTTTCATCGGAGTTTTTATAATACTTATTATGTAATCTGCGAATTTATTAAAATGAGATTTGTTTTCTATCTTGAAGTGTATTTTTATAATTACTTGGAGATTCATTTAGATATACAGCATTGAAACTGTATAGTCATATTATATGTTATGAAACTTCGATAAAAACGTCCGTCAATGCGTAAATATGATAAATAATATTATGGTAGAAAGAGAATGCCCCGAAAGATTCAATGCATAAAAACACCTAAAGTAACTCGAACTAGTACCGGCCAATGAAATAACTAAATAAAGTACGGAAAAATCTGAACAATAGGCATGATGACTAAAAAAAAAATATTACTTCAATAGTAAGAAGACATAAAACTATGCCAAATAGTGAAAATCCTATTCAAATATCTCAAAAAATAACGAAGCAACAACGGTTAGAATGTTCGTAGTAAGAGAGAGAAAGTGCTACTCGACCGTGACGTCACCTTTGAGTAGCGCCATAGTAAATGACAATCGTTCAATACAAAGGTGCGTTTTGCGGAAAAGCGACAGAAAATACCCACTTTTAAAACTTTGAAGACTTATAATTACGTAATTATTTATTTTTTTGAATTACTTTTTTTGCCATTTGATTGAGAATTTGAGTCATTATGTAGAAAATTTGGATTTATTGATTTTCTTTTATAGTGTCATCATCCCTATTCTCGTAAACTGTTGTTGTACAATTTCCCAATACACTCACTTTTCTACGTTTTGCATCATATTTAGTTTGAGGGGATTTTTCTTACTTATTACCATTAGCAAATACTATTAATCATTATTACGCAAAACAAGTGAGTTTGTAAGTTTCCTGTGAGGTTGTGGAGCGAAGTAGCGGCGTAAGTAGCGTAGCGTAATAAACGAAAGACTGGCTAATGTAACGATGTAGGTTCGAATTTGAGGTTGCCTATAGTCTGTGGCCTTTGAAATGTGGCGACATCTATGAATATGTAAGCGAATTACTTTAATAATGAAATTACGTAGCGACATCTAGTTAATCTATAGTAAATTATTAGTCGAATGAAAACCTTAATTGACTAAGTAACATTTCCTACTGACAGTCCGGGAGCTATTTGAACTTATTTCGGATTCAGAGGGCCTACCGCGAATCGAAAATGAAATATATGTGCCTCTCTGTAGCACTTGCGTATTGGAGCGACAGAAAGACAGAGTGAGAGATACTTGGTTTTCGGTTCCCGGAAGGTAGGCCCCCAGGTGAAATAGTTCGGATTTCGATGTTCAAATTACAGGCCCTGTGCAAATGGAGAATGTGAATAGGTCTGCAAAATCACTTGAAAGTTGGTTACGGTAAAGCTTTGATTTTACAGGCATTTAAAGTGAGTCCCGCTAACCGCGTGTGACGTCATTTTGCAACGCTAGTCTAGTACGGAAGCGCGCGAACGGAGTGAGTGAGTGTTGCACTGTGACGTCACGAGGGCGGGTCGTCGCGCGTCACTTTAAAATTCAATATCTTGGAAAGTAATGGACGTAAATTCTTTCACATATATTTTTTATTTTCAACAGAGAATACAGAAACATGGAATTCTAAATTAGTTAACATTCTCCATTGTTATACTAAGATTGTTCAACTGCTCAAGTGCTCACAGATTGTAAAACCAAACTCGTATCTCGTATTTTGGTTTGTAAACTGTCGATTGTAGTCTTGTGTGGCGACATCTGTTGATCAGTTTACGAGTAGGAGGCAATAATATTTAAAAAAATGTTTATTTAGCAGATGAAGACTATTCAGATGGGTGGTTAAATCATTTTTGTATGTTTTTTTTTTCAAAGGTCACAGACAATAGAGCACCAACGGGAGGCAGGTCTCTAGCGAGTAAAGTGTCATGTCCTTGTAAATAAACGCTTCTAGCTATAAACTATATTTAAATGATTATATTGTATTCAATAATGTACCTACCATAATGTAAGCCGATGTTTAACCCAGCCCATAATCTATGCTGTTTTGCTTTTTTATTTTAGTCTATGGCTGAATTTGAAATTCGAATTCCAACTGACGAAATTCCGGGACATAATACGAAACTTTACAAGGTAATGGAGTGAATGAAAAAGAAGTTTTGTCCAATTGTAATGTATAAAGGAGGCCACTCATAAAATGAAAGATATATCATTAATTTTGTTCATTCCATTGGCGTCGTTTCTAGAATATTTTACCTAAAAACATCAACAATATTCGTGGATTCAGAATATCGTACCGACCGTCAAGTCCATAATTCGGCGGAGTAAACTGGCAGATGAGATGTTGCCAGGAGTAGATAGAAAAAAAATAGTGACGGTATATATCGATAAGTATAAAGTAACTAACTATACCCTCTTATTCACGAACAAAAATGTGCCAGCATTTTTCGGAATATTAAAATCGATATACTATTCGATAGGAAGTTTTTTAGATCAAGATTTAAGTCCCACTACTTTACTACCTAATTTAATAAATGTAAAAGTTTCTACTTTTCGGCAATTATTGACTCATTAAGCGGAAAAAAGTAAAATAAATATGAGAAATATGAAAAAAATCATAAAATTTACAAATCATTTTCATTTGTCAAATTGAGAACATTTTAGATTTAGAGAAACACTACTAATTTCGATTTTCGATGATCTCGACAAGCACCAAGGGGTACCCGATAAATTGGTCCGTAAGATCCGTACGTCTAGTGAGGCCTTAAATAATATCGATATGAACAGCACTGGCCGTACTGTGGCTACATTTGTGCATTTTGACTTGTCAAACAACTCCGCCGAATGGTGGACCAGACCTTAGGTCATACATAATGTTAATTTTGAATGTTGGAATTCGAATCTCATTTCTGGCCCGTATTTCACCAACTTGACAATGGTCACCTTACAATGAAAATTCGGTTTACATTACCGGGCCGGTAAGTATCGAACTATCGACCATCTTTACGCGATGACTCGGAAGTGTACCTACTTTGAATTGTCATTGTCAGTTGACAATTGCCAAGTTGATGAAATAGGGGCCTGGTCTTACAGAATGATAGTCTGTAGACTGTATTTTTCAACAGACGCTATTTATTTTGTTAAGTTTTTACATTATTCTGAGCTACTATGAAAAAGTCATGTCTCATGTCATGTGAGATCATGAAAAAAAATTGACAATCTGACATATCACAGACTAGCAGTGTCATTTGAATTTAATAACGAAATGCTCAGAAAATGTTCAATTATATTCCGATTTAAATGATTTGTAAACAATACTCTCATAAGTAAAAGATTTTTTCACGTACTCTAAAATTTTATTTTAGAAAGCATTGAGAAACATCTTGTTGACAGTGTTAATCGAATTCAGCACAAAGTAAAATGGACACATCTAAAAATGTAATTGAAAAGCATTTTTTTTTGTATATAATTGTAATCGGATGTTTGTTTTATCCAAAGAGGATTGTGTTCATTTCTAGAAATGTCTTTTAATGAGTTAATTGTATTATAATAATTATTTATTCATCCAGTTCTGCATTTTTCTGCGCAGATGCATATTAGTTATTTTATTGTATTTTTATGCTCAAATGACGTTTAGCCTGTTCGATTCGAACGATCGAGTGATGTTTGCATACTATTCTAAAATGAAAATGTCAATAAAATGGTATTTTAAAAAGTATAGTGGTTCTGTTTTATTTTACAATGGCGCCCCGCACCTATAAATTGGCAGGGAGGTATAGTGCGCGCCATCTACGACGACGCGCCCCTCCACAGCGAATCTCATACTAATCTGTGCGCAGTTGTACGGCATGGGGCTGTGGAGGGGCGCGCCTTCGTGGATGGCGCGCACTATAGACTAAAACTCTTTGAACGCCATTCTTCATGTACGGCAGTGACACCTCATTTTCCATAAGACATTGAATATGGACTTTACCGTAAAGCACGAAGGTGACTTTTACAACGTAGGTACGTCATACCATCTATAGTTTGTGTCATCCACGACGCGCCCCTCCACAGAGAATGTCTTAATCTATGCGCAATTATACGGATTGAGCTGTGGAGGGGCGCGCCTTCGTGGATGTTACTCACTTGGCGCACTATACAGAATGGATTTTCTTTTTGGGTCAGTGAGGGCAGCTACCAGATTCCGTGTAGCTACGCGAAAATGGTCTTTAATTGTCTTGAATATTTATTTGGACATGCCGGTATTAACTTAAAATTATTTAAATAGTCCGATATTACATGAAACTGTCAGTAGATTTTGAATCTTTTTACTAAGACGGTAAAGTCGCCTTTTGAATAGCTTAATTTGATGCATCTTGAAGACCTTCCCTCATCGATTTAATATACCCTAGATACACTATCACCTACAAATTCAAGAAGAAAAAGTGTCCAGCCGTCATTGCGAGTGTGTGCGTGTCGGAGATACACTACACAAACATAAGTCAATTGGGATGAATTTCTTTTTTTTCGATATTCAGCCTTATGTGTCAAGCATACGATTGTATTTTAAATAGAGTGTTTGGCGGTTATAACCTTACAGATTGCACGGTACAATTGTGGAAAATTTCTAAAAAACACCGAATTATTTTAAAAGATTGTACACCGTAAGTCCAAGACAGTTAAGTTCAATTTTGTCTACGATAATTTTCCACTAATTTTTGGACTGACAACACTGGACTTAGGGATGAAATTGGAACAGAGTCCGGATGGAGTCGAAAATGTTTTTTTGTTTTATTTTTTTAACAGGTACTGCACCGGTGTTGTTGGTTCTTTTTACAAGCTTTTATTTAACTTCCAATTAACGTATGTATGTTTGTAACTATGTTCGGGTGTAATCTTGCAGCTCAATTTAGAAGCAGATATCTTCAACCGATTGAGCTGAAATTTTGTATACACGTTTAATTTGGATGACAGTATAATATTATGGTACCATCGAGCTGATCTGATGATGGAGACACGAGGTGGCCATAGCAACTCCTAAACTACACAACTCGTCATGTTCGGGCTCTTTGAAATGAAACGGTCTCTATGAGTAGTTGATGTGATGACTGTGAAAAAAAAAGTAAGTACAGTCGGCAATAATAAACTTAAAGCAATAATATTTTTTTGACATTATAATCATCATCATCATTCTATATACGTCCCACTGCGGGGCACAGGCCTCCTCTCATAAATGAGGGGGATTGGGCAGTGGTAATTTTTTGACATTATTATATATGTATTTTTTTTTTTAAATACCTTATATTTGTTTTTTACTTTAGAACTCAGCGTTAATGAACCGATTTGGAAAATTATTTTGTTGATTGATTGAAAGCTTACATACCATAATACCTTCTAATGATGGGAGCCATGAGGAATTGAGGGAACTCTTCAAAAATACAAGGGAAACATTTAGCGATTATAGTATTTTCGGTAAAAAATCGAGCATTCAGAACTAGCATTTGGTGAACAGGAGCTGATGACGAAGACCATGGATGGTTATTCAAAACTCCTAGTGTTTCATGGGTGGCTGAAGCGATGGACAGGCTGATTTAAATGGTTCCGCTGTACTGCTAAATTACCAATGACCTGATCTGGTATTTGAGGCCGGAAGGTAGGCAACGGAAATCCGCAATAAAATAGTATAGCTTAGGAGTGTTTGAGCTTCCTACCTACATTCTTCAAAAAGAAGCGTAAATTCTATGAGCTACTAGTTATTGCCCGCGACTTCGTCCGCGTGGAACTCGTTCATCGCGATAGAATTTAAGTATTTAATTTACTACCTTAATACTTGTTTAACTTAATACTTGTTTACTTATACTTTAATATGTACTTGTCCATTTTGATTAAAAATATGTCTCAGTCTGCGACTCCATTCATTCGAAATTTTACTATAGGCCGATTCCACAATATTCCGTTTCGTTTCGATATACAGCTATTTAAACGCGGGGGAAAGAGACAGTAGCGTTGCTAGGCGTCTGCCTGTTATTTTCAAATTCTTTAAATAATATTTGTTATAAGCGTAATACAATTATATATTTATCAAAATATGTATCTTTAAAGAAATACTCATCGAAAATACGAAATTTCATGCGTTTTTAAAGTCGTTAAGGTGTTGTTTTTGAATTTTTTTACGGAGCACTTCGGCATGTTGACAAGACGGTGGCTAGCGCGCAACTCCGAGCGCACGAGTGCTTACAAGGCATTTAAGCACTCTTGAGCGCGGACGTTTTTGACAGGCGGATAGTGTATCTAGGGTATATTAAATCGATGCCTTCCCTCGATTTCAAATTAATGAAAATTGGCGTTGTCAGATTTTGAAAAAAACATACAGGGTGCTAGAAAATCAAAACAAAAAGAAACATTAATTTGAAATCGAGGGAAGGTCTTCTAAGACCATTTTCGCATGGATGTCCAATAAAATCTTTAGGGACATTATTTACAGTTTGTTTCAAAATAAAATAACGAATTATTACATCTCGTTTATTTCTAATCGTCACTAAAAAAAATTAGTCAACCATATTAATTCGGTGATAATTTGTTTTTTAAACTATACAATAACGATAGCTAGTATGAACTAGATATATACAAACTTGTAAAAACTTATCCTAAAATAGTATTAACTAAGGTTTCACTTTGGCAAACGACCTTAAGAGTTTAACTTATTTCAAATAAATTATTATATAAAATACAGCAGACATCCTTCTTACACTCATAATAACCTAACCTTCCATATATAACTACTTACCTATTTATATTTTCAATCTTGTTGAATTTAGAATGCACAATACGTTTTATTTTTATATGATTGAACTTATTCCTTAATAAACTCGCTATTTCAAGATCAGTCCTGGTTAATAATGCTTACAATATATTTTTTGTTTTACCTCTTTATACATTTTTTTTTACCTTCTCTACACAGCTAAAGAACTCCAGAATCCATAAACCATTTTGGAGCGCTAGAAGAATAGTTTTACCATCGCGACTTATCCTTTAAAGTTTAAATAATACCTCCCAACTTTTTCTGTGCCAAAAAAGATGGGCTACAATTACAAAACCGGCCAAGTGCGAGTCGGACTCTATAAAAATGGCAAAAAAATCATGCTTTGTTCTATGGGAGCCCCCTTAAATATTTATTTTGTTCTGTTTTTCAGTATTTGTTGTTATACCCACTGAGGTAATACTAATAGAGCAGACATCTCAACTTGATTTCTTGTCGCATGAGTTAGGGTCAAGTGACACAAGTGCACTCAGTCTGTGCCAGACGGCTGTGATAGTTGGACGGATGACGTTAAAAAAGCGTGCGGGTAAATATGCCTACCTGTGTACTGGAGCACAGCGTAAACCATTCAGGAAAATCAAATAAAAGTCAAGGAGTGACTACTCAGTAGTAATATTACTGGATATTCCTTAAATTCGCCTATAAAAATATTTGTTGTATTAATTTTAAGTCATGCCGACGCGTCATGTGGCCGCCATGAAATCATAGAGTAACGAAAGTACGGGACAGTTGTTAGACGGGACAATTGAGACGTGAAATGTTAATAGAGATTATGAAATGAAATATTGTGCTGCAGTTTAAAATATTTCATATTATTATATCTACACCAATGCCATAAAACCTCTATAATGATTTTGAAGAAAGTTTATGATTAATAGTGGTATAAAAGTATGAAATGCACATAATTTGGCGTAAAAAATATGCTTTTATTGTAAAATCCACACTGCTGTTTTAAATGCTTTTCATTATGCACCATTACAAAAATAACTATTAATTTTCCCATTGTACATACGTCGTGAATCACTATAAGGTAGGTAGGATAAACTGTATGTCGCACTGTTGCGCGCTCATTCTTTAATCAAGTCTGACAACGTCTTGTGTTTGAAATGTCTGTTCTAGTGTAACATATATTTCAATGGTTATACCGGCAACAGAAATACATCATCTGTGAAAATTTCAACTGTGTAACTGTGATAGTTTTTGAGATACAGCCTGGTGACAGACGGACAGCGGAGCCTAAGGCGACTTCCTGACTTGGCGGGGCGGGATCGATATGTGACATTTTCTTCTTTGACGTAAACTTACTAACGTCGTAAAGATTCTCACTTGACATAATACTGTCAGTATTACGTTTGCGCAGTAGTAATATCATGCGCAGAAGCGGAGCAGTACCGCCTTCGCATCGTCCCGCTACCGCGCATCACGCGCCAGTCAGGAAGCACTCATTTAAATGTAGGGGCGTAGTAAAAAATGGTACCGCGTCGACTGACAACTGACACTGACATTTGACACTTTTCTCATATCGTACTGCCTCCAAACCGACAAATCAGGAAGTCGCCTTAGTTATATAGGGTCCCGTTTTACCCTGTGGGTTACGGAACCCTAAAAATCGATTTCCGAATGTTCACCTCTATCGCACTTGTTTTTTTACGAGTGAAAGGGAGATAAACGAACATATATGACCTAAAATCTTGTTTAACGCATAATAGACGACATGATAAACCATCTATCACTTTCTGATACCACTCGGTAGAAAGTGATGGGAGCTATTGTCGTATAATACAGGGTCAGGTATTCTTGGTAGCCTCTCTGAACTTAATAATACAATTAGTTTCAAAATAATCACATATTTTACCTGGGATCGTATTGCCGAAAATCGGCGCACGGAAGAGTAAAAACCGTTTTGAGTTGTGCAAAATTTGGAATACCTTTTCTGTGCCGTGTGAATTAAACACATTTTTTCGATCTCTTAATCAAAAGTACCTATGGCGTTCTTTACGCTCTGTAACCATATGGCAAGGTGTGCTCATCCATTTCTTCCTGTTCGGGCACAAAATAGTGCAATTCGTATGCAGGCGACAGTTCTACCGTAATATTATCGCAATTCGGGTCATAAGGCTTGTTGCTGAAAGAAAATGCCTCCCTTTGGCTTGCCTGCGCTCCGTTGTACAATCGCTTGAACATGGCACTAGAGGAAGCCAGAACCTTTCCGCTCTCCGAACCATGCACTATACTAGTGTTAAATAGCACCGGAAAGTCAGCCTTGAATCGTTCGTGATTTTGATTAACCAAATCCACGAAACTATTAACGCCTTCCTTCCGCTGACCGTAGTCATATTCCTCCGATTTCACTGGCTTCCCATGGCCGGGTATCTCAGACGTCGGTCCGTACGGACCGTTCTTGTCGTAATCTGTATCCTTTATTACAGATTCTAGAAAATCCTTGTAATGCCGAATAGAGAAGCTTCCGCCGTCAGTAACACCCACTGGTCTATATTCGACGTGTTGGACTGCAGGGGGAATGTTCTCAATCGGAGCCCGATTTCGGCCGTCTGTGACAATGTTCTCAATCGGGGCCCGATTTCGGCCGTCTGTGACATATTTCTCGGTCAGGGAAGTTTCTCGATTTTTCTCAGTTCTATTTTCAATTGGCTCATATTGAGGTGAGACGTACCCGTAAAAAGGAAATTTGTAATCTTTGTTACGTTGGTTATTGGCACTGACAGTAGCTTTGGGTCGCGGAGGGAAATACTGCACAGTAGGTTGCCTGTCGGGAAAATATTGTCTCGTAGTGGGTTGTGTGTTGTCTAACATTTTTTGTGTCACCGGCCATTGGACTCTTGGACGCGGTGTAGACTTTAGGATGTCGATATTAGGGAATGTCATATAGTCCGCGTAATCATCTTTGCCTCCGTAATCGTGATTCGGTTTACGAGTCTTAGGCTTTACAGGAATTTCTGTGACAGTTCCTTTTGTTGCGCTTTCTTTAGTTGTAGTTGGATGTGTAGATGTCGTCAAAGAAATGTCAAAAGCACCGCTAGATTTTTCCTTCGACGAATGCATATCACCTGAGCTGTTTTCTTCATAGTCACCATACTCAGTATTCCCAAATTTGTCAATCTTCTTCTTCCTTGACTTTCGCTTCTCTGCTATTTTCTCCAGCCTATCTCTTAACTCAACTTTCTCCAGCACTTTTTCTGTTTCCGGTAAATTGCTCATCACGGTTTCCGTTTTGTTCTTCAAAACTTCTGTGAATGCCTTGGATGAGTTTTTCCCTTTGAAGACTATTCCTAGTGAACTGAGACTTTCGTTTCTCCAGCTATTGTCATCTGGGTCTCGCATAAAAGGCTTCGAAGGTTGAACTTCAATCTTCTTAAGCGGTTTATAGTTTGGGCTAACTGTATAAAGATTATTCTTTTTATCATTACTTATAGGCCTGACTGTCAGATCTTCAGCTGTTTGTTGGTTAGCAATTTGGTCTACGTGCCCGCTAGGCGAAGGAGTTATTTCATTGAGTTCATCATGCACTTTATGATTTTTCTTTGTAGTGTAGTATGGCAAATAGACATCTAACCGGGCTTCTTTTAAAAATTCTTCTTTCCTCGCGTCTTCTACCTGAAATTAAATATTTATAATTAGTAAATATTGTACTGCTTGATTGATACCATATCTTTTGTTCCTGCATTGTATATTATATTCTACATTCACCACCACGCTAGGTTTAATAAGCCGAGGTATTGTACAGGACGGACCAAAAGTCAGTTCATATTTAAAATGTCATTATGAATAATTTAACAAATGCACTGTATAAAAACGTTTATTTACAATAAAAGAGGATTTTATTTTTTAATAGTAACATTATCTAATTGTAGCTCTTTCCTATCCTCCGATGCAACTTGGATCGGAAATTTCGCATCAGTGCGCGTAGTGTTATGGGGAATACCTTGCATTTCGTCGCCATTCTTTTTTATTAATTTTCGATGGAGCTTGGGTTGCTGATATAAATTTTACTTTTGATATATCCCCAAAGATAAAAATCTATTGGGGATAAAGCTGGGCTTCGAGATGGCCAGATTATGTTACCTCTTTTGGAAGTCACTTTTTCTCGTAAAATTCCCCGGACGGCGTCAGTTTGATGTAGCCCTTAAAGTTTTGAAGTCCAGGAAAAAAAAATCTGCACATAACGCATTGCATTTGCAGTTTATATCAGACGATGTGACTTTATCTCCTTGAAAGCCCAGTTAACCTTGAACAGACGCTCAAACATGATCTACGTTTTCAGGGGCATGTGAAGTCCTTAGCCGGCGGGATCATGGCACATTTAATGTCAAACCCTTCGTTTCGAACTTCTAAATCCATTTTTTATTATACGAACAGACGGTGCAATACTATCATCATGCATATTGTAATGATAACAAAATTTTCTCTTCTCCTCGGTTGCAGAAACGTGGTTTGGATAATATTCGCGTACACAAAATACACGTTGTTCTCCATTGAATGACGCCATGGAACTAAATGCTTAATGACCGCTCTTTCATTTGACATACCCACCATTCCGCCTCCCGCTCAAATAGACGTAGTAGCTAATTCAAATGTGAACTTACTTATGGACCACCCTGTATATAAACTTAATAATTGTTATTCAATCAAAATGTTAAGCTTATTTTTTATCGTGTGTTTTTTTTTATTATGCTTACCATTTGGCTGTGAGACGTCATGTTTTGAATATCTTCGTTTTCATCATGCGAGTCCATCTCGTATGGTGCATTCACACCTTCTATTTCAATTTCGTTGCCAGCTAATGATGCATTTGCAGTTGTCGTTATCACAGAGTTGATTAATGGCTTTGTATGGTCTAAATATCCTGCTCGCATTGAAACCATCTCTGTAGGATTGATTTCTGTTGTTTTTGATTCTTCTTTCGTTCCATTTTCGATCGATTGTATAGCACCCTTTGGCGTATCTGCAATGTTTAGTAAATCGGTTGTTGGTATTGAATTCGTTGTAACCATGAGATGGCCCTTCAACTCTTGCAACGATAGTATATCCGGCGCCAAATCGAACGCCTTTTCGAGGCTAACTCGAGTTTCAGTCGTATGAGCGTTAACCGAGTCCCTAACCCGTTCAGGGTTCAATGGAAGCACTGTTTTTTCGCTAATATTAACAGTTTTCCTTTCAATGTTTATATACTTTTTCCACGTGGGCGTCGTTTCAACACTGCCCGTACTTGTTTCTGTTGTGAAGTCTACCGAGTTAGTGTGTTCTGTTAATGTTGTTCCATTATTAGGCGTTTCGGTAGTAGCATTATGTTTAAAAAAAATCGTATTTTCTAAGTTTTTTGTATTTGTTGCTACATTACCCGATTCATCAACGTAATTATCAGTGACGCCAGGTGAAGTAAAAAACTTAGTGGTTTCCTCTTGAGTTATCGACGTGGATGTGGTATTATATACACGTGCAGGGTCCTGAATAGGGACTCTTACTTCTTCAATGTTAGACGAACTACCCGTAATCTCTTCTGTATGTGTTGCATTAGTCTCATTCGGAATGACAGTAGTTTCTAACTTATAGTCACTTATAGTCTCTTCTTTCATCATTCCTTTATTATCAATTGTGTTTTCTGTAGTCATTATCAGTGGCATCGCAATAGCGATAGGCGCAACATGGTACTCGTCATCATCATCGGCAATATCTCTTTTCAGCTCGTGTCTCACCTCGGAGGCACCGCTCTCTTCTGCAGTCAAATCGCGAGGCCTCACGTACTCGTAGCGGAGTGTGAAGCCGTGTGTCTGGTCGAGTATCGCTAGCACGATTGCTAACGATATCGCTTGTAACCTGTAAGAAAACAAATGTTGTTCAGTTAGCTGCAGATATCAGGGTTAGTGCTGTGGAATTACCTACAAGATAAACCTTAATGGGTATTTCTTAGAGCGTTTCAACTTCGGTGGTCGTATTATTTACGATGTCCTTAGGTTTTTGCGGTCCATTTTGAAAAGGATGATAGTCCGCCCTGCCTGCTATAGTACGGACTGATATGGTCTTCCGCTCTGCTGTGATGTCTTCAATAATCTACCACCGAAGTCACAGCGGTTTAAAACGCTCTGAGAAATGCCTTGATGCGACCTTTATATTTATAACAATTATATGGATGTCAGGTCATCATCAACTGTTAAGGACAGTTGGTTATGCCCTAACGCTCGTTCGAAAAGTTACGCAATTTCCCTGCTGACTATTTGCCGGAGACCGCAAGTATAGGATCTACTACTAGCCTAGACTGCATGTCGATTGAGCAACCGGTCTTCAGTCTCCTGCCTTTTGATAATATATTACGCTGTATTACTTCACAAATGATCGAATCGGCTCACAATAATCGACTGTTATTAAACAATTCATTATATAGTCAGTCACACGTAAGACACGTGTTGATAAAATATTGCAAAGGTTTTCACTACGGCCATTGTTTTTGCCCTTTCTGTTTATGTATTAACAAATCACAATACAGAAAGGGAAAAACAAAAAATATTCGTTAATAATGTCGGATGACGACATACTCCGATCTTCATTGAAGCTTTTTTTTCCACCGAATCTGAGGCGTCAATGGAATAGAGCTACTGGGAGTTGGGAGTTGTCGCCGGTTCACTAATCCTAGACTAGCTGAGAAGAGCCCGGGAGCTCTGGTAACCTTAAGGCCACCAGGAACACAACATGACAACACCACATACTTGGAGTTCCGGTTCACTCTTGAACCTCTGGTTGAAAATTAAACCAAGTTTTCTCATCATATATCGGCGACAAGACATGACGAAGCAATTGCTCGCAACATACCACGCAATTGATATGCAAGTCGCGACTCCTTATTAAATCACTTGCAATAGTGCGTTATGGCGCTTCACTTTCGTTAACGAATACTTAACAAGGTCGCTAACGTTTAAGTTTTTGATATTACACATACATAATCAAACCTAATTAAGTACTTATTGTTGTCAAATTAGAATTACACTCACGAGCAAAAATAATGCATAAACTTTGTATGGAACTTCTTCTTAATTCTTTGTATTTTGAGTAACCACAAACGCAAGACAAAGAGCGATTTTACTCCTGTCTTCTCTAAAAACTCCCGCAGAAACCAATGTGGTCCACAATACTGTAACCTTTCGAAACCCGTCATGTACAGGGAGGTTGGTAATTGTCAAATCTACGGGCGAGTCGATTTGAGATTACTCTTGAGAACAACTAACTAATACACGTGGCTTTAAAGTGATATCAGGCGATAGTTCTCTCTTAGGGTTTTATGATCTATCTTAGGCTGGAAACAGTGCTCTACTGATGTTCAGCGCGTAAAAGAAAAACACAACCACACTTCTAGACCACACCTCCACGCGTCGACCCCACAGAGGTTAAATCATTCAACCACAATTAAAACCGTGAGAATACTATTCTATCTATACTAAAAATAACTTAAACACAATCGACATTGGAACATTTGGGACGTGCGAAGAGATGCAATGATTACAAACAATGCCTAACCCTGACGTAATGATTATTTAATAGTCATTGTTATATATACAGCTTTTGTTTACCCCCGTGTCTAATCATCTTCAGCCTTAGCCATTTTATCCTTGCCGTGGCAAAAGGATGTCTTAATTGTGGAATTGACAATTTTCACGGATACAAGTGAAAGAACCGGTCTTACTGCATTGTGATTTCCTTTTGTAATAATATAATGTAATACTTATTCCGCTTGAATTAAGTAATGTCTGTGTGGTCCAGGCAACCTCTTTGGCGATTGTAGGTTAAGAGGCTGTCAAGACCTAATTTTGTTGAAATTGATGTTATTAAAGCAGTTTTTTAAGAAAAACTATTTGTTCTAGCACATCAAAAAAGAAATGTTAATATTAATCATATTTCAAAGACCGTGTACGGACTCGATATATAATTGGACGAAATCGGCTCGATAGAAAATAATTGCAAAGATTGGTCTTAAAATCATCATTAAACGGTTCTATGTCTTTATTTTTATTACGTATGGGTCTGCAATTAATAACATGAAGTCAACATATTCATACCTAAACCGCCAACAAGTCATATTTCACAAATAATCCACACTTTTTTATTTCAATATTTTTATAGTATTTATTTGCTATTCTACGCGCAGAGCTTCCGTTAAGAGCGGGATGGTTAATTGGAAACTCACGCGTGTTAGAGCAGGACATTTTTTAGGTCTTGCTTAAACTGACAGGGCAGGCTTCGGGGCACGGGGAATCTGTACATACAACCTGTATTTTATAGTTAGGTACTGTACCAAGATCTTATTGATTCTGTTCAGATTTCCTCACTCCTCAGGGATCACTCATTTATATCTCATCATCATCATCATCTTCAGCCCGTAATCGCTCACTGCTGAGCATACGCCTCTGTTCTTGCACGCCAATTGTCCCGGGGTCCCTTGCTAGGCTATAGTCTCATCCAGGAGTGACCCGCGATCTTTTTAATGGCGTCAACCTATCGTGCTGGTGGACCGACGTTTCTTTTGCCACCAATGTGTTAACATTTTGATCAACCTGCGATCACTCTGCCTGGCAATATATGCCCAACTCCACTTGAGATTTGGAATGACTTCTCCGACGTCACGCATTTTAGTGCGACGGCGGATCTCAACATTTCTCACTCGGTCATGCCTCTCTGTGTATATTTCGGCTTCATGACTCTCTGTGTATATCTAGGGGAGCAGTATAAAGCTGTACTGACTCGTTCGACTGATAGTTGACAGTTTTTCGTATATACCTGCTCCGCAACAACGAATCAAGAAATCGCTGTTAGTTTTCACTAACATAAGTTGTAATATATGTGTGTACAATACATCAATAAAAGCGGTATTTCGCCAGTTCCGTTTTACAGTGAAATCAATTAATCATTCTTAATATGTTTAATTAAGTACTTAAGTATATTTAACAACTGGTATAAGTAATTGATAATTAATATTTTCCTTTTCCGAAGTCAATAAACTAGAGGCTCCGTGAGCTGCAGACCACGCAAGTATTATAAAGATCCCAACCCCCCATGGCTGCCATTTTCAAGAATTTGCAAAATCTGACTGGGCAAAAAAATCCAAACAATTATCAAACGCCCAGTACTAATGGTTGCAGCCATAGCGTTATAAACGACAGGATAAGTTGGTAAGTAATATGTCACTAACTATTTTTTTAAATTAAAAATGGTATTTTTCTTGCCCAGCATCTCTGCAAAGATGAGGCCGACGATGAAAAACTAACCCAGAAGATGCCTATTTACTCGGGCCTTAAAAAGTCTAAGTAAAAGTACCTATTGAGTGGTATCAGAAAAACACCAATGCTTTATCTTGTCTTCCATTCCATCACGCGATAAACGTGCATGACCATCATGTAAACCCCATTTCACGAGAATCGGTTGTGAAATCATTAAATGCGACTTATAGAGGAGAAGGAACATTTTTTGGCAAAGCTGAAACGGAGATGCTTCGCTCGCTCGGTTTATATTTCTTTTTACACGACTACCCAAAAAAAAAAGTGTAATGTTTTTATTTAATTTAATTTCAATTAATGTGGTCAAGCGCAAACCTATTTAGCATAAAAAAATATTCAGGTCATTAACATTGTGATGCCTATTGATTTAAAAAAAATTATTAGGATTGTATTGATTGATCTATTTTGCTATGAACTCAGTCAAAAGTGTAAGAGAGAGCACAAACTCCAATAATAATATAATCTCAATACGTTAGGAGTGCGTGTAAAATTGATTCCTATTTATTTATATAAAACGCGTAATTTGTGCTTCGCTATGTACTATTGAACCAACTGAATCGTGACCCACCGTGGAACCTTGTCACAGAAAATGACATAGTGACATCGTACTGCCTGACAAGGAACATCATTATGACACTTTCTGTGACAAGGTTCCACGGTGGGTCACAATTCAGTTGGTTCGATAGTACTTATAAAATACTCTCTCGTCGCATCACGCATGCGTTAAGAAACACTTAATCATGATGCTCGATTTATTAGCACGATGGCCATATATATGTTTACAATTTCGCACCTTATTCCTGGTGCATAAGGTGGAATACAAGTTCTTTGGTCTTACAACATTATAGTTGAATCAATGATAAAGATTCAATTACGAGAAGAAAGAGCATATCAGTAACTATCGTGAATTAACTGTATTTGTTAAATACGAAGGTTTTTAACTTTTTGGGTACAGTTAAAATAGCATTGTGTACATGCAGAATCCAATTTGATCTAAGTACCTATCAGAAAAATTGGTTATGTTAGGTTAGAACTGCGACCCTTTTATAAAAAAATGTTTTCAGTGAAACAAAAATTCTGCGAAACATTACATCTGTGAAACATCTGGGGGCCGATTTTTGAGTGTCGAACGCTCTACCTTTCACTCGACATCTGTCAAAACATCATAGTTTTTGACAGATCTCGAGTGAAAATTCGAGCGTTCGACACTCATAAATCGGCCCCCTGTATTCGGAACAAAGTGCAACCCATTTTAGCATAGTAGCACATCGGAAACGCCAAAAACGTATATAATACAAATATATTTGTAAATAAGATTTAAGGCATTAACTTTTAAGTAGTTATTTCCTATGTGTATTTATAGACATTATTTCCGTTAGCCAATCATTTTTACGATAGATGTAGCTATTCGTAAAGATCCCACTTCCCTTATGGGATCATTATTTTTGTTATAGAACCTAAAGTCAATCAAGAAAACTAAATAAAAACTGAAAAGTAAACTATCTGATGCAATTATAAATGATAGTTATAATTACATTACCGTCTTGAAATCCGTTACTTATTCAAAGCATAACTCACCTTACTCAATATCCTCACTTATTTTCTATTGAGTCATTAATACATGCAAATTTATTTCGTCTACTGATAGTATCGGATTGCTGCGAAAATAATTTCGTCAATCATATTTAATATCATCCTTTCAAAAAGATTATAATATATTTCTAAGTGAATGCCAATTTTATATTACACCGACCTTGATCTGTTTTGGAATTTCATCTGAATTTGTAACATTTAACGATCTCGAATCTCACGATCGATTCAATTGTTTTCAATCGATTGTTGTGGATCCTATTTTGTTATTTTGTCGGTCTAAATGTAGAGACGTCAAGCATTAGTATCTATTTATCTATACTAGTGGCTCTGTGAGCTGTAGACCTCGTGAGTGTTTTTTTTATTTCCAAAACTATGTTAGATATCGAACCTGTAGAGCAGGGGTCGGCAACCTTTTTGCACCCACGGGCCACATAGTAGCTAAAAAAATCTTCGCGGGCCGCAGATGATAATAATGATCACTGTCTGTTGATATCAACTCGAAACAAATTGGTACGCCGTACGCGACAGTAACGTAGTAAAAATTCGCACCCCTTTTTACGTGAAAAACGAGAAAGACGAAAAAACCGACTTTTCACAGATAAACCAGCTAGTTTCCTTACCAAACCCAGATAATTCGCATTTCAACCGCATCGTAATTTCGCGATATAGAATAGCAGATATAGAAACTTTAAGGGGGGGACGGGTCATTAAGTCATAACACACCTAGATGAAAACGCGAGCGCGAAATTTTTCGAACACTGATGCAAATGCGGCAAATACTTCATACGCATCAAGTCATAATAACACATCTAGATGAAAATGCGAGCGTAGCGAGCGCGAAATTTTTCGAACATTATGATGCAGGTGCGGAAACTACTTCATACGCATCAAGTTATGTAGATGTAAACGCGAGCGCGAAATTTTTCGAACACTGATTCAAACGCGGCAAATACTTTATACGCATCAAGTCATAACAAATCTCGTTGAAAACGCGAGCGTAGCGAGCGCGAAATTTTGCGATCATTATTATGCAGGTCTGGAAAATACTTCATACGCATCAAGTCATGTAGTCGCAAACGCGAGCGCAGCGAGCGCGAAATTTTTTGAACATTATGATGCAGGTGCGGAAACTACTTCATACACATCAAGTTATGTAGATGTAAACGCGAGCGCGAAATTTTTCGAACACTGATTCAAACGCGGCAAATACTTCATACGCATCAAGTCATAACAAATCTCGTTGAAAACGCGAGCGTAGCGAGCGCGAAATTTTGCGAACATTATTATGCAGGTCTGGAAAATACTTCATACGCATCAAGTCATGTAGACGCAAACGCGAGCGCAGCGAGCGCGAAATTTTTTGAACATTAAGATGCAGGTGTGGAAAATACTTCATACTGTCTAACGCAAACGCGGCGAGCGCGAAATTTTTGAAAAAAAATTTAGATAGATTTAACTGTAAAATATACTTACAAACACATATCTCGTCCTGACCAACTGTGAAAATATTCGTGTTTGGCGATACAGACGCTTTCACGTATGTTAAGAATTTCAAATTTTACCTTTACAAACAATAAAGCCAGGGAGGCTCGCGGGCCGCACGGAAGGGGCTCGCGGGCCGCCTGTTGCCGACCGCCGCTGTAGAGGAGGACAAACCATAGATTTTTTTTTAGATTACTCGACAAAAATATTCTATGTAATCAAAGAACGTGCTCACAATACTTCACGAGAATCTGTTGTGAAATGCGACCCTTAGAGGTGAACATATCGAAATTCGGCCGCAGAAACACAAAATAATTGATAAAAAAATTGTTTTTTTAAATTTTGTAAAAGTGACTCGATAAAAAAATGCTATAGAATTACCGCACCTGCTCACAAAATTTCACGAAAATCGGTTGATAAATGCGACCTGTAGAGGAGAACAAACCAATGAATAAAATAAAAAAAATTAAATTTACAAACATTTACTTGCCCAAAAAATTCTATGTAATCATAAAACCTGCTCACAAAACTTCACGAGAATCGGTTGAGAAATGCGACCTATAGAGGGAAAAACGGCCGCAGAAAAATACGAAATCATTGATACAAAGTTTGTTTTTTCGAATTTCAAAAAAGTGACTCGACAAAAAAATTCTATATAGTTACCAAACCTGCTCGCAAAATTTCACGAAAATCGGTTGATAAATGCGACCTGTAGAGGAGATCAGCCAACGACGTAAAAAAAAAATTTAAAAAATTTACAAAAATTTACTCTACAAATAAATTATATGTAGTCATGGAACCTGCTCACAAAATTTCACGAGAATCGGTTAAGAAATGCGACCTGTAGAGGAAAAAACGACCGCAGAAAAACACGAAATCATTGATACAATGTTTGTTTTTTTGAATTTCCAAAAAGTGACTCGACAAAAAAATTCTATATAGTTACCGAACCTGCTCACAAAATTTCACGAAAATCGGTTGATAAATGCGACCTGTAGAGGAGGACATACAAAAATCCGGCCGGACATACGAAAGCATTTTTGTCGAAGCTAAAACAGAGACCTCGTTTTACTCGGTCAATAAGTATGTATATCGTCACTTAGTACCCATAAGTAGTACAAGCTTTGCTTAGTTTGGGACTAGGATTTGTGTAAGATTGTCCACAAATATATTTTTTTTTTTTTTTTTATTAGCTTCAGATGTTGATTCTCATCATACTTAGTTATGTAAATTATGTTCCTTACCGTATTCTTCCACTGATTAGGTACGCCCTCCCCTTATTTCATCGAAAAACTTGTCATAAATTGTATTTTTCTATCAATTTTATTTGACACTTTCGACCCATTTTTGCCATATATTTTTGGGGAAAAATGACTGGCTGTCGAGTTTCTTTTGGCATATCTTCTCGACAGTGGTGTTTTGCGATAAGCTAATAGACAGGTAGATTTTGACTCGTAAAAGTGACATGCATTGTGGCCTATTTTTTTTTTTTAATTACTACGACGGTGGCAAACAAGCGTACGGTCCACCTGATGGTAAGCGGACAACGCAGCCTATAGACGCTCGCAACTCCAAAAGAGTTTCGTGCGCGTTGCCGACCCTATATAAAATTTGAGGATTCACTGCACTATTTGCGGAATAAATGAATTATTTCATTACTAAGCCATTAAAAACTAACGGACTAATGTTGGATTAAGCTTTATCTTAATACAGTCGAAAGTAGGCACTAAAAATAATGGCATTTTCAGAAAATGGTAGACTAAGCCGTAACGAAACCGCGATATCATTGCATAATGGGCTTCTGTTTTTGTGCCAATCGTTACAGTATGGATATGAATGTGCATGAATCTGGGGTCTGTCACTGGGTTCCGTAGCTATATTAATTTAAACTATACTGAACAGTAAGAAGTTAACAGAGCATAATCATTTATTGTGGTCAGGTCATATCAAGTTATAATCGGAATAGCAGAATCAAGGTCAGGGCATATGGATTATTAAAATATCGTTATTATGACTCCCTACTCTCTAGGTATCTAGTAATTAAAATGAAAATGATGCGATAAAAGAAAACCTAACGAGTTTATATAGTAGTTAATGGAAAATACATTGTTTGGCTTTGTTAGTGTGTATCTAAATGTCGGAAGATCATGCGCTGGCAATCGCGCCAGCACTACGCTGAGATTTTAATTGGTTCGGTTAAATAATTGGTTCTAAATTATATTCAGAAAAGTACAATCTAGAACAGCCATTCACACATAAAGTCATAATCACCATAATATCATACATAATGTGTACGCAAATTGCGGATATTGTGCATAATACAGTTTCATGCAACATTTACTATGCTTTAAATTAGGTGTAACGAATCAGATAAGCATAATATTACTGTGTCTCTTTTTTGACCAACCTTAAATAAACAAAAATAAGAAAGTTTTCGTTTCACTTTTGCATGGCTGATAGTTCAAGTGGAGTACTTTTATCTCACGAGCGCGGGTAAGTCATGGTTGTGAGTTGAGCTATAAGTACATGCACATTTTCTACGTGTGCGTCAGACTCCCGCGACCTTTACCAGGTCATCAGTCCACCTTGTGTAATCGAGTCACTGAGAGTTTTGTCGCTGGTTCTTTTACTGACTAACCCTAAATGGATGGATTGACCAACTGGCCGCATGTGAGTTTGTCGTGCTGCGCACTATTACTGCGCTTACGCATTGAGCCGTAAAGTTCATTGCATTCCTGATGTCGCTCCAGTTAAGTCGATTGATGAATCGATGTGCACTTTATAGTACTTGAGTAAAACTCATGATAATTTAGTATAGACCTTATTAGATCCCACGTGGGGATGATAATATAATTATATCCACCCTCCTTTTTTACGTGGGCTAAACCTGCGATCCAAGTGCCAAGATTTTTTTGTTTTCTTTTTCCTGTCTTGGTCTGCTTTGCAACCAGTAACAGCTTTCCTTCGAGATTAGAGACAATCTTAGCAATTACGGGATCTGTTTTCAATCTAATGATAATGATACGGACCTTGGGATACTTGGACTGCTCGTTTACCTGGAAGTCTTGGGACTACTGGCGTAGGCACATGTTTTTAAGCGTGTAGAACGACATTTCAAATAACGCGCCAGAGTCAGCATAAATGTCAGACCGAGTCAGATTCAGGTCAAAAACGAAAATAATAATCTACAAGAATGACATATTAGAACTAAAAACCAGTATTTTGTGATCTTTGCAATTCTGTCGATATCGATTTCCGCAACTTCCTCCCCTTGAACTTTTTATGCAATCGAAGCGATCAAGGCTAAAGAAAAAAAACAGAGATGTGAAGTAGAAGCGTGGTGCGTACTATCCCATCACGTGCCATTACATTCGAAATAATCGGAACAATCCAAATCTGGAGAAAAAGAACGCAAATGGAGTGGATTAGTTGAGTGGCGCGTAGTATATTACCTATCTAATTAGTAATTACATTCGAAATTATAGAAACAATCCAAATCTGAAGATAAAGAATATAGAGATGAAGTAATCGAACCGTGGTGCGTAATATTACGTCTATCCCATTACATAATCGTAGGTCAACGCAGTAAATATCAGGTGTTGCACTTGGCAGGCGATTGATTTATAACCTTCCTCGAGTCCAGGTAGTGATTAAAATTCTTATTTTATGGTATTTGTATTAATAGACAATACTTACTCTTATGAAATTTGCATTTTACTGATATTAAAACAAATATCTCATGCCAGTTTGGACTTTGATAAATGAACCGGTTTAATATTACTTAAATTATTCGTGTTTACTTCGCTATTTCTTCATACAACGGACTAGTTTCCTATTATACATAGGTATGTATTGGATACCTCCCTTTTTGCTTCGTCGAAACCAGATGAAAAAGCAAAATCGGGAAACTCCAACGGAAGAATTTAGTGAATTTAAAAACATCATTCCGCCCAAAGGATATCTATCGTTTACTTTTTATCAACATTTACCAATTTAAACCTGCATTAAGTAGGTAATTACGTTGATTAAGGTTTACTGGACTATTGCATTGATATCTACAGTATTTCCTGAACATATCCTGTCTTGTAATAAGGTTAATTAGTGTTCGATAACATGCGATTTTTGACGTTTGGGGATTACGAGTTCACTTGCATGCCGTTCGGGCTTACAATTGCAGATTACAGTTTATTTCTAGTTTTCTGTAATTTAATTGTCAATCCGGTTAGTCCGGTGGTTACGCTGATTTTCCCCATGCAACTCTCCAACCTTGACTCCTGTCGCTTGATTGGTCCAGGCCTAAACCCTGTATGGTTGCCCAATTCCCGTGAAATGTAAGTTTACATCATAGATTCTTATATTTGGGTCACAAAACACTATAAAAAACAAGTCATCCCTCCTGTGGTCAATAGTTAACGACTTATGGGCATGTAGGTAAGTTTGTTACACGGATTTATTTATGGAGACACTGCTAATGCGGTTTTATGTATATAAGTAAGCACTATATTGTACACAAAACAGGTTAAAACAATATATGTCACATGAGATTAAAGTACAAAGGCGAACTTATCCCTATGAGGAATCTCTTCCAGCTAACCTTTGAGGACGAGACCGATCCAAAATTAAGCTTTATAGCCCTTAACTTTTGATATATCTAGTAGGAATGACGCGAACCTAAATCTGTTTCTGAACTATTTATCCTGGAATGTAGGTATGTATGTACTCGCATAGTCATGTAGGTAGTCTGTTGAAATTTATATTTAATTTTTACTATCTCCATTGATATTTTCTGCAAGGGTATAGCTGCCTATACTCAATCCGGTCACTTATTCGAGATCAACAATGAAATGATAATTATGGAGACATGCTTAGTTATGGAGTGAAAACGGCTTCCTTTTTGCATCGTATCTATTTCGTTAACCAGAGACATTATCACCGGAACCGCACATTTCTTCACAAAATAAGATAAATTATGTACTTATTTGAATATTAATTACGCTCTAGTATCTTTCGGAACCACGCTAATTACCCGTATTTGCATTTGACGATTCAACGTGAAAACAACTCACGCTTTGCCAAATCTCTAAGACGCTAAGACCTTTTGAACACCACATAAACTTATTTCTAATATGCATTTAAAGCAATAGTGCAAAAACACCTTAAGTTTGTAAAAATACGTACTAAAGAAACTTAACTATTTCGCTTAGATTACCCACTGTGACGTCTAGAATTTTACTAAGTAGTTTAATTATGTGTGAATGTTAACTACTTTCGTATCTCCGTCAATGACCTTGTTTCATAGGAAACGGTTTTCAGTCGACTAATCAAAATGTATGAAGAAGCAGTTTTTTTTTCGCCCGTACAAGGTAGGTCCTCCATAGTAAAAGTGGTTCGGAATCATGTATCATAACATAAGCAACTCATAATTAATGTGAAACCAATTTAGATCAAATTAGCACCAAAACGCAAGCTGGTTCACAGAAAATACACTCAAGAGCAAAAATAACGGGTACACTTTCAATAGTTTCAATGGAAGTTCACAAAGTTTATGCATTATTTTACCGATCTTAAGAGCGTATTCGCTGGAAACGCCGTGTTTCCGCGTTTTACCACGTATTCATTACAGAAAATCTCAAAAACGGTATAGTTTTTTGTAACACTGTTTACAGACCCGTGAAGAACAACTTATCGACTACGGGAGCTACAGTCAAAACATTTTTTACAAACATTTATTAAAGAAACTCGAGCACTTTTCTCACACTCGATTTCGAAATATTCGAAACCATGTCGTCATTTAAACCTGTTTATTCTGTAACCAAATGAAACTAAAATATGTAATACATACAGTTAGATGCACCGAAAGACGGTCTCTTTCGCCTACTGTCTGAAAATACACAATTTAAAATTTGGTTTAACTAAAAGAGCCACGGAAAACTCCATATTTTTGGCAAATTTCGCTGCATCATATTGTCACTTTAAAGCTAATAAAAAGGTTTTTAACTATGCTATTAGGGTAAAATAACTTCTATTCTACGATATTAAATAATAAAAAGTAACAAATAGGATATAAAAATATTAATTTTAATCGATTTAAAACAGACCTTTTTCTCATAGACTCGCTTGCTGTGACTCAGTACCGGCCCAGCGGCCATCGGAGGAGGACGTATATATCGTTTTTTTGTGGCTCTTCACAAAGCTACCGTAATTACTCTCAGGAAACCAATAAAACATGTGACCTCCGATTAGGCGTATTTATTAAGAACGACACAGTCAGATTATACTGGGGACTAATCGTGATCTAAATTGAGACAAGTTATGAATGGTACGCAACCGTCAATTGATTGTCGACTAACAACTTTGATACTTGGTTGATTTCATATATTTATTATTGTATTTGGACTAGAGTTTTTTGAAGAATAATGCTTTATTTTGATAAGCAATTATGTATGAATATAGCCAGCTACCAGAACTAGTGGTACAACCTGGAAAGTAGCAATAGCAACTAGAAGTTAATAAAAGTATAATAACTATAATATGTAGTGACTCATGGTAAATACAAATACAAAGTACAAATACAAATGCGTTTAATTTTCATACATATGAAACAATGTTTTTATAAACATGGTATATTATTGTGTATAATATCCCTTTTAATACATGGTATTAATAGCAAATCTGGCGCAAATGAACAATGCTAGCTTGAAATTGAAATATGTGCTTGGAAATTCTTTTTTAACCTGGCTGTGCCCATTAAAGCGATAGGAGTGCGCTGTTTGAGGGTGTCCTGGGGAAAGAGCAGAGGAAATCTCCGATACTACCACGCGGGCGGCTTAAACATAGAAATACTCTGAGAGTTTGCGCTCCAGTGAGCTTGGTTGAGCGGTTTCAACCGAATCTGAAGTGTGGCTTGGAGAAACATAGTGTAGACCGGGAATGAGTTACCATTACAAATACAGATAGTTAAAGAACCGGCCAAGTCATTGTCGAAATACGCACATTTAGGACCACGCAATCACGAATTAGAAAATTCAGATAAAATATGTCGACGAGTATCCGTACTTGGGCCAATAAGCTTCTTTCAGCCAAAGACAGGACAAGGAAGTTGAAAGACGGATCCAAAATGCTTGGAAGAGCTATTGGGCTTTGAAAGATTTACTGAAGGGAGGCCTTCCGGTAGCTCTGTAGCGGAGGCTCGTCGACATGTGCATTCTGCCTGTTCTAACCTACGGTGCACAAACATGGTCACTCACCGAGACCAAATTGAAGGTTTACCAACGGGAAATAGAGTGCAGCATGCTGGGAGTCAAACTGATCGACCGTGTTCGGAACTCTGTGCTGCGCTTCAAAACTGGTATTGCAGATGTTAGAGCTGGAGGATGTTGGAGCAAGACTGCCAGGCTGCAATGGAACTGGGCCGGCCACGTCTGCCGTATGCATCCACGGAGGTGGGCAAAATTAGCAACAGAGTGGGTTTCGCAATATGCTCGGAGACGACGTGGCAAGCCGAGGCAGAGGTGGCGGGATAACCTAGACACATTTCTAAACGACTGGCCCGAAACAGCTCAAAGCCGGAACGAGTGGAAGTCGAGGGGAGAGGCCTTTGCCCAATAGTGGGACACCTTTATAGGCTTAGGAAAACAAAGTAAACATTTCATCGCCAAATTTCAGGTTTATATGTGATTTATGTCCACAAAAATCACCTTTTTCCTTTGATGTAATTTTTAACTTCCTATTCTTCATATAACTACTTCTTTTATTTTAATATACGATGTTTATCTACACAATAACGGTAGTTTTATCCGTGGACTTTCACGGCACTTAAGTCGAGGGTCTTATGTTTAGATTAAAGTTTCTCCGAATTGAAATCATCATCATCATCAGCCTATCTACGTCCCACAGCTGGGCACTGGCCACCTTTCATAGATGAGAGGGATTGGGCAGTAGTCCCCACGCTGGCCCAGAGCGGGTTGGGGACTTCAAATACAACTTTGAATTTCTTCGCGGATGTATGCAGGTTTCCTCACGATGTTTTCCTTCACCGAAAAGCTAACGGTAAATATCAAATGATATTCCGTGCTCAAATTCCGTAAAAATCTCATTGGTACGAGCTGGGATTCGAACCCACGACCGCCGCTTGACAGCCGCATGCTTGAACCACTGGGCTACCGTAACTTGAACTAATAAATTGCTTGAAATTATAAAGCCGAATTGAAATACACACACAAGGGGCTTCTGCGGATGCTCTAAGGAAGCGTCCTTTTATATATTTGCTCCTGTTACTGGCTACACCTTGAATATCATTTCCGATTGCAGTTCTCTTGCTAACGGCAAGCATGCACTCGCGTAGGCATAACTTGGTAGCCAGGGTTACACACCTACCACTACTGACAGATCGATCAAAACGCTCGATGACATCATTATCCCCAATGGCGAGAACCTTGTAAAGGGCCGAGAAGGACATAGTTAGCAAGACTAAGATAGCCTTTCCACCAGAGCTATGCTATGCAGCTATGCTGCGAGGATGTTATAGTTTTCCGTTTAAACCAATGCTATGTTATGTGAACATATGATTGGTGGATATCAACGCATTCATAGCAATGACACAACTTTGATGGAAAGGCACCCTAAAACTTGAAAGCCGCCGCCATGTTCTTCACGTTGTCTCTTGAAAAGATTCGATCAAGACGCCTCAAGACACTCTCGTTAGATAGCTGGTCAAATACGAAGTATTGATGAATCATAGGTATAAGTAGGTAGGTACGAGAATATACTTATTTCATTGACTTGTATTTTCCTTCAATATTACAAAACGCATGTGGATGATTTTCCCACTAATTTATCTTCAACTGATTATATTTTCACATTCAATAGTAAGTCTGATACAAAAAAGATAATAATATGAATGTAGTTGTATATCCCTAAACACAACATTTTCGCTGCAAAAGTATCAAGGCTCATACACACACTATACGGCAACTTGCTACAGCATACGAAGATACATGACAGATATCATTGTATACCTTATTGCACTATATAAGGGTTTAAATTTAAATGAAAAGTTATGTGCGATAGTGTTGTTACGAACACATTGGAACGCACCGTGTACAGTGCTCGTTTGTGTGCAGCGAAAAACGTCAAAAAATACCTAGATTTGACTTGTGCCCGGCAACGAAAGCACTCTTAAACTACCGTCTAACTAATTGACCTACAAAAATCCGAAGTAGATATGAAGTTTCTTATATCAAGTAACAAAAACTGGATCCAACTGTCAAATAAGACAATTTGGGATTAAAGCTGCACCAAAATATTGACTTGGTTATTTTTAAACTGTGACAATTATTAAAAGCATAATTAAGTACGAGTAAGTACCTTAAAAGCATTTCCGATAGGCACTTATCTTTTCTCCGATTGCTTGTAACACTGACTTCACCTCCAAACTAACTGACACAACTTCAAAGATATTCGTCCGAATGTACTTAAAGTCGGTGCAATACTGAACTGAAATGCAACACCATTGTGGTTGTGTGGTTAGGAAATGTTCGGATGCCGACTAGGTTCCACACCCAGGTTCCGTTAATAGGTGTACATCCTGCCTATGTAACCCTAAACAATGTAGGCACTGTCTTTCAATCTAGAGGTCACGGGTACGAACCCTGGCTCGTACCAGAGGTACATAGGTAACTATGTACGTACTCGTAATATCTCCCGACCGACACCTCAGATTCGGTTGAATCTGCTCAACCACTCACTGGAGCGCAAACTCTTAGGGAATATCAGTGTTTAAACCACCCGCGTGGTCGTGTCGTGTTTCCCTCGGATTTTCCCCAGGCCACTCTCCAACCGCACACTTCTATCGCTTCATTGGGCCCGGCCTAGGTACAAAGCCACAGTCAGGTTCCAAAACAAACACGTAATATCATTTGACATTAACGTTTGTACTTTGTTTCGCAGACAGAAGGAATCACCCGGAACGGGGGTCCAAACCCCACTCCCTTAAACGGCGCCCCTCATCAGAAAAAAAGGTTTCGGCCTCATAACACCAACGCGTAGTGAAAAAAAAGTTTCTATGAAATGAAAATTCTGCGAAACAATACATTCTATGAAACAATTCTCGCGACGAAAAAGACAAACCAATAATATTCTTTTGTCATGTGCCCGGAGATCTGCGATCGGGAGATTAACGAATTAACTGTGGTTTTTCTGTGAAGGAAAACACCGTATTCTAACTTTCTTTGGCCACATATCGCGGCGGGGCGACGACAACCGAGCGTCTCGTAATGCAGGGTAGGGTTTAGGGCACAAGAGCGGGTGGCAGATCGCCTATGCGATGGACTGACCAAATTAGGGCCGCGTTAGACGCACCCTTGCATTTGTGCACTAGGAAAGCGGCCTTGAGAGACGATTGACAGATTGTCAAGCTTGCCACTAAACCAACATGACGACCACGACCACTCTGCCAAGAGTGAAGCGAGTAAGAAAAAGATTATAGGTACTCGTACGCAGCTAAAGACAATAAAGAGTTTGAGTTAACAGGCTTCCGTAAACATAGACGAAAAAAATTTGCAATGTTGCATCATGTACACGATAAATCGATACAAATTAGCTGATATCCTATTGTAGCAATTAACATTGTAAAGGATACTGACAAATTGGTTTTTCGCACGTTAAAAAACAATAAATCAGCTTCAAGGAAACTTGGCTTTTTGAACATCAGGGGGTTTCTCTCCATGTTAGGATTTCCCGGTTGGAGGGAATATTAAATATTTTTTGGCGCAATTAATAGCATGCATGCCTACGTAAATAAATATTTGGCGACAATCTTACACAAATCAACCTAGATAAGCGACGATATACATACTTATATAGATAAATAAATACTTAAATACATAGAAAACATTCAAGACCCAAGAACAAATATTCGTGCTCATCCCACAAATAAATGCCCCGGCCGGGATTCGAACCCGGGACCTCCCAGCTTCGTAGGCAGGGTCACTCACTACCAACTAAGCTAAAGCGGTCGTCAAAAATAAACTTATAAGAAAGGTAGGGCATGGGCACAGTGGAACATCATCTTGCTCGCTTGCATCTGATTGTGGCCTTATATATTTGGCCGGCCCGAGTAAAGCGATAGTGAGTAAGCGGTTGGAGAGTGACCTAGGGGAAATCCAGGGGAACCTCCTACACTCCACTCTCGCCCTTGATATTCAACATTTTTATTGAAGCTGCCATTAAAAAGATTTTGGAGTCAGAAAAGGGAGGGATTAAAATTAATGGGGAAAAATATTATTTCATAAGATTTGCTGATGACATTGCTGCTTTAGCCGAAAACTCAACACATTTAGAGCAACTTGTAGTGGAAATGGACAAAATATTTAGTGAATTTGGACTCAAAATAAACACACAGAAAACAAAAACAATAGTCACGTCAAAAAGTCATAAAGTCGTAAGCCCTATACGCGTAAAAGATACAACCATAGAACAGGTCGATAGATTTAAATATTTAGGCAGCATAATAACCTGTGACTCCAGATGTACCCAAGATATCACCACCCGAATAGCTATGGCCAAGAAAGCATTCAATGCAAAAAAACACATCTTCAGAGCCAAGATTTCTAGAACAGTCAGGAAGCGATTTATTAAGACCTACATTTGGAGCATAGCGTTGTATGGAAGCGAGACGTGGACATTAACTCAGCGAGACAGAGAGAGACTAAGTGCCTTCGAGATGTGGTGCTGGCGGCGAATGGAAGCTATAAGCTGGACTGAAAGAAAAACGAATGAAGAGGTTCTGAATTTGGTAGGAGAGAAAAGGATGCTTTTGAGGACGATCGAGAACAGAAGAGGAAATATGCTGGGGCACCTGATACGACATGACAATTTCATAAAAACTATTATCGAAGGCAAGATAGAGGGGAGGCGAGGCAGGGGAAGACCGCGACGTGCGTTTATGGATCAAGCTAAAGAGAAGGTCAATGTAATGTCGTATCAGGAGCTCAAAGCATTGGCAGAGAACAGAACGGAATGGCGATTACTCCACCGACAAGAGCTAGGCTCTTAAGAGTGCTTTCGTTGCCGGGCACAAGTCAAATCTAGGTATTTTTTGACGTTTTTCGCTGCACACAAACGAGCACTGTACACGGTGCGTTCCAATGTGTTCGTAACAACACTATCGCACATAACTTTTCATTTAAATTTAAACCCTTATATAGTGCAATAAGGTATACAATGATATCTGTCATGTATCTTCGTATGCTGTAGCAAGTTGCCGTATAGTGTGTGTATGAGCCTTGATACTTTTGCAGCGAAAATGTTGTGTTTAGGGATATACAACTACATTCATATTATTATCTTTTTTGTATCAGACTTACTATTGAATGTGAAAATATAATCAGTTGAAGATAAATTAGTGGGAAAATCATCCACATGCGTTTTGTAATATTGAAGGAAAATACAAGTCAATGAAATAAGTATATTCTCGTACCTACCTACTTATACCTATGATTCATCAATACTTCGTATTTGACCAGCTATCTAACGAGAGTGTCTTGAGGCGTCTTGATCGAATCTTTTCAAGAGACAACGTGAAGAACATGGCGGCGGCTTTCAAGTTTTAGGGTGCCTTTCCATCAAAGTTGTGTCATTGCTATGAATGCGTTGATATCCACCAATCATATGTTCACATAACATAGCATTGGTTTAAACGGAAAACTATAACATCCTCGCAGCATAGCTGCATAGCATAGCTCTGGTGGAAAGGCTATCTTAGTCTTGCTAACTATGTCCTTCTCGGCCCTTTACAAGGTTCTCGCCATTGGGGATAATGATGTCATCGAGCGTTTTGATCGATCTGTCAGTAGTGGTAGGTGTGTAACCCTGGCTACCAAGTTATGCCTACGCGAGTGCATGCTTGCCGTTAGCAAGAGAACTGCAATCGGAAATGATATTCAAGGTGTAGCCAGTAACAGGAGCAAATATATAAAAGGACGCTTCCTTAGAGCATCCGCAGAAGCCCCTTGTGTGTGTATTTCAATTCGGCTTTATAATTTCAAGCAATTTATTAGTTCAAGTTACGGTAGCCCAGTGGTTCAAGCATGCGGCTGTCAAGCGGCGGTCGTGGGTTCGAATCCCAGCTCGTACCAATGAGATTTTTACGGAATTTGAGCACGGAATATCATTTGATATTTACCGTTAGCTTTTCGGTGAAGGAAAACATCGTGAGGAAACCTGCATACATCCGCGAAGAAATTCAAAGTTGTATTTGAAGTCCCCAACCCGCTCTGGGCCAGCGTGGGGACTACTGCCCAATCCCTCTCATCTATGAAAGGTGGCCAGTGCCCAGCTGTGGGACGTAGATAGGCTGATGATGATGATGATTTCAATTCGGAGAAACTTTAATCTAAACATAAGACCCTCGACTTAAGTGCCGTGAAAGTCCACGGATAAAACTACCGTTATTGTGTAGATAAACATCGTATATTAAAATAAAAGAAGTAGTTATATGAAGAATAGGAAGTTAAAAATTACATCAAAGGAAAAAGGTGATTTTTGTGGACATAAATCACATATAAACCTGAAATTTGGCGATGAAATGTTTACTTTGTTTTCCTAAGCCTATAAAGGTGTCCCACTATTGGGCAAAGGCCTCTCCCCTCGACTTCCACTCGTTCCGGCTTTGAGCTGTTTCGGGCCAGTCGTTTAGAAATGTGTCTAGGTTATCCCGCCACCTCTGCCTCGGCTTGCCACGTCGTCTCCGAGCATATTGCGAAACCCACTCTGTTGCTAATTTTGCCCACCTCCGTGGATGCATACGGCAGACGTGGCCGGCCCAGTTCCATTGCAGCCTGGCAGTCTTGCTCCAACATCCTCCAGCTCTAACATCTGCAATACCAGTTTTGAAGCGCAGCACAGAGTTCCGAACACGGTCGATCAGTTTGACTCCCAGCATGCTGCACTCTATTTCCCGTTGGTAAACCTTCAATTTGGTCTCGGTGAGTGACCATGTTTGTGCACCGTAGGTTAGAACAGGCAGAATGCACATGTCGACGAGCCTCCGCTACAGAGCTACCGGAAGGCCTCCCTTCAGTAAATCTTTCAAAGCCCAATAGCTCTTCCAAGCATTTTGGATCCGTCTTTCAACTTCCTTGTCCTGTCTTTGGCTGAAAGAAGCTTATTGGCCCAAGTACGGATACTCGTCGACATATTTTATCTGAATTTTCTAATTCGTGATTGCGTGGTCCTAAATGTGCGTATTTCGACAATGACTTGGCCGGTTCTTTAACTATCTGTATTTGTAATGGTAACTCATTCCCGGTCTACACTATGTTTCTCCAAGCCACACTTCAGATTCGGTTGAAACCGCTCAACCAAGCTCACTGGAGCGCAAACTCTCAGAGTATTTCTATGTTTAAGCCGCCCGCGTGGTAGTATCGGAGATTTCCTCTGCTCTTTCCCCAGGACACCCTCAAACAGCGCACTCCTATCGCTTTAATGGGCACAGCCAGGTTAAAAAAGAATTTCCAAGCACATATTTCAATTTCAAGCTAGCATTGTTCATTTGCGCCAGATTTGCTATTAATACCATGTATTAAAAGGGATATTATACACAATAATATACCATGTTTATAAAAACATTGTTTCATATGTATGAAAATTAAACGCATTTGTATTTGTACTTTGTATTTGTATTTACCATGAGTCACTACATATTATAGTTATTATACTTTTATTAACTTCTAGTTGCTATTGCTACTTTCCAGGTTGTACCACTAGTTCTGGTAGCTGGCTATATTCATACATAATTGCTTATCAAAATAAAGCATTATTCTTCAAAAAACTCTAGTCCAAATACAATAATAAATATATGAAATCAACCAAGTATCAAAGTTGTTAGTCGACAATCAATTGACGGTTGCGTACCATTCATAACTTGTCTCAATTTAGATCACGATTAGTCCCCAGTATAATCTGACTGTGTCGTTCTTAATAAATACGCCTAATCGGAGGTCACATGTTTTATTGGTTTCCTGAGAGTAATTACGGTAGCTTTGTGAAGAGCCACAAAAAAACGATATATACGTCCTCCTCCGATGGCCGCTGGGCCGGTACTGAGTCACAGCAAGCGAGTCTATGAGAAAAAGGTCTGTTTTAAATCGATTAAAATTAATATTTTTATATCCTATTTGTTACTTTTTATTATTTAATATCGTAGAATAGAAGTTATTTTACCCTAATAGCATAGTTAAAAACCTTTTTATTAGCTTTAAAGTGACAATATGATGCAGCGAAATTTGCCAAAAATATGGAGTTTTCCGTGGCTCTTTTAGTTAAACCAAATTTTAAATTGTGTATTTTCAGACAGTAGGCGAAAGAGACCGTCTTTCGGTGCATCTAACTGTATGTATTACATATTTTAGTTTCATTTGGTTACAGAATAAACAGGTTTAAATGACGACATGGTTTCGAATATTTCGAAATCGAGTGTGAGAAAAGTGCTCGAGTTTCTTTAATAAATGTTTGTAAAAAATGTTTTGACTGTAGCTCCCGTAGTCGATAAGTTGTTCTTCACGGGTCTGTAAACAGTGTTACAAAAAACTATACCGTTTTTGAGATTTTCTGTAATGAATACGTGGTAAAACGCGGAAACACGGCGTTTCCAGCGAATACGCTCTTAAATATATGATGATGATGATGGCTCCTACACGACCACGCGGGCGGTTTAAACACTGAAATACTGAGATTGCGCTCCAGTGAGATTGGTTGATCGGCTTCAACCGACTCTGAGGTGTCAGTGGAATCGAGCTACTGGGAGTTTTGTCGCCGGTTCACTATACCTAGCCTAGCTGAGAAGAGTCCAGCTAGAAACTCGGCTAGGCCCAACCTGGGTCGGACTGACTCTGCCCGGTATGCGGTGGTACGAGACTAAGTGGCCCAGAAATCAAATTGGTTTACAGTATGTAACGTATAGTATAGCTGGTCGCGAAGGGATCCGGTTACTCAATTTGTCTTTCCGCACGCGACTCCTCATAACAGAATCGGTGACAAATACTCATAACAGTATTGCTGACATAACAAAAGGGTAAAGGCTTCAATGCTTGACACCTCACGTCCAATAGTTGACATCTATTTTGTTCAGTTGGTGGAGTCATTTAATTAGAAATCGTCCTTATTTAGGTCCATCAACAATAAGGAGCCTTTTGATCACAACTGAACCTCATTCACCAATGTTTTCTTAAGTTAAACAACTTAAGAACTTGTGTCAATTTGTGACAAAGGATTTTGATGACATTCGAAACGTCCGACGCATGAACGGTCAATTTAAATTTAGCAATAATAATTTAATTTATTAAAATGGTAAATATTGCATTTCTGCTGATCCATTACAGCACAGGCCAGTTAGGTTTACGGGTGTCTTTCCATCAGGCTGTTGATATCCACCAATGTTCATTGAACTTCACATAGCATAGCACTGGTGGAAACGAAAAGCTATTACATTTTTGCAGCAGGGCATAGCTCTGGTGGAAAGGCTTCCGGCAATCTGAAGAAGAAAACTCCCGAAGAATACTTTTTAGAATATAGTGTTATCACAAATATATTACTCCGATTTTTTTTTAATTTAAGATTAGAATTTTAATAGTCATTTTCGCCTTTAATTCTTCGTTTCCCTAAAACATCAGAGGCTTGTACTAATTTCACTTATTTCAGTAAGGTAATCACGTCTAAAGATGATCTTAAAGATAGCACTCCGCATACTCGTATTTTTCCGTTTCAATATTGTTTTCCTTGAAATCGCTTGACGACAATCGCACGATTTTTCTAATCTCAAAAAAATCGAAGTATATAATGAGTATGTAAAGTACTCACCTAACACGTTGTGTTACCGCGGACATACTCGTATTCGCCAGCCGCCCGGCGCGGCGCTTGCTCGATCACTGAACCGTCGTCGCGCGCGCAACCCCAAGCGATACCATTCTTGTAGCGGAACGTACGTCCTTGTGCTAGGGGATCATTAGGTTGAGAATAGAACCACCGATTCCGGCGTCCTAGGCACAAACTCACAGACCCAGACGACTTAATCACAGCGTCCATAGAAAGATTCAACGCTGCGCTTACGGCGTCCAACTCAGACACGACGTACACAGGCGACTTCCTGACTTGGCGGGGCGGGATCGATATGTGACATTTTCTTCTTTGACGTAAACTTACTGATGTCGCAAACATTCTCACTTGAAATAATACTGTCAGTATTACGTTTGCGCAGTAGTAATATCATGCGCAGAAGCGGAGCAGTACCGCCTTCGCATCGTCCCGCTACCGCGCATCCCGCGCCAGTCAGGAAGCACTCATTTAAATGTAGGGGCGTAGTAAAAAATGGTATCGCGTAGACTGACAGCTGACACTGACATTTGACACTTTTCTCATATCGTACTGCCTCCGCACCGACAAATCAGGAAGTCACCTTAGGCGTTCCCGCCGGCGGGGACATTCACCGCATGACCGCGACAATACAGATACTTAATAGTCCCTATTCGTCCCGGTACCGCCGCATACCGGGTAGAGTCAGTATGACCCAGGTCGGGCCTAATAGCTGAGTTTCGTGCTGGACTCTTCTCAGCTAGGCTAGGTTTAGTGAACCAGCGACTCGATTCCATTGACACCTCAGACTTTTGAAGCCGCTCAACCAATCTCACTGGAGTATTCCAGTCTTTAAACCGCCCGCGTGGTCATGTCGGAGGTTTCCCTGGATTTTCCCCAGCCCTATAAAGCCACAGTCAAGTTCAAAAAATAGAGTAAAAAGCATGTCACCAAAAATACCAAAAAAAACAAGATTAAAATTATACATGTTGATGGTCTTATCGCTAAAAAGCGATTTCTTCCAGACAACCATTGGGTGGTGGAGACAAAAAAAAGTCGACTTCGCACATTTAGTCTTCATTCTTCAATCAAGGTTATAGCTTCGGTTAGGTACGTGCGCTGGATCACATTCAATTTCGATTGGAACAGATGCATGAGCGGCGACCACAATGATGTTATAAAACTCTAAAGAGCAACATTGAATCATTGAAGGAAGTAATTGTATAAATTGATGAATAATATCAAAACTTACAGACATTATTAGGTCATAGAAGTAGGGCAACCGAATAAGTAATAGTACTACGTACAGAAGCCTCACTGTTAACAAATCCCCGCGAGGCAAGCCAAACGTACCTACGCTTGGCCATCTCCTTCTCTTCTATCGCACGCGCATCACTCGCTACATCACTTTCTATCGCATTGAAAGTCACCCGGCGGGGGACCTTTGAGCGGCGCTATGACGTCACGCCAGTGAGTCGCCCCTGGTTGTACTTTGTACTATTACTTATTCTGTGCCCCTGGGTTGCACCAAGCTACGGACAGATAGCGCCCACCGCGCCCACGGCTGTCCTGAAAAACCGGCCAAGTGCGAGTCAGACTCCGCACATTTAGTATTCCGAACCAACCGCAAAATGAAGTTGGTTTGATTTCGCGCCTCGTTTAGCTGTATGTAGTGCTGGCGGCACAGAAGGGCTTTGTATGGAGAATGCTGCAAATGGTGTTAAAAGCATGAAAATCGGTACGATTGATCTTTAGGACATATGAAATAATTTGACCCGTTGAACGAAAAAAAAAAACGAAGTGGAGAGGAGTTATGACGACTTCTTTTTTTGTATGGAATTAAAAAAAAATGATCTGAAACCCATCGTGTGTGGTATCAAACGAAAGGGCTTTCTGAGCCAGTTCTAAAAATATATCACATCATTACATTTAAGTCACATGTCTTAAATTATAACAAAAATAATTTTCAAAACATACCAAGTCTGGACCTGGACTCCTCCTGGTACGATACCGTTGAATATTTTTTTGTAAAATATACCTAATATGGTACCTAATATTATCATATCTAACCTCAAGAAAGCAGACTTGAAAATATTTACATTTAGTATTTTTTTATAATTTTTCATTATTACAAAGTTTGCTTAGCAACATCAACGAAGGAAAATTGGCGGAAATAATTCGTGACTAAGCGAATTTTGCCAGAGTTGTAGGTACAGTCGACCTAAATAACATACTAAAAGGACTGGTCGATGGGGGTAGAACTAAAGGGTGGGAGGGAGGGTGTAATGGTCCCTTTTTTAGTTTTTCGTAAAAAACTCGTAAATGGTGTCTTATAGCAAAAAATGTTTAGACACAGAAACAATCTACATAAAATTTTCTACAAAAAAGGTTATATACACTTTTCCGCTAGGATGCATATTTAATGAGATTTTAAAGGGGGCAATTTAATTATCATTGGCTTCTCATTCCTTTGTTTCATTCCCGAACCCGAACCGGCCGAAATATGCATCTTAGCGAAAAAATTTATAGAACCTTTTTTGCAGAGAATTTTATGTAGATTACTTGTGTCTATAAACATATTTTGCTATTAGACACCATTTACCTACGAGTTTTTTTACTCATTTCACAACATTGAACAACTATTCGTAGTACATTAAATTTAAATCATGTTTTTGCGACTAGTTATACAGTCATATGTAACTAAGCGAAAACTAGATTTATCGACTAAATGTACTTTTTTAGCCGTATGCCGAAAACCCTGTGAACTTTCACTAAGCTATTTGGTTGTTTGTGTAATAAACGCGAATCAAGTGTATGGGTATAGAGCATTTAAAGCCTTATCACACTACCCTATCGACTATTAATTATGCTGTGCGGTAGGGCCCTAACTCGGGGAGGGGAGTTAAACTATCTCGCTCTAATGAGTGAGATGCTTTAACTCCCCTCCCCCAGTTAGGGCCCTACCGATAGGGTTATATATTGGATTATCCAGATACCCAGACAGCTCACGAAGAATACCGTTGTCTGACGTTCGCAACCGATGCCAGAAGGAAGCAACGCGAGAGCGTATGATGGCGAAAAAATCTGGTACTTCGGCCTCGGCAAACATGCTTGATGCGCTGCAGTATCTTGGCAGTTTCATTAGAATGCGGTATGCGGGCGTTCTGCCCGCCTGCTGTGTGCATTGTCGTAAGGGAATGAGAATGAGAATGAGAATGAGAATACATTTATTACCTATTAATGTGTTACATCTTTGGGTTCCCGAAGTGGGATTGTGTCAGCTAACTTATGTCTAAAAGATCTGTGTAAGCTGATGATGTTAAGTTACAGACGGTAGATCAAGATGTAGTGAGAATATTACTATTTAATTCTAAGGGGGCGAGGCGCCGTCGCTCCTTGGGACCAGCGTCTCATGTCTTTATTCGGAGTATACAAGATTTCGCCTATTCTATTATTTTTTAGCAAAGGGTTAAATTCGCCGTGCGCCAGGTACGCGTCCCCGGGAGTATCCAGGTCTTCTATGCCCAGTGCTGCGATTTTGTCCAGCATTTTGTTGTTCAGGTCGGCAGCTCGGAGGTGCCATGCCTCAAGGTCCGATATTTCCCAGAGCGTCTCCGTGTGTAACCGTTTTGGGAACTGGCCAGCATTTTTCAGCGCCATTCTGTACTGTCTTTCGATCTTTTGCAGATTCGTGTTACTGTATCTTGATAGTAGCTGTACCACTCCGTAGTCCATGACAGGAAGAATGCAGGCTTGGATAATGGCCAGTTTAACTTCGAGTTCCGTCTTAGCGTTGAAACCGATTATGGGTCCCAGAGCACCTCTTACTTGTTTCAGTTTCTTGACCACTTTGTCGGTATGTGGCTTCATTTTCAGGGCCTTGTCGAAATAAACTCCTAGATATTTTATTTCTTTTTTGTATACGAACCTCTGGTTTTTAATTTTGACCGTCGGCTTAAATTTTCTCTTCTTCGTGAACATAATACACTCTGTTTTTTCTATGTTACATTTAAGCCCCATCCTATCCCATATCCCATATATCGTAGACGTAAACATTAAAAATAACCGGACCAAGGATTGATCCCTGAGGCACGCCGTGCGGTATGTTCTTTTCTTCTCCAATCGTCGTCCGAAACCTTCCTATAAGCGATCGGTCTTCCAAATAGTTTTCTATTATTTTGATGACATTATTAGGAGCGTTTGAGTTCTGCAATTTTTTTGTTTCGTAAGGGACTCGGTACAATACAAACGCAGAACGCAGAACGCTCTCTGTGTGCGTCTAGGCTTAGTAAACCCAAATTTTCGTAACAGTACCAGTACCCACAAACAAATTTACAATATATCGGTCACATTCCCACATTTTTATCGGTATCGGAACCGATATCGGATGATGTGGACACAGGTTTATACTCTCTGTCATTTCAAGTTGCATCTTTCTCTTGGCTGACACTCTGCGTCACAAACGTCACAAATTTGAATTAAAACGGAACGCGTAAGTCGCGTAACGAAGTTTATTCTGGGTGAATTCACAATTCAGTGGACGCTATTTTAATTAAGAAATCGCTTTCTTCGTTCCATAAGTAAGAAAAATGAGTGAGTTCAAAACACCAGTGAAGACCAAAGCGTCGGAATTGAACGAGAAGATTACGATACCTCCATCTCCTTACTTAAGTCGGCTTGGATATGGCACTGGTAAGTAATATTTTTATTAATTTTAAACTAACGAAGCCTATTGAGCAGTTTTTATTTTACGAATAAAAATAAATGACCGTCTACTTGTTTATTTTGTGTGTGACTATCAATACTTTGTTCCTGACTGATAAATAGCAGACAACATACTCATAAGAGTATATATTTAATTATTTACTTAATAGATGTGTTTACGGAATTGTCTAGGTAACTAGTATTACACATAGGTTCAATTAGTTATGTAGCCAATTACTCTAAACTTATCAAGAATATAGGCAAATACATCAAATGTATAAATTGTTTTCTTTGCCTGGAGTTGAGATCTTAAGCACCTGAAGCTTGTAATCGAAGAATGTTTTCTATTTACAGGTGTAAATGTAATGCAATTAGTCAGATCTCCAAGAGCAGGTCAGATCCGGTCACCATGGGCGCTTAAAATGATCAACAAGCGCGTGAAACCATGCAAAGTATACTCGGAAAGACTACAAGCTGAAGCGGATCTGTTGAAACGCATGTCACACCCGAACATAGTCGGGTTTAGAGCATTCAGCAACGACAAGATATTGTATCTGGGGATGGAAGCATGTGATTTGTCGCTGGGCGATATGATTGAGAACAGGATTGACGATGGAGCGGAGCCGTTTAGTCCGAAGCAGATGTTAAAGGTGGGTTACCTTTGTTTTTCTCAACTTTGTATATTTCAGCCTAATGTTCTGTACTGTGTTTTCGTTTGAGTTGTGCAAGTAAAAGTAGGTATTTGTATTGTATGTTTGACAAAATATAATATTTAATAATTTATTTACTTCTGAATGATTTATACAGGAATACTTAATAACAATAACTATAAATATAATAAAAGAAACTAAACTAATCAAATAAACCGCTCCTCGCTGTTTCCGGTGCAAAGGTGCCCATGAATGACACTGGCAATGTTTCCTCGTTGAATAGCCATTAGCCTATTATATAGCAGCAGCTGTTTAATATTTATGTATGTTTTGTCTTATACAAACAAAACAATGAAGTAGTCAACCTTAGATTTGTTTTTTGTCTAGAGCAATGAAAATGAGTATTGTAATGAAAACATTGACAAATTATTATTTATTTATTTATTTCACAAGAACGGTTATACCAATTACACTCGTGTCTTAAATATATTTACATTTGGTCTTATATTACAAATGAGTCATACACTTGATTCATTCTCACAGTAAGAGAGGCACCTAGTCGCGAGCATAGGTAGGGTGTCTACAAAGATATCCAGTTGTGGTTGAGTGCGTAGGAGTCCGTTGAGAGAGCTGATCATGTCGCACAGCGGTGAGTGGCGGCGCGCCGCGGTTGCGCGCGATTCGGTGCCATCCGACAACTGTATGTACGCACGCCGGCGGGACTTATTTGGAGGCACTATGATACAGTTAATGGTGTTGTGAAGTTCAGTACTATTTATTTTGCCTCGGAGCACCTTACAAGCAGTAACCATCCGCTCGATTCCTCTACGTACTTCTAGCGAATTAAAGCCCAGGAAGCCAAGTAGAAACTTTGTCGGGTACATATATGGGTAATACCCATACAGCTTTTTGTAGAAAAAGCGTAAAAAAGCTTTTTGAACCTTTTCCAGCATAAGTTTGTACTTGGCCTCGTTTGGACTCCAAATGCAAGCACTTGCCTCGATTTTACTTCGAATTAGAGCCGTATAGAGGAGCTTGATGACGCCGGAATTGTGGAAGTCCCTAACGTTTCTCGTCACGAAGCCTAACCTCCGATACGACTCTTTCGCGAGACTGGTAATATGCTCGCGGAATGTCAGCTCGCGATCAAACTTCACTCCAAGGTCTTTGACCGATACTACACTGCTCAAAATGTCACTATCGATCGTATAGTTAAATTTAACAGGAACCTGACGCCGGGTATATGTCATTATTTGACATTTACTGTTGTTGAAGTGAAGTTTGTTCGCGATGCTCCAACGATAAGCCCGGTCTAGATCCTGCTGCAAAAGTAGGCAATCGGACTCCTGCTCGATCTCCATAACCAGTTTGAGGTCGTCTGCATATAATAAGCATTTAGCATGCTGGAGGTTACTCACGAGGTCATTCACCATAATCAAAAAGAGCAAAGGTCCGAGACTTGACCCCTGGCTAACTCCAGAACGGGTGTGATAGGGAGGGGAGATAAACGGCCCATATTTAACAAATTGTGTCCTGTCTTGAAGATAGTCAGCGAAAAATTTAAGTAATTCCTGATCGAATCCTACGTTCCTAAGCTTCAACAGGAGCACATCGTTATCGACTGTGTCGAAGGCCTTACGGAAATCGAGATATATGACGTCAGCTTGGGTGCCGTTGTCAAGACATTTACTAATATAGTCCACGTGAATTAGCAAGTTAGTGTTCACCGATCTACCTGATCTGAAAGCGTGCTGTGCGTCACTTATGTATGGATCAATCTGACGGTATATTTCCTTATGCATAATACTTTCAAACGTTTTAGCCGCCGAATTGAGCACTGCTATCGGGCGATATCCATCAACTTTATCTTTATCTTCGGTTTTAGGTATGGGTGTAACGCGTGACAGCTTCCATAGAGAAGGATAGTTACCTTTTCTTAGGGCAAGATTAAAAATGTGGCATAACGGCTTAGCTAGTATGCCGTTGCAGGCTTTCAATACGTAAGGTGGTACTCCATCCGGTCCTACAGCACTATGAGGCTTAAGTTTTTTCAGAGCATCGCGAACTTGTCGTATATTAATCTGGCCAATACCCACATTCGTATTATCTCTTTGCACACCTGCATCTCCAAGTAGATTATCGTTATTAAGGATATCAACGTTAAGGATTGGGTTATTCGGGAGAAAAACACTACTAAAATAATTGGCGAAAGCGTTTGCGGCCGCGATGCCACTGCACGGTTCCCCTTTAAATGAAACTGTTTGAACAATACCACTTTTTGTTTTGAGACTCGAGACATGTTGCCAAAAAGCCCGTGGGTTACTTTTCATGTTGTTTTCTACAGTCTTAACGTGTGATTCATATGCATCGGAAATACGTACCTTCAGCTCGTTTCGCAGGGTGCTGTACAGCTGTCCAGCGTCCTGATCTCCAGTGCGTTTCCATTGCCGATGGAGTGCCGTTTTACGACGTATGTCCGCGATTATGTCTCCCTTAAACCACACCGGGTAGATCCTACTGCATCCCTTTGCGCGTCGTTTTTTTGGTATACACTCATTAAAATGAGAATATAATGTTTCGTATAGAAGCTCCGTAGCTCTATTCACACAGCCTAATTCACTAAGTACGTTTGACCAACGTTCGTTATTTAACAGATCATATAAACGTGTGAAATCTCCTTTTTTGAAATTCCAGTCGCGGTCTTGACTGATGTTACTAGGGTCCATTGATCGTGACTTAATCGTAGCATTAAACGAGATATTTATATCTAGCGACGGGTGATATGCATCCGGCGAGACTAAGTCCATATCAGCCCGGCTCACGCTTACTGCTCCACCCGACTCCTGCGCAAAGACCACGTCTAGGATACCTCCCCTACCATTAATCACATCATTCATCTCTTTCATACAACAGAAACTTAAGAAATAATTATAATAGTTTACAATATTTTGTGACGCACTGTTTAAATTTAGGTCTCCAAAAATAAATATGGGGCACTTAACTTCGGCGGCAACGGTTTCTTATGCTTCTATAGCTTCATTATGGTTTCTTGTGATGTGTACAAGACAAGACAGGAGTTCTCAAACCAAGTCGCTTTACAATTTAATTTGGAACTCCAGTTGTCTTAGACATGTTTAAATTTAACATGCTAATTAGAAGTGGGAAATTAAACCATCTTAATAATGAGAGAGACCATGCTAAATTTAGAACATGTCTAAACATAGCTTGTATTTCTATGTTGAATCAATCTCAAAATCTTGTTGTTCATTTTCAGATAGCATTAGACATTGGCAGCGCACTTGACTACCTCCATACAACAATGCAGATCCTTCACGGAGACATGAAGTCCTACAATATACTAGTGAACGGAGACTTCGTGATCTGCAAGCTGTGTGACTTTGGAGTCACTCTCCCGTTGGATGAAAATGGGAAGGTTGATATGGAGAAGGCTGGGAAGGCAGTGTATTTTGGTATGTTCATGCCATCCTCTCCCGGCGAAAAAAATATACAATGCCATTCTTTTGTTATCTGCCCTGGGATCCCAGGGACTGGTAGACGACGGGTTAATGTGACTAACTTAGTGGGGAGTGGGAGCTGTGAGTGGTCCTATTTTAAAAGTAGGGGCTACAGATTTTTATGTGTAGGTAGATTTTTATGTGTAAGCCTGCCTTTGTTTGAAACATGCAAATCATTTTGGGTTGTAGCTTCTACATTTACAATTAAGGAGGGGCGCACACAAAACATTCCATTGTGTTGAAGTGCATTGCAAGGGCCCTCAATCGATCAAGTCATTTATTCGTAAAAACATAGGTACTATCGAACAAACTGAATCGTGACCCACCATGGAACCTTATCACAGGAAGTGTCATAATGATTTTCCTTGTCATACAGCATGATGTCACCATGACATTTTCTGTGACAAGTTCATTCAGTTGGTTCGATGTTCGATAGTACATACAGAGGTGTTATGAACATTTACAAGTTTCATTTCACTATGTCTTCACCATAAGGCATACAAATAGTCATTAACGTATCATCATCCTCCTAGCGTTAATAGCGTTATCCCAGTACAGTTGCATCCTGAAGGATGCCTGGGGTCCGCTACCTAAACCCAAGATTTGGCGTAGGCACTAGTTTTTACGAAAGCGACTGCCATCTGACCTTCCAACCCCGAGGGGAAACTAGACGTTATTGGGATTAGGCTTTGTCAAGAGAGTGGGCAACTTGACTGTTAGAAGTTCTCAAGCCTCCAACTCCAGCGGCGCCTCGGTCGTGGGCAGCGGTCAGGACTTGGATGGGTGACCGCTTTGAGTGGTTACTAACTGAGCGCTCCCGTGCTTTGGAAGGCACGTTAAGCTGTTGATCCCGGTTGCTGTCTATGGCAGCAGTCGTTAAGCCAAATAGTCATTAACGTATGACGCAAAAAAAAGCCATCATCATTATATAAGCCCAGAATCCTCAGACCAATAAAGGATTAACAATAAGCATGTGACCATCTAGAGTTGTAGGCAGGCGTCCAGAGGCAATCTCAGCTTTCCACCTGGGGTTTGTCACAAACATAAAAAAATCATAACTTGTGGTGTCATTTTTCAGGCACCGAAGCGTGGAGTGCCCCAGAAGTGATTCACGGAGGAGAGGTCTCCACCAAGACGGATATCTGGCCGCTGGGGCTCGTCATATGGGAGATGATGGCGCTCGCTCCACCGCACACGCAGGACGAGACCATGGCCATGGACAGCGAGATGGAAGAGTCCATGAATGAGGAGTACTTTTCCGAGAAATATGGTGAGTTTAACTAATTATTAAGGTTGCCACATATAAAGGCTCGGCACCAGACCGACGCTGCCTCAGCTCGCAGTCGACCAGACTTCAATCCAATGCAAACACGGAACAGCATCGCCGAGGTGGCCGCGCGCGGGGGGAGCCGCGCTTGCCGCGAGGTATCCATCACGCCATCATCATCATCGCGTGGTTGACAGCTGTTTTAGTGAAGTGGGCCGTTTCGCCCGCGCGCCTAAAGCGCGGCGACTACGCGCGCTCTTCTCGCCGGCAGCGAGCTGCAAGCGCGGCGTTCACCCTGCGATGGCGAGCTGTCCAATGTCCATCCACTGTTAGGTGGTCCCAAGCTGAGGCGATGCCGTTACGGAGAGAATAAGTGCCAGTTGCACCAACGTACGAACACAGACCGGTCATCGTCAAATATGGCGCCGGCAGCTGTCATCCCATAGAAACTTGTCAAACTTTCCATACAATCAGATTTGACGAACACCCGTTACAATTACAGACGGTTTGGTGCAACCCAGCCTAAGTGTGCGTTGCAGTTCTAACAAAGAATACTGACCAACGCGAGTCTGGTGCCGAGCCTTTATGCGTGGGACAACCTTTAGTCGTATGCCCGTAATGAGGGATAAAAGCAGCGCTTGCAGCCTATGGATCAACTACACTAAGAGAGCTTACAGTGCCTTGCGAGTCCAATTCAATAACGGCTATAGGATGCTGTTGGGGCTGTCACGCTTTTGTAGTGCGTCTGACATGTTTGCGGAGGCTCGCATGGATGATTTCTACGCGATAATGCGCAAACGGGCAGCCTCCCAGATGTGCAGAGTGCGGGGCAGCGCCAACAGCTTCCTAGTGGCTATAGGGGAGAGGCTGGACAACCCATTCTTCCGTCATTGGGTGTCATTTCATGTTCCCAAGTACGAAGATTATAAATAAGTTTTAAATGTATTAGGGTTAAGATAAACTAACATAGATATGTAAGCACCATTGTTACTAACGACTATGGACCATGTGGCTGAAATAAAGTGAATTGAATTGAATTGAAAAGGAGCTCATCATCATAATCTTTGACTAAAGCTGGGTTGCACCAAACCTTCTGTAATCGTAAGCGGTGTTCATCAAATCTGATTTAATGGAAATTTTGACAAGTTTCTATGGAATGACAGTTGCCGGCGCCATATTTGACGATGACCGGTCTGTGTTCGTACGTTGGTGCAACTGGCACTAATCCGTCGTTTTTATGGATTGAATGAGAGTAGCAACGCTTGGCGAGGTGTGTGAAGGAAGTATGAAAATGCGTAATCGTGTAGCCAAGTACTGTTATTGGTCGCTAGATGGATGTGTTTATTTTGGGATTGACATATAAGGCCAAGATTTGGCATAGCAACTAGTTTTATGAAAATGACTACCATCTGACCTGCCAACCTATAGGGGAAACTAGCCTTTGTTGGGATTAGGCCGTTGTTTTCCTTCACTGAAATCTCTTCTTTCTCCAGCCTTTTCCCATGTTTAAATAGTTGGGGTAGGCTCTCCTAATCCTTCCTTCACTGAAATGCTACTGTTAAATATCAAATGATAAACTTGTGCTTTTGGAAAAACCCTAAGGTTATGAGTCGAGGTTCAAAGCCGCGATCTCCAGATGACTGACGCGGCTACAGTGATTAATGATTTGATTATACTTAAAATCATTACAGTTGAACGAATTGCTCCAAAGCAATTCTTTCAAAAAGCTACTTTACTGTTCAAACAATAAGGTTCAAAATCCAATAACATTTTAATACAAATACGTTCAACAAAAATAATTTCAACCATACTGTGTTGTAGAAAATGTAGACCCGCAACTACTATGTTTATTCTGTTTGGCCTAAAGGTTGACTCGTAAGGCTTGGTCACACCGCTTGCGGGACGTTGCGCTGCGCGCCAAAATGTATGAAACCGTCCCGCTCGCGTCGCGCCGCCTGTGTGGCGTCGCTAACCTGTTAGCATACGTTCCGGCGCGCAGCGGTGGCGTCGCGCGGGTGTCGCGCAACGCTGTGTGAACAAGCCTTAAGTTCGCCTTTTGTGTATGTAATGTAATTGATTACTGTGCAATAAAGTTTAAATAAATAGAGTGGCTCTTGTTTCTCTAATATTGTATGACAATTTTCAGGCACCCGACCGGCGATCCCAGCCGACATCCCTGTATCTAAATATGCGGAACCTCTCGGCATCTTCCACGCGTGTACCGAAGAGGACCCTGCAAAGCGGCCCAGCGGGAAACATCTGGCGGATGCTGCAAAGGCTATGCTTGCCGTAATCTGATCTTATTTCAAGTATGTTAATTGGGTCAATCACCAATTTTTTGTTGCGCGTTACCATAGTTATGGTTCCTGAGTCACTCTTTAAAACTTTTTTTATAAAAAATTAACCTGCATCTAGCCGGGGGACAGCTGTGATCTTACAGCAGGCGTCTTTCAGTCCGTCAGTTCGCCGCGCCGCTGCAAGTACATCCCCGGGCCGCTGCAAGTACATTCAGTAGCGAATTGCTAACGGACGGTCGCGTCGTCTCGTCATTCGCTTGGTGTGGTCAATATTTGTTATTTTCCTATTATAATTTGGGTTTGTAAGTTGGCGATTTGTTAACAGTGCAACTTCTGTACGTAGTACTATTACTTATTCTGTGCTTATATGCTTTAATTTAACTAAATATGAGTTTTAGCGATGATTATAAGCCCATTCTGACGTAGATCATCCCTTGAGCATGCTAGAAGCCCATATTATAACATTATTGAAATATAATAAACAAGTCACTCACCTCTTTAAGGCACATTGGTTGCGTGCGCGTTGTAAAGTATGAATCTCCATAGTAGATGTCACACCGCTTGCGTGACTTGCGCGTGCAAGCGGTGTGCCATCTACTATGAAACGAACGACGCAACCAATGTGCACCGGGCTTTAACGCAGTGTGAGACGCGAGGCCGTCGCGATTACACCTCATGATTAAGGACTTGAAATATTATAACATTGTTTCTAAGAAACTCAGTTACTGTTATTTCCTAGTTGGCGGGACACAATAACAGCAAAGTTGATTGACCCAATTCTACAAATAAGCGACACAGTAGTTACACCGCTCCTGCTGAATGAATCCTCAAGGCAATGAAGGGTTGGTAACGCGCTTGTGATTCTTAGAGTCCCAAGTGTCCATAGGCTACGGTATCTGCTTACCATCAGGCAGGCCGTAAATGGTTGGCGACCGTCGATTGTATAATAGTACATTACTTACCAAGGGCGATAAAACAAAGAATGTCTCAGATCGCAGGTATTTTACGCCCGAGCCGAAGGCAAGGGCGATAAATATGCGATCTGAGGCTTTCTTTATTATCGCCCGTGGTAAGTACAACATTTTATGTCATCCCCTGGCCAGGAAGTGGGTTTTTTCGCGCGCGGAGCGTGCGATAATGGTCACTTTGTGGCCAGGTGTGACATGAAAAAAGTTATAGATCCCTTCTTTTAATGTAAGATATTCATGATGTAAACTAGATATTATATAGTTATTCTATTGCTTAGATTAAATTGTAAATATCTGGGGGAAAAAAACAACCGGTCAATATGGAAAACAACTATATTTCCGTAACATAAATAAAAATGTAACAACTATTCAACCTTACTTACATTCAGTTCTGTTTCGACTAAACTGATTAACATTATTTCATATTGTTATGGAAAAGAGAAAAATGCTTTAAAATCTTTAAATACACTGGGCGTTCCTACAATCTAGTTCTCTCAATAGCCCAAAAGTTATGTTTGGTTTAATCTTTTGAACACAACATGTCTTGCCTATACCCGTAGCTCAGTAGCTTCTCTTTGTGGTATGAGAAACATATCTTAGTAAGTTTGTGAGTTGTGAACTGTTTACAAGCTACAGACAATTTTAGGCGATGTTGGTATTGACAACAATGAAAAGTGATTGAAAACAATTTTATTGTAAATATTTGTCATTTTATAGATGAGATTCCTTTTACTGGGAACTATATAGCACTTCCTATTGGCAAAAGGCAGAAATTCAATATTATTTGTAAAATTCATTTGAAATTTCGAGATTCGGTTAAGTATAAAACTTTCTCCTTAGTCCTTTCTACGCTTGTCACAATCATACACGTTCAGATATTTATAAATTTTTGCCTTATTTGGTACAGTCGAGTAAAAAACATGTTCTTTATCCATTTGTCACCTTTACTGATTACGACACCTTTTTGTATGCGACTGTCCAATGGAGGAGCAAACATAAACATTATTGACGACCGCTTTAGCTTAGTTGGTAGTGACCCTGCCTATGAAGCTGAAGGTCCCGGGTTCGAATCCCGGCCGGGGCATTTATTTGTGTGATGAGCTCAAATATTTGTTCTTGGGTCTTGGATGTTTTCTATGTATTTAAGTATTTATTTATCTATATAAGTATGTATATCGTCGCTTAGTACCCATAGTACAAGATTTGCTTAGTTTGGGACTAGGTTGATTTGTGTAAGATTGTCCACAAATATTTATTTATTTATATAAATTGACAAGTTATCATATAGTTTGTGGCGGCACGTAGAGCCAAAGGCTCGAAGCGTCATATCAAAGAGCGCTCTCTACGCGACCCCAAGGGCCGAAGGCCCAAAAGGCAAGCCCATGTGGACCCTCCGTACAGTTCCTACCCCGAGTGTCTTAGCGAAGGCCCTTCAGTAACTCTAGTATATTATTTTTATTCGAAATAAATACCAACGAACGCGTTTGCGTAACTCGCAATTTGTAGGGGTTATACCACCACCAAAACAACCTTAGAAGTACATTCAATAGAGTCGATGAACGATCATTTTAGTAACCTGTCATATTCAGTACTTTGACGCATACTCCAACTGTCACAGTATTGTTATAGTTAACGAAATATAAGCTGCACCGATTGGGGGAGGCCTATGTCCAGCAGTGGACGTCTTTCGGCTGATATAATGATGATGATGATGAAGCTGCACCGATTCCTCGAACAACTTGTATGGCGAATTGGTGCAGCTTATATTTTGTCAACCATACGTTGGTTAGTGCGATAAATTACTAAAGTGATCGATCATCTACATTTTCTGTTGACTATACACAACCCTTACATGACATCTAGTGTCTGTTATAGTACAATTATGATTAAAATTCGTGCCAATTTCGATTATGCGATCCGATTATTGTATTCGTGCGTTTATTAACGAAATTGATTAATACAACACTTAATTAAATTGAGCGATTAAAATACGCGTTCATAATTTATTTACAATCCTAGAACTATTTTAATGGATGAATGATATAGGACGGTGGTTATTTTATCAATAAAACGAGATTGCTTGGTGAATAATATGAAACATAAAAAAATGTGCTGAATAACTTATTACAAGTATTTAGTATGAGACATAAGTGACTATAAGTGCTTTAAGATTCTTTATCTACACACATATCATAAATCATCTAATATGCGTTCGGAAACCGTAGAAAATGACTCTCATTTCAACATTCGATGAATTTATGGCAATTTTCTTATCTGTGGCTAAGGCTACAGCAGTAATAAAATATTTCATTTTAATCTCATATATGATGTTAAAATATTACGTCAAACAAAACTGTCAAAATTTAAATGTCAAAGTTGACATGTCCCTATTCTAGTATCACTGAAAATTCAAATTCAGTGGATGCGAAATGTCAGCTCGATGTTTTTTTAGTATATATCGCACGAAATTTGAGCTAGAACGACATGATCACATCAGAATAAGGACTCTTTACTTTTTAAAATAACATTCAGGTATCTGTTGCCAGTTCTGATTTCGATATTTCCGCAACCGTGCAAAAAAAGTTGTATTAACACAATTATTGTATTTATTTACTACGGTTTCTGAACCCATCTTAGAGTGTAGATAAAGTAATGTATGCAACTGTACATAATTAGGCATTAAAACACTCGTGTGACCTTATTATGAAACTCGCCTTCGGCTCGTTTCATAAAACACACTCGTGTTTTAATGCCCCTCATTATGTACCAGTTGCATAAACTACTATTATGATTAACCCATGTACTACAGTATTATTTTATTATGCTACCATTGCTAAATAAATCCTGTTTTCGTATTTGAAAATACATTCGATACATTAATTATTTTTATTACACAATAAGGTGTGTACGGTTAATTTTCAATCTTGAAAAATTCGAAAATAAGTTATTTCTACCAAAGTGGATATCTATTTTTAATATTTTATTCGTTTTATACGTAGATTAAACAAAACTGCTCTGTTTGACACGTCATTTTCACAACTACCCGAAGACACTTATATCATGTTGCGTATAATATAAGATTATTGGAATTATTTAGCAATGGCTTTACATGAATTGACTAGTGTAAAATTAAAGAAGTGTACTTGCATTTTTGTACTTAAGACTAAAACAGCACCAATCACTAACTCAATGGAGTTGTAAATAAACTTAACATTAAATAAAATAGGATACAAGTAGCTTACTTACAATTTCAAAATCCGCTTATTTTTACGAAAAATTACAACTGCTTCAATTAACAAAAATTGTAACAAAATTGGCGATTAAGTAGCATGGTAAGTAAAAGTGGTAAATACTAATATTAGTTTCCGTACAAATGATTTGATTCAAATGACCCACAGAACTGGGGATGGTTCAAAATTGACTTATTAAGCTCATGTTGATGAGCAGAGTTCGGATGGATGTGCGTCATTATATGACGGCGACATCATAATGGCATTAATGCGCGTAATGACGCCTATTCGTCCGAACTCCGATAACTGTTACTGTACATATAATACTTTCACAAAGCCAATAAATGGATCCCATTTCATAAAGCTACAAGTTACTGAGTCGCTAGACTAGTTAAGTGTTACAGATTTATTTTCCACAAGTCGACATCCACCCCACTACAAGTCAACATACACTGACCAGGGGCCTGTACCACAATACTTTACAAGCGTACAATTCGAATTTGTCAACTTTTTCTACGGAAAATGTACAATTTTGTCGGTCTTTATGTTTACTTATGCCTTGATATTGCTGGCTGCTTTAAGGACTAGACTAATAAAGACTGGCCATTTGACCGTTGTTGACAGTAAAGACTTGTATTTGTGAATTGTAGCTTCGTGAAATGATCCACAGTACAAATTCTTTTGCTTAGTCGACTTCCTGATTTGTCGGTGCGGAAACTGCGGAGGCAGTACGATATGAGAAAAGTGTCAAATGTCAGTGTCAGCTGTCAGTCGACTCGGTACCATTTTTTACTGCGCCCCTACATTTAAATGTGTGCTTCCTGACTGGCGCGGGATGCGCGGTAGCGGGACGATTCGAAGGCGGTAGTGCTCCGCTTCTGTGGATGATATTACTACTGTGCAAACATAATACTGACAGTATTCTGTCAAGTGAGAATCTTTGCGACGTCAGTAAGTTTACGTCAAAGAAGAAAATATCACATATCGATCCCGCCCCGCCAAGTCAGGAAGTCGCCTTAGGAACACATTATTATTTTATACTTGTTAGATTTTACTCTATAGACTTTAGCATGGTCGACAATTATATGTGACTATCCGGTTTGGTACCATTTTGGCAACCATTATTATTACAAGGGATTAAGTTCAACTAAACATTTAAAGCAAGTGGCTATTTCAATACATAATCACTGACATCCTGTTTCATGGAATGGTCACATACAATTCTCGAATGTATTAACTTTAATGAAAAAAGGTGCAGTATGACAACAGATTTATGTTAGTATTAGTGAGGTATATGTATGCGTAAGGCGGGTGTAAAGCTGGCCAATATGACTATCCTACGTCTAGTGGTGTATACGAATACAAAATAGTTATATTTTGCAGCTATGCGTTATGAATATATGAGATTTTTTAACAGATCCATTCGTTTTACTCAATTTTTCAGTATTGTGAAGTAGTACACAGGAACTTGGCTGGCCCTTTGGCGGTTAAATAAATAAGTACAGATGTTTATACAAAAAAAGATATAACCGTTGTCTTCGTACGTTTTTGTTCAAAGCTCTTGACAACATTTAAAATTTTCAAGTCGGCCTTTTTATGTCCTAGATCGATAGAAAATGTAAGGTCCACGTGTTTTTTTATTTCTCCCGATCCCAAATTTTCATTCAAAAATATCTAATCTAAAAGTAGCGAATCGTAAGTGAATTATGACGTAATTTTTATGAATTACCTATGTTTGACAGCATTGCTCCTTAACAGTCGTAGGAATGACGTCACACTTCCGTTTTATACATTTTGGCAATTTTACGTCACACTTCCGTTTTATACATTTTGGCAATTTTCTTCAAATCTGGCGAAGAAAAAACTATTTTATGTCACACCTGGCCATAAAGTGGCCATTATCGCACGCTCCGCGCGCGAAAAAACCCACTTCCTGGCAGGGGGTGACATGAAATTTTGTACTTACCACGGGCGATAATAAAGAAAGCCTCAGCTCGCATATTTATCGCCCTTGCCTTCGGCTCGGGCGTAAAATACCTGCGATCTGAGACATTCTTTGTTTTATCGCCCTTGGTAAATAATGTACTATTATTAGGTACGTTCAGGTAGCATATTTACCGAAATGATTTTCGATATAGGCATCATTATAAATTTTGAAATGTTGTCAATTGTGTGCGTAACTTGTTCGCAAACTTCCACAATGTTTGTTGGATCCCGTAGAAGTGTAGAGGTATAACAGTTTCAATCATGAGGCTTCTGCATCGACTGGATTGATATTTAACCAGGGAGGGTTGATTGGTTGCACTCTAGATTACAGACAGATCAATGTTAAATATGGCGACGTGTCAAATAGAGGATCGCGTTAGAACCGTGTTAACAAATCTTTTAAAGACCGATTTTTTAATCCCTAGATGAAATTATCAGTCATTATTATCTTTTTCTGAAGATAAATGAAAGAAAACGACAGTTAACATTTATCTGACAGATACTATCTGGGGATTGAAAAATCCGGACTTGGTACGAGTATGTGGACAAATTACGCGAGTTTACAGGGTTGAGCCAAGTTCCTATAATTACGACGGTTGTCACACTGGTGCGGTTTCCGAACGGCGGTGCGGTGTGCGGGCGGGACACCGCTATACACGTCTATAGCGTGGTCTCGCTCGCACACCGCACCATCGTACGGAAAACGCTGGTGCCAACCGCCTAACAATCGTTTCGGCTCACCAGCATAGATTAATCCGGTCCTATCGCTACGTCTCGAGCCTCTTCAAATACGTAGCCACATCATTTTTCCTCGCGGCGAGCGCCGCGTGCAGCGGGGTGAGGCCGGCCGCGTTGCGCAGGCGCACGTCGCTGCGCCGCGCCAGCAGCTTCACGCAGGGGAGCTGCCCGAACATGGCGGCGCCGTGGAGCGCAGATTGACCGTTCTGAAAGGGATTTAAGAGATTCTTAAGAATTATAACAGGCCATACCTACAATAGTACTTTATGCAACTGCTACATAATGAGAGGCATTAAAACACGAGTGTGATTGTATACTAAGATCACACTCGTGTTTTAATGCATATGTACAGTTGCATATACTACTTTATCTATATCCAAAATGATATTAAGGCGGGCTCATTGTAAAATATGTGATTCTAAATACGGTTTTATTTTGAAACACAACTTATTAAAAATCCAAAAAAAATATAGGGTTATATTTGAGACCTTCAACTAGTGCAGTCGGGACTCCGTTACGTAATTGGACAAACTTTGTTCGATAGAAAAAAATGCCAAACATACCTCTATTCTTGATCTTAAAACTCATTTTACTTCAATCTTACGTAACTTTATGAATTGGAAATTACACCAAAATAAACGTCTTTGATGGTGTGAGGACACTCGGGACTAAAATTTTTAATATACTTATTTTTGTATTTTTTCACCCAATAACAACGAAATTTATGGTACATTCACGCCCGCTCCGCGCTTGCTCCACCGCGTCAGTCCCGCGCGGAGCGCATTGGAGGTCGGACGTACGCAATTTTTTTTCAGCGCCACGAGCGAAAAAAAAATGGTTTGCAACCGAAATAAAAAGAAGATATCGTCTCTGAGGGTCTGGAGATTGAATAAACAGAAAAGGTTAGTATCTACAAAATCTACATTCCTCTATTTAATACATCAAACACAAACAGTAGGTACCTATACACGGCACATCGTACAGTTCCACAGTATCGAGTAAAACAGTACAAGCACTACCTACTAAAAGTATTTTTCACTTCTCATGCTCGAAAAGTGTATCATATTTAGACTTGTGAAGCGTGTATACAAATGTATGATTTACAAAACATTTTAATTTGACTTCATTTTAATTTGAACAGTATTTGACTGATTAAAAAAAAAAACAACGGGTTGCACTCCGGGAGTGCCGGCAGAAGTAAAAACTTAATGACATGATAAAACACGTAAATAACAAAGATATTCATATTCATATTCGCAATAATCGAATAATCCATCTACATACATACATATATGTCCCGAGTATCATTGTGTCCACAATACTTTACAATGACCAGCCAAGTTGACCCCTCCCAACATGGTAACCACGACACTAGGAGGGGTCAACTCAGCTGTTCTGTCGATCTGTCGCGAGTTTAACAATTTATCCTCATCACAAAAAGTGCTCAGCGCTGCTAAAGAAGTTTTCACTTCAAAAATATTTGGTATTGGGTACCAAGAAGTTTAGATACATCTTGGAGATTGCGTGCCGAACATTCGTTTGAAGCTAGAAAATATGGCCTTGAATGACGTCACTGTTGTATTGCATCTCTTTCATTAGATCCATCTTATATTAGAATGAAAGAGATGCCATATAACAGTGACGTCATTCAAGACCATATTTTTAACAGACTTCAAGATTTCAAAAGAGGTACTCAATTCGGATTCGGTCGTATGTTTTTTATTTTACCGACTTCAAGATTTCAAAAGGGGAGGTTTGTATGTTTTTGAAGTGAAAACTTCTTTAGCGGCGCTGAGCACTTTTTGTAATGGGGAAAAATGTTTAAACTCGCGACAGATCGGCAGACCAGCTAGGTTGACCCCTCCTAATATCATGATTGCGATGTTAGGAGGGGACTTCTCCTAGTGTCGTGGTTACGATGTTGGGACGGGTCAACTTGGCTGGTCATTGTAAAGTATTGTGGACACAATGATACTCGGGACAAATGTATATATGTAGATGGATTATTCGAATATGAATATGAATATGAGTATGAATATTAATATGAGTATGAATATATTTTACGAAAATTCGTCATTATACTCGATTTCGACTGATTCGGGGATAAGAATTTCAAATTTTATATATATTTTGAATTTTAAGTGAATAAAAACGAAAATTTCAAACGAACGAACGAGGATTTAAAATTTCATATTTATTTTATTTTAAGTAAAATTTTTTTCTTTTCCAAAAATCAGCATACTCGATTTTGACTAATTCAGGGATACCTAATTGTCATTGAGTTTTCACTTCTGCCGGCACTCCCGGAGTGCAACCCGTTGTTTTTTTTAAATGTTTGTTACTCCAGAACTCTGGCATCTCTGAACCGATTTTGAAAATTCTTTTTTAGATTGTAAGTATACAAGTTGGTCCCGTTCTTGTCAAAACGCAGTTCTCATGGATCTGAGGAAACGAGGGAACTCCTCAAATCTTAAAGGCAAACACATAGTGATTTTTGTATTTTTATCTACAAATCAAGCATTTTCATTCAAAAATGTGACATTTGATGACGTGGAACTGCTGATGATGATCAGAACAGAACTCTTCAACGTCGAAAAGTTCACGTTTGGCGATTTGTCCTCCTAGCTGTGTTTGCCTGTGGGTTGACGGCGAAAAAAACACAACAAAACAATGTTTTTGTTTACTTGACTTGTTTTCGAGTCACCGGTCGACATGAGGTTAAGCAAGTTCTATTTTCGCGGGTAATTTTTTTCATGCTCGAGTTTTGATGATGGGATCCATAAGGAATCGAGGGAACTCCTCAAATGTGAAAGGCATACATATAGTGACTTTAGTATTTTCAAACAAATCAAGCATTTACATTTAAATAAGTGACATTTGATGAAGTGGAACTGCTGATGATGATCAGAATTGAACTCTTCAAAGACGCATAGTTCACGTTTGGCGATTTGTTCTCTTCGTTATGTTTGTCAAGAAAGGTAAGGTACAATATGGGGGTCTTCAAGAAAGAAGTGTATAAATATTTAAAAGGGTCGGCAACGGGCATGTGACGCCCCTAGGGTTGCAAACGTCCATAGGATGCAGTGACCGCTTACCATCAGGCGGGCCGCAAGCTTGTTTGCCACCGACGTGGTATAAAAAATATGCATTTTTTTTAAAGTTCAAAGTCATTTATTTCTTTCAAATAGGCATATAAATAAGCACTTTCAAAATGTCAAGTAGGTACACATGTAAAAAAAATATAAATAACATATTTATACCATGTTAGTGGCAAACAAGCGTACGGCCCGCCTGATAGTAAGTAGTCACCGCAGATTATAGACGCTTGCAACTCCAGGGTGTCACGTGCGCATTACCGACCCTTTAGAAATGTAGATATACACTCCATTCTTGTAGGGCCTTATACATACCTAAACAAATTAAACTAAACATGTAAATTAAAATAACTCCTTTTGCAATTACGTTAAATTTTATCAAATGTTAATAGAATATAAATGTATATTATGTACTACACGTATGTATTTGATTGATTGGACTTGAATTCAACGTATGTAACTAACTAAATTCGCGCACTATTTTCTGTGACGTGACGACTTGCACTAGTTGCGCTCCTGTAATTACTACACTGTGGTAGACGCACCGGCATGTGACCTCCGTCCTTGTATAGGACGGAGCGCTCGGACAAAGGGTTGTCTCTGTCGCACACGATGCGGGGTGCGGGGGTGAAATTTAGCATTGCGCGGTACAAGAACCTCGCCTTAAATCCTGTTTCATGTGTTTTGGTTCAGCCGGCGTGCGCCATGTTGGCGAGACAGCCCGGCCCACAGCACCCGGCGGTGGGACGCGCGGCTATGCTATAATGGGCGGAGATGGCCATAATGGTACAAATTATGATGCTGTAATGGCCATGTCCATCCCGGACGCGCGGGCCGCGGTATAGTGTAAAGCTGGTCCTTACCTACACTTTTTGAGCACATTAAAGAGGATTTACTATATGGGTGTAGATAAAATGTTTAATGTTTTAACTCAAAAGCTGCAATGTGGATGACAGCTTTTGCATTTGAAATGCCACGCCGAAGCAACGAAACTCATTACGTCGGAAAAACGCTAGGATCACTCTAAAAATGCCACATAGTTTCAGATGCGGTTAAAACTGCAGATTTTTAAACTTAACCGCCGAATGTCAAAATTGTCGCAATTTACGACTTCGTGTGGTGGTTAAAGGGTTAACTACAGATATCGCTAGTGATGTTTTTTTTTAATGTTAGGCAGCAGCGTTGACATGACTATCCACAAATATCTAGAAACTTCTATTACGATATTGTAGTCCCTACTTCGTGGCAATACTTACAGGTAGTAAGCCAAGGTTGGGCCTGTATTTGAGCAGCTCTACGACCACTGCTGCGTGCCCTTTGTGCGCTGCCTTAAACAACGGCGTTGCTCCGTCCTGGAAACAATAATAACAATTTTATTAGATCTGATAATCCTGATCACTGGCACCAAATTGTAACAACACTTCGCTTTCGCCGCAGGACTTGCGGGCTAACTTGGAGCGAGTGACCTCCCGGCACCACACTTCGCTACTCGTGTTACCGTTGCATATTTGCCTCCCTTTCTTTTATGATATTAAGGAAAGAGATGCAACACAAATATTTGCATATATACGGCGAAATTAGGTGCCGGCCTGAGAGAGATAGCTTCGAATACAAAATTTTGTTCTTTATTAATTTTGTTTGCTTTTTTTGTTCTTTAGTGCAAAAATTGTGTAGGCTTAGTTGAATACATTGGATTAAATAATTCTTAACATATGCTCCAACCCTCGCACGCTGAACTGATGACCTCTGCTCTGGGTCTAGAATGGTCGCGCGATAGCGAGATAAGCGGCAAGATAAAGCATCTGCCATTTTGTGATACCACTCGATAGAAGGGGTCTGATAAGAGGTCGCCGGAGTCCGCTGGGACTACGCGGCGGAGCACCAGTATTTGCGTCAATCTTTAGGGGAGGCCTATGACCAGCCAGCTGCAGGCAGACTTTCGGCTGATAATGAGATTATTCACAGAAAAAGCTACCTGTCTGATCTGGTCGACGCGAGCCCCCGCAGCGAGCAGCGTCCTGGCGACGTGGTCGTGTCCGCACTGCGCCGCGATCCACAGCGGCGTGGCGCGGTCGGCGCGCGCCGCGTCCACGCGCGCGCCGACCGGCGCCGCCAGCAGCGCGCGGCACACCTCCTCGTGACCGTTTTGCGCTGCTATGAACAACGGCGTGGCTTTGTCCTGGAACATTATGGTACGTTTTCTCAAAAATGGCCCGCAATCTGGACGTTACTTAAGATAAAGTGAATAGTTTAAGGTCAGATCAAAATTAACAAATAAAAAACATTGCAGGCCGCCTTTCAAATAATAGTAGTTTATGCAACTGGTACATAATGAGGGGCATAAATTCATTGAATGTTGAAATGAGAGTCATTTTCTACGGTTTCCGAACGCATATTAGAGGATTTATGATATGTGTGTAGATAAAGGAATTTATATGTGATGTCACATATAAATTCCTTTATTTGTCGAGTTTCAAACTTTTTAAATAAATTATAAAAGGAGGCACAGGTCGTATTCAGCCAATTCAACTCGTTTTTTTCTGTTGAAAACGCGACGTTTTTTATTTGTGTCTCGAATAATTTGCGTTTTTCGTTTTGCGTTTCGATTAAAAAAAGTAAATAGCGGGAAAGTATAATATTTTTGACGTTTTAAGGTGTGTAATGTTTATCAAATCTTAATTCAAATTTTGTCTTATTTTCCTCATTTTTGAGAAAAGCACTATATTACCCTCGGCCGGAATGGCAATTGCAGGCTTCGTATTATAATTAAACGAACTCGCAAGCTCGTCCGTTTAAACAAATACTCAGCCTGCAATAGCCGCCTTCCCGGCCACGGCAATAATGTATTATTACACGCTTGGCAAGTCTCGATAAGCTTCCACGAACACAAGCGTGTGAACGGGGCATGCGTGAGCTTGTCGCGGTCCCGGCTAGGATCGGTTTTTGAAGACAGATAAAAGGAAGCTTGCAGGCTGCAGCAAGCACGCTTGCGACGTATTTACGCGTTGTCGTCAAAATATGTCAAACTAAGCGCAATAGCCGACCCAACTCCAACGTACACGTCTGCTCTGCCATGTTTCATGCTTGTCCACAGTAACGCACTCGTAAGCGTCTACATGGCATCCAAGTGTTTGTAAAGACTAGGGGAGCTTGATTAGACAGGCCTGTTCGCCAGTTATGCCACCGTTATACGGTATTAAACCCATAGTCAAATCAGCAACTTTTTATTAAATGTCAAAAACGATTTGTTAATATGAAGTTTGTAGGGAAATACTGTCTTAGTGACGTCACTAAGACAGTGTGAGTAGGTTTGTTCAAATCAGCGTCCTTTTTAAGTCTTTATGCTTATAAAATCTTTCAATTAGCTAAAATAAATTAATAATTGATGTTTTTCGAGTATTTTCGTTAGATCTTTTATTAGTCAAGTAAAAAATAATTTATTTTTACCTTAGTTTAATACCCTATTGTATAAAAAATACATAATTAGTAGTGTCGGCTTGACCATTCTCCAGATATGTGTTTGCGTCGAAACTCCTTCAAAAAAATTTACTTATTCGTAAAAATTGACGAAGTACAGGTTGACCGCAGGCATTATATTTGAGAATAAACGACTGAAGGACTGAATCGAGCAAGCCGTCAAGATTAGCCTTCTGGTCAAAGATTAACTAAGTCTGTTAGGTCTAAACCGAGAAAAACAGCGCACTTATGTCAGAGGCCAAGATTTCTCCATAAGAATAATAATTACAACGTTACAGCAACATATAGGGGAAGAAAATAGTTTACCTTCATAGATGAGTTAACATTGGCTCCCCTAGCGATCAGCTCGTCGACAACGGGTAGGTGTCCGCACTGGCACGCCACAAATAGAGGGGTGCCACCATCCTGAAATACATAATTTTCATTTACAGTCAACGAATCACTGTTTTTGACGGCTGTCATCCCGGTACGAGAAACATCAAATATTAATTATTTATTTTTAACGTCGTATCAGCCTGATAACCAAAAATGGCGATTACTCCACCGACAAGAGCCCAGCTCTTAAATTTATGATGATGATGATTTATTTTTTACATTTTTCGTCAAGTGCTTGGTTTTGACACCCTGATAGGGCACATAATGTTTTCTGCAGCGCGTAATGTGTAATGTTTTCATAATGTTTTATACCTACAAGTAGTTAAAGCATGCATACATACCTATTTCTTAATAAAATAATCAATTTCATTACATAATTTGACATACATATTAATGGGATGACAACTGGCAAAAGAACAGTAATAAATCACGTAAACTGTAATAACATGTTTACAGATGATTTGGCATCCCATCCCAGCACCTCCACCTAATTTTATTACAGATAAAATAAAATCCTATCTCATACAGCGAAAATTGGTACATTCAGCAAAATCAGCCCTGCATATGAAGAACAACGCTCTCTAAGACCTACAGAATAAGGTTCAGAATCTACTGACCGTGCTGGGCATGTCGATGTCTGCGCCTGCGTCGAGCAGAAGCCGGGCGATGTCGAGAAAGCCGCCCTGGGCCGCGAAGAACAACGCACTCGTTCCTGTCTGACATAGTAGACAATTTAATACTAGTGGCACCATTTTATAGATGAATACTACTACTAGTGGATAAATTTTCTAAGCTTCCGTATTATTAGGACCTTTATACTATTTATAGAAGAAGTGAATTCAGAAACGACTATAGACATGCACATAGCGCTGTCTAGCTCGCACACCGCACCGCATCGTGCAAAAACCGCATAAGTGCGACAATCGCCTTAATATAAGTAGTTCGTCAGCTCTTACAAAGAAATTCGGGTTTCGGTTAAAATTTTGATTTGACAACTCTATATAATTCCTCGGTCGCCGGAGTCCGCTGGATGCGGGTGGCGCAGGGCCTGTCATTGTGGCACTCTTTTGGGGAGGCCTATATCCCACAGTGGACGTTTTTCAGCTGATATTTATTATTCAGCTTAAGGTTAGTTATTAATTTATTATAGTTCGGACACAACTTTAAGACTAAATTCTGTCAAACGAACGCAAGCAAAACTAGACTTAGAGCTCTGACTGTAAGGTAGATTTTTGCTTGCGTTAATTTGACAGCACTTTGCCTTACAGTTTTGTACGAACTATACCAACGGCTACTAAATTATGATAGATACTTAGGTAGTAATACAAAGCCAATTAAAGGAACTCTGAAACAGATCAAGGAATTGAACAAATACAGATGAAATGATGATAAAAACAGAATGAAACATACCGTGCGACTGCACGCCGGATCCGCCCCTTGGGCCAGCAGTTCCCTGACGCACTCAGTGTGGCCCATCGCAGCAGACAAGATGAGAGGCGTCGTGCCATCCTGGAATCAACAAGTGGTTGATTACAGCGACATCTCTCGGGAGTTTGGGAAACAATGGCGAGTAAGAGGTGTCGTGCCATCCTGGAATCAACAAGTGGTTGATTACAGCGACATCTCTCGGGAGTTTGGGAAACAATGGCGAGTAAGAGGTGTCGTGCCATCCTGGAATCAACAAGTGGTTGATTACAGCGACATCTCTCGGGAGTTTGGGAAACAATGGCGAGTAAGAGGTGTCGTGCCATCCTGGAATCAACAAGTGGTTGATTACAGCAACATCTCTCGGGAGTTTGGGAAACAATGGCGAGTAAGAGGTGTCGTGCCATCCTGGAATCAAACAAGTGGTTGAAAACAGCGACATCTCTTGGGAGTTGGGGAAACAATGACGACTAAGGGTGCGTTTCCAGGTTTCCATTGAGCGGAGCGGAGGCGTAAATAGGGATGTTGACTTAAAATTATTATAAGCAATGGCGATTAAGGCTGTGTCTCCAGTGAATCAGAGTGGAGACTTGCAAAATTGACCAATAAAATTCATTAATTGGAGAGAAAAGAGCCTAATTTAGTAATGTGGTTAAGGTGCCTACTGATAGATCTATATATCTGTATATGATCTCAAACCATGTGTAAGATAATTTTTCAAATATATAAGAAGCGCATTGGAGCGCTCTCTTGAAAGGTAACCACGGAAGACCAGCGTCAAGATACTACTACAGGTTTCAATGACGATTTTATAAATGTAAGTAAGTAGGTACCTATTTGTGAATACGACTTGTTATTTTCCTGTTGCTATAGCCTTAAAGATCTCTCTAACCTAAATAAAATCAACGATCCACTCAGCCTCAGTGAGATACGTAAACTAACTAAAGTTATAAGTGCAGTTATTATGGCAGCACGTTGAGCCTCCCTTACTTAAAAAAAGTGTTGCCTTTTCCCGAATTCCCGATTCAGAAAGCAACAAATGATAGCTAAACCGCCGTAAAAATTTGTAAACCCTACGCCAGGGGCCTGTATCACAAAATTTTACAAGCGTACAATTCGACAAATTTGTCAACTTTTTCTATGGAAAATTGTACAATTTTGTCGAATTGTAGACTTGTAAAGTTTTGTGGTATAGGAGCCAGATCTTGCATCGGATTGGCAAGCGGACCCCACCCTAGGCAAGCTTTAGGATCTACTGGGATAACGCTAGGATGCGTAGTACGTACCTAAGCCTCAAGATATTGACGATAAAAAAGTACCTATGTGAAAACACATCTCAAGATTATTGAAGTAAAACGCGAAGATTAACATTCTTTCAAGGAAATCTTCCACTTCATCCATTTTCATAAATCCACAAGCATCTACTGTATCTACGCAGACATAGGAAAAAACATCGCATACGGCTGCGCTCCTATCAATATATAAACACTAGCCTTTCATAAAATGACTTGCTGTATATGGAAAACGACGCTGCTTACGCCAATTTGTGTGTGGGTTCAGAAGTGGCCGCTATGACTAAACAGATGAATCTCAATGCAGGTTGCTGCACCGTAACGCAGCTACGCTCTAGTTGGCAGGGATAACATGCTCAATGCGTTCATTTGATATGTTAATGAAGTATAGGAAAACATTTTAAAAACACGAAAGAAAAAATATATATAACGAGTGATGTTTATTACGTTTTCTACTCCATTTGGCTCAGCCATCTTGAAAAAAATCCAAAAACTGAATCGACAAAAAATCCCAATAGGTAAGTGATAACTGAATGCTCACATAAATTCACGAGAACCGTTTGAGAAATGCGACCAGAGGAAAATGAAAATGAAAATGAAAAATTTATTCATAACATCGTTATAAGTCAATTCATGTTGATTAATTGATACATTCATATTAATTACCTAGTTAATACATTTTTTTAAATTAATACATTAGTTATTACATTATTAAATTACTTCATTATTACATTATTCCATTATTACGTTATTACATTATTACATATTTGAATTAAAACTTTCGTGAGTCATGTTAACACTAATACTACGTTCATTTACTACAGGAGGATAACCGCATATTCAGACTTTAAACTGCAACTTGCAGAAAGTTCCAAAAAAGTAGGGAAAGTTTCGGAAAATTCTGCAACATTACAATTTACAAAAGAATTTCAAGAAAGTTTCTATTTAGGAAATTTTCCTATGTGGAAAAATTTGCAATTTTTGAAACTCCGTCGGCTCATCAGTAGTCTGGACATACATACGAAAGATTAATTGGCCAAGCTGAAACGGAGACGCTTTGCTCGCATTTAAAACGCTCAGTCAAAAATTACAAACGAACCATACTAACGAAGGCCTAAATAGGTGAACATTCATTCTACGATGTTTCTTTGCGTTTGCAGGTAAGTAGCTCTCGAGTAAGAGAGCTCTCCCTACAAACTTTGTGCAGGATTTTCTTCGTTTGTGTTTGCATTAAAGTTATGATTTTTGGTCAGTCTGCTTATTTTTCTGTTAGCTATTTCGTGATGTAATTTTTTTTCATTGATATTATTTTTAATTTTTTTAATTTTTAATTTTATTGAAATATTTGAAAATTTCCACATCACATATCTAATATTTACATCCAAAAAATATATTACATTCGTTAGTGCCAAAACCTACGAATAAAACGTGCACAGAGTTTGTATGGGAAATGTCTTGCCCAAGTGGACGCTCGGAGCGGAGCGTTCGGCGGTCGCGTCCAGCGCAGCGTTGCGGCCGAGCGTCCATACTAAGCTTAAGCCACACAGAGAGCGGGCGGGCGGTAGCGGCGCGGGCGCGGGCCGCCCGCCCGCTCTCTGTGTGGCTTAAGCTTAACTGTTTGTGCGGCGGCGACTCAGGACACCATGACCAGTATGAGTTTCAATAGTTTGACATGCACGCCCCGCTGGACGCAACGCTCGAGCGTCCACTCAGATTCTACACTAAGACTTCATTTTATCACTAGGTGCAATCTCATCTCTGCAAAAATACAATTGCTATAAGCCCGCATAACTTGTGCTTAATGGCGCATAAATACTCGCACTTAAATCCCATCTGCCTGTTAAAGGCTGATTTACACTGGTATTTTGACGTCTCAGCGATTATGAGATGTTTATGATGGTCGTTAAACTGAAGCACAAGTGCTTGAAGCATAAGTACAGCATCGTAAACATGTGGGTATAAAGTTTTCGAACTTATCTCTTCAACAACAGTTGCAACTATACCACCTCACCTCCGCCGCAATTAGAGGTGGGTGATCAATACCTTCACGATGAAAAAATCACGGTGATCCGCCGTTAAAAAGTAACAGTGTGACTTGTCGCGAAGTAACAACGTTACAAAATAACGTTGTTACTTAGCGACGATATCACTGGAACAGTGTGTAAGCGACGCGTCGCGTCATGCCTCGTGACCGCTGTTACTAACTGTGACTGTGACTGCGGTGCGCTGTCACAGAGTAACATCAGTTGTTACAAAAATATCAGTAACTGCCGGGAACGATCGACACGCAAATGTCGTGACACGAAATAACCGAAGTGACAAAGTCACGGTGATTTTTCATAACATCAGTTGTTACAAAAATATCAGTAACTGCCGGGAACGATCGACACGCAAATGTCGTGACACGAAATAACCGAAGTGACAAAGTCACGGTGATTTTTCAATGTGATTTTTTTGGAACGGGAATAACAATAACGGTGATCGAAAAGTAACGTTTTTCCCCATGTCTACGCGCAATATAGTTTAGGTAATACGCAAATGATATTATAATGCAGAACCATTACTTTCAAATATTTAGATACATACTATGAGTTTATTCAGATCCAGGGATCGGTAAATAGCGCAGCCTTATCTGAATGCCCCCCATGGTAGGATACCCTTAGTCAAAACCGAAGCAAAATTTAATAAATTACTATTACAAGATATAAAAAGTTGGTGTTAATAAATTGTTTTTTCCCGCGACTTCGTCCGCGTGGAACTCGTTTCAGACAGACAGACAGACAGACAGAAAGACAGACAGACAGACACACTTTCGCATTTTAGATATTAGTATGGATTCGTTTGATTTCTTAAATGATTGATGAGAAAACACAAGTCACGGTCCCACGGTACTACAAGCGAAAGTCATCAAAAGTACCTTTAATAAAAATTAGTTACATTGTGCACTAGTGAACTAACCCAAACATTACGTAACTGCGGTTACGAAATGTTACATTCACGCGTCTGATCGGAACACGGCACGTCATAAGTTGGAGATTAACGCCTTTTGGTGTTGAGTCCAAGGGATAACTAATGAGCGGGTATAAGTAATAGCGTTTTACTCGCCTCCTTTCCCTATTATCTCGCCTGTTAAAGTTTTCGTACCTCTCATAAGGGTGAAAACTGGCGATAAAGTCAGAAAATACATCATGCTCCTGGGACGTTCTTTTTTTTACGGACCCTTATCCCCTGTCCCTTATTTTGCGAGTCATTAGAGTATTGGTTATTATCTTTTATTAATAAATGTACAGTCAAGGGCACCAATATGTATACATTTTTTCACTTTACCCCATTGAGATAAGGTCCAAAAATGTATATATATTTATGCCCTTGACTGTACCTGTAGTTCCTTTTAATACTAATTTAGTACCAAATAATTCTTCATTTTATCTAACCTGTATCTCTATAATAAGTTTTTTTTTTTTTGAATCCTATGACAGAGTGGTAAGTCGAAGTGCTGTCCACGGGCCACTCTGTCACAGCGTTTTTCTCAAAACGAACTAAACGGAGAAATACTTTATTTGCATTAAACGAAAAACTATCAGAATCCTAATGAAAATGCATCTTTCTTTTATTGGGACTGGGACTCGTGAATAAAAATATCCTTCGATCAAAATGTATACTTATTGGCATTGTCGGCAATCCTATCTCCTATCTTTTTCCCGGCCATGCCCTATGGAGCTCGCGGTCAGCTGGATATCTAATCCCAAGACTTGGCGTAGGAACTCATTTGACGAACACGACTGCCATCTGACCTTCCAACTTCCAACCCTGATAAAAAACTAGACCTTTTATTGACCAGTTTCCACACGACGTTTTCGCACGTAAAGGCAGTGACGGTAACGGGACTCACATGAGTCTCGCCACTGCGTTTGCGTGCGACTCACATGAGTCATGCGTCCTGTTTTTAATGCATAGACGTCCTATTCTCCACACCGCTGCTCAAAAAACAGGGATCTACATTAGCCATTAATTGATATTTGGCACACAAATGACATGACTTCGCTAACACATAGAACGTCCGCTTTTCAGGATCCCTATTAACGGATAGTGCTTCTCCTACTTACTGGATCCGGAATACTGTTTTGTGTGTGACCACGCTCATACAACTACATACGCCATAAAATAACGGACCTGTAAAACGGATCGCTATGTGTAGGCGCCCTAAAGGCCAGATAGTCTATCTAAGGTAAAAGTACCCTTCACCGGACGCTTAAGACCTACATGTACGTTTGTTTTTTTAATAAGGTTTAGAATTTTTGTACGATTATGATCAACAGCATATGGTGAAGATAGATAAATTTGTCATCATTTAAATGTATGTCGAAATTTATTACATAGTTAGACGTATATAAAAATATTTTTTAAAGTTTTTTATATCGATTACACTGATTTGTCCCATTCAACGAACTAAGAAACGGAATTTGCACCCATTACCGGATCGGCATGCCGTTTCACCGAACTAGGGAAGAAATGTATGGAATGATGGCAGTGTGTGAGTTTGTAAACTGATGAGTGACTATTTATTTCAACCTAACTGCACTAGTTTTGTGATTTCGAGCAATCTTGACGGTAATTTAATCTAAGAAAAAACTGTCTATAATTAAAAATTTAAATCAAATATTTTTTTTATATAAATAATATACTTATCTATTAAAAATTCTTCGCTAATCGCCAATAATTTATTTTTATATAATTTATTCGTTAACGGTTTACATCTAAGTAGCGCTGGCTTTTTTTTAAAGATATACGAAAAATAACACATTTCAATATAGATCTAGCTGTACGCTGAATATGGTTTATATTCCAATGAACGCCAAATAGCAGCTAGGCCGAGATAATCATATGTTCGGTATCAGAGACCATGGGTACGCTTTACCGAACGGGCGTTCGGTAAAGCGTACACATTGAACCTATCACGCGAACATATTTAATAAAATAGTGTTTTAATCTTAATGATTTTGCCATAACAACATAAGTACATTTTATCTAGAAATAAGAAGTATTGCAAAATAATAAATACACAATTATTTTGCTTCTACTGATGTTAAATAAATAATATGGAATTTTTAAAATTACCTGGTCAATGAAGCTTATTTTGACGTCAAAAAGTCGTGAAAACTATACATTTCAAATGCAATTTACAAAAAATCTGTCTCGTTTATAGGCGTTCGGTAATTGCTCATTAAATTACTCTATTAATTGGATATGTGTAAAGCGGAGTAGTATATATATAACGTTTAAAATTAACGAGTGAAAAAATAATTTTCAAAACATACGTTTTTCCCTGATTCCGAACGCTGTTCGGTAAAACCTTCAAGCAGTAGATGAGGGTGACCCATCACCGAATTTACATTTTTGTTGAATTCTGTAAATTTGACTGCACCAATTTCACTTATTTAACTCAAACACACACACTTATTAACTCATGATACGATAACACTCTATTTTGAAGCATAAAGTCACTTTTAAACGCTTTTATGACCTTACGAAGTACACTCAGTTTCTTAACCATTTTCGTAAGGAGTCCCATACAACGCCGCGATCGACCTGCTCAATCGATTCTCCCGTTACAACTAAGAAACAAAATGGCTTTCTTTGCCTCGTAGTGGAAGGAATAGGTATCTAGCTAACGGAAAAAAATATCACAACGTAATATTAGCTGTAAGAACTCGACTTATGGCTCAAAATATAGAAAATCCGGTGATAGGGCAGATCCGGTAAAGGGTACATCTACCTTAGTTGCTCTTATATCACTTTCAAATGGAGAATTGTGAAAACGCCTCAGATTGCTATGATCTGAGGAAAACGCTTTCTCCTATATATTGATTTAAACTTACACGATTTTCACACATTATTCTCGCGACCACGGATGTTGTGATACATTCGAAACGTCAGGCAGAACCTTAAAAAAGGTAAATTAGTTATAATTGTACGCGATTAAGTCCCGTTCCCCAATAATAACGCTTTCTCCTTTCAATTACGTCCTAACCCTTAACATTAGTAAGTACTAAGTATATACCTAGCTCTATAACAGCCACAGCTATAAAGAACTGAAAGTGGGGCAAGCGGTATCAGACTGAACTGAAACTCGGCTAGCTGCTAAAGCGCTAAGTTGTTGGTTACATGGTTAAGTGCGGGCTTATGATGTTCGCGTTTACGGCCATCTATAAACCAGTATTTTTATTATATTTTATTTTATTTATTTAATTAAATATATTACACAGCATTACAGATTTAGGTACTTAAGGCGATATATCGATTGAAAGAGACACCCTTTGTTTTTCGCTCACGACAAAACGGGATGCAACCCTCTCCGAGAATGGCTTTTTAGACAAATCTCGTTAAATATCTGACTGTGTGCAGGTTTATTAAATTTCCTCTTGTCAGTACCTAGATGAGGTAAGGTACCATCATATTAACTTAATCGTGTCTTTTAATAATGCGTTGTTTTAGTAGGCTGAGGAAAAAAAGGAAAATATAGACTCGACTTTGGATTTATTTTCTATCGAGAAAATTTTAAGCAATCATGTTTCGCTATTGTTAGTACCACAATCATATAGTCAAGAATCATATATCTGAAAATCAGCCCCTACTGTTTGCTAGTCAGGGCAGGACAGCGTTTCAAAGTCTCCAAATTTCTCAGTGTAGCGCCTTAATCTAATACACTGTGAAACGAAATATTACAGAAACAAAACAATACTAATAACAATAATCAACTACATATAGGTACACTGGAAGGCCTATCATCCTTCATCTCACAGAACTTCAGACACTCCCTACACACAGCCATCCATCGCCACGCAAGCAAATCACACTCGGGTGTTGATACCAAGAGGGCATTCAGCAGCGTCAGAGCACGGAGGTGCGGCGAGTTCTTGTGCGACACAGTGCGAGCCGGAGGCACTGCTAAAAGCGGGCGCGTACGAGGTCTAAGAGCCATTCGTGGGACTTCTGGGACGTGTAATCTCACAAATTGTCTAACCAGTTCTAGACAATCTGACTCCCCCCGTAAAACACGGCAAACAAAATTGAGTAAGCAGCAATTGACAACATTTCATATTTTTAACTACTTTATTTTATGAACTAGTTAGAAAATAGGTAAAAATTTAAGCCACCCGTATTTTTTCTTTTTCAATTTAACTCATTATTTCATACAAAAAAAATACGTTGAAAAGTAGGTCATTCCAAAAGGGCGTAAGTAAAATATGACGTCATCTTCCCAACAAGAATCCAGAGCCACTCCAGAGCAGCGATTGTCTGTACTCTGTACTAAGGTCTCCCTGAATACAGCGAGGAAGATGACGTCAACTTTCGGTTTACAGTAATTTGCGATTTTTTTCCAAAATTAACGGAGAAAAAAATCTAAAAAAATGTTTTTTGTGTAGGTACTTCACACGTTTTTACCGAAATGGTTTTCGAATTAAGACTTTTGGAAATTATGAAATATTGTCAATTGCGCCGCACCTCCAAAGAGTGGAAAGACAAAGTTTCAAGAAGAAACGTGGGATATAGGTATGGGTAATACCCATACATTTTTTTATATAGAAATCTTAGAAATGTTTTTTGAACCTTTTCTAAAAGTTAGTAGATTCCTAAGGATTCCATATTATAGCAGATGCTTCGAGCTTGCTTCGCACCAGAGCGTTGTACAATAATTTTAATGGCAATGACAAACAATCTTTAGGTATGTCCTGCTTGATGTTACAGAGCCTAGGAACGCTTGCAGCTCCAGAAGAGTCACAAGCGCGTTGCCCTTTATTGACTTCAGGCCCCTATTTCACCAACTCGACGATGACAATTGACGATTATGATTATTATTATTACACTTCTGAGTCGTCACGTAAACATGGTCGTTGCATAGCATCGATACCTATTACCAGCCCGGCAATACAGAATACAATACAGACATTTATTGGTAAAATAGGTAAACATTAATAAAAACCAAATTGTCATTGCAAGGTGACAATTGTCAAGTTGGTGAAATAGGGGCCAGATATTCTAATGGTTGGATTACCCGATCTCTTGAGTCAATGTGCACCTTCCCTGTGTCCAACAGTTGCCTGAGCCGCTCGCAGTCACCCCGCAACGCCGCTAGGTGGAACTGCACGTCCGTTCGTGACTCTTTCTGTAACAATTAACAAACCAAATTAAAAACAAACTCCATTATAGGATTAATTTTCATTTCCGATTGTACTTTTTGTATTAATCGTATACCTAAACAACGTTAACTCATAGCTCCTACGCTGACGCACACATATGTAGACAATGTGCATGTATACCTCAACATACAACCATGTCTCATCTCACCTGTATACCTCAACATACAACCATTTCTCGCTCACACTCGTGAGATAAAAGTACTCTAACTAGTGCCACATGCTAGGGCCGTCTTAATCACCTGCGTTAATACGAGTATGTATATCAGTCATTCATTCAATCATGGCGTTTATGTCACTCTCGGAGCGAATGAGTAATTAACCTATATTATTCATGAAGTGGTCTGATTGAAGTGCGGGTATAGTGCGTGTCATCCACGAAGGCGCGCCCCTCCACAGCCCAATCCGTACAATTGGGCAAAGATTAATATGAGATTCGCTGTGGAGGGGCGCGTCGTCGTGGATGGCGCGCACTGTAACTGAGGTTACTTTCAAATTAAGGGGCGACTTTAAAAATTCAGTTTTGATGCCGTTGCCCTGTTTCAGTTTTTATTTAGTTTAGTTTAGTTGGTAGTGACCCTGCCTACGAAGCTGGAGCTCCCGGGTTCGAATCCCGGCCGGGGCATTTATTTGTGTGATGAGCACGAATATTTGTTCTTGGGTCTTGGATGTCTTCTATGTATTTAAGTATTTATTTATCTATATAAGTATGTATATCGTCGCTTAGTACCCATAGTACAAGCTTTGCTTAGTTTGGGACTAGGTTGATTTGTGTAAGATTGTCCACAAATATTTATTATTTATTATTATTTGGTTAACCTGGGGTCAGTGGTATACGTTCGTTCACTGCTTCGTTCGAACACTTCTTACAATAACCGAAGATTTGGTGCAACCCACACTATTAAATACCTAAAACCAATAGTACAATCACGTACCTAGAGATTAGCTTGATTACGTATACTTACACTAAGTAGCCATTAGGTCTTTGAACTATTGTAGAAGCATGAAATAATGGTTATAACACGACCAAACTGTTTAAGCTGTTCATATTCGGTCAAGGTCGTGTCATGGGCGCTGCTAGCGTTACCTAATATTGAAATGGCCTGAAAATTGACATTTATTTCACAGTTGAAACAGTAGGGCACATGCCCCGATTCTAATTTGTGTCTAGTGGCCGGTTTTGGTTCAGTTCAACTTTAAATTGAGTTTAGGTACTCTAAGGTTAAGTCCGAATTCATAGACAATCAGTCTTAAAGTGGCCAGAAATGGGGCATCTGCCCTAAGCTAAGTGGCATTGTAATGGTATTCATTATTATCTTAAAACCTGAACGCAGAAATCCTGGTAAAATAATAATAATGGGTTCCTAATTTCGGAGTGCTTTTTGTCGTAAACAACGAAATCTTAATATTATTAGTCTTGATTCTTTCGCTCTTTATTTCTTACACATCCACATAAATTATGGCGCATCATCAATACATAGTATAAAAGAAAGTCGCTTCCTCCTGTCTGTCTGTCCCTATGTATGCTAACAATTGCGGCAAAGTGTCATAATTGGTTTGAAAAGTACAATAATCAACATCGCGAAAATCAATGATGAACAAATCTGCCAGCCAATAGATCACCACGTGCGGCTCCACAGGCGTGTGGTACATTCAAATTCACCAATCTAAGGCCCTGGGTTTTCTGACCACCCGTCGCCGGCGGCCGGCGACCGGCGCGTGTCCGCCGCCGACGACGTTCGGATGTTTTGTTCGGGAATGTTTGAGGGTGGCTTCTCTGAAACGTCGCCGGCGGCGGGTAGGTCGACGGACGAAGGTCACACGCCGCACGCGTCGGTCGCTATCATTTTTGTAGAATAGCGAACGGACGGCGGGTGGCGTCTTGATATTGAAAATGTCTCATTTCAATAAAGACAACGATGAATTATTAATAAATCTAATACGTTGTAATCCTATATTGTTCGACGCGTCTGACAAAGATTATAAAAATAACAATTTAAAGCACCGAACATGGGAAAATATTAGTGAAACAATGAATCTTTCAACTCATTTCTTAAATTTATTCCTGCGACTCCACCTACACCACCAGTCCGTCGAAGTGCCGTCAAATTGCTTTGATTCGTGTTATTGTTGCTGGTATTTGAGTTTGTGGGGTTTTCATTGCTTTTATTTTCCATTAGCATATTATGAAGACAGCAACTTGCCAGAATTAAATATATCGGTTGGCTCTCTTTTATTTTTTGATAACATTAATATTTCATCGTCTTCTTCTTCTTCTGACAATAAAAATGTTAGTATTTTTCTGTTAATTTTATTTAAAGCACAGCACACCAATTCACAAAGCGGGCACAATGCGACTGAGCTCCTTCTCCGACGTCGGGTGGCCGCGGGCCAGAAAACCCACGCACCCGCGACCGACGGCGTGTGGCACAGCGTGCGACGCACGTCCAGACGCCGCCGGTAGCGTGTGGCGGGCCAGAAAAACCACGGCCTTATAGTAGGGAGGCCAAGTGGCTAAAATCAAAATTCCGTTTGTACGAGCAGTCGCCTACCGACGAATGGTATCGTTGGATTCAGTGACGTCTCCCGAGTATGGAACTCGATGTCGTCACTCTCTAAAGTGGTGGAGGTGGTAACTATGACGTCACAAAGATGGCGGTTGGTGGTATCAAGTTTTATCGATTATCTCTTTAACTATTCAACGTATTGCAACAAATGAGGTGTCAAATGAAAGCTCTTTAAATTGTTAATAATTCGTTTTTATGAATAAAATGTGCAAGTCTAATAATTAAAAAGTTTTTCTTAAAAAATCGTAATTTTGAAAAAGTCATTTTTTTTTAACTGCAAAAAACTCGATGAAGGAGGCCATTTCTTTAAAAAATACTTCATATGATTGTAAATGCTAAATTCATACTCTATACAATGCTTTTTGAATTATTAGAATCGGTTCATAAATGAGTACGCTAGGGATATTTCGCCACGGGCGGGGCGAACGTCGCGGCACGCGCGTGTTTGCTGACGAACGCGACTGTGAAGACATTCTTAAGTGTAGCTCAACAACTACTTAACCGATTTAGACAAATGAAGTATCATATGAAAGTTCTTTATATTTCCATTAATTTGTTTCAAGTAATGAAATGTGTAAGTCAAACAATTAAAAAGTTTTTCCAAAAGAATCGTATTTTTGAATAAGTCATTTTTATTTTAACTTCAAAAAACTCGATGAATGAGGTCATTTCATTAAAAAATACTTCATATGATTGAAAATGCTACATTCAACCTCTATTCAATGCTTTTTGAATTATTAGAATCGGTTCATAAATGAGTACGCCAGGGATATTTCGCCGCGGGCGGGGCGAAAGTCGCGGCGCGCGCGCGTTTGCTGACGAACGCGACTGTGTAGGCTTTCTTAAGTGTAGCTCAACAACTACCTAACCGACCTATGCCAGGTCATCAGTCCACCTTGTGGGGGGTCTACCCACGCTGCGCCTTCCGGTCCGTGATAGATAAATAGATAGAATAAACTTTATTTTATATAATTAGTTTTACAGATTTTGGCCCGCCAAGTACGAGCAAAGCTATTATTTTACACATATGTCTTAAGTTAAAGATCTAATTGTAAAGTAAATGGGGCTCAGCTCAGGCATGACCTGGCTCACGCAACAATGCTATATATTTTACATTTAAATGACAGGAATACGAGGTGTTCGCCACTCGAGAACCTTTCAGCCCCAACGGCCATCGGTTCTACGCGCAATGTGCCCCGCCCACTGCCACTTAAGTTTAGCGATTCGAAAGGCTATATCGGTTACTTTGGTTCTGCTACGGATGACGTCATTTCTGATGCGATCACGCAGAAAAACTCCCAGCATAGCCCTCTCCATTGCCCTCTGCTGAGTGACTTTGCCCATGGTGAGCGACCACATTTCCGTACTTTATGTCATCACTGGCAACACCCACTGGTCAAAGACTCTCGTCTTGAGACACTGCGGAATATTGGACGAAAAGATATGCCGTAGCTTCCCGAACGCTGCCCAGCCGAGTCGGATTCGACGATTAACCTCTTTCTCAAAGTTGGACCTACCTAACTGGACAGTCTGTCCTAGATAGGTATACATAATCGCCTACAACTTCGACCGTAAAGCGTCCGATTGTAACAGGAGTTGGTGCTACATGGGCATTTGACATGATCTTCGTCTTATCCATGTTCATCCTTAGACCAACTCGCTCGGAGGCTTTACTGAGGTCATTGAGCATTGTACTTAAATCCTCCATGGTTTCAGCCAAGACTACTATGTCGTCAGCAAACCGAAAGTAAGTGATGTACTCGCCGTTTATGTTGATGCCTAGTCTTCTCCAGTCCAGGTTCTAGAAAACATCTGGAGGATGCAGCGGAGAACAGTTTAGGAAAAATATCTCCTTGCCTGCTGATTCCCCGCTGCAGCGGAATGGGTTTCGAGTTCCGGTCCTGGAGTCGGACTGACATAGTAGCGTTTTCGTACAAACACTTCAGTACTTCGATATAGCGGTAGTCTACTTGGCACCGCTGTAGTGATTGTAGTACCGCCCAGGTTTCGATCGAATCGAACGCTTTCTCGTAGTCCACAAACGCTAAACAGAGGGGCAGGGTACTTTTCAGTCTTCTGTATACAGAGTAACATAGACCACATCCATACGCTTCGTCAGGTTATAACCATCTATGGTACTAAAGCCTCTTCGGAAACCGGCTTGTTCGGCAGGCTGGAAGTCATCTAGCGTGCTGCTAGATGGTTCATAATGACTCTTGAAAACAGCTTCTTCAGGAGTTCGGCTGTAATTCCGTCTTCACCGGGTGCCTTGTTGTTTTTGAGCTGTTTAAGAGCCATTCTAATCTCGTCCAGGCTGATGTCCGTAATGTCATCGGTATAGTGCCGGGTTAGTCTAGCTAGACCAACTTCGGGGTCTGCTAGTTGACGTGTATAGCTGTCCATAGAAGCGCTCTATATCGCTCCTCAGAAGCTCAGGTCTGGGTGAGACAATTCTACCATCCTCAGTTTTTAATTTGGCGAGCTGGCTCTGCCCAGTAGACAGATCTCTTGCGAAAACTTTTGAGCCCTTATTCCGCTCGATGGCCTCTTCTATACGTTTTGTATTGAATTGGCGCAGATCACGGGTCAGGGATTTGGAGATCTATCTATTGAGCTACCGATATAATGTCTCATCGACTGAAGACTGTAGAACCATCCTACTCCTTTTCTCGAAGAGCCTCTGAGTGGAGTTAGAGGGCCTATTGGTTCAGTTGGTCCGGTGGGCTTTAAAGAATTTAGACCCTGTGGTATGGACAGCGTCCACAAACCCGTCATTGAATTCATCCACATCGCCACCTAGGCAATCGAGACGGTTCTGAAGTTCCAGCTGAAAGCTCTCGGGGTTTTGGATTTGGGCTGCTGATGGTCGGAGCGTGGACTGCATCAGACGAGAGCGCTCTAGCTTAACACATATATTCAATGTGCCTCCTTACCAGACGACGATCACTTCCGGTTTTAACCGTATTGATCACAGAGACATCATTGAATATATGCTTCTTCGTCGACATGATGAAGTCAATCTCGTTTTTAGTTGCACCGTCGGGACTCATCCAGGTCCACTTTCCCACCATCTCTCTTGCCCAGTTTTGCGTTGAAGTCCAGCAGGTTATAACCTGACGAAGCGTATGGATGTGGTCTATGTTACTCTGTATACAGAAGTGGTGGTCTGTATACAGAAGTGGTGGTCTGTATACAGAAGTGGTGGTCTGTATACAGAAGTGGTGGTCTGTATACAGAAGTGGTGGTCTGTATACAGAAGACTGATGAGTACAACCTGCCCCACTGTTTAGCGTTTGTGGACTATGAGAAAGCCTTCGATTCGATCGAAACCTGGGCGGTACTACAATCTCTACAGCGGTGCCAAGTAGACTACCGCTATATCGAAGTACTGAAGTGTTTGTACGAAAACGCCACTATGTCAGCCCGACTCCAGGACTGGAACTCGAAACACATTCCGCTGCAGCGGGGAGTCAGCAGGCAAGGAGATATTTTTCCTAAACTGTTCTCCGCTGCACTGGAGGATGTTTTCTAGAATCTGGACTGGAGAAGGCTAGGCATCAACATAAACGGCGAGTACATCACTCACTTTCGGTTTGCTGACGACATAGTAGTCTTGGCTGAAACCATGGAGGATTTAAGTACAATGCTCGATGACCTCAGTAAAGCCTCGGAGCGAGTTGGTCTAAGGATGAACATGGATAAGACGAAGATCATGTCAAATGCCCATGTAGCACCAACTCCTGTTAATACAATTGGATGCTTTATGCTCGAAGTTGTAGACGATTATGTACAGCTAGGACAGACTGTCCAGTTAGGCAGGTCAACTTTGAGAAAGAGGTTAATCGTCGAATCCGACTCGGCTGGGCAGCGTTCGGGAATCGGGAAGTTACGGCATATCTTTTCGTCCAATATTCCGCAGTGTGTGTTGCCAGTGATTACATATGGTACGGAAACGTGGTCGCTCACCATAGGGTGAAAGCCACTCAGCAGAGGGCAATGGAGAGGGCTATGCTGGGAGTTTCACTGCGTGATCGCATCAGAAATGACGCCATCCGTAGCAGAACCAAAGTAAGCGATATAGCCTTTCGAATCGCTAATCTTAAGTGGCAGTGGGCGGGGCACATTGCGCGTAGAACCGATGGCCGTTGGGGCTGAAAGGTTCTCGAGTGGCAACCACGGACCGGAAGGCGCAGCGTGGGTAGACCCCCCACAAGGTGGACTGATGACCTGGTAAAGGTCGCGGGAGTCCGCTGAATGCGATCCCTGGCGTACTCATTTATGAACCGATTCTAATAATTCGAAAAGCATTGGATAGAGGATGAATGTAGCATTTTCAATCATATGAAGTATTTTTTAATGAAATGACCTCTTTCATCGAGTTTTTTGAAGTTAAAATAAAAATGACTTATTCAAAAATACGATTTTTTTGGAAAAACTTTTTATTTGTTTGACTTACACATTTCATTACTTAAAACAAATTAATGGCAATATATAGAGAGCTTTCATATGATACCCCATTTGTCTAAATAGGTTAAGTAGTTGTTGAGCTACACTTTAGAATGTCTACACAGCCGCGTTCGTCAGCAAACGCGCGCGCACCGCGACGTTCGCCCCGCCCGCGGTGAAATGTCCCTGGCGTACTCATTTATGAACAGATTCTTATAATTCAAAAAGCATTGTATAGAGGATTAATTGAGCATTTTTAATTACATGAAGTATTTTTAATGAAATGACCTCTTTCATTGAGTTTTTTGAAGTTAAAATAAAAATGACTTTTTCAAAAATACGATTTTTTTGGAAAAACTTTTTGATTGTTTGTCTTACACATTTTATTACTTGAAACAAATTAATGGCAATATAAAGAGCTTTCATATGATACCCCATTTGTCTAAATCGGTTGAGTAGTTGTTGAGCTACACTTAAGAATGTCTTCACAGTCGCGTTCGTCAGCAAACGCGCGCGCGCCGCGACGTTCGCCCCGCCCGCGGTGAAATGTCCCTGGCGTACTCATTTACGAACCGATTCCAATAATTCAAAAAGCATTGTATAGAGGATAAATTTAGCATTTTCAATCATATGAGGTATTTTTTAAAGAAATGGCCTCTTTCATCGAGTTTTTTGCAATTAAAAAAAAAATACTTTTTCAAAAGTACGATTTTTTAAGAAAAACTTTTTAATTATTAGGCTTACATATTTTATTCCTAAAAACGAATTATTAGCAATTTAAAGAGCTTTCATTTGATACCTCATTTGTTGCAATACATTGAATAGTTAAAGAGATAATCGATAAAACTTGATACCACCAACCGCCATCTTTGTGACGTCATAGTTACCCCCTCCACCACTTTAGAGAGTGACGACATCGAGTTTCATACTCGGGAGACGTCACTGAATCCAACGATACCAGTCGTCGGTAGGCGACTGCTCGTACAAACGAACTTCGTTATTTGACGACTTTTATCAAATTGGCCTCTCTACTATTAGATCGTAGAACAGTCTCGGCGACGGCCGAGAATCTCGGCTCATTTTGGCCGAGACCGAGACCGAGTTCTCGGTTCGAATTTTGGCCGAGAATAGCCGAGACCGAGATCTCGGTCGGACCTTGGTCGGACCTAACCAAAAATATACTATAAGTGCAGAGGGCCTTACGTACAGACTTGCAAGTGCGACAGAGATAGAAAACTTCGTCTACGGTTCGCGGTAGCCCCCAGAACACGCTGTATAGCTTATAGATCGCGTGCGTATTCTGCTTATCATCTGACAGCGATAAACTGCAATTAGTCCGGCTATGCCGTTACATGCGCTTGCGCGGCCTCTGTTCCGCAAGCGCCAAAGGCATGTACAATGCACATGGCAGTTCATTGAAATTTGTGTCTTATGTCTAACGGATGTAAATGATTACTTTACAACGTTCTACGACTACGACCCTATAGTATAAGTAGGTACATACCTACAAAAGTGAGTTGAACATGATAAATAATACATGTAAGTAATATTGGTTTCAAACCATCGTCCGCACTGGAAATCATTAAAAAAGTAGGTACCTTAAATTAAACAAATCAACATATTTTGCCCGCGATGCGACTACGTCTTTTTCATCAAGTATCATCTTAAGTAATCCGTTCAGTTGTTTTTGAGTATATAACAAACATCTAAACATGTCTAAAGTTTCGCACATATATATCTGAAAAACAGCAATGTTGTGCGAACTATGAGGCCTTTTCTCGAGTCTGCAAAAAAAGTACCACTTAGGTATAGTTTGCTTTTGAATAAAGATAGTGCCCTATAGAGGTGGGTGATAAATAACTTCACGATGAAAAAATCACGGTGATCCGCCGTTAAAAAGTAACAAGGTTCAAATAATTCGCGACAGTCTTGTAACGTCCGGAACGGAACGTAGAAGTCGCAGTCACACTAGTCACAGAGTAACATCAGATCAGATCAGAGTTGATGGATGATAGGAATATTAGTACTTGTATATGATATGTTGCATTATTAATTAGTTTAGTTTCTCGGTGTATTGGTGTAATACTGTCATGCCGTGTAAACATATTTGTAATAAAGTAAATAAATAAATAAATCAGTTGTTACAGAAATGTCAGTAACTGCCGGGAACGATCGAAACGCAAATGTCGTGACACGAAATAACCGAAGTGACAAAGTCACGGTGATTTTTCACTGTGATTTTTTTGGAACGGGAATAGCAGTAACGGTGAACGAAAAGTAACGCTTTTCCCCATGTCTCTGCCCTAAAAACAGAGTGTAAGTTTTCGGTACTATGTTATTTATTACACTCTGTATACGTTGTAAGTATTGCATACGACTTCGGCGCGTTCAGAATTGAGGCTCGCCGCCGCGCCGTTATATGTGCGTTCGAGCATCTTGCAGGTTGCAATCCATGCTTCTATCCAATAGGTATACCTAGCAATTATGTAAATATACGATATACCTACTGTTAATATTTACGTTTCTGAATCCGTGTAAGTCTGTCTTAAGATTACCTACCTATGACATACCTAGGTAATTTCTCCTAGATTACAGACCTTCTCAGTGACAGTGCCGTTAAATATAGTGAATTGATTGATTGAGACTACTGTGCAATGTGCATAAAACATTGCAATAATTAATCTGTAGTTAGATGGTAGCTAGGAACTAAGAGAAGTGCTAGGGAGTGAAGAGAGAAAATATTATATAAACTTTTTTATAGTCTCAATTTGAATGAGCCCAAACTTGGTGTGTTTTGACAATGAATTTTATTTTTTACAAAACCACTGGCTATGCCAAATAGTTTCGTATATTTTTGGAATCAGCGCATGGAGCCCTTTCATGTGATCCACGGAAGAAAAACATTTTTTTATACAGTAAATTTATGACATCATCTGGAAAATGTAACAGGTGACAGCTGTTCACCCGAGTCTAAAATACTTGAGACTCCTACTCATCTTTCCCGAAAAAAAAACTCACTACAGGATACTATTCGGTATAGTCTATCCCTACAGGATAGCAGTCGGGTCTGGACTAAATGACGATTTGTGTAAGATTGTCCCCAACTATTTATTTATTTCTGTAATCGTATCGTACTGGTTATAAAATAAGTTCTTTCTTATGTAATCGTCACTAGCTTCCCCTGTTCGTCTTATGTGGAAATTGTACTTTATTCGAGCTATGTTCGGCCATGTTCTTTGAAAAGGAAACCTTTGATCTCCGAAATTAAAATCTTTTGAATACGCTCTTTGACAACGCTTTGTAGCGCGTTTCTTCTAATTCTTCTCTGTAAATTGGGAGTATTTTAGTGTAGGGTAGTGTGTGACATGTTTTTGGTATTCAATAATATATACAGGGTGAAATTTTATTGACCGTTCAAATTCGCACAGTAGATTCCTTGGCGAAATACTTAAAATGTTGAGATACAGCAGCTGAAAGATACCTGAAAAAATATGCGTTCGTGGATACCGCCGAAGCGGGCTGTGTTGTGTGGGAGGCAGCAATAACGATCGCCCTGGCCCCACGATGAGTCGCTAAGACAATTTTCGCATAAAAACCGATTTTTGACGAAAACTATACAAAAAAAAAAAATATTTTTATTGCGAATTTTTCTTCATATGTACGTACGCGTACTTTCACTCTTGTTTCGTAACCATTGTTGTTTCATGTTCGCGTAAATTGTGATTTTTTTTTTATATTTTTCCCGTTTTTTTTCAGAAATTGCATCTTTTATTGATACCTAATGTCTAGGAAAAAATTGAACGGACAATAAAATTTCACCCTGTACATAATTATATTGTATTTTACTGATTTATTAATATCATCATTTGTTTTTGTATACCGACATTGTAAAGGTGTATAATTTTTGTAGTGTTTTTGTGTTTTTGTTTGTGTTTTTTGTTTTTATTTCACGACGACTGCCAGGGCATTTATTTGTGTGATGAACACAAGTATTATTCCTAGTTAAGTCTTGGAACTTGTCTATGTAGGTATTTAAGAATCTATTTATCCATGTACGTATATCATCGCTTAGTACATACAGTACAAGCTTTGCTTAGTTAGGGACTAGGTCGATTTATGTAAGACTGTGCACAAATATTTAATTAACATTACCGAATTTGTGACTCTGAAATTCCTTTAAATTGATACCCCATTGAAGAGTTATTGAAGAAAATTTATTTCTTTTTTTCATACAGAAAATCAGGCAGAACACAAAACTGGATGGCAACATAAGTTGATAGGATGTCTGGGATCTTTACAATATTATATCAGAAGACAGAATGCGATCCAAAATTTTTAAAATTATTTTTTTTACAACTAAATCAATTAACCTATCACTGCACTTTAAATAAAACCTACAGTTGCTAGAAATGGCACGGAAATTTAATTTTATGTGCTCTGCCTACCCCTTTTGGGAATACAGGCGTGAGTGTATGTATTGTATGCCGGTCCGTGAGTCACCGACGGTACTGGCTGAAAATCAGCGCTGTAGGTGTTTAACACCTCAGCATAATGCTGAGCCAGTGTCCGTTTCACTGCCACGGGGACACACGTGTGCTTTTGTGTATGTTTTTCTTCTTTTGTTTTCCTGTAATATTGTGTGTCTTCTGTGGTACTGAATAAATGTTTCTATCTATCTATCTATCTATCTATGTAAATCAATTAAATACCACGCCTAAACATTCGCGGCACGTGTCCCGAATGTCCCGATCGTCTCGGGGTGAACGCACTTAATCTTCGCTAGTCATCCCCTGTTGAGAGCACAGGTTGAAATGGAGATTGATAAACAGAGGGTTCAGTGTTGCTAAGGTTACGGCGGCTGGGGGGTTACTTATTAAATGGGTAACTTATCAGCGTCAATTTAAGGCAGAGTGTAGCCGTCAGATCGTTTCTTTGGTCAGTCGCTATTATCTTGTTCACGCATCACATGCAAAACATGCGAAAATCGGTATATTGAAAATAAGTTTTTAGTAAATAATATCTACGGATGATTATTTGAAAAAAGTGACAAAATGAAGGTTAAAAAATAATATAGTAGTATAGGTAGTAAAAAAATACAAAAGGAAAGGGTATTTACAAATGCGAAATTGTCCTTTGAAGGGATATGTTAATGAATCCTCAAATGGTATAAGGGGTCGGCAACGCGCAAATGACTCCTTTGTAGTTGCGAGCGTCTATAATCTGCGGTGTCCGCTTACCATCAGGTGGACCGTACGCTTGTTTGCCACCGTCGTTGTATTAAAAAATAGTATTTTGATTCTATTCAAGAAAGAGCAGCTAAAATATTACTTATTAGTACATTACTTAACAAGGGCGGTAAAACAAAGAATGTCTCAGATCGCAGGTATTTGCGATCTGAGGCTTTCTTTATTACCGCCCGTGTTAAGTACAAAATTTTATGTCACCCCCTGGCCTGGAAGTGGGATTTCCCGCGCGCCGAGCGTGCGGTAATTGCCGCTTTATGGCCAGGTGTGACATAATAGTACATTACTTAACAAGGGCGGTAAATCAAAGAATGTCTCAGATCGCAGATATTTCAGATATTTGACGCCCGAGCCGAAGGCAAGGGCGATAAATATACGATCTGAGGCTTTCTTTATTACCGCCCGTGTTAAGTACAAAATTTTATGTCACCCCCTGGCCAGTAAGTGGGATATCACGCGCGCGGAGCGTGCGGTAATTGCCGCTTTATGGCCAGGTGTGACATAAATTATATTACAGTTATAAGCATTAGCGAAATTTAAAATAGAAAACACAGCTTTGCGCAACTCTGCTGGAAAATTAACCTTTACGAGTAAAACTGCCCTCATAAAGGTTAATATTCCAGCAAACCTCACTACGATGTCTAGTCGTGGTTACTCTAGTTTGACGACTGCACTAAAATGTTGTTATTTCTGCTCTCGTACTTAAACTAAACAAAAGCAGACGTAAACGCACAAGCATTAACGCGCGTTTTTCACTCGTCGACCACGCAAATAGAAAAAGCAGCTTCCGTAGACATCAATCATCCGAAATAACCCCGTTTAAAACCATACCTACACATACGGTAACATTACTTGGTTGGTAAACTGTACCTCTAAGCTTTTTTTAACTTGACTGTGGCTTTATAAAGGGCCCAATTCGTGTCGGACTTCGCACATTTAGGATTCCAAACCAACCGCAAAAGTACGTTGGTTTTAATACGAAAAAATAAGGAAATTTCTAATTTAAAAAAAACTGTTTAATCAATAATGAACGTTATGACGTAATAATGAACATTATGACCAACCTTCAAATACATAGGTCAATGGAAAGTAAAAAAAAAATCTTATGAGCGAATTTAAGTGGGAGACGACGGACGGACGGACACGTGAGTGACAGCAATAGGGTTCAGTTTTGACCCTTCGGGTACGGAACCCTAAAAACGTGCTTTTTATTCCAAAAACGTGCTTTTTTGAACACCCGAACGTGCTTTTTGACGGGAGTGCTATGGCAACACTGATTATGGTATAAGTTCAGCAAATATGTGCCCTGGTTTATCTGTTGGTTGATGTTTGATTTTGCTTTGTATGACATATTACTAATAGAGGAGGAACAGAATTGGAAAAGGCGTCTCTAAACAATGCAAGCGGCAAGTCATGTAACAGTTGGGGTGACAACGTTATCAGAGGGTTTGGACCCTGCAGAATACGGATCTGCCTGTCGCCATCTCGAAATTTGAGCCGGAAGTACGGTATACCGGAAAAGGTGCAGCCCATACAAAAAAATTCGTAGTACATTTAATAAATTGTTGCTCTGGTACTCTAAAAGAGGTCCGATTGATATGGTTTTTTGGTATGTTGTGAAGGACAATATTAGCCATGGTAACCTAAAAATTTCGGCCCTCCAACTCCATAACTTTGGCCGCCATCTTGGAAATAGTGTCATTTTTTTCAGTTCTTTGCTTTTACTGTCGTCAAAGTTCATTCCAGTGCTAAACATAGTTCTACAATATTGTAGAATACAAAATTTGCTAAAACTTTTGGGTACAAAGATTTTTTCCATGACCCCTAGGGACGAAGATATGACAGGATATATCATTAAAAATTGCCACTTTTTTCTAGTTTTCCGTTCATGTTTACATTTTAAGTGCATTTTAGCACTAACTATAGTTCGGCAATATTGTAGATCACAAAATTTGCTACAACTTTTGTATTGAAATATTTTTTCCACAACCATTAGGAAAGAAGATATGAAGTCATCTATGGAGTAGCACCGTTGAAATTTGCTACTTTTGCAGTTTTCTTCTCATATTTAGGTTTGAGTGCATTTAATCGCAATCTGTAGGGGATCTATGATGGTCGAGTGATAGCGGGATAGACGACAAGATAAAGCATCTGTCACTTTCCGAGCTATACCACTTCAATCCCTCAGAAGACAAAATCGTCTATTTCCACGATACTTAGAAGATCGTAGGTACTTTGAATTTGCATATAATTTTGTCTTCTATAATATTGCTGACCGAGAAATGCACTAAAACAAAAATATGTGAAGAAAACTGGAAAAGTAGTAAATATCGACGGTAGTACCCCATAGGTGACATCGTATCTTCTTTCCTGATGATCGTGGAAAAAATATTTCAATACAAAAGTTGTAGACAATTTTGTAATCTACAATATTGCTGAACTATAAATAACGCTAAAATGCACTTTAAACGTAAATATGAGAGGAAAACTAGAAAAAAGTGGTAATTTATAATGATATCTCCTATCATATCTTCGTCCCTAGGGGTCATGGAAAAATTCTTTGTACCCAAAAGTTTCAGCAAATTTTGTGTTTTACAATATTGCCAAACCATGTTTAGCACTAAAATGAACTATAACAACAGTACAAGCAAAAAACTGAAAAAGTGACAGATTTTCCAAGATGGCGGAGAAAGACGTGGAGCTGGAGTATCAAAAATTTCGGGATACGATGACAAATATTGTTCTTTACGGCATATCAAAAATCCATAACAATTGGACCATAGTTAGGATACCGGAACAACGATTTACCAAATGTACAACGAAAAAATTTGTATGGGCTGCACCTTTTCCGATATAACATTCTTCCGGCTCAAATTTGGGGATGGAGACAGGCAGATCCGTATTCTGCAGGGTCTAAACCCTCTGATTACGTTGTCACCCCAACTGTTACACGACTTGCTTCTTGTATTCTACTTCTTCAAAAATGGGCCTACTCTATAAATGATATATATTTTTTTTATTTTTTTTTTTATTTGTGGACAAACACAAATCAAACGACTCCCAAACTAAGCAAAGCTTGTACTATGGGTAAGTGACGATACGATATACATACTTATATAGATAAATAGATACCTACTTAAATACATATAGAAAACATCCAAGACCCAAGAACAAATATTCGTGCTCATCACACAAATAAATGCCCTGTCCGGGATTCGAACCCGGGACCTCCAGCTCCAGCTTCGTACTACCAACTAAAATAAATTGGTCGTCAAATTGTAATTATATTGTAATTTATGACTCGTAAAATAGCCCTTGAGGTCTACTTGCAGAATTAGTGTTTGATTTGTGTTGTGTTTGATTTCAAATGTTAGACGGCGCGGCCTTTAAATTGTTTTACTGTTTTGGCCCAACATCCAACTGTTCTAATAACACAAATACAATCACTTCATTAATTATAATTACGTAACGTTACCCAACAAACGAAATAACGGGCCAACTCCTAATGGATCGGAAACACTGACGAAACACTAACACCATCGAAATAGAGAGTGGTTTACTTGCAGCAAAAAAAGAATCAATGGAATCAGTACTGCCAGTACTGTGCTGGGAATGGCAAGTGTGAGCTGCTTTTATAATGAGTGTTCCGTAGATACCTTCAATGTGCACCGAAGACGATATTGTGTGATTCTCCGAGCGTTTGAAACGCTCGTTTCTATAGTCATTGTCAACTGATGAATCTCGGAACCGATACTGGTTTACGATTTTATACAAAAGTGACTGATCGTCGTCTTTCGACAGTATTTAAGAGGATTGTGTAGCATTTTTTATCATACAAAAACGTGCTTCGGGCGCCAACGTTTTCCACCCCCTACACCTTTTAGCAGAATGTATTATGTACGCTGCAATGCGGTTTAATATATTCGGCAGAGATGTTTTAGAGGAGAATGAATTGAGGGATGTCAACCTTAAAGATGTCCTTCTGTTCTGCAGGAGAATTGGAAGAATTGAAGAAGCTGATGTGGGAAGGCTGCCGGGACAGTAACCTTAAGCTCCGACTTAAAGGGAATTGGGCTGAATGATCCTGAACTGCGATCGACAGCCCGCCTGTTTCCGGCCGGGCGTCCCTTCACTACATCTACATCTACCCCCTACACCTGAACCGATTTGCGTAATTTTTGGAAATGATTATACGTTTTGATTTTTTGAAAATATTGCATACAATTGAAAACATGAACCCTTAAACTTTCGATTTTTTGACACGAAAGCTTCGTCCTGCGTTTTTGTTATTATTTCATAAACTAGAAAGAATTACGGAAAAAGCAAAACGTACAAACCTAGTTAAGGATGTGAGGAATCGATCAAGAGTCAAGACCAAAATTGTCTCATTTGATTAAGGTTTAAGGGGTGGAAAACGTTGGCGCCCGAAGCACTAATTCTGCTTGAAATTACTACTGTCTCTATCGCACGCAAGAATATTCCGGAATGCCTGTTCTCGCTCGCACGATAGGTACACAATAGTCTTAATTAGACAACAATGACGAAATTACCGCCGTAAAAACGCTGAATATTTACCCTAGTATGACATCGGCGGTTCTGTCTAAGAGAGACCATCATAAGAAGAAGGAAGCATTTAGGTATTCCTGATGAGATGAATGTCTGAAATGACCCATGTTTACAAACATTAATTAAACACTTTAAATACCAAATCAATCGTTTCCCGTGCGTTACGGAACCCTAAACCGAACAATAAGCACCGGTAACTTAAAGCTACCACTGAATAAAAAACTTTCGCTTGATAAGTTTTTGCCGCCGTATAGTAAACAAGTCACTGCATTGTATTGCGCGCTATGGCGTCTGTCAATGGGGGAAAATTAGGTATTGTGTTATTGAATAAGTAATACTGCTTTTACTATTGAAATAGCATGTAATTAAAGGAGAATGATGTATGTACGTATGTATTTATTTTTACAAAATAATAGGAGCATTCGTGACCCCAGCGGCGCCCGCGTACCGCGTGCGGTATGCGAGGTTAAGCATCTACCCAGGAATCGATGTCCGCTTTGAGTAATTACTGAGCGTTCCCGTGCTTTGGAAGGTACGTTAAGCCGTTGATCCCGGCTGTTGTCTATGAAGTTAGAGGTCTTCGGGCGGCTTGATAACTTCTAATAGTCAAGATTCCCACATACTTGACAAGCCTAAAGCCAAGGTCTTTCCCTTGGGTTGGAAGGTCATATGGCAGTCGCTTCCGTATAAACTAGTGCCTACGACAAATGTTGGGATTAGGTAGCCTAGTATCCTTCAGGATGAAACTGTCTGAAATAAACCTTTAGGAGGATTGATACAAGTAGGTACCATTTTAATAATTACTGAGGAGTTAAATCACGTAATCCGCATAAATAAATCTAGATAATTCCAGGACCTAACTAATGCCAAGGCTTTTTCTTGAAAGCGAGCCAAATTCGTTTGTAGGATCAATACCTATCTAGATTCTAGCTGCGGTGCAAAGTGGGTGCAAAATTATACTAGGCATTGTTACTCGACGAGTTTATTTGTATTTATGCTTATTTGCACGTCATGATAGGTGTTTTAACAGACTAGGTACAATAAAATAATAGTAGTTTATGCAACTGGTACATAATGAGGGGTACAAAATTTCATAATAAGGTCACACGAGTGTTTTAATGCCTAATTATGTACAGTTGCATACATTACTTTATCTACACACATATTATAAGTACTCTAAGATGGGTTCAGAAACCGTAGTAAATAAATACAATAATTGTGTTAATACAACCTTTTTTGCACGGTTGCGGAAATATCGAAATCAGAACTGGCAACCGCGATACCTGAATGTTATTTTAAAAAGTAAAGAGTCCCTATTCTGATGTGATCATGTCGTTCTAGCTCAAATTTCGTGCGATATATACTAAAAAAACATCGAGCTGACATTTCGCATCGACTGAATTTGAATTTTCAGTGATACTAGAATAGGGACATGTCAACTTTGACATTTAAATTTTGACAGTTTTGTTTGACGTTTAATATTTTAACATCATATATGAGATTAAAATTAAAAATTATATTACTGCTGTAGCCTTAGCCACAGATAAGAAAATTGCCATAAATTCATTGAATGTTAAAATGAGAGTCATTTTCTACGGTTTCCGAACGTATATTAGAGGATTTATGATATGTGTGTAGATAAAGGATGTTTTTAATTGGTGTGTGTATTTTATGTACGTTCATTGAGAATTGTTTGCGTTGTTAGCCGATTTCAGAAAATATTTTTTCCGAAAGATGCCATCCTTGAGATGACCATCTCAATGATAGCATCTTTCGTAAAACTGATGTTTTGTGAAGGCTTGATAATGGGATCCATGAGGATCAATCAATCAATTAATCAAATCATTTATTCGTAAAAACATAAGTACATACAGAGGTGTTATAATTATTTATGAGATCCACTATGTCTTCACCATAAGGCATACGAATAGTCATAAAGATCAAAGGATTCTTCTGCTCAAATGTAGGATATTTTGACTTTATTCACATTGGGTAGAAAATTCGACATCGCCACGCTTTTCTTACAGCCCTGTCAACTTTCAGTCATCTGACAACTCAATGAACCAGACTTGATTGATTTATATTATGCTAAAAAGCAGCGATGATAACAAGTATTGTGTATGGTAATCTAGTTGCGAGAATAATATACCTACATGAGCATGAAAGTCAATATTATTAAACACACTTCATCAACTACATTTGCTTTATGCTTACTTATTCTTTTATTCCATTGAATATTCTGCTTTAATGCTAGTGTCTTCTTCTTCGTCGTTACACTCTTGTCAGAGTGGTCGTGGCCGTCATGCTGTGGGTGGCGAGCTTTACCACCCGGCGCCATTCCTCCCTCACGTCTGCACGCCTGGCGCTTTCGTACAGCGGGCAGTTTAGTGCAGACTTAATTTGGTCAGTCCACCTCATGGGGGACCTGCCACGTGGTCTCGTGCCCTCAACTCTGCCCTGTGCCACAAGCCGTTCGATCGAGAGATCTCCACGCCGTGATACATGGCCAAAGAACGTCAAAATCCTTGACTGCACCGTGGAAGAGAGACGCTGCTCTATATGGAGCTCTCGAAGAATGGATACGTTGGTCCTAAATGCTGCTAATGCTAGTGTAATAGAGTTTTTATTACATACACACTGTATAAGTATTTAAGTAACAACGCAGTATTGTGGCTCGCGCCCTTATCCCAGTTGCGTCTTGCGTCCTGAAGCAGCTGACATCTGACCATGCATGCATGCTGGGATGAGACCAGTTTCTTCTCGATATTTAGCAAGCTCGATATTTAGATATCAAAAAATATTTAGTACATAGATTTTTAAAACACACATAGCTGATGTAGGCGAAGAAACTGCTAGGCTCAAATAGGACTGGGCGGGCCACGTCTGTCGCATGCACCCAGACGGGGCAGGCCTAGATGGAGATGGCGGGATGACTTAAGCTTAAGCCACACAGAGAGCGGGAGGGCGGTAGCGGCGCGTGAGCGGGCGGTAGCGGCGCGGGAGCGGGACGTGAGCGGGACGGGAGCGGGACGTGAGCGGGACGGGAGCGGGCGATAGCGGCGCGGGAGGCGCGCGGGAGCAGGCGGGAGCCGCGCGGGAGCTACCGCCCACTCCTGTCCTGCGCCGCTACCGCCCGCTCCCGTTCCGCTACCGCCCGCTCCCGCGCCGCTACCGCCCGCTCACGCCCTCCCGCTCTCTGTGTGGCTTAAGCTTTAGAAGACTTCCTCGCCAATTGGCTAGAAGAAGCACAGACACGGGAGTCATGGCATTTAGATATGGGAAGAGGCCTTTGCCCCAGCAGTGGAACAACACCCCTATAGGCTATAAAAAAAAGAGATTTTTACTCCCAGTGGAAGTCGCGTAGGTACCTTATCTTTTATACAGTGGCTCTCTATAGCAACAAAGTATCTACTAAAATGTTTACCCACTTTCAAGCCTAGCCTACCTACCCGGCATCTTTACTTCAAATCAGTTTCGCCACACAAGGAATGTTATCAGCTTATCTCGATCAAACATGCGCATGAGACTTTCACCGCGACATCTTCAACGGAATCCTGTCATGCGTGAAAGCAACATTATGCGACAGTTTCGCGAAATCGCTATAATATACTAACTACCCTATACAATGTATGTTTCATCATAAATTTAAGAGTTAGACTCTTGTCGGTGTAGCTCTCTCCATCTGACTCTATCTAGGGCCGTCTCCTTGTCCTCCTTATACGACACGACTGCTAATTTTCCTTTTATTTTTTTCATGTAGCTCATCCTCGGTCTTCCCCTGCCTCGCTTTCCTTCAATTTTGCCTTCTATGCCTCAAGGTCGAGGCGAGAGAAGTACCAAAAATAAGTAACTGGTCCCGCAGGAGGCCAAACTTGAGAAAAACAATAAAAAAAAAAAGATGTTCTGTATAAAAGCGTAAAATATGTGTGTGGTGTGTGTGCATGTGTATGTAATGTATGTTTAACGTAAATAAATAAAATAAACAAGGTTAATAGTGTCGGTCCACTTTAAAGTATTAAATTAGCACAATTAATTTCACTAATGCATGATAATTAACTTGAGCAATAATTAAAATTCCGCGCACAAACACTGCCTAGTCATTTACGGTTTCATAGTAAACCGCTTTAATTATAAAGTTATTAGACTCGCTCACGCTCGGTCGTTTATATCATATGTTATGATTAACATAATCGTTAAAAGATTTTAATAATGTCTGACGGAAATTCACCAATATTTATTTTAACTCCGTAAGATTAATCCCCTGAAAAATACATAGCTTTTATTTTATCCCGCAGCCACAGATTATAATAGTTCTGCCGCGGCTTCGTCCGCTATTTGTAAACAACCGGCCAAGTGCGAGTCGGACTCGCGCACGAAGGGTTCCATCCCATTATCTTTAAAAACGGAAAAAAATCACGTTTGTTGTATGGGAGCCCCTTTAAATATTTATTTTATTCTGTTTTTTACCCGACTGCAAGGCAGGGTTATTAGTGTTAGCGGCAACAGACTAACTTTCAAGTGTCTAACTATCACGGTTTTTGAGATACAGCCTGTAGCTCTAGTATAAGTTTTTTCGAAACATTAACTAATTCGAACGCGTTTGCGTTTTGTCTCAAAATGTATGAACGTGGTATGAAAACGTGAACAGCGCCTCTGGTGGTCACTAATGGAAACTAAAACAGCGAGTATAACATTTGTTGCTAACCGATGAACGCGCGTATTTCAAACTCGGTGAGAGCGTTTCCATACATTTTGAGACAAAACGCAAACGCGTTCGAATGATTTACTGTTTCGAAAAACCTTATACTAGAGCTACTGGTGACAGACGGACAGCGGAGTCTTAGTAAATAGGGTCCCGTTTTACCCTTTGGCTACGGAACCCTAAAAAGTAGCGGAACCGCGGTGACAGCTGTACAGTCAAGCAATTTTATCCATCGGTTTTAGCTCTAGCTATAGTATATATATATTATATATTATTATTATTACGAGTAATGTCATACTCGGCACGCTACGCTTATTGGATTTGCCACTAGATTGACCGTCATTAAACCCAAGATAAATATTGCTTTAGCAGTAAAAGTATCGTAAAACGACGTGTCAATTAATGTTAATGGATTTCGCCGGACTGCAAGACCACAATTTGGTTCGTCTCTTTCGGGGTCTATGATGGTCGCGCGATAACGTGATAAATGACAAGATAAAGCATCTGTCACTTTCTGATACCGCTCGATAGAAAGTGACAGATGCTGCTGCTGGTGATCTATCACACTTGCGACTTGCGGGCGACTTGGAAGCGACGCGAGCGCGCAACGAGCTCGCCGCGAGCGTGCAACGATTTCGCGGCGAGTGCGCAACGATTTCGCCGCGAGCGCGCAGCGAGGTCGCTGCATCTAGAGTATAGAGATCTTCCCGCGAGTACGCAGCGACTTCGTTGCGCGCTCGCGGCGAGATCGTTGCGCGCTCGCCTCGCTTCCAAGTCGCAAGTGAGATAAGGCCGGTACGGGGCCAGATCTCAATCGCGTTTCGATATGAGCGCGCTCGTCGAGTGTAGAAGCGAGTGCGTGACACAAGTCAAGGGGCTTGCAGTGGGCGGCGCGCGTCGCTTTAAATGCCTACCGCTCGCTCGGCCCGGGGCCAGCCGTCAGTCGAGGGCCGCCCGGCGCCGCGCGAACGCGTCTATATGCACGTTACCGCTGCCGCCGCAGACTAGAACGCGACGAGCGACGAGTCGATAGCCCTAGCGCTAACGTGCCGCAGGTGAATGAATACCTACAAGTTATACTTACGATAGACAGAGATGCACAGAGTAGGCATGTTTTTTATGCCTAAACGCCGTTTTTGTTAGAAAGTGAAGCTTCTGTACTTGTACTATTACTTATTCTGTGCACAAGTTGACATTTTTTTTATAGAACGAGCGAGCGCACAGCGCGAGCCTAGCGTCTCTGTTTCAGCTTAGACAAGGATATGTACTTTTATGTGTTTGTCCGGCTGTTCTCCTATACAGGGCGCGTTTATCAACCGATTCTCCATAGGCTGCGGTGTCTGCCTGCCATCAGTCAGCGCCGATTACGTAACATTTTTAAACTTAAACAAACTAACAAAAAACACAAAAAATTACATGTCTACTTTACGTTCGGTCGTTTGAATTATTACCTACTTAATCTACTATAGGTATTTGACGACGAGGTATAAAAGGTCTTCTGTAAAAGTTACATTAAATTTAATGGGATCGTTTCGCCGGACACAGTTCGCGAGGTCATGACTCATGGGTGAAAGTGGGAGCATCGTTCGAATGCGATGCGCACAATCACGCCAAATGCATACATTTATTAGAGTATTTAATCCTTGCTATAAAGTTCCCAACCCGCACTGGGCCAGCGTGGGGTCAACTGCCCAATCCTGATCAATGACTGGTCCAGCAATCGCTTGGCAATTGGGGAGTTCATTTTGAAGGTTTAGAAGGAATATAATGCGCTGCGCCAAATCGTCTGTAATTGTAAGCGGTTTCCGGCCTGCAGCCTCCGGCGCCATGTTTAACATTGATCGGTTTGTAGCCGTAGGTTGGTACAATCCGCCCTTAAACTCACAACCCAAGTAATAACCTACTTCTCGCCGCTGAAATGGGAAAAAAACGTTCAATATCTCCGTCCCTTTCGGTGATTTGCTGTGACTCCTTACTACAGCCTTCTCTTTCTACGGTAATCAAATAAGGTTCAAAATATATCTGAGTAAACTTGTGCTCTAATACAGTCGAGTTCACATTTTTATGATAGTTTTTCCGTGTAGGTTTAGGTACATTACATTCTGCCCCGCACTCTATTACACGCCGAGATAATCTTTGAATTTAAATGTATTATGCAATCGCGTGCTGTTTAATTAAAACTCGATTAAACACGAAATAAAACAATTAATAGCCTCATTGAATATCGGCTGTAAACTAAGTATAAAACACCGGTTTTTTCTAGCACTTAACAAAGCAATAATGAATAAGTATGATTAGTTATTTTAAAACCTACATTTTAAATCCATTTGCATTTGTTTTTCTTTCAGACAAGAATTACGTAATACGGCTCCGTTCAACCTTGTTCTATGTCGAATGAGATCAATAAAAATTCAGTCAATCATACATATAACTATGTAATTCATTTGTTATATTATAAGTTCATTGTAATACAAAACTATGAACGTAGGCACCTAATTAGGTAGGTAGGTACGCACCTATATTAAATTATTGTCCATTACAAACACATAATGGAAAAGCCATAATTTTCATCCTTTCAAACTTGAAAGACTCATAAAGCAATGTCCTACTTACCGGCCTGAGCAATAATATATTTACGCTGTTTCATATATAATACATGTAGCATGTAGGTACGCTTTTTCCACACCTGGCGTATGTCAACAGCACTGTCCTAGTATTCTGTATGGCGACATAATGTTGGATTTAGTTCACTCGCGAAGAAAATACTGTAGTTTCTTTATCATAAAACCATATTTTACATTTCTCAGTTTTTGAAAACATAATTCTAGATGGGAGCGAAATGTTTTTAGTATATCTATAGACGAACCTCTTAGGCTCGGGTTTATAATGATATGTTAGACCTTCGGTAAGTTATGTCAAGAAAAGTAGTACTTTTATCTCACGAAAGCGGGTGACTCATGGTTGGGTGTTGAGCTATACATGCGCATTGTCTATGTGTGCGTTAGCGTAGGAGCTATACGGATCTTTATAAACCCTGGTGTTAATGTCACCTCACGTCTAACATTTAAGCTTATACTATACATACTCTATTTAGACAGGAATTTAACTAAATGTAAACAAACCAAAACACGTGACTCTGCTAATCAGTCAATCGCATAATACTGTGGTATTACGCATAGTTGCATGAGCATGATACGAAAGTCCAAGTGGTTTGATTTGTTTACATGTAGGTAGTGGAATATATAATTAAACAAGAAGTACTACGATAGAAGACACTAGTCTGTAATCGATCGGTGTTCTTCAAAATCTAATTGTATTGATAATTTGACAGCTGAGTACGCAATAATTATGTAACGTTGATTTGTAAGTTGATTCAACCGGTCCGTCCGTGATGACATGGTGTTTTTGACACAGGCATAATATAAATTCATAAGAGACTATTCTCTAACAACATAAAACAGGTCTCAGTTAGCGTGTGATAAACGACGACATAAAACTTCTCGCACTACGGCACTAGGTATCTGAAACCACGTGATAGCAAACTGCGGTTACTTTCGGTCAAGCATCGGTACATTTACCTTAATTCATATCCATCCTGATTCATCGTTTCACACTAAACAAGCCAACAAGTTGCACAACTGCAGTCATCCAGTTACATGTAATCAAAGACTGATCGTTGTGCAATGCGCCGGCGCAGAAAAACTAAGGGCACGCGATCGTTGACCCGGAGGCTGCACTGCCCAATCTTAAAGCAGTAATGACGTATGTAAAGCCCTATTGCCTATTCTTTCATGTATATTCAATGTAGTTTTCTTTTAGCATCAAAATTACTGAGGTAATCATTTTTGGGTACCTAAGTTTCTTTCTAGTACTTATAGATAGTGCCGTCCACGACGACGCGCCCCTCCACAGCAAATCTCATGAATACTAATTTATGCGCAATTGTACGGATTGAGCTGTGGAGGGGCGCGCTTTCGTGGATGACACGCACTATAGTATAGTGTTAGAATTGAACAACGTATGGTTTAAATAATTTGAACTGAGCCGATGAATGGTTCAATAGACACAAAGGAACAATGCCAAGTTCATTTAAGACACAATACCATTGCGTAGTTGACCAAAAATTAAGATAACGAACTCGTAGTAAAACCAAATTGTAAACGCCTTGCAAGATACATTATTCATTATAGTAATAGTCGGCTGGATCCCGAGGAATATCGAGAAGCTGGGTGGTAAGTAGTACGTACTATGTATAATAGTAACACCAGAAGACAGAAGACCAAGTGGCCGACACCCTGAACAATTGAGCTATTGAACGAGACCATCGGGTGGGGGAGTGTCGTGTCGTCATCAACAAAAATTTATCTGTAAATCAGTTTTATTGTTTCCTGATCTGGTCAGTACAGTCTCGAAGATAACTTCAAATTTTCTTCTCGGAACCCTGCCAAACGGACTCGCTCTTAACAACTTCTTACTAATTAAATCCTCAGTCAACTAATTAGCTCATGTTTCTTTCATTTAACAACACAATGACATTCCGAGAGTGAAGTCTACGAAAAGACTCAATCGTATTGCGAGTAGACAAATGATTTTCATGACAAAAGACTGGCCTTGAGGCATGTATTGTATTATGTTTATGACTTTATGTGACTTGGCACCGTTAGGTTAAAATAAGACGTTATTGTTGACGCCGCTGTTAGGGAGATGAAAGAACGTAATGTTTTTTTTTGTTTAAATGATTTGTAGCAATTGAAAAAGGCCTACGTTTTGTCAAGGGACCGTGGGTGAAACAAAAAGCACAAAATGTGGAATGCTACTTCTTTTGAATTCTTTTTTAACCTAACAGAAAACCTTTTTACGATTTCATTAATAAATTGTAGTTAAGAGTTTTAAAACAGCAGCGTATCTTAAAAATTTCAAAGTGAATTGAACGAATACCGAACAAAAACCTTGGTAGTATGAATCGTAAATTAACTTCTTGGCATGAAATCAGCAACTGAGCGGAAAGTTAGTTTTGCACCTGTTTAAATATTACAAATAGTGCAAGGTCTATATGTGTTGTACTGCAGTAATTATAGCACGCAAACAGTATATCTTTAAAGCTGCAAATGATGACCAGGTGTACCAAAACAATCATATATGACCTAAACCTAAGTACGCAGAGGACCCCGCAAGATGGCTGCCGGCACAGAGGCAGACCAAAACGGAGATGGCTGGACGGGCTCGACTTGGCGGGATCACACTGAAAATAGGGCCATATGGAGGAAAAGAGGGGAGACCTTTGCCCAACAGTGGGACACTCAAACAGGCTAAATAAAAAAAATTAAACCTATCTGAAAGTTTTTTTCGTTTTTCACTGAGTGACTATCTCACACTATATCGTAATAGTTAAGTCTCTTACTGCATAAAACATAGGACCGACCGCAGTAAATCTTATACATCGCTAGTGATTGCAGTGTTTCATGGATCATGAAAATGGCTAAACTCAGCGGAACGAAAGAACTAAAGCCCATAATGGGCACGTTGCACGTTGGGCAGTATTAAAATGTTATTGAAGGCGGTGAACTAGGTATTGTGTATATATGTATGATGTATGTGTGGCACTTTATTATGAAGTCGATGGCGTATCTTTGTGCTTATACAGGGAGTTTAGTTTGTATTTAAATAACTTGTTGTTTCTTGCGTGCAGAGTGCCTGCAGCGAAACCGAAACGAACCAAAAAAGTAATTCGCCTCTCAAATAAACAAGTGCGGCAGATAGCAGGTATTTTATTTTTATTTGAGCTCCCTGTGGGCCCTCAAGGATAAATTTTGTTTTGTCAACATTTTGCCATCTTGGGGCGAAAGGTCGACTGACTAGAAGACGTCCTGTAGTTCGCCCCAAGAGGTACATATTTGCAAGTATAGCTTTCAGAACTTGGAAGATAAATTAACTGAAATCGACGTCGCCTCGCTAATCGCTCTTCCAGTGAGTTCGCGCCCTCATAAACCGATATGAACCTACACGTTTATAATTTTAGAACACACGTATTTAAATACATTATTGTGTATAACTAGTCTACACAATGTTTGAAGATGAAAGTGACTGTAAGTGTAAACGGCTGTTTGGCGCCATTGACGCCCACTCAATAGGACGGTTTGTGAGCAGAGTCGACCAAGGCTTGTAACTGTTAAATTAAACATTTCAGTTCAAAGATTAGGTAAAAAAAAGGGCTGTTAATTAGATATCGTGTGACAGACGACGGACGGACGACCGCGTAAGTGACAGCAATAGGGTTCAGTTTTGACCCTTCGGGTACGGAACCCTAAACATTTTAGGCGCTACACTGAGAAATTTGGAGACTTTGAAACGCTGTCCTGCCCAGACTAGCAAACAGTAAGTAGGGGCTGATTTTCAGATATATGATTCTTGACTATATGATTGTGGTACTGACAATAGCGAAACACGATTGCTTATAATTTTCTCAATAGAAAATAAATCCAAAGTCGAGTCTATATTTTCCTTTTTTTCCTCAGTCTACTAAAACAACGCATTATTAAAAGACACGATTAAGTTAATATGATGGTATTTTACCTCATCTAGGTACTGACAAGAGGAAATTTAATAAACCTGCACACAGTCAGATATTTAACGAGATTTGTCTAAAAAGCCATTCTCGGAGAGGGTTGCATCCCGTTTTGTCGTGAGCGAAAAACAAAGGGTGTCTCTTTCAATCAATATATCGCCTTAACTGACATTTGTTCTAATGAATCTTTATATAAAATTCGCCCTCAATGATGTCAATAGTTCGAACAGTGGTAAATACTGATGTTTATCTACGGCTTAACATGACAAGCCCTTTATATTCACACATAAGTATTTGTCTACTCGTTAGCACGACTTAGTGAAGGAAAACAAGTACGACACTACATCGACATAAAAAGGACATAAATGCCTTGTTTTTCTTATAACAATAAGTCGTTTTGTTTTGATATGACACTGAGCCAGTTACTGGTGAGTTGGTGACATCACAGCTGACATAATCCATGAGAATAACCATGGCAATTTACAGATTTACATCATAAAAGTGGATATGAGTGTCTCACTTGTCATTTGTATGCGAGTGACATCGTGTATAAATGGAATCAGGGACACGGTAGTGCTCCCGCCAAGTCGAGCAATTACGAACGTAGTTGTTAAAACTAGTTGCGTGTCATAATGATCAGAAGACTAAAATAAATTAAAAGAGGCTAACTTACTCTTAACAGTTTTGTAAATACAATAAAGTTTTACATAAATGTAAGTATTTATGTAGATTTTTTCCCGAAAGAGCGGACAAAATATCACTTAAGTTAATAGTTTACTATATTTTACTAAATGTTTGAAACTCACTTATTGTCACTGCGCTTTAATGTTCACTTTTTTGAAATAATAGGTACAGTCGAGGGCATAAATATGTATACATTTTTGGACCTTATTTCAGTGGAATAAGGTGAAATGTGTATACATATTGGTGCCCTTGACTGTACATAATATTACAACTTTTTGAAAAATATTTTCAATATATGCATATCATTGGCAGAATTTAAACGGCTATATTTGCGTTAAATTAATACGAATTAGTAACTTTTTATTTAACTTAAAATATATTTTATACTTCGATAATGCGATGAAAAACACGAACGATAAATTACATTCTCGAGTCACCAAATACTTTGGCTTTAGGCTTCCCATAGTTCCAGTCAAGTTGCAATTTCTTACTTATCGCCCTTAATATATCAATAACATCTCATGCCCGTTATAGTAATCCCATCGCGCTAACACTTGAAAGGTCTCCTGTAATACCTACTTACGAAGGCATCGGAGCAGTTAACCTTTAAGCGGTTACTGTTTTATTGCAACTGTTTATAACCTTTGGCTTCTAAGATTATCTTGTTGCGCATGCGTGCGCGTGAAGCGAAGTAATAAATAGAATAGAATAATCCGCAGAGCAAACTATTACATTGTTTTATAGGGTTCCGTACCCGAAACGGAACCCTAATGGTAATACTTACGCGTCCGTCCATCCGCCGTGTGTAATAAAAGAATTTTGTAACTTCCCTATGAACTTGAAATTTGGTTACAATGTTCATTTTTATTTTACTTATATTTTAACAACGCAACGCTTTATTTGCTATCCAGCGTGGCAATGCGGCCAGCCTTCTGGGAACCCTACCGTGCACCGAGGACCTGGGGCAAATTTTTTATTTAGTATAAGTTTTCGTTAATATTATTTTCTTCCCTTTTTTATGTTGTTATTAAAAAATTTCAATTTTAACAACAAATACTAAAATATGAACAAAACGGATTTTTCTTGGAATTTTTCCTATTAAAACAAATTTAATTTTGCGGTTGGTTCGGAATCCTAAATGTGCGAAATATATACTTACCCGGTTATTTTATTATATAGCAACGCGTCGTGACATTGGTCAACCAGGGTTTTTTTTACACCGACGATGGCAAAGATTGTCAATGTTACACAGAACTTAGATAATAACTACACGAGGTCGCAGTTTCATATATATTTCCTTATCTACTGTATATATACCTATTCTGTTTGATTCTTTAAGCAAAGTATCTAAATTGTAAAAAAAATAACTCATTTTGGTACGAAACTCTATTGTTCTTTCTACAGTCATGGTTATATTTTACTAATTAAGGAAGAAATCAAGTTAATATCTAGTTAATATGCAAATAAACATGTTTATTAATGAATATACCGTCGTTCTCAATTTGCATATTTCCATAATAATGTGCGTAATGTCAAGGTCGGTACTCGGTGTGTATCGCATGTCATATAATATTATGGACATAAAAGTATCAAAACGAGATAGCTTAGTTGTTAGAGTAATGTACATTCAGATTTAGATAATAACTATTACTGTACAGTCAGCGTCAGACAGTATGTACCGGCCGAGGTGGCCAAATAGTTTGGTACACCATACAGAATCGTGTACCGAACTATTTGGTCACTTTGGCTGCTACATACTATATGACGCTGACTGTACAGTAATAGTTATTATCTACATAATTAATCCCGGTGGATATAGTGGATCAGTCGATTGAATAACACATATTGCCCGACATTTAGTTTTATCGATGACCACAGGATAAGTTACCTATCCAAATAAATAATAAGGAAAAAAACTGGCGGATTGAGATTGTCCTCCTTTTATGGAAGTGAAAAAGTACAATTTCACTATTTCTTAGCAAAACATAAAAGTCCCAGTCTTCGACAATAGCCCAATTAATACGTGACACATTCAAGCTTAACTCAGTAGAAAAAAGGTACATACAAAAAGAGAAGTGAACTATTAGAAATGAAGGTGTCAAACATGGAGTCGTTTACCTCATTGTATTTATGTTCAACCATTTGCATTCGGAACCTTTATATTGGATCGAAAGGTAGGTATCATAGCTGTGAAAAACATATCATGTTGGACTTGCTAAATACGCTCTGGACCCACTTTCCATAGAAACCATGCGTTCAAAATGTTGTTATGTTATAATGTATGAAAGTAGGCACATTAACAGCTATTTATAATATAAACATAGCCGCAATAATCATATTATAATGACTGAAAAAGCCGAGTTTTCTACAAATGCAAGCATCAAACTAGGCGTATAATTATGCATAATTATGTCACTTACAAAGATTTTGTATGCACCGTAGAAACAAATAAGCCAAAAGGCTTTTAGACATTAGGGTCAAGTCAGTTAACTGAGAAGATAACATTAACTAATTAGTTACGCAAAGTTTAGTAAACGAGTAGTAGTTTTGGTACAGACACCAAGGGTAGAAAATAAATACTCCACAATGTTCTCTAATTTAATATTTTTTCCGTTTCTTGATTCAACTTCAATAATAATAATCTTAAAAGCTCGTTGCCAAACCTTTATTTGATATGGGCAATTTTTTTTTATGTATTAGTTATAAGACTGTAATGGTGTGTGTAAATAAATAATTATAAATAAAATAATAAATGTACTATGCGATACAAGAAAGTTCAAGTAAAACACATGGGATTATTCCACTATCCTTTACTTACCACTACCTATTAGTTCAGAATGAATCTTATTAGATTCAACTACCACAGAACGATACTGGAAAAAGAAAATTAATTCCATTTATAGCCCCAGCAAGTTACTTTTTTATCTGTCACGCCACACACAAGGAAGTCTTAAATTTCCGCCATTACTGTAAGCAGTAACCATTAAAATAATTACTCTAATTGCCGGTGCTTACACCTAAACCTAATTGACAGTTGACAGGCTGTCAAATTAGCGTTTGTTTTCATGAGCAGTGGACCGTGATGTTGCGATAGTTGATGCCATCGTCAGGAAGAAGTGACAGTAGTTTTATTCTATTAAGGTTATTACTATTATTAGAGTAACGATGTTGACCGTAATTTGACAGAATGTGTGCTTGCGTAAGGCTGGGGAATAGAAGCAAAACGCTTTGGGTAGTGGATAAAAAAAAAACATTTGGTATAAAAAACGAATACTGTTTTTTTTAAATAGTGTCTATTTTATCGGGAGTTCTACTCGATATTTTACCAGTTTAAACAGTAATTTCATAATTTGAGTTTCTGCTGAGTTTTTTTTACTGCAAACGTCGCGGCTCGTTGCCTTGGCTCGAAGGTTTAAATAAAGATCGCGTGGAAAAGTGAAATATGTAGATATATAAACAAAAAAAATTATTTACCCGAAGGCCGATGCGAGGTGCACGGAAGTTCATAGTCAAGTTCTGAAAAAAAAAACTACGCTGGAGAGCGAAGGATAGTTTGTGTCGACTTATTGAACTCATTTGAGTTAAGCGAAGCGTCTTCGTTTCAGCTAAGGGCAAAAGCTTTAGTTTTTCTTGCGTTACTCGTATGCCTCAACCGATTCTCGTGAAATTTTGTAAGCAGGTTCAATAATAACATAGTTACTGGTAGATTTTTATTCAATTCACATTTTGGAACTTTTTCAAGTAAATAAAAATCACTCGGGAGGTCTTCAGCTCACAGAACTAAGGGCTACTTATTATATTGGTATAAATTCGTATGTGAACCAATATATATATATATATATTTTTAAATTGAAGTTGACGGGCGTATGTATAATTGATATCTATCTATAGAACATCGCAGAATGGTTAGTTTAGTTCGATCTAGATATGAGCGCCGATGGGCAATTGGACGGCGGCGGCGCGCCGATCAAAATTGATCGGCGGCGGCGGCGTCGGCGGCGTGACCTTGTAAAAACCTCAGGTTTTAAAAAAATGCGTTTTTTTCCCTTATTTGATGCCGTACACGCCTGTCAACGTCGTTTTTACTGTCAGGATGACAAACACGCTTATTGATATCGATGTTCTACGTTTTATCCCGTCCTAGTCGATTATGCATGGTGGTTTACACATTATGTATTAAGACTAGGTATGCTCTGCTGTATGCTGTATATGTAACATCTAAGTGGCAATGAAAACAGCAAGTCTATTACTGCCTGCGGGAAACTTCGCGTACCGTCAAGGTGGTCCAGTCACATGACAAAGCTCTAAACTATGATCTTTGTATGTAAACATGACAATTCTGCTCAAACTCTTGGATGCCTCCGAAACGTGGTGTTTCTAACGCAAACACACTCGCATATTATATACTTCTATGATTTATCACAAATACTAGGAGCGGCATTATGCCCATCTTTTGGTGAACCTCGAATACAACGAACCGTGTCAGAAACAAGCAAGTTCTTGAATATAAACTTTCGTGAGACATGTTATAATTTTATTAACGACAATTAATACGTGAGTTTACTTTACTAAACGATTAACGTTTAGTAAAGTAAAAGCAAGTTCTTAACTAAACCAAGCTAATTTCAACGGCATTGAAGATTATTTAATACGCAGTAGTCGCGTGGACTCTGAAACTACAGGCCCATTTCGGTCACATCCATTCACTGCAAGATTATGGGGTGTTCTGACTGAACAGCAGGCTCTTTTGCGTACCTAGAATCAAATGATCTCCTCAGTGACCGACAATACGGCTTTCGTCACAATCGGTCTACTGGGGATCTTCTAGCTTACAACACACACACCTGGAATAAGGCCATAGAGATAAAATACTAAGAAGCCCTAGCGGTTTCTCTCGATTTCACAATGGCCTCACTCCAGGTGTGTTATTGTTTTGAGAGGGTCTGGCACAACGGTCTCTAATCAAACTTTCTTCGTATGGTCTGCCCGCTGGTTGTTGTGCTTGGATTGGATATCGGATTTCCAGAGGTATAGAATCTATTGGAGTGGTTATTGATGGCTGCTCGTCTGATCCGATGGCTATTAATGCCGTTGTCCCCCATGGGTCAGTGCTCTCTGCGACTCTTTCTGCTGTGCGCCCGGTATCTTTGGGTATGCAGACTTCAGTACTGTTGTAGAGAGCTACATATCCACTGCACGAACCAGTATGACCAGAATTCGGACTAATGGGAAGTTATGGTTATGCCTGTGAACCTTTCTATCTTCGATTAGAGCGATGCAGGTCCAGTCTGGTTAGGTTCAATGCCATAAAAACTCAGACGTGTAATTTCCGCCAAAAAGAGGCAAAAGAGACCCCTACTTTCCGAGATGTAATCGTGCCGCTTTTCAGCGTAACATTATTTTTGACTCTCAACTTTGGAAAATATATAAGTAAAGTAAATAAGTAAGTAAACTATAACATCGGCACAAAGTAGCCAGCCTGTCGGATTTTGTTTAAAATCGCTCATTAAGGATCCCTTTTGCGCATTTTTGGTACTGAATACTAAAATAAATAACGCTATATAACCGTAAAATATCAAATTCCAAACTAGTTTGCCGATCGATGATATAAGTGTGTACAAGATAAGCTACACAGTATCTGAAACGCGCGCGAGACAGAGACCGGCGCGCCGATCGCCATGTGTCGGCGGCGGCGGCGTGGGGTTTTTGGCCGGCGGCGGCGGTGCGGCGGCGCGGCGCTCATATCTAGTTCGATCAGACTAAGGCAAACCCTTGTTTTTTTAATAATAAGGTACCAAGCGATATCTAAAGCCAATCTTACATGTTGCATCTGTTGCCCTTATGCAGCAGTAAATCACTGCACTGACTGACACACTGCCATCTGCGACTGGTTCTGCGAATCAGATCTCTCTCTAGATAAGGGAGTCTAGACCAGACGGGACCAGTCGGGAGTTATGAAACAGTCGCCTTGGCTGGGGTGCTAGGGTTGTCTATGATACTAGAATTATTGATTGTATAAGCGGTGCATTCAGAAGGTGAATCTCAGACTAAAGAAAATAGAGTTTAATAGAGGATGGGTAATACAATTTTAGAATTTCCGGCAAACCTGAGTTTACTGGGAAAAAGATGAGTTAAAGATATTTTTAATCGTGTTGTACCTTCAGCCCTAGACCGAAACGATCTAACTGAACTGACTCTATAAATATGAGATCAAAAGGTAGATTAAAATCAATCTTATACTGATCGCCCCTCCGGTGTATTTACACTTACATCTAGCGTAAGCATATAGGCGCAAATACAGAGAAACCCACACGTTGAAAGTCTATAAGGGCCCAAGCCCTCTTCCCTAATAGACTCTAAATATGTGTTTCATTAATTTTAAGATAAACCAATCATATCATCATAATTAAATATCATAAACAAATCTTAACTACTTGGCAGTAATAAAATCCCTTTACATTTTCTATATTTAGAAATTTAATTTTCTATAGCTTTCGAGTGCCAAGTGTGCCAACCCTAGCACTGGAGACAGTTGCAACACCTTTTAACGTCATTAGAGGTCGCACAGACATTCTCTGGACACTTCGCTGTTTTATGCGTTTCTAACAAATTCCAAGCACGTTAAAGTCTAGCTATTTTTCTGTAACATTCAGTCCTCAACTCAAACACGCATTCTTCACTACATGGAAATTCTCACGAAGTGAGCTGATGGATTTTGCTTGTAACTGTTGGAATACGTTTTTCCTGCCTTCAGTAGACCGTGGTGGTATATGGTACTCACAGTTAGAGTTTGTTTTTCCAAAGATGAAGTGATGATAATTTTGTTGTGTTTATTCTTAAGCAGAATACGAGTATATACTTCTCTGACGTCAGAGCGCATCAGATAAATTTGAATCGAACTGTACCAAATTGTATGAAATGTTCGTGTTCTGAAGCTCCGTTCGATTCCGACAGTAAATTATATACTGTGCTTGAGATTTGTATCCCTAATTGTAATTTTTGTAAGTACTTTAAACATGATAATATGATAATTAATTCTTTATCCTTAATTTTAATTTGTTATTAACGAATTTCTTTCCTTTGGTTCATAGATCAATCAAGCGATAGATAGATAGATGTATTTATTTCCTTTAAACAATTAAACAGTGTTTTACATGTTTAAAATAAAATTTATTCACAAAAGGATCGACAAATGTCACAATACTAAAAATTTGGTAATGATAAAACAATGTATAGGTACGTACTCTGAATCCCATATGTGCTAAACATGCAATTAAAAATACAACTCCGGGGAAACCAGACTGCCCTGCAGGGTAGGGGTCAAGTTTCTCTGCAGCTGACTATGTGTATGTACATTGTTTCGAAACAATGTAAGTATCACAAAACGAATAAAAAAAATGAACTAATTCCTTGCTCGTAAATGTCTGGCTTGTAAATGTCGGTTTCGACAGCTGATGCGAATTCCCAGTTTGGAAGACCGAAATTCTTTGGCGTGTGGGCGACAAAGAAAATATATTCTTATAATTCGCAAATGCCATATTGTTAATAAGTCTATATTCAAGTGATTCATAATGCTTTAGAAGTCGAGTTCAATAATCTAAGAGTGCTTTGCCTCCTTAATAATCTTTTTCAATTTCAGTTTTGACAAATTGATGTTGCCTACATTATTTTTATTGATTAAATAACTTTAAAATAACAAATTCAGTGATCCAGCACATGTGCCTGGCATTTTGCACGTGAATGGCAAACTTATTTATAGTCGACCTACTATGTCTGGCGTGGATTTAGACATATTGTCGGATATAAATAAAGTATGTGTCTGCTATCACATTCAGCGTGACTAAAAGTTATTGTTTTCGTGATTGTGATTTATTTTCATAATCAATTGACAACATTTCATATTTTTTACTAGTTTATTTTATGAACTAGTTAGAAAATAGGTAAAAATTTAAGCCATCCGTATTTTTTCTTTTTCAATTTAACTCATTATTTCATACAAAAAAAAACACGTTGAAAAGTAGGTAATTCGAAAAGGGCGTAAGTAAAATATGACGTCATCTTCCCAACAAGAATCCAGAGCCACTCCAGAGCAGCGATTGTCTGTACTGTACTAAGGTCTCCCTGAATACAGCGAGGAAGATGACGTCAACTTTCGGTTTACAGTAATTTGCGATTTTTTCCAAATTTACGGAGAAAAAAATCAAAAAAAATGTTTTTTGTGTACTTCACACGTTTTTACCGAAATGGTTTTCGAATTAAGACTTGGAAATTATGAAATATTGTCAATTTAGTTTATCAGAAACTCAAAACTACCGCAACAGAACAATTTTGATTGGAATTAGATGCATTGAAAATAAAATAAATAAATCGGTTTGACATGTCTAGAGCCGTAATAAACACTGATCTCAGTTCTCTTTTTCCAGTTGATGGGTTTTTTCATGTTAACAACGAACTAATAAATAATTTATGTCGCTAGGCAAACATAATAAATGTTGACAGGCCGTTGCAAAATAGTTCGCTCCAACGGCTTGGAAGAACATCAGGTCATCCCGTCTCCCGTCCGCATTAAATACGAAGTAAGTGTATTTCGCTTCACACGCCATTATACTATTAATTGCTAGATCCTTAAATCCTATAATCGCGTACAGGTTTTCAGGGACTTGATTGAGTCAGGTGAACGGGCTATATACAGAGCCACCCTCGACCGGTTTCGCTATGGCTTTAATAAAATTGGCGACATCGTGGCTTCACCGCACGCATCGCAGGAAACCGTGGCTATAAATATAGATAGTATTCTTGTAAAGGTCATCTTTGTTCGCAAGAACTGGCCGCTTTTTCGAAAAAAGAAATTAATAAGACACGACATTTTTTTACAATTCCTACGTGTGGCATACAATTCAATTCATATGACTTACAACATCACAGCAAGATCACCAAATCGTTGTAAAAAATATTAGTCATAATACATAATATAGTAGCACTCCTTATAGTAGATATAGGTAAGTACAGTTCATCTTATTTGTTATAAAAACATATAATTACCTAGCTCCATCATGCACTTGTAGACCTACTTTAAAAACAAATTAATGGGTAAAATGAACAAATGGGTAAAATTAACAATGTCAAAATTAAAATACAAGCTTTCTGCTTGCCTGATGGTTGGCACAGACATGGCGGACACCGTAGACATGTAAAAGAATCACCGGGGCATTGCTGTTTCTTTATTGATGTGTTAATAGTACATTATTGCCGTGGCCGGGAAGGGAGCAATTGCAGGCTGAGTATTTGTTTAAACGGACGAGCTTGCGAGTCCGTTTAATTATAATACGAAGCCTGCAATTGCCATTCCGGCCGAGGCTAATATAGTGCTTTTCTCAAAAATGGGGAAAATACGACAAAAATTTGATAAACATAACCTTAAAACGTCAAAAACATCATGTTTTCCCGCCGTTTATTTTTTTTAACAGAATCGCAAGTGTATTTTTCCACCGAAAAACGCAAATTATTCGAGACACATAAAAAAACGTCGCGTTTTCAACAGAAAAATACGAGCTGAATGGGGCATGCTGCTGCAAGCTTTGCCACTAGGCGGCGCCACTAGAGTATGCCACATCTCGATTGATGCACATTTAACTTTAAAAAATATTGTACGTTTAAAATACCGTTATAAATAATAATAATTATTAAACTTTGTATCTTAGGCTGAGACACTGTCGGTTAATATTTCAAAGCCATTCAAATACAAAAGGTTTTGTTTAGACAGAAGGGTGTCAGTTATATTTTCGTAAACATATACTCGTCCGTTTAGCGCGATAAAATGGATCCAAATGAAAAATACGGACGTCTGACTCTGACACAGCTAAAAACACTTTTACGGCAACGCGAGCAATCAGTAAAAGGACCGCAAAATTAAGGTGGTTGTAGTGGGAAAAATGAGGAAATTTCTGAAAAAAAACTAATTATTAATATATTAGTATGTGTTTCGTAAAATATACGTAATAATAAACATTATCAGCAAATATCAAGTTCATAGGTCTCATCCCAAAGAGAATAATAATCACGAACGAATGTCTTGGCACAGACTCAGTGGCGCCACCTAGTGGCAAAGTTTGGCAGCCGCCAACCCCATTATTCTCTTTGGGCTGAGACCTATGAACTTGATATTTGGTGATAATGTTTATTATTACGTATATTTTACGGAACACATACTAATACATTAATATTTTTTTTTTTTCAGAAATTTCCTCATTTTTCCCATTACATCCACCTTAATTTTGCCATCCTTTTACTGATTGCTCGCGTTGCCGTAAAAGTGCTTTTAGCTGTGCCAGAGTCAGACGTCCGTATTTTTCATTTGGATCCTTTTTATCGCGCCAAACGGACGAGTATATGTTTACGAAAATATAACTTACACGCTCCTGTCTAAACAAAACCTTTTTTATTTAAATGGCTTTGAAACATTAACCGACAGTGTCTCGACCTAAGATACAAAGTTTAATACTTATTATTATTTATAACGGTATTTTAAACGTACAATATTTTTTAAAGTTAAATGTGCATCAATCGAGATGTGACAAACTCTAGTGGCGCCATCTATGCAGAGCTTTGCGCCGCCTGCCCCATTGGCTGAATACGACCTGTGCCTCCTTTTGTATGACAGTTTCTACATTTTAAAAAGTTTATAACTCGACAAATAAAGGAATTTATATGTGACATTGCAGGCCATATGTGTGGCCTGCAATGTTTTTTACTTTTTAATTTGGGTCTGACCTTAAACTATACACTTTACCTTCCAATATGTAGCGACTAAAGTCCTGTTTGCGGGCCATTTTTGAGAAAAAAATATTTTTTAGATATTGTAGGGTTGTAGTTTTGTCATAGACCTACTTAGTTACAAATGTTGAACAAGTAGGTATACAAGCGAAGCTGCGGTTAGGTACATTAACATATTATTTACGTTGGAAGATGTGATTCATTCGGAGATTGCATCAGGTTAAACGAGTTTTGACAGACTGGTTTGAATTTGCGGCAATATATTTTTTTGCTAATATTTAGTAGATATAAAATGTGTAGGTAAATAAACATGATGATCTGTTTCCGGATATTCCGAAGCTTAGAATACCCCTTATACACAAATCGGGAATAAAAATGGGAACGAAACATACTGTTAACATACGGTTCACGAGGATTTATTACTGTTCTTTTGACAAGCGACATCCCAGTGCCTACAATGCACGTCACATTTTACATTTCTCGTAGGGTTGACATCCCACTACAATAAATGTCACATTTGATGTTTCTCATACACCGTGTCTAATAAACAGTGATAATTTTCGTTAGGTTATTGCAGTATTTTTGTTTTGTCAACGAATGAAGAGCGTAGCGTCTCTGTTTCCGCTTGGTCAAAAATGATTTCGTATGTCTGTCCGGCGGATATCCCGAAGTTTTCCTATACACGTCGCGTCGCATTTCTTAGCCGATTGTTGTTCACACTCGATTACATTTTTGCGCAATGGCGTGGCCACGACTTGGTTGAAAACGACATTAAAAATATCATTTGTAAATATATTTGTTGAATCTAGGTGCACGTTTATATCAAGCGGGACGGAAAGTCCTTACCTAATACATAATGGCATCAGAATAAAAGGTACCTAAGACTATTTTGCCATTTACCAACAGAGACGATTAATATTCAAATGACGATGACCCACGCACAATAAAACTTGGCGGGTTCACTACGTGGCACATTTTTCATGCGACACTTTTGAATCGAGAAATTTTACGTTAAGAAATTAACGTTTTCTTTTAATATTATGACCTGAATGGGAGCCCTTTTAGGTAAAACTTAACATTGAGCGTTTTCACTTAAAATAATAATATGCTTTTACTTTTTTCTCAGTAATTATAATTTTCGTATGTTACTAGGCGTACGTACTAAGTGTTTCAAGGGAAAACGCGTATTATTCCTAGGAAAAAAAAAAATTGTAAGTAGGTACATACAAAAATCATAATTTGGCGTATTCCATCACAAGAGTGTATTAGGTTATATTATGGTTCAATATTTGGAAGTCTTAGAACGTAAATATCTGCCTCTAATACCTGTCTAAAACTAATAAATAAAATTATACGTATGCACTAAAAGCACATATTGAACAGTAAGTACGTACTATAATAAAAATACTCAAAATATCAGCTGAAACAAATAGGCCGAAGATTCTACCCATCTTAGTAAAGAAAATAATTCAAACACGAGAAACTATTTGCTAAACCGATACACAAGGTCATCTAAAATCAGCAAAACAAATTACGTTAGTTACATACCTTTAGAGACATATTTCAATCGATTTTTCAGCAAACAGTCATTATTAAAAACAAAAATCACAGCACGCACACAATTTTGCACACGAAATAATCAATAGGATTATGTAATGTTTTTAAATAATACTGTAATACAGAAACACTGACAAAATAGGTTATTTTTTAGTCAGCAATGTTTACGAGTTTAAATTATATTGGTTTTAAACGCGACGTGCGTCACTACTCAATGACATCTCACGAGCGATTATTTTTCCCTCGTTCATGCATTGAGCTCTATTTTCGATTCATTGCAATTACCTGTGGCGCTAGTGTCTACGCGAGAAGCTGTTAATGTGGACGTTAAGGTTAGTTCCAAAGTCTGCCACTTGTAATAATGATTTGGTGTGAATGTGTGACGTTAAATGTTGCTAGTTTATAAAAAATATTAAGGGATTTTAAAAGAAAGAAAGAGTGTAGGATGATGTTGATAAAATTTATTCCAGTAAAAGCTTAAAATAAACTCAAGATATTTTATACAAATTGGTACATGCCGTAGAAAGAGGATCTTGATGCGGTGATCTGCCATCTAGCGGTGAAGTTTCATCTTCTAATGCAACAGAATGCATGCTGAAGTTCCTTAGTTTACCGTTAGGTGTCACCGTTGACGTTATTAAATAAAAAGTAATTTTGGTAAAAAACATTTGAATAAAACAACTGTATTTTTATTTTATCGTCCTTGAATATAATGAATGCTTCAGCTTTCAGCGCGAATCATTTACTATTTCATACCCGTTTTGCTTTTGCGTAGGCAGTGGCGCCGCCAACACAGTTAAAAGTTATTTAGTAGGGTAATTGAGACGAGACTGACTAAGACCCAGCAATGTATGGCGTAAAGTGTCAATCAAATGCAGGGATTAATGTATGTATCAACGTTTTTGTTTTTATTCAATCATGAGATGTTTTTTAACAGCTTCAACTGCGGTCCGCGCGTTGTATTGGTCGGCGTGCGCAGCGACGAGATGCGCGCGCAGCGCTGTTGCAGTGTCGGCGCCGAAAGTACAGTCGGCGCTGGCGCATATGTAGAGGGGGAGGCCGCGGTGAGCGCGCTTTAGGGCATGCTTGCGGAGATTTTCCTGTAAAAAAAAAAAATACTAAAGGTGTTATACAAAAAAAAAACTAAAGGTGTTTATACAAATTGGTACAGTACTTTTATCTCACGGGCGCGGCGGGTTAGCCATAGTTGTAGTTGTGACACATACGAACACATGGACAACGTGAACTGATAGATCCTACACTGACGCACACATAGACAATGTGCATGTATAGCTCAACACACAACACACATACACTACCTATTACCATAATAGGTTATTTTACTATGGCTGTGGTCTTCTGCAAGGCGGTGGTACCACCTACATCCCCAGTTGGGCTGCTCCAAATTCGAGTAAGATGACATTTTGCTGTGCCCTACCATAGGTTATTTTATTATGGCTGTGGTCTTCTGCAAGGCGGAGGTACCGTACCACCTAGATCCGCAGTTGGGCTGCTCCAAATTCGAGCAAGATGACATTTTGCTGTGCCCTACCATAGGTTATTTTATTATGGCTGTGGTCTTCTGCAAGGCGGACGTACCGTACCACCTACATCCGCAGTTCGGCTGCTCCAAATTCGAGCAAGATGGCATTTTGCTGTGCCCTACCATAGGTTATTTTATTATGGCTGTGGTCTTCTGCAAGGCGGTGGTACTACCTACATCCCCAGTTGGGCTGCTCCAAATTCGAGTAAGATGACATTTTGCTGTGCCCTACCATAGGTTATTTTATTATGGCTGTGGTCTTCTGTAAGGCGGAGGTACTGTACCACCTACATCCGCGGTTGGGCTGCTCCAAATTCGAGCAAGATGTCATTTTGCTGTGCCCTACCATAGGTTATTTTATTATGGCTGTGGTCTTCTGCAAGGCGGTGGTACCACCTACATTCCCAGTTGGGCTGCTCCAAATTCGAGTAAGATGACATTTTGCTGTGCCCTACCATAGGTTATTTTATTATGGCTGTGGTCTTCTGCAAGGCGGTGGTACCACCTACATCCCCAGTCGGGCTGCTCCAAATTCGAGTAAGATGACATTTTGCTGTGCCCTACCATAGGTTATTTTATTATGGCTGTGGTCTTCTGCAAGGCGGAGGTACTGTACCACCTACATCCGCGGTTGGGCTGCTCCAAATTCGAGCAAGATGACATTTTGCTATGCTCTACCATAGGTTATTTTATTATGGCTGTGGTCTTCTGCAAGGCGGTGGTACCACCTACATTCCCAGTTGGGCTGCTCCAAATTCGAGCATGATGACATTTTGCTGTGCCCTGATTCTCAAAAAATATAAGAACATAATCTTACCAAGCTTGCACAAGTAAACTCGCAATGTGGACATTTATAAGGCTTCCGTGCTTCGTGGCATATCAGGTGCCTCTTCAGATGGCTGTTCTGGTCCGTCCTGAACGAGCAATGAGGACAACTCAAGTGTTTCAATCGCATGCCATGGGTCGCATAATGTCTAAAAGTAAAAAAAAAAACAATAATACCTACAAATATTCGATATTGCATTTATCAATAAAAGAAAATAGTACTAAACATTAAGCACAATACATAGAGGCAAATAGGCGGTGTTATCGCTAAACATAATACTCAATATTTCATTTGTTTTGGTAATAAACGCCATCTAGTAAGAATTAGCGATACAATTAAAAACAGCGCCATCTACGCATTGGTTACGACAACGGTAGGAGTTCTTTGCAAGAAGGTCTAACACGCACATTATACGCACAGTTAGTTCTTACGTCAAGAGTTTCGGTGAAATGTCGTTAGATGGCGCTGATATAAATATTTAATTAGTTTAGGATTGTTTCGCATTGCAGAAGTGTGACAGTACTTTTTAATTGACGATTGACAGTAATAATATGAAATGGTTTGTACTTGGAGTATTGTTTAGGAGTTGAAGCGACGTAGCCGCATTGCCCGTAGGGACATAGGAGTTCAGTCGTCGTCTGGCAAGAATGTGAAGAGAACTCGTGTCTGAAAATAAAAACCATTGTGAGCCATAAAACTGTATCGAAAAAGAAGTCTATGTAATTATCGAAACTGGTCACAAAATTTCACGAGAATCGGTTGAAAAATGCGAGCTAAGTTTAAGTAGGTACCTGGTACCTACTCTAAAATTCGAAATTCGTACGCCCGTCCCTTTCACTCTCGTATCGTGTAATACACTATATGAGTGAAATGGACTGCACTATTCGAATTTTGGAGCACATGCCCTACTGTAGGCCTGGCAAATGATGGCCGCGAGAGTATGTCGGCTTTTCTCGAGCTATCCGTCACTTTCTAACAGCACCAATCAAAAAAAGACGCGTAGCTCGAGATAAAGCGGACATAGGTACCGTAAAACATGCCAACTTTGCCTCCAGGGGGATCTTTGCCCAAAAAGCTGGTTATAAACAAATTCAGTCTTGTCTTGTAGTAAAATACAAACTATTTATGGCAAGTAAGTATGGCAACATTGCTATTTTTAATTGACATAAGGTTATATTTTATGACGTCAAGGTGAGTCGTAACATGTGTTTAACTTTACTCAGGAAATGGCTAAAAATTTTCAAATGTTAGGTGGTTTTTCGCGGGCAAAAATATGTCGATATTTCGAAGTGAATTAGGTATGAAGAAAAATCTAAATACCTTAGATGTAAGGCGACTTCCTGACTTGGCGGGGCGGGATCGATATGTGACATTTTCTTCTTTGACGTAAACTTACTGACGTCGCAAAGATTCCCACTTGATGGAATACTGTCAGTATTACATTTGCGCAGTAGTAATATCATGCACAGAAGCGGAGCAGTACTGCCTTCGCATCGTCCCGCTACAGCGCATCCCGCGCCAGTCAGGAAGTACTCATTTAAATGTAGGGGCGCAGTAAAAAATGGTACCAAGTCGACTGACAGCTGACACTGACATTTGACAGTTTTCTCATATCGTACTGCCTCCGCACCGACAAATCAGGAAGTCGCCTAAGTGTCCTAGCACTGGCTGTAGAATATAAACTGTAGGGTGTTTCCGTAATATTTGGAACCAAAAATGTTCATTAGAATAAAAATTGTGCAGGTAGGCAATGTATGTATGTATGTGTGTCCATTTGTGTGAGGTGTACAATAAAGAGTATTTGTATTGTATTGTATGTATGTCCAACATTGCCCAACGCCAAAAAGAGCTCAGGGTTGTCACCTTGCGATATTTTACCTGAGTGCGCATGTAAAAGAGGCTAATGTTTTCTAGATAAATGATTAATAAATTACGTATAAATACGAAATTCATTCTTTTCTTGGTCGTAATACATTGATTACTTATTATATGATCTTTAACATATAAGAAGTATCCTGATAACGGTTTTCTTACTGTAATCTCTTAAACTAAAGACATTTTTGCTTTACATTACAGGCATTTTTATATATCTCAGCTTAGTAGTGGAAACAAAGGCAATAAACATGGCGACAATAACATCAGTTAGCCGGTGGACGCCAGCCAGGAAATGCGGCTAGAAATGCTGGAATCCGCTGAGCAGAGAAAAGACACTACAGATAAACACCCTGTATAAGTGCGGATTCGTAATTATAACCTCCTGAAGCGCCGGTAGGACGGTGGCAAACAAGCGTACTGTAGGACCGTACCCTGATGGCAAGCGGACACCGCAGCCTATAGACGCTCGCAACTCCAAGGAAATCACTTGGAGACTCCAAGATCAACATAAATAAATAATAAATAAATAAATAAATATTTGTGGACAATCTTACACGAATCAACCTAGTCCCAAACTAAGCAACGCTTGTACTATGGGTACTAAGCGACGATATACATACTTATATATAGATAAATAAATACTTAAATACATAGAAAACATCCAAGACCCAAGAACAAATATTCGTGCTCATCACACAAATAAATGCCCCGGCCGGGATTCGAACCCGGGACCTCCAGCTTCGTAGGCAGGGTCACTACCAACTAAGCTAAAGCGGTCGTCATACATATCACTGTATCCAGTCATATACACATCCAGAGATGGGCATTAGACTGGATACAGTGCTCGACCGACGGTCAGCGCGTATGGTCGGTCGGGCGTGTTTTGTATGGCCGCATACGCGCTGACGGTGAGCATCGGTCTGAACGCCCGTATGCTTTCATACGTCGATAGCTACGCCCGGCCGACGGTACGCGCTGACCGTCGGTCGAGCACTGTTTCCAGCCTTAAACTTGGAGTAATATGTAACTTGAATCGAGAGGTTCGGACAATAGGTTTCAGAGTCTTGGATATACTGTATTTAAGTACTTACTTGTATCTATTATAAATAGTTGTTTAGCACCCATAAACGTAAGTCTTATGGAGCTTACTATGGGGCTAGTTCGTTATGTATAAAATAAATTATTTGTTCTAGCACATAAAAAAAAATATATGTTAATATTCATCATATTTCAAAGACCGTGTACGGACTCGATACATAATTGGACGAAATCGGCTCGATAGAAAATAATTGCAAACTTGCAAAGATTGGTCTTAAAATCATAATTGAACGGTTCTATGTCTTTATTTTTATTACGTATGGGTCTGCAATTAAAAACATGAAGTCAACATATTCATACGTAAACCGCCAACGAGTCATATTTCACAAATAATCCACACTTTTTTTTATTTGAATATTATTATACTATTTATTTGCTATTCTACGCGCAGAGCCCAAAGAGCGGGATGGTTAATTGGAAACTCACGCGTGTTAGAGCGGGACTTTTTTAAGGTCTTGTCAGCCTCTTAAAAGCGTGCCTTACTAAATATTACAATCGTAAGCCCCGGTATCGAACCTACATATAGGTATGTATTTACAGTTATCATTAAAAGCAGCTACGCGGGAAAGGGTGCTCAATAATAGGTCTTATCCCTTTGTCATAGAGACTTTTGATCTCTTCATATGCTTACCTACTTCTAATACTGACTGCACATACCACGTCGCATATTAGATTGCAACCCCTAAGTCCTTAAGTCCACCACCCTATTACAACTAGAGCCATCAACGATCACTGATGATCAAACTTGGCCAGTATCTTACTATTATTGTGCATTAGTGCAGTTGGACGCAGTTAAGTGCAGTTGAAACTGCATCGCGGTTGTGATTGAGGCGGATAATTGTGATGACGGTTTGTAACTTTTAATTGTATTTGTTAGATGTTACTTAAAGTATATAGGTAATATGGTGGGTATAGAGCATTATACCCACCATATTGTGGACGGAATTCTGAACGAATATCGTGGACGGAATTCTAAACGAATGAATCCATTCTTCAGAGCTACACATGCAGAGGCTATCAAGCAAAGTATAAGCTCGCATTTTGAATAAAAAAATGAAAATGAATAAAATGAACTTTATGATGTAAGTAGGCCGCAATGGCACTTTTACAAGTCAAACCCTACTAGCGTTTCACAGAGGCCACTGCCGAGAAGAAACGCCGAAAGAAACTCGACAGTCAGCCATTTTCTCACAAAAATATGCTTATTACAATGATGATAATACTTAACCTACTTAAGATCAAGAAATCTAAGTATCTATATAAAGCAACACAAAAACAAAGAATAAAATGAGGAAAAAAAAACAGTTATGTACAATGTGTAATTCTGACTTTCTTTTGAAACGTATTACGCCAAATTAATTTTGTATTAAGCAGTAACTCTGCGAACGCAAACTACAAATTTAGAAATAAAACTTAGGCACCCAAGCCGGGTAGTAATCGCACCTATAGCTCAGTTGGCTAGAGCGACTGGGCGCGAGTGCCGGGAGGTCGCAGGTTCGATTCCTGCTCGGTGCCTAAGTTTTTCAATTTTTCCTTTATTTCTAAATTCGTATTACGCCGGGGGTGGAAGGGAAGAGCGATTACTACTAGGTACTTAAGGGGAGGTATCCCCAACGCAAATGTCCCGCTCTAACACGCGTGAGTTTATAATTAACCATCCCGCTCTCTACGCAAGCTCTGCGCGCAGTTTTGTAAATATTTAGCTATAGTCATTAAGCCAATCATTCTATCAAAGCAAACCCTGCGAATTTGCCTATAACTATTTACGATCTTTAATTGAGTACAAAAATAAAACGTTAAATATCAGTAATATAGCCGTAGTATTGAAAATACATTCCAAAAAAGGGGTAACTTCGCGATTTTTTTCTATCGAGTGAAATTCATCAGGTCATGTAACTGAATTCGATTTTGACTAGACAAGATCCTTATGTAACACATATATTTTTTTTAGATTTTAAGACACTACATTCTATGTCTCAGATGGTTTTTAAAAACTCAAAAGTGGTAATACACGGCCTTAAAAGCCTGAAATAAAAGAATATCATTGAAAATCTAACGCGATGAAAGAGTTCTGCGGGGACGAAGTTGTGGGCAAAAGCTACTAGGTAATAAATAAGTCAAGTATGTCATCATCTAATTCAATGCAAGCCAATCGACTAAACCACGAAACAAGCATGCACCATGTGTTAACAATAAAATTATCTTCTCGAAATACTGTGATGGACGCAGGAAGGAATTTATTTCCGTATTGTGTTAACACGTCAGCGGATCATGCTCAAAGAGTATAATGTAAGGGAGAAAGACACAGTAGTCTACTACGTCCATGAGTAACTATTATGTTTTAAGTTTTCGATCTACGCAACTCCGCTTTTTGAAAAAAAAAAACTGAATTAACACCACTGTGTTGCACTGTGTTGAGAGCGAAGAACCTGAATTTGTCCCTTCTGCTGTCATCACAGTCAATCCTCAAATGTTATAAAGGATCGGCGACGCGCACGTGACTCCTTTGGGCTGCGGTGTCCGCTTACCGTACGCTTGTTTGCCACCGTCGTTGTATTAAAATAATAATATATAATCCATATAATTATCGAATCTGCTCACAAAATTTCACGAGAATCTGTTAAGAAATACGACCCGTACTAAGTAGAGAAGAAAAGCCAGACATCTAACGATCATCATCATCCTCATCATCATTATAAGGATTTTAAATAAATATTCTATTCTATTCTATCTGAAACACGAAAGCAGTTTTGCACAGCGCAGAGCTAGACGCTTGCCTCGCTAAGTCAAAAATGAAAACTAAAATGTCGAGCGATATAGACGTGAGTGATCCGTTTATTATTTTTCAATATGTGCAGTACAGTTTAAAGAAATGAAAATGTAGTTTTTACATATTCCTTAATATAATACTTCCAAAGCGACCTACTGTAGCTACTTTTACCCATGTGTCACCCCGAGACTGATCAAGCATCAAATTATGAATGTTTCCCGATATGTGCGAAGAAGTTGTGTGACGTGTGACACGGCGCATCCTGCGCACGAGTTGATTAACGCACAACATGTGTCAAACTCAAGACAATCGAATCTAAACCCTATGCTGAGGAAGTTACGGTTGGAGTTCGACATCGGTAGGCGGTCATTTAGGACTTTTAAGTTTACGGTCGGGGTATCGCAAATCGGCGGTGTTTCATATATTTCCTTTACTTTGTTCGTGACAACGGGATTTGTGAGTTAAACACGTGTTATGAAGTCCTGTGACGAAAATATTGTCATATCTATACTGGGAGTTCGGTTCAGGTTGGAATTTGTTTGAAGAGTACGGTAGCTCTAGCTAGTATAAGTTTTTTCGAAACATTAACTAATTCGAACGCGTTTGCGTTTTGTCTCAAAATGTATGAAAGTGGTATGAAAACGTGAACAGCGCCTCTGGTGGTCACTAGTGGAAACTAAAACAGCGAGTATAATATTTATTGCTAACCGATGAAGGCGCGTATTTCAAACTCGGTGAGAGCGTTTTCATACATTTTGGGACAAAACGCAAACGCGTTCGAATTAGTTAATGTTTCGAATAAACTTATACTAGAGCTGCGGGTAAAATGGGTTTGTGACAAGTGAGTTCGGGTATTTGACTAAGTCTGGTTAGTGAAAGTGAGATTTTAGGTGTGTGTAAAATTTCCAAAACGCACGGGCCCTGCGTGCAGACTAGGTACTGCCCATTACCTTATCGGGTAATATCTACATCCCGTACATCCCTTATCGGACCAAAAAGGCAATACTTATATGTTTTACAAAAAAATATGGAACTAGTGCCTGATATAAACGACATTCAATTTAATAAGCAGACACACACAAAGAAAAGATGGGAGTTACTTTAGTCTCACAATAATGTTTACATTGTTTATCAAGTTGACTAGACCCTATAGACCTTATTTTTTCAATTGAACTATCATCAATTCATTTGCATTCTCCCAAGGTACTAATATCGATAAATTATGTTTACTCACGTGCTTGAAAATTTCTTCTTGCATTTCCCGCATTGGTTCTCTTCTTTGACCACCACTTTAGGTGTCTCATGCTCTTTCTGAACATGGTTAACAAGGCTGCTTTTCCTTGTAAAGTTAGCTCCACACGTTTTGCAAATGAAGGGACGTTCGCATGTATGCTGTCTGAGATGTAAACGGAGAGACGACTTCCGAAAACTCTTTGGACATAGTGGACACCTGCAAGAGTAGGCATGATTAAAGGCAAGCGAAGAAGGGAAAAACCGGGCTAAACTACATGAAGTAAATAAAGGAACAAGTAGAAGTCTTGCCGTATAAGTAAATCAAGGAAACTGCTCTAAATAGGGTCTAACTCTTTAACTATGATAACGATACGGTGAATGCTTGCATTATTACGGCAAGGTCTATTTATTTCTGTACCTCATCTTTACACCGATTGCATCCTTCAGAGAACACGTAGTACACTTGTCACGTAAGATACTAGTTTTTTTTTGATAGCGACTGTCAAATGATCCAACCGGTACGGTACAACTGCTGATTGGATAGACTTCTCCTATTTCTGTTGCGGCGATGAAATTTGATACTGTATCTTGCTTAGGTATCAGTCTTATTACACGATAAAGCGACATCAGAGAAAGCTGTATAAATTAGCTTACCTATATTTAAATACGATCTTCTCCTTGTCATCAATCCTTCTTATTTCCTTAACAGGAGTCATATGCAGGACTTCGTGGAAGAAGCACTCGGCTTGGGAGTCAGTGGTGAAGAGGCATTGACTGCAGTTCCAGAGTTGGTTGTGCGAAGATCTAGGGGCCAGCCAGTTGCGAACTTGACAGGCGTTGGTGCGGATATGCCGGGTTACTTCTTGGGGGAGTATGAACGACATGCCGCATTTTGGGCACCTGGAAAACATGATGCAGGGAAACTGAATGTGTAGAAAAGTAATTTTGCAGTTTTGTAAGCGCATGTCCTACAAAAATATGTAGATTCTGGTAGTATTACGCACATGTGTAATAAGAAAAAACGGCTTGCGTCGGACATCGCAAATTTAGGGTAACGAACCTATAGCACCAAACAAACAAACCAACTTAATTTTGTAAGTTGGTTTTAATAGAAAAATTAAGGAAATTCCAAAGAAAACATTCTGACTTATCAATATACGTAATAATGTTTGTATTTATTTATTTTTGGTAAACAATAAAGAATATTTGTATTCTTCGGGAACGGAACCCTAAAGATCAAGACACCTGATTCAACTGTGCAGTTATACACGGAATACTTACTTATTTTTGTTATTGGGATGCATCCTCCTAATATGGTCTTTGAGCTCCAAAACATTGGACAGAACCACTTTTTTCTCGATGCAATATGGGCATTTTTTGCTCACTTCCTTAACAGGCAAACCACGCGCTTTCATATTCACCCTTCTTCTCAGTCTATGCTCTGAGGTGTTTCGGTGTTGCTTCGCTTCGTCTGCTGAACAGAAGGTTCTAGAACATACCAAGCACATGTGCGTTTTCTGCTTGTGAACGGTTTTCAAATGAGCGGCCAAAGCCAGCGAGGATTTGAACTTCATTGAACATTGCTGGCAATTATGCAACTCCTGGTAATCATCTGTTGCCGTATACGTCAATTGATGGCCTGTTAGTTGACAGTGGCGTCTAATTTCAGCGTTGTAGCGAAACTCTCGGTAGCAAATTTCACATTTGATAATACTTTTCTTTCTGATGATTATTGGCATTGATCGATTAATGACAGCTACAACTTCACTGTGATCAGCGCTGGATAGATGGAGAAGCATATCCATTGACGTTTCACATTCAAACTTACAGAAGGAACACCAATGTCTGCCGTCCATGGATGATGTTTTCTGACTATGCTCTTCGGAAGACCAGTGCTGCATAAAATTTGGTAGCCAATTGGTGTAGAATTTGCAGGGGCTGCATTGAAACGGGGATTGATGCACGATGACATCAATGTTGTTGACAATCAATTGGCGATATACCTGGTTTTGTACCGTAGAGGCTTTTCTAAAATGGTAGTGGGATATCAAATGTTTGCCCATCAAGTGTTGCCGTACCCTTGATTTGCAGCCAGGGCAGTTGACAAAGCGTAGTTTTCGTTTTCTCTTTTTCTTCTTTTCAACTTCTGTTTTAAGTAAACTTTTATCCTGCGTTGAAGAAGGCTTATTAATCGATCGTAACTTGCGGCTGGTTTGTTGTACAGTAGTTCTTAACGGCTGCAAATGTCCAGAGAACTCTAATTCATTTTCAGGCAGTACTTTCTTCATATGTAACTTGGACATTAGGTGTTTCTCATAAATCGCCCTGGAGCCTAATCTTCTGTTGCACGGTCCACACCAGTACTGAACCGAGCCCTTTGACTGTATAGTAGTTTGCATTATCTGCGACTTCTCATGGGCTCCTGGCACCCATTTTCCTTTAGTATGTCCTGGTGGAGGAGCGTCATAATCCTCATCTCTATCATTAGCATCTGCCATGATCGGCCTCCATTTCCCACCGGTATGTTCATCTCTAACCGCCCACTCTTCATGCTCTGGTGACGCTGGCCTCCACTTGCCTCCAGTATAATTTGGAGGGGGTTTCCACTTCCCACCCGTTGGTGGCTCCTCTTCCTCATCATCTTCAGAGTCCTCTGATTCATCAGATTCGTCGTCAGGCTTGAAATCGTTAAAAGGTCCAATACTGTAAGAGGATGTTGGTATATCTTTTTTTACTGCGCCACTTATACTGGCAACGGCGTTTATTAATTTAGTTTGGTTGTCCTCATTACTGCCTATTCTTAAGCTGTGTCCACCAATCCAATCCCCACCTCTGAAGTTACTTTCCACTGGACTCATAGTGCGTATCTCGCTGGAAGTTGATGCAACTACAAGAATATTCTTCCTGTCCAAGCTAGCTTTAGAAATCGGAATTGGTGGAGTTAGTCGAGACAAAGAAGTTTTCTTAACACTGCTTTGAAGTTCTAAGGATTGGAAGAACACATCAGCTCCAAGGTTATAGGTAGGTTCTAAGGAATCTATAGGTATTTCGACTTTCTGTTGGGGTTTAGATTTAGCGCAGCGTTCTTTTCTATGCTTGACATAGTTGTCAAGACCGATGATGGTCGTGTTGCATTTGATGCAAAGATGGTGGTCGTCATCTTCATCATCTCGTGGCGAAAGCATCTGAAAATAACATAAAAAAATTAAAATTTCGACTACATCTTTCACATAGTGTACGTTGTAACTGTAATAACATTAAATTTGTTGGTTGCTTGTATTTCCTTCTTTCGTGCAAAAAGCCAACCTTCTACTCCACTGATGTCACCATTTCAAATAAGTTTCTTCGGAATCAAGCATGTGACTTTGCATGCGTTATAAGCTTTATAACATTGATATAAGCTATATAATCGCTTGACAGTTTGGATTCCTCAACCGTCGCGTGTATTAACGCGATGTCTAGGTAATAAACTCGTTAAACTTCGTAAACTGAAACGTCGCGTCTCTCTACAAGTTCAGATGCCCTTACGACGTAGCATTATGGAATGCTCCGGGAATTATTCCCGTTGTTTCAATCGATAATGTATGCGAGTAATTACTGCGGACTTTGCAGCTGCATTTGCACAGTCATCTTTCGGTTTGAATGAATTATGGGCATTCAGTCAGTTCTGTGCCGATCACGGCAAAGCGCCGAAGGCTTATGAATTTATTAATTTATTACTGACTTGCCAATACTCGGATATAGGATATTGTGTCTCAACTAGTCTCAAGGGAGCAAAATGATATTATTTACGGCGAGGGCGGGATATTGAATCCTGAGCGAAGCGAAAAATTCTACAATAGAATATTGAGTTTACCGAGGGATTCTAGTGTTTACGCCCAAGACGGAAATGGTTTTGCTACCGTGTGACACATACTGCTTTTCATACCGCCTATGAGGCCCGATAAAATGAAATGTCTTAAAGATAATTTTGGTACCGAGTGACACATATTGCTTTTCACACATTGTAGGTATGACAAAAAGAGTCAGTGTTGCCCTAAAGTGAGGGAAGAAAAATACGACTTTGAGCCCTCATTCGAGGGCAACAATTACTCTTTTCTTTTGAAAGTTGAAATGGATACAGTCAACTCAGTTGACTCTATTTTATTCCCTTAAACATCCCAATGTTTGAAATTTTACCTTAATGGGCCTATTATAGTACATTATTTAACAAGGGCGGTAAAACAAAGAATGTCTCAGATCGCAGGTATTTGACGCCCGAGCCGAAGGCAAGGGCGATAAATATGCGATCTGAGGCTTTCTTTATTACCGCCCGTGTTAAGTACAAAATTTTATGTCACCCCCTGGCCAGGAAGTGGGATTTCCCGCGCGCGGAGCGTGCGGTAATTGCCGCTTTATGGCCAGGTGTGACATAAAAGTATTGTTTTCTATGTTTTTTTTGGTTAACAATAAAGAATATTTGTATTGTATAGTAAAGTCAAAATAAAGGAAATCAGTGGCGAAATTAAGGTTGCGCGAAATTAAACCTGTAGGTACAAGTTATTACCCTAGTTCGCTATAAGCAACCTGACTCAAGAAACCATTGAAAAGAAAGACAAATGATCTGTCAGCATAACAATGGGAAAAGTCGATACATCAACGTAAAATAAACAGCGAATTAAAACTAGGAGCATAATAACGATAATGACAGCGATTTGTCGGGTGACAATGGTGTCAGGCGCCGAAAGATTGACGCGTGACAACAGTTACTACGGGTATTCGAAATTCACGACTGCTCAAAAAAAATGAAACATATTATTATTGGGGAACGGGACTTAATCGCGTACAATTATAACTAATTTACCTTTTTTAAGGTTTTTGTCCGACATTTCGAATGTATCACAACATCCGTGGTCGCGAACTGACTGGCGTGAGCGGGTATCAACATCTTCTAGCCGCACGGGTTTTCCGAACTACCCGCACTTGGTCTTCATTAATTACATTCTCACTAGGGTTGTCACTCGCACGACACACAACACTAACAATGTCCGTTGATGTAATGGACGATGTATTACACAACAAACATATTGTTACACAACAAAAACATGTGTGTGTGTTGTGTGTGTGTGTTGTGTGTGTGTTGTTGTGTATTGTTATTGTTGTGTTGTTGTGTTGTTATTGTTGTTGTGTTGTGTTGTGTTGTGTGTGTTGTTGTTGTTGTTTGTGTTGTGTTGTGTGTTGTTGTTGTGATGAAACATATTGTTATTTTACATAAAATAAAATGGATTCAGGATCAGGATCGTCTGCAGGCATATAGTAATTCGTAATGATTCACTAAAAAAATTGAAATTTGGATGGCACCGACTTCAAAAATTGCAGAAGTCGGTGCCATCCAAAGAAATTGTCTAAAGTTGACGAAATGGCACCGACTTCAAAACTTGCAATCCGTCTACATTTTTCAATAAGAAACGTAAAGTCTCATATTGAGCTATTACAAGTTAGGCGATTATTTCGTCGGTTTTATTTTTTTGTTAAAATTTTTAATAATAAAAAATCGGCAGATCTTTACAGGGGGCCGATTTTTGAGTGTCGAGCGCTCGACTTTTCACTCGACATCTGTCAAAACGTCATAGTTTTTTGACAGATCTCGAGTGAAAAGTCGAGCGTTCGACACTTAAAAAATCGGCCCCCAGGTCGCATTTCACAAAAGTTTTGTTAGCAGGTACGATAGTTGTATAAATATATTTGTCGGGTCAGTTTAAAGAAATAAAAAAATAAACTACACAAGTCTACGACTCACAGTCTCTAAAAGTCTTCAGTGACTATCCTCAAAATTGTCATCGAGACACCGTAGTACGCACCACGCCGGGACGCGGACAGGTGGATTATTAATGGGACGCGGCTCGGAACTGTCCCGGCGCCGTGTCACCCTAGCGTAGCCTAGTGACCCAATGACGTGATGAAAAGGGCGACTTTTCGCATTAGAGATGAGTTGCATTTGAGATGTACCCACACATTTCCGAAAAAGAATATATAGAAATGCTATGCAAAACTCTTGATGGCTAATTTATGTGAGTTTAAATTTGGGAAGCTAAAATATCTAATGGAATGCTATAGCTAAAAATTACATTTTTATATAGATTCATTTTTTTCCTTTAGTTCCTTTAAAAAATAACATTATTATTTTACATAAAATAAAATAGATTCAGGATCAGGATCGTATACAGGTATATAGTAATTCCTAAATTTTAAACGATAAATGGTTAATAAAAAAATTGTTAACATGGATCAAAATAATACCATTATTAAAATAAAAAATGTATCTAAATGTAGATACGTGATCTTGACCTTATTGCTACGCGTACCGAAGAGTTCTGTGCATGGCATGGCATAGTTTGAAATCAAAACAAAACCGAATATCAGTTTCGGTTTCGACTGAAAATCGTGTTATAAGAAAATCGTCTGAATCGGTCTAACATTAGTATTTATAGTTTCATGCTATACACACAATGTATATTTATATGTATACTTAGCTACATGATGAAGTGGAATAAAATAAATGCCAAAAATGAAAATTAACTGTGAATGTGAATTGAAAGACTGAATTGTACTGAAATAAATGACAATATTATCGTAGCTGCAATGTCAGCTTTTCCTGCACTCGTGCGCGCTGCGTCTGTGTGCATCCCGTCAGTCAGAGGCGGGCCCGGTGCGTTCAGATACCTGCCCACGAATTTATTGAACGACAACTTTCAGACAAAAAAAAGCAGGCCTGAGGCCACTCTTTGTCGCACTTGCATATTCGAGCGACAGAGGGATATACTTCGTTTTCGGTTCGCGGTAGGCTCTCTGTTCATCTTGTCGCTTTGGCACACCAGTGGTGTAGCACCACCGTGGTGTCCAGATACCCTATAGCAGCGGTCGGCAAACCCGCAGGGTACTTAGCTTGGGCGCGAGCCTCCTTATTGACAACCGACAATGAGGTACTTTTTGTCTGATAGAGTCAAAATAAATTAACACGTGCGGCCCGCGATTTTGTTAGCTACCTACTATGTGGCCCTTGGTTGCTAAAAGGTTTGCCGACCCCTGTCCTATAGCGTGCGAACGCGATGCGACAACTAATGTGTCAAACGTAGGTTTGATTACAAGAAAACTTTCTTTGCGTAAGTACTTACTATTAATTGTTCTGCGGAAAAAGGATTATACAACAATGATAATGGACAACAATTAAATATAAATATAAAAATGTATTCCACTAGGTACTGCAGAGATGCTAACTATTTCAGAAGACAAACCTTAGCAATAGTAACACAATATCATAACAACACAACGAGCCTAAAAAGAGAGAGAGCCTAGAGAGAATTAACCTTTATCTACACATATATCATAAATCCTCTAATTTGCGTTCGGAAACCGTAGAAGATGACTCTCATTTCAACATTCAATGAATTTATGGCAATTTCTTATCTGTGGCTAAGGCTACAGCAGTAATATAATTTTCATTTTAATCTCATATATGATGTTAAAATATTAAACGTCAAACAAAACTGTCAAAATTTAAATGCCAAAGTTGACATGTCCCTATTCTAGTATCACTGAAAATTCAAATTCAGTCGATGCGAAATGTCAGCTCGATGTTGTTTAGTAAATATCGCACGAAATTTGAGCTAGAACGACATGATCACATCAGAATAGGGACTTTTTTCTTTTTAAAATAACATTCAGGTATCGGTTGCCAGTTCTGATTTCGATATTTCCGCAACCGTGCAAAAAAGGTTGTATTAACACAATTATTGTATTTATTTATTACGGTTTCTGAACCCATCTTAGAGTATTTATAATATGTGTGTAGATAAAGTAATGTATGCGACTGTACATAATTAGGCATTAAAACACTCGTGTGACCTTATTATGAAATAATGCCCCTCATTATGTACCAGTTGCATAAACTACTATTGATATTGCAAAAACAAACAATTAATGAATACGATCAAAGAGTTTGGAAGGAACTACTAAACGACTTTGCCCATGGTCTAGAAATTACATAAAAAAACCTTGTTTGTTCCGTTCGACACCTCGGATATCGACCGGGGGGTTTTCCTAACTGTCACGAACTCGTCAGTTTGACAGTAATAGTCAGTCCGGCGAAGCTAACCTTAAATTAACGCCTCGAATGCTTATTTATTTAAATGCAGGCGATTTGGCGTGAAACGCTAAATTATCAATACTTTTGTCATAACTCGAGTTGAAAACATTTTAAAACTTAAGGTCCGAATTTTATAAGTGTGATTATTTGTAACCTCCGACGCAAACGAAGGGTGTTACTAGTAAGTATTTTAACAAGTGTCTGGGTGTCTAATATGTGGCATAGAAGTTCCCAAAAAAAAGGTATCCATATCTGAATGTCTCTCGAACTTGCAAAATACGTACTTTTGTAATTAAATAAATCGTACACAAGTGGACTGAGGCCCAAACTAAGCAAACCTTATACTATGGGTACTCGACGACGATATTCATTATTATAGAGTAAATATATGAATAATTGGGTGCTAGAATACGATCTAGGACGTTAGCAGAGTCAGTGGCTAATAGTTAAACACGCTAGAATTCTTTCATGGTTGATATATTATTCGCAACTGACATGTTTAGACAGTATACAAAAGAATATAAACAAGCCGTTTCTAAGTCAGTTTAAATCTATGACAAGTACGAGTACGCAATAATGATAGGCTAACGTGGTGGTCAAGAGAAAACCAAACTAACTAATATTATAGATTACAGGTAAATACTAGCTTATACGCTTAGCTTAGCTACGAAGCTGGAGGTCCCGGGTTCGTTTGCCGGCCGGGGCATTATTTGTGTGATGAGCACGAATATTTGTTCTTGGGTCTTGGATGTCTTCTATGTATTTAAGTATTTATTTATCTATATAAGTATGTATATCGTCGCTTAGTACCCATAGTACAAGCTTTGCTTAGTTTGGGACTAGGTTGATTTGTGTAAGATTGTCCACAAATATTTATTTATATTATAAGTATTTATATTAAGTACTGGAAAAGTTTAGATGTTTCTTACCCAATAACGCAAAAACACCTGAACGGATTATGACGAAAATGATCCCTCAAGGGAATGAAATATGGAGAGGATATTTACGCGGACGAATTCACGAGCAAAAGCTAGTTTGTAAAAAATATCAAAGGTTGGAAAGTCCATGTGGCGCGTATCCGAACGCGCCGTCAAAGGCTGTCGTCCGAATAACGACGTCTGGATCGATCGGCCGCCGTAAGAACGCTCCTTCATAACACCTCTGCTGCGCTCATTTACTATTACTGTACCTTGGTCTGTCTATGATAGACTTAGGCTGGTTTTTTAGTATTAAAAATAGGATTGCTCATGGCTAGCATCTAGCCAGGGGTCAAAGATGAGGCCTACAGTGAAGCGCGCTCACCCAAAAAATGCCTATTCACTCGTGCCTAAAAGAGGTCCAGGTTATATGAAGTTGGAAATACAGACGCCAGCAGGGAATTCCAAACCTTAGCACCTTAGCAGCGCTTGTTTCGAGCTTGGGTAGCATCAAAACGTCTGTAATTGGGATGTTGATTATAATAAAAATAAAGTAGTCTTACAATACCAATAAACCGAACCCCTGGCTAGATGCTGGCCACAAACAATCTCATTTGTAGTAAAAAAAAAAACACGAAAATACTCGCAAAACTACAGGCTACAAATTTTTTCAGCTATTTTAAACATCTTTAAATGTGTAAAAATAAAAATGGAAGATGTTTGACTATCAGTCTTGATGTCACTTGATACGATTTCACAAACTTCATTTATACTTACCTACAAAGCATTTTTGAGGTTTTACCTATAAAAAGTAGTTGATTTGCCTACCAGTCAAATTCCGCTATAGTAAGGGCACAGTGGGTTCAGCGAACAGAGTTTTTGAAAACTTTTAACGCCTTTGTAGATGATGCCATGCATAGCCATCCAAAGGGGGAACGCAGCCTTATGGGAATCCTTCCACAGGGCTCCGATCTCGGAGACATTTTTTAATTTAATTTTAGTTGTGTATATATGAAATATTTAATATATCTGTAATGTGTTGAATAAAGAATAATTACAGATACGCACAACACCAAAAGGTATTCAAATAAAACACCCAATTGCGGCAAGTACTCGCACTATCAGTAGAGGTCAGGGTTTCGTGCCAGCTGCAGCAAGGTGCAGCCCCGTAAATCAAGCGCCCCGCCCCCTTCTAATGGGAATTATAATTGATTCTGCGCTTGCAGCCTTTTAATTGTTCGTTAATATGTTTCCTTACCGTTTTATAGTTTCGGAAATGTTTCTTTTTATATACAACGACGGTGGAAAACAAGTGTAAGGTTCACCTGATGGTAAGCGGACACCGCAGCCTGTAGACGCTCGCGCCTGCAAAGGAATCACGTGCGCGTTGCCGACCCTTTATCAAATTTGAGGATTTACTGTGTTGACAGCAGAAGAGACAAATTTAGGTCCCTCGCTCTCATGCAACACAGTGCATCCTCATGAGCTCTGGCAACCTTGCTCAACTGCAGGACCAGAACACTAACATACCTACTCGTACTTGTTGACTTTGTACATGTGTTAGTTTGTCTATCTTCTGATTCCGGTCTCCACTCAATTGCTCAAAGGTTAACTGGAAGAGATCCTTTTTAGGGATAAGTTCGCCTTTTGTACCAAAATGTCCTAATTTGTCTGTATTTTTTACCTGTTCTTTGTGTACAATAAAGTAATTACATACATACATACAAACTTGTATAGTAAAAGCTGCTGTCAGAGTGGAATGAAGGCGTGTGGTAAAGCTTGCTGCTGGGGCCTAAATGCACGACCTCTCTGTCAAGAGTGACACGTCGAAGAGCAGCTTTAATATAGATTTTCACTGTGACAAGGTACGAAGTGGGCCAGAAATCAAATTGGTTGACCGTTCTACCATCCATCATTCGTCCCGTAACACTAGTTCCCCCGTCCGGCGACCCGACCCGGACTAATCATTTAAAATCCAAATTTCCCGGATCAGAAGTTGCCGGACGGATGCGTCCGTTGAGACCCGATTCATTACCTTCACCGGTGACGTTGTTTACCGCACTACTGGTAAGAGAGCTATTCAAGACTTAGATTTACGATTAAGGCGATATATTGATTGAAAGAGACGAGCGTATATTTTTCGTTCACGACAAAACGGGATGCAACACTCTCCGGGAATGGCTTTTTACACGACTGCCCAAAAAAGGAGTGTAATGTTTTTAGACAAATCTCGATAAATATCCGACTGTGTGCAGGTTTATTAAATTTCCTCTTGTCAGAGTGTAGATGACATAAATTACCATCCTATTAACTTAATCGTGTCTTTTAATAATGTGTTGTTTTAGTAGGTTGAGTAAAAAAAGGAAAATATAGACTCAACTTTGGATTTCTTTTCTATCGAGAAAATTTTAAGCAATCACGTTTCGGCTAATGTCAGTAGGTACCACAATCATATAGTCAAGAATCATATACCTGAAAATCAGTCCCTATTGTTTCCTCGTCTGGGCAGAACAGCGTTTCGAAGTTTCTAAATTTCTCGTTGTAGCGCCTTAATAACGGGGTATTTACCATGTGAAAAACTCACAGCACGTCAGCAACAACGCTTGCAACAGTGCCGAAATATAGAAAACTTAAAAATTCAAATATACGTGGTAAAAATATCGTAATTCTAATGTCATAAGTCAATTAACATTAGAATGTGAGCTTGAAATCTTATATTGTTCAAGAGTTGCCTAAAAAGTTGCTTAAGAGGAGGGGTAGGGCAAGCTCTCTCCATACAAACTTTGTGCAAGATTTACTTCGTTTGTGTTTGCATTAAAGTTATGATTTTTGGTCAGTATGCTTATTTTTCTGATAGCTATTGCGTGATGTAAATGTTTTTTTATTAACTTTTTTTTTTAATTTTTTAATTTTGAATTTTTTTGAAATATTTGAAAATTTTCACATCACGATCTTCGCATATCTAATATTTACAACCAAAAAAAATATTATATTTGTTAGTGCCAAAACCGACGAATAAAACGTGCACAAAGTTTGTATGGGGAAGGCCTTGCCCTACCCTGCGCCTAAAGATGTTGAGATTAGTGAATATTGGAGGTAATATTATAAATGCGAAAGTATTTCGGTCTGTCTGTTACTTATTTACTTTTAGATGAAATTTGGTATATAATTATGTAGAGAGAGATACACTCAATGAGTTAAAATAACGGGCACACTTTCTATGGAACTTCAATAAAAAGTGTATGCATTATTTTTGCTCGTGAGTGTAGTTTGAGTCACGGTAAAGCACAAATGATTACTCTTATGAAATAATGTCTAAATAAAGAAATATTGACACTGACATCTGTCACGTTACTTTGTCTTAATTACCTAAACATTACATACTCATAACATAATCATAAGCATAGGTCATAACTTCTACAATTTACCAGAACAAAATGACATCCACTTGCATTAATAATGACATAAAATTCAGACTTTCGAACAAAGGGAATGCTCATTCAAAACGAAATCTGGCAACAACCCATCATTTTAACCCAATAAAGATAAAAGTTCGCACTCAGGCGCATCTCGATCCACCCGCTGCGCGCCCGCCGCCATATTTGTGTCATTAGGTTTATGGCGAGAAAGTCCTTTATTGAGACAGCAGTAGATGACAAACGGGACATTTTGATTGCCACCGTCTCGGCTTTGTTTTTTCGAATGAGTCTGACTAAGGAGTGGCACAAGAAAAATGCGGCAAATTAAAAAAAAAAGGAGGCTGGTATACTTCGTTCCAAATAAGATGACTAAACTTTCTTATAGAATAGTATGAGAACTTTTCGTCATCTAATCTGGAACGGAATATAACAAAAATACAGGGAACAAATAAAATGATCACCTAAATAACTTTTGATATCATCAAATTTTCGAACCCTAAAATAAGGTTGAACACTCAAAAAAATTTATCGATCAGCAATTCCGAGTCACCAAAAAAATTCTACCTATTTTTGCAGTACTTGCACCTATTTTACTTATTGCGTTCCTATAAATTTATAATCGCATCAAAAAAATAGTCAAGTACCACCAAAAACACTAAACTACCACCTAATCTCATGCACTTTTTTTCATTAGAATAACATCCAAATATTATACACATCGCATGCTACATTTTAGTAAACAGTTACAAATTAATTGTTTTTAGTACTATAAATATTTTAGTCATTTCCAAAATGTTATAAATTAGAAAGTAAAATTCTAAATTGATTTAAAAAACAACGCGCAATGTGGCTGTGTGAAATAATAACACGTATACTGCTATCTCACTCAATCAAATACAAAGAATTGTCTGAAGCATAAAACCTATTGATATGTCGTTAGAGTGAAAGGTACCTATTGCTGTTTCATTCTAACTACCTATTGCTGATGGTTTACAAACTGCAAAAAGTTTTATTATTTTAATTTTTTAATGCGTTGACGTGAGCGCGTTTGATTGAAAACTTTTATTTGTAAATGAATTTTGTTGATTTATTAAATTGTTTGTTTGTTATGAAAATGGATAAAGGTCCTCAAATGAGTTTACTTTATTAATTTAGATAGACGTTCATGGACAAATTAAAGGTAGTTAATAGGTAGAAATAGGTATAGGTAGGTTTAGGTTATGTTAGTTTTGCATCGGCCCGAAGGGCCAAAACAACTCAAAATAGGAGCTCCGCGCCAGCGGAGATCCGTCAATACTGTTCCAATGTCCACTAGCTTGAAATAAAAATAGATGTCATAGAAAAATACTACTACCTAGGCAAATTGACGATTATCAGCGAATAGAGTAGAGGCAAAAACATCTGAGAACAAATAGCTGTATGCGACCAGTACGGAAAGCACTATTGAAAATATATTAAATTAAATTATGTTATGTACGTGTCTTATTAAAATTACAGAAATTTTGAAGCTTCTATAAAATAAAATCATTTAGCGCTGTCTTGCTCGCACGCGGTGCAACGTGCGAGCGAGACGGACCGTATGGAAAACCGCATCAGTGTGCTAGCAATGAGGTTAGACTAGATTGGAACTGCTTTGCGCGTGGGGCGTTAAAAAACAATTGCCGCGTGAAATTTGGTGATCATGTAGTATTTCTGGGTATCGAAAGAATTATTTGGGTGTAAATAATTTTAATAGGATTACGAGCCCTGTAATATTTGGATGTAAATTATATGAAATTTGGTGTTAGAAATTAGGTGATCATTAAGTATTTTTGGGTAGTGACTAATTTATTTGGTAACAATTTAATTTAATAGGTTATCGACATGTTACTTCTTTGAGTTGCACTTTATATTTAAAAGGAGTTGAAAATTTGGTGCGAATCTAGTATTTTTGGTAGGCAATGTAATTTTTTAGAGCATCATTCGGCAACTAATTTGGTGGTTCGTTAAATGCTACCCAAAAATACATAGTAACGTGATAGCTATAGGGATCGTCCTAATACAACGCGATGATCGCGCGATCGCGCGAGTGAAATTCGCGAATACATTGAACTCGAATAGGTGTCCTAAAGGGATCGTCCTAAAACAAACGCGACTAGTAAATAGGTATTCTAAGTTAAAGTCGCGCGATCGCGCGATCATCCCGTAGTCGCGCCCCAATTATGACGATCCTATAGTGCGTGCTATCCACGAAGGCGCGCCCCTCTACAGCCCAATCCGTACAATTGCGCATAGATTAGTATGAGATTCGGTGTGGAGGGGCGCGTCGTCGTGGATGAGACGCACTATACTTATGAGTTATAATTGACAGCTTAGTTCTGTTGTTGCCATGTACAGAATTTGTAAAATATGCTAGTGCCGCGACTGATTATTCGACTCCAGTCATTGGAGCTGCTGAAGTGTTTTATGTCATAGGTACCGTACCTGGACTCATTGGACCTATTGGGGTGTATGTCACTTCTGGCCAGAAAGTAGCAATTACCCAGTGCCTGGGCAGGAGGAGACATACTATTGTGTACTTAACCACCTGGCGGTAGGTAATGAAGAAAGCCTCAGATCGCATATTTGTCGCCATTGCTTTCGGCTCGGGCCTCAAATATCTGCGTTCTGAGACATTTTTTGTTTTACTGCCGTAAAGTAATGTCGTGGCACTTCGTCACATTACAAAATCATTTGGCTGGAATTAGCGTGTTAATGACTTAACTCTGTAACCTGTAAGTAATCGGAAATTCTATGGTATACTCTACCTGTTAGAGGCTAATGATGTTATTATTATACAGTTTCCTACTAAGTGAAAGGGAGAACTAATGATTTGTCTGGTCTAAAGGCGGAGCTACACTGTAGCAATCTGAACCACAGAATCCATCAAAAGAATTACATACATGTATTCAAAATGTCTTGGCCATGTCGAACATAATGGCGAAGTCAAGGCGACGCGACTGCGCTGGCGCTGGCTTGGCCACCTCGAGAGGATGGGGGACGATCGTGCAGTGAAGAAGGCGTATGTGGGGCGGCCCAGTGGAAAACGTCCGGTTGGTCGTCCCAGATACCGCTGGAATGACGAAGCCCTCAAAGACCTAGCCAACCTCGGTGTTCCCAACTGGCGTGAGGTGGCGCACAACAGGGAAGAGTGGCGTTCTCTTGTGCCAGAGGCCAAGATCCTCTTTGGGTCGTCTAGCCAGCCAGTAAGTAAGTAAGTATTCAAAATGTCTACTAGGGACTTGTATCTTGTATGGAATAGGTGTCATACAAGTATCAGGGAGGTGCTTTGCTGTTACGGCTAGATATCCTATGGCGCAATCCGCTACTACGGGGTCCGCTACCTTATTTCAAGATTTGGCGTAGGTACTAGTTTTTAAGGAAGTGATTGCCATCTGACCTTCCAACCCAAGGGGAAACTAGACCTTATTGGTCAAGTGAGTGGCCAACTTCACTTTTTAAAGTTCTCAAGCCGCCCGAAAATAAAACGTCGTGGGTACGTTTCAACTTTCAACTGTCAATAGACTTTGTCTCTCAAAACTTCACATCATGAAATTCACATAGCGCTAACATTCTTAACTCTTTAGCTATCTTCTTTCCACCGATGGCCAATCAGTGTCAGTTACTGCCTGATTTACTAGACGCATCCTGTACGAGCAATCATAAATATATACGCATTCCAAGCCGCGATCAACAGCTTATATATTACAGACACAATAGGTTCAAAGGTGCCTATCAGTCATTGGCTTACCACGCCAGCACCATTACTCGACGTCAGCGTTGCGGGAAGATCGAGCGCTGCGCTCGCGGTCATTACACCGACCAATCACAGCTCAGCGTTTGCGCACCCCGCCGTGTTCTTTATAACACTCGCGCGCACAAATATATCACGCGTCAACTCAAAAGGGTTTTTACAAACGTATCTCTTATTCGTCATCGTTAAAGCGGTCGATAAATAAAAGGTTTTCGATGATGTTAACTATTCCTTATTGCGTTGGCATTAAATGTTATTTTATTGAGACGTCTTGATCGCATGACTGGGGGTCGTAATGACCGGCTGGTAATGAAAATGATGTACCAATATCCTTATAAATCAATGTAAGGATCGTCCGTGGATTAGTTAACGGGAAACAATTTATATTCATGGTTTTGTCAAGTCGAAATATTTATGTTTAATGTGAAATATATATCATCGTTTAACAGCTTAACGCATTCACTGCCACCCTCTTTTCCTGGACATTCGGCAGGTGCCGCACTTTGCTGTGTGCCCCAAACGCACATGTGAGTTCAACCGACTATTTTAAGTCTAAGGCACTAAGGCACAGGGTACAAGTGTCAAATATTATGAACGCGTCTGTGCGTCGAAGGCACTGCGTGAAAGTCACGGTGACGCATATATGCGGCGGTGGCAGTGAATGCGTTAATGTAACGTGCTAGTACATATTTATTAAAATAAAAGATTTCTCAAACAATAACCTATTTCAGTGATGGAATGTTTTAATTGCCGATAACAACGACTGTTGGAGAGAGGAAACCTTATGATCCAACATACTATATCTCTCAAAGGTTAGCTGGAAAAGATCCCTCATAGGGATAAGTTCGCCTTTGTACTTCAATCTTGTGTGACATGTTTATTGTTTCAACATATTTTTGTGTACAAGAAAGTGCTTACATAATACATACAATATCTGGGCGACCGAGCCTTGCTCGGCGTTTTCCCGGGCATGAGACCTAGCTAGATCGATTGCACGTCCCCGAAAACCCCCACATACCAAATTTCATCAAAATCGTTAGAGCCGTTTCCGAGATCCTCGAAATAAATATATAAATAAATAAATATACAAGAATTGCTCGTTTAAAGATATAAGATACATACTATTCTGGGAATCCATCGAATCGAAGCCAACGATTTTTATAAACGTATTGCCATTAGGTACATGGCCAAATAGCATGACAAAGTCAGTGTAGAACCTTTCCCTTCAGCGTTTGAAGGCAAGCCTAAAAAGGTTGCAGACAGTCAGGTAGATAGGTAATACCTGCTTAAGCATTTAATATCTGGGCGATCGAGCTTTGCTCGGCGTTTTCTCGGAGGACATTTAGATCGATTGCCCGCCCCCGAAAACCCCCACATAGCAAATTTCATCAAAATCGTTAGAGCCGTTTCCGAGATCCCCGAAATATATATATACATATTAGGTACTTAAATAAAATACAGGTGTGATCCCACCTCTGTGGCGTTAAATTTTTCAAATTTTCACTTTAGTTGGAAACTTATGAAATTCTTTTACTTACGTCTTAATTTTTTACTGACATCTGAGGGGACTGGGGGCCGATTTTTGAGTGTCGAACGCTCGACTTTTCACTCAAGATCTGTCAATAAACTATGATGTTTTGACAGATGTCGAGTGAAAAGTCGAGCGTTCGACACCCAAAAATCGGCCCCCTGTCACTTTACTTTGTCTATTTCTAAATTCTACTTCAAAATTTTCCGTTCTACATACGATTTGATGATCTCCATAAATAAATAAAACAAATAAACATAACGTCTAAAAAACGAAAGTAACACGAATCAAAGTGAATCGAAACCATTAGTTTATGTCCGCGCTGATTTATGTTTAATTGAAATGGCGGCCATTTTGATTTAGCTGCCGTAATGACAGCTCGCGCTTGCTCGTGGCTATCAGCACAATGGACATTGTATTGTGGGGGGTCAAAAACGAATATTACTTACCTATAATATTACTGTACACATTACTTAGGCACTTATAAAGATATCATTGCAGTGTTCTTGGTGTAATATTGAAGATTTCACCTGGCCTTACTTATCAAACTGTTCTTTCGTTCTTCTTGTACTTTCCTACAACTTGCAAATTGTCCTTTTTTAATAAGTAATAACATGGTACTGTAGGTACCTACGGCAGGTATTCCTTAGGTATAGATTTTAGTATAAATTTCATAAGTGTAGAATGTAGCTTTAGGCGGGAGGTGAAGAAAGAACACTTTGATAACTTTCACATGTCGCAGAGAGTTGTTGCACTGTTGGCTGACGAGTCTATAATGAGGTAACTTGCTAAGGCGCGCGCTCTATTTATAGGCGCGCTTATCCGCCAATGAACGTGTAGCAACTCAAGGCGGCTATGCCGTTTATTTAACCAATCAATAATTCGACAGATTTGTACATGATATAGTTATTCAAATAATATTATTGAGTTACAACAGTATTTCGAGGTATGGATGTGCCATTCCAACCTTTATGACGGTTATTGCCGTTTCCTGCCTAAGGTTTGTCTAAAACTGGTACTTGTATTTATATTGACTTTATTAACTATTCATTCGACTATCGAGTACTAATGCACCAGCTTCATAGAGGAACGTCACCTGTGTATGATACGGCGGAGGTAAGTAAACAAGGTAAGTATTTTACGATTTATTAGTTTACAATACGATTGACTTAGGTTAGATTAAGCTAGATTTACACATTTAAGATATTTACAGCAACTTTATTACAGAAAAAGATTCTTATACTAAACACATTATTCATCTTAACCTAATGGAAATGTGAGCTAATCTCGACATTCCGCCCCACGTGTGCAAACACCATAAAAATAGGAGAGATTATATACATGATTAACTTAAGACTATGAGACGGGAGGCTGGACGGCGTATGAGGCCCGCTGCTGTGCGGACTTCGGTGACTCTGACTTTGCCGTCTGGGCCTGGGTATACACGGGTTATCTCGCCTCGCGGCCATGCGCCGCGCGGCATCGTACCGTCCACTATGAGTACCACATCTCCTATCTTGACGTTTTGGTGCGTGGGATCGTGACTGTTACGGGGTCGCAGCGTCTGCCGATATTCGTTGGTCCATCTAGACCAGAATCTGTCGGCCAGTGCCTGCGCCGTCTTCCATGATTTTTCGTCTATTTTGTTATCGCTGAATGTTCCGAAGGGTGACATCGCGTTCGACCGCCCTAATAGAAAGTGGTTAGGGGTCAGGGCTTCCTGTCTGTCGTCCAGTCGCACGGGAATTAGCGGCCTGGAGTTAACCACATGCTCGGCCTCTAGTAGCAGTGTATGCAGGACTTCGTCCGGTGGATGCCTCTCCTTGAGTGTGACGCGTAAAGCGGATTTGACCGCCCCAACTAGCCTCTCCCAGGCGCCTCCGGCCGATGGGTTGCCTGGGGGGATCTTTTTCCACACTATAAGTTTCGCTGTGGCGAATTCTTTTATCTCGTTATCGGCGGCCTCTACTGCTTCGGCTATTTCTCTTTCAGCCCCATAGAAACAAGTTGCGTTGTCTGTGTAGAGTACAGTCGGCTGGCCGCGGCGGGCCATCATCCGTCGGAGCGAGAGTATCATTGATGACGCGGATAACGAGGGCACGAGTTCTAGGTGTACAGCACGAGTGGTAAGACAGGTGTAGAGTGCTACCCATCTCTTTTCATGTCTTCTTCCAACAGTCACTTGTACTGGTCCCATATAGTCGCAGGCCGTAGCTGTGAAGGCGGGTTGATTAGCTAGCTGCCTTTCTCTAGGTAGGTCGCCCAGGGGAATCTTAGTGGGTACCCCCCTGTACACGCGGCACCATTGACATTTGTTACTAAGGTACCGTACGGCCCCGCGCAGTCCTATTATGTGATATCTTTGATTGATCTCGTTCATGACAATAGCGTGATTTGCATGATTAAACATCGCGTGGTAGTGTGCAATGATTAATCTTGTCAGTGCTTCTTTAGCGTGTAGGACTGGCGTGCACTGGTCTCTGTCTAATCTTCCATCTAATTGCAGGATACCGTGTTTGCTGATCTTCACCGCTAGTTTGTTCAGTGACGATTTCTTCGGAGTACGCCGCCCAGCCTCAATTGTTACAATTTCATCCCTAAACGATTCCCTCTGACTTCGTTTAATTAACAAAAGTTCGGCGATTTTGAGCTTATCGTTTGTTACGAGTGGGTTTGACGCTTGACCGTGTGCGGCGGCCTTGAAAGCTTCCGCGGCGACTAGGACGCGGGCGGACGCGCGCAGCAGGCGAGAGTACTTCGAAAACCTACTCACATCTGGTAGGTATGGAAATTCGTCGCGTTTTACTACCACGTTCACTGGCTTAGCCGTGCGCTCCTCGCCCGTCGGCGCGAGGGGCGCATTGCTCTGTTTCTCTACTGGCCAGTGCTCGGGGTCCAATAGGATAAAATCGGGGCCGCGAAACCATCGGTGATCTGCGTTAAAATCCGCGGGAATATCGCGCGTCGCGTCGTCCGCGACGTTAGACGCACTAGGGACCCACCTCCAGTCGCTCGGGGATGTGGTGTCCTCAATTTCCGATAACCGATGCGCTACGAAACATTTAAAAGTTCGCGGGTCCGACCATATCCACGCGAGTACCGTTTTAGAGTCCGTCCAATAAAACGATTTTTCTATCGTATAGCTCGACTCTAATTTTACCGATTGCGTGAGACGGCTCGCCATAGTAGCCGCCTGTAGTTCGAGCCGCGGGATACTGACGTTCTTCAGCGGACACACGCGTGCCTTTGCCGCGACTAATGTGGAACACCGTTTGCCTGTATCGTCTGTTCCTACCATGTACACGGCGCAGGCATACGCGTTCTCGCTCGCATCCGAGAAGGTATGTGTTACGACTGTTCTACCCCGCGCGGGTACGTACCGTTGTACGTGTATATCATGCAAACTTCTCATACCGTTTACGAACGTTAACCATGCCGCGTGATCGTCGCGCGTGATCTGCGTGTCCCAGTCGATCCCGGTTCTCCATATCCTTTGAATTAATACTTTACCCGTCACGGTAATAGGAGATATTAGCCCGGTAGGATCGAAGAGACTCATCACGCCCGCGGTCACTTGGCGTTTCGTAGGCACTACGCTGCCGTCTAAAATATCGCTCGGCGTGTTTCTGAAGTTCACGTTAAAGCCTAACGTATCCGCTCTATTATTCCACAGCAAACCTAGCGTGCGCTCACATTCGTCGCGGCCTATCTCAGAAACATCGCTCTTTAGCACGTCTGTTACGCCGTGTAACACCTCCGGCGCGTTCGAGGCCCAGCCGCGCAGGGTAAATGAGGCTTTATCGAATACCTTCATCATATCGTTTACCAGCTGCGTCGTCTGTACCGGGTCGTCGAAACTAGCTATCAGATCGTCTACGTAAAAGTTTCGTAAGGTCGTATCGTATACTAGCGGATATTGCTCAGCGTAGCGCTCTGCGTTTTTATTTTTAACGTAAATCGCGGTCGTGGGTGAAGAGCTGGACCCGAAAATGAGACTTGTCATTCTGTATTCCTCTACGGGGCCCGACCGCCTCTCCCCCCTCCATAAAAAACGTAGGGCGTCGCGATCTTGCTCTATAATTTTAATCTGTAAAAACATCTCTTTTACGTCCGCTATTACGCCTATCTTTCCTTCTCTAAATCGAATCAGAACGCCGAATAGAGATTGTAGTAAGTCCGGTCCCGACAGAAGCGCGTCGTTCAAGCTTTTGCCGGCGGTTCGGCATTTTCCGTCGAAAACTAATCTTACTTTTTGTTTAGCTTTGTGGATCGTGTGGAAATGGGGCAAATAGAAGCCTCTGGACGGATGTATGGGCGCGTCTATTTTTTCCGCGTATCCCTTGTCTAGCAGATTTTTTATTTGCTTCGAGTATTCTGCCTTTATGGATTCATCTTTATCTAATTTACGCTCGAGCGTGTGAAGCCGCTTGAGCGCCTGGTCCCTATTATTTGGCAGAGACTCGTTGTCTGATTTCCACAATAATCCGGCCCTATACCTATCTTGACCGGGTATAGGTTCACACGTACGCTCTAGGATTTCGAGCGCGCGTCTGTCGGGGTCGGCCTTAGGGGTTTTAGGTTCCACGCCTAGAGATTCGATGCTAAAGTGCTGTTTAATTAAGTCGTAAGCCTCTTGGTCGTTACGCAACGTTAAATGATTAATTAAACCGCTTGGCTTGCGTGGCCTATCTAGTTGCCCGTGTAAAACCCACCCCAATTTCGTTAGCGAGGCTACCGGCAAGCTGTTCCCATTGCTGATAAGCTGCCTCGTTACGATAAGGTGCCAGTTGTCTTGGCCGATTAAAACCGTAGGTACCGCGTTCTCGTAACCCAACTCGTCCCGCACATCCTTCAGGTGCGGGCACTTATCTAGGACATCCCTAGATACGGTCTGCGGACTTAGGTTTAATCGGTCAATCGTATATGCTGACAACTTTCCTAAATCGCGGGATAGCTGTCCCCTTATCGATACGTCTACCCTACACGAATCATTATCGGACACCGTGTTTCCCCCTATCGCGCCTAGCGACAGCTGCTCGCTGTCCGTACGTGGCGAGATTTGGTCAGCTACGTGCCTCTCTATGAGGCTGAGGGATGAACCTTCGTCCATTAATGCATACGTACTTACTGTACCTAGCGTGCCGGTTAGTTCCACGGGAACCACCTTCAGGTAGGTTTTCGCGTCGTTAAGGTGATTAATCGATCCTACATTCCCGCGATTACTATCCTCGCGCTTAAATCCGTGCAGCAGGGTGTGATGCGCAGCCTCGCAATCCCCCTTGCCGCACGGGTTGTACGAACACTTGTACGTTTTAACATGACGCGTACCTAGACATCGATAGCAAAGTTTAAATTCTTTGGCTTTGCTCCATCGCTCGTTCACGGAAAGCTTAACGAAGTCGGCGCAGCTCGCGATCGCGTGTTCACCATTACACATGTGACATCGTTTGCGCTCCAGGTCCCCCGGCACTGTCGCCGGGGGGCGTGGCCTATTTTGCGCTGTAGGCTTCCTCGGTGGCTTGCCTACGTATGCCGCCTTGGGTTTCGAGTGATGCGGTTTTTTCTCCCGATAGTTCTCCGTGTATGAATCCCTATCCCTACTAGGTGAACGCGATTGCGAGCGATACGCATTGTGTACGGTCGCATGCACGTTATGTCGAGGCCTCGCGGTTGGCCTCCGCGCCCCAGATGCGTACGTCAGTCCCGCGGCCTTACTACTATCCGACAGGAATTTGGAAATTTCTACTAATCCCGGCGTGCTCGCGTTAGCTACCCGATATTTATTCCATTCGTAGCGCATCATAGGATTTAATTTATCTACGAGTCGGCTTACTAGTTCCGGCGCTAGTAAGTACTGCTCCTGCTTCAACGATTTTATAGTAGCCACGACGTTTGCTACTTGACCCGCGAACATGGTGATGTTAGAATTGTCCTCAGCAAGTTTAGGCAATCTCCTCACTTCTTCTATCTCGGCTAACACTATAGCCTCGGAGTTTCCAAAGTGCATTTCTAACATGTCCATGATCTCGAACGGGTCGGGTGAGGTGTATAACAACGCTTTTACTGCATATCTCGCGTCACCTCGTAATGCGCGCCTAATACGCCCGACATTGGCTACGTCCGAAAATGAAGATTCCGTATCGTAGAATTCCGCTTTAAATGCTATCCATTCTGTAATTGATCCGTCGAAGCTAGGTAGCTCGGGGATATGCCTGTGAGGCGTATACTCGGGCTTACTGCGCGTGATCGCAGTTTCTAAACGAGCCGATAGCAATTCTACGTCTTTATTTTCGAACTTAACCTCGTCCACGGGCACACGTTTTGCCGGCCGCGGTGCCGGCCGCTCTTTCGATTTAGTGCGCACTACTGTATGTTCGATGCGATTCTGTTCCTCGATCCAACCTTCGAGGCGCCCCTCTGTCGCGGCGGCGGGAGGGGGCGCGGGGTGAGCCGGCTCAGCTACTGCCGGTTCTTCCCTGGCTACAGAACCACATTCGGATTGGGCGGCCTCAGCCCTGGCTAGTTCAAGTCGGCAATGGGCGGCTGCGGCCTCCGCATTAGCTCGTGCTAATTCCGCGTTACGCAAAGCTACTTCCGCACGTAAGATACTAAGTCGCGTCGAAACCCCCTGAACAACGGTGGGGGGTACACTAGGTACTGGCACGACCGTCTCGTTTAAGTTGTGCACGGAAGCCCTATCCTGCTCGCGCCCGTCCGCGTCGTTCGGTTTTTCCGTGTTATTTGACATGTCGCTGTTGTCCGTCCGCGTCACTTCACTACTTGTGTTCGTCGTTGTACCGTCAGTATTACTCGTCCCGGTCGCAACGTCAGTACCGGCCGAGGTGCTATTAGTGTGGCCTCCCGATGAGGATAACGGCGTCCATTTACCACTGCGTAACACACGGTAATCGCTATCGCTCATACTGCACACGTGGAGCCTATCTAATAACTATTGACGTACCTAACACAATAAAACAAATGAGTGATCAAACAGCGACAAAATAAAACAAAATTAACACTTCAGCATAAAAGAAAAACACAAAAACGACAACGCGGTAATTTAAAACACATCAATCAACTAATACTTGAACTATTCATTCGCAATTAACACTGTAAACATCCCGTGATTCTAACACTCATTTGAACGAATACGTGGCACTTAATTAACACTTTCACGGCAATTTACACTTCACAAAAACACTGTAACGTTCCTCCGTCCCTATGCGCACGCGCTTGCCCCCTGTATAGGCCTGCACGACGCTGCCTACTGGTGCCCTAGGGCCTAGCCGGGTTGCTACCACGGGGAGCCGGCTAGGATTTAGGAGGTTTAGGGGGAGCTGCTCTGGCAGTGACACTACAGATGAGTGAGCGCCCACCGCTGGCTAGGATTTGCCAAACGGCTGCACCGGCCTGGTCTCTGTCCGTTAGACGGCATAGAGTCCCTCACCACCTGTAGCGTGTACCAGCACACACAGCCGAGCAAGACGAACCACCACCGTGGCGCGGTGTACACGCTCGAATGCACACGAAGACCCGGAGCCCAACGAGCCCGCGACACTACTTGGCACCGTTAGGGTAATGCCCGGGGAGGGTCGGAATGTCGCCCAGGATTCGCTATCACTAAGACTGCGTCACCCGCGTTACTTTTCCGTCTACGTGGATAGCCATAGGCCTTCCTACCGTAGAATAGCTAGCGGCGGCTAGCCCAACAAGATTTTCGCCCTTGCGGACTACTCTGTCTCGTTTACGATTGAACGTCTGTGACAGTTCTTCTTTCTTCTTTATTCTTTCTTCATAACTGCTGGCCCGCTGATATTCGGCTGCTGAAGGACCATTGTAGAATGTAGCTTTAGGCGGGAGGTGAAGAAAGAACACTTTGATAACTTTCACATGTCGCAGAGAGTTGTTGCACTGTTGGCTGACGAGTCTATAATGAGGTAACTTGCTAAGGCGCGCGCTCTATTTATAGGCGCGCTTATCCGCCAATGAACGTGTAGCAACTCAAGGCGGCTATGCCGTTTATTTAACCAATCAATAATTCGACAGATTTGTACATGATATAGTTATTCAAATAATATTATTGAGTTACAACAGTATTTCGAGGTATGGATGTGCCATTCCAACCTTTATGACGGTTATTGCCGTTTCCTGCCTAAGGTTTGTCTAAAACTGGTACTTGTATTTATATTGACTTTATTAACTATTCATTCGACTATCGAGTACTAATGCACCAGCTTCATAGAGGAACGTCACCTGTGTATGATACGGCGGAGGTAAGTAAACAAGGTAAGTATTTTACGATTTATTAGTTTACAATACGATTGACTTAGGTTAGATTAAGCTAGATTTACACATTTAAGATATTTACAGCAACTTTATTACAGAAAAAGATTCTTATACTAAACACATTATTCATCTTAACCTAATGGAAATGTGAGCTAATCTCGACAATAAGATTTTTTAATAATGCAACTTTAGGTCCTATCTCTCAATAGATAAGTAGAATTTTGTGTATTTATAATCAATTAAAACACAACACAAGGTGCACTACCTGCATTTTAAAATGAATTAAAAAAAATTGTACTTCAAAACAATGTTAACAAAATATTTAACCGGATAACTTTGGAGAAACAGACAGAAAAATGTTTAAGTTAACTATTAAATTATAATAAAATCATAACAAAAAAGTCAAAACAATATTATAATCTCAAATAATAAAAAGCAAAAAGTATATAGCAGAGCGTGGTTTCGATCCACGGACCTCTGGGTTATGGGCCCAGCACGCTTCCACTGCGCCACTCTGCTTGTTGGTTGGCTGACGAAATTATCTAACACGTTCTGTGGCAGAGTTTGGCTGAACTTCGTAACCGTCACGTCATACCTACTACGTCATCCACTCGTTGATTAGACACGACCGTGTGTTCGTGAATAGTGTGATTCTTATTGATTCATTGGTTATAGAGTATATTTTATTTCGTTGTTGGTATTTTTTATTTTGGAATATAATCGTCAATTTTTCAAACATAATTTTAGGCTATTTTTAGTTTAGTTTTAGTTTTATTTTAATTTGTTATTTTATAGTAATCAAAATTAACATCATAATATTCCCCACAAAAATCAATTTCGAAATTACAATAGCAATTTCATACACGTTAGTTGAAGTAATAATAGCGTAAAATAACAAAACGTTCCATTAAAAAAAATAAAGCTGTTGCTAACTTTTATCATAACCAAACGCAATAACCGCGTTTTGTTCGCCGTTGACGTTCTTATTAAGCGGGAAAATTGAAAATTGACTCGTGACATGATTGGCAAGGTATTAACGGATATTAGCTGGCTCTGGCTGGCTGTATGCAGCGTTTGTTTGCCTTTTAAAAAGAAAATGTGTGACGTTAATCCATCATGGTGTTTCGCGCGGGAAAATGAGTTTTTTTAATGACGTCTTATATTAATGTTTGAGATTATACATTGAGTTCTTTTTACTAATACATTTTTTAGAAATTAGTAGATGCAGTACAGTATCGTTTTGTGCGTTAAGTTTATTATAGTATTACTTATAATTATAATGTAATTATACGTTAGTGTCTATAAATGCAACTAGATGGCGCTAAAAAGTACCAAATTATTTTATTTCAATACTTAATCGAAATGTTCTAGATATTATGGTCATAATGATGATGATTAGACGTCTTGTAATAGCAAGTACTTATAAATATAATTACCGTCGTAATTTACAAAACTACAGTGAAAATGTACTTTTGTAATTATTGTATTTATAATTGTGACAAAATCTATCCTATTTATTTGTGTGAAATCAATTATCGAGTTACGTGAATGTTCATTTACCTATTTTACATGCATTGGCCATATATATAAAGATCGCATATTTTATAATTTCAATTTTAAAGTTCTAGAGTCAATCAGAGAAACTAGATGGCGCTACTAGTCATTGAGTATTTAAAAAATTGGTTTATGTCACACCTGGCCATAAAGCGGCAATTACCGCACGCTCTGCGCGCGGGAAATCCCGCTTCCTGGCCAGGGGGTGACATAAAATTTTGTACTTAACACGGGCGGTAATAAAGAAAGCCTCAGATCGCATATTTATCGCCCTTGCCTTCGACTCGGGCGTCAAATACCTGCGATCTGAGACATTCTTTGTTTTCCCGTCCTTGTTAAGTAATGTACTATTATTTATCTCTTATTGTATTTCTTTACAATACAATACAATACAATATGTACATTAACTTTGATAATCAGTCATATCCCTGTAATGTTACATGTTTTTCTTATCAATAAATATAAATATATCCGTTGTTAGCTATTTTTATAAAAAAATATATATTTTAATTTGCGATGTCAATAAGGACGACTTCTAATAGCATCATTAAGTAGGTAGTTAGTTGTAAATTAAATAGTCAATCGTACTCACATCTATAAATTATAACATTAGTATGGAGTAACTACTTTAACCCTCAACTGTGTAAGAATTGAAAATAATTGAAATTGAAAAGACAAAATTTTGAGTTCTTAAGTAATCGATTTTTCTTGCTAAAAACGTAACCCTAAAATTCCAAAACTCGTTACAAGCGGACCAATCAGCCACATGTTCGGTCCCATTTGGGAACACATTCACACGTCACCCTGATAACAGAAGATTAACATAAGACGTAAAAAGAAAATCATAAAAAAACATAATTGACAAATTTCGCGACGCCAGCGCCCCTGGTGGCAGATGCTACCATTATTACTAAACCTTAGCAAAAGATGGCGTAAGCGTCGTGTTTTACTAACGGCAGTTTCGCCTTTTTATTTCGCACGTGGCGTTCCAATATTCGCTCATTACTTCGCATTGACGTCTGTTAAGTATCGAAAGGGACTAAACGCCTGTTGTCTCTTTTTCGCTTAAGCTGTTTCGCTATTGTTTGTTTCTAATCCATCGGGAGGTGATCATGTGGATGTGCGACATGACGTATTGTAACCCGGGGAGACATCGATAAGCAAAAAACATTTCGATTATGGAATGACGGATGTGAGGTGTTGTGATCAATTAGCTTTAATTGGTTTTTAGTAATTATTAGTAACTAGTTTCTGCCCGCGACTTCGTCCGCGTAAAACTCCACTCTCTATATTTTATCTCGAGGGATGATTTTACTGATAAAAAGTATTCTTAATGTTCATCCAGTGTACAAACTTGTTCACAACTTTCGTTATAATCCGTTCAGCCTTTTTTGCGTGACGTTACTCAATCTACACATCTAAACGTTTTTATTTTAACGTTCACATTTATTCATATTAAGTACCTAAGTAGGGATTTTAGGTAGGGAAGGGAGCTGAAAAAACATACTTATTACGCAAATTATCGCAAAGGTAGTCGGTTCCTTATAAACGAGAGTTTCCAACACTTTTTTCTAGGTTGAGGAAGCAACCACGGTAGTACCTAACCTGGTTTATTCTTTTATGTCTACTTGTTGATTTTATTTTAATTTAATATTATATTGGTTAATTGTTTCAGGTTTCCAGTTTTTATCAGATAAAAGCATCCTTTGCTTACTTTAATGCAGTCCCATTCTTATCGTTATTTTATTTTTACATACTTCGAAAACCAAAATGGCTGCCACTCGTCATGTCATACCCGAATCCGACCGTCAAGGTTACCCCAATAAATAACCCCAAATCCAATAATTACCCGCACCACAAATCAGTCGTACGCGCATACTAATGTCTTATCCTAACATCAGATTAAAAACATCAATACCTGCCATTGGTGGAACTCCCACGTAATTATAGGCAACAATAACCGAGGGGATTAACATATATCAAGGTGGAATAATTGAAGGAATCGATTAAATGAAGAGTATTAATTGTTGATGCGCAAGCGCTGGCTTGGAGTCGAATTCTGAGAGGCTTCCAGTCCTGGGGTATTTATATGATCAATAAAAAAACGGGATTTGCAAATGATAATTTCGGGGATTTTTAGTGTATTGTCGTCGTGATTAAAGTATGTTATCCTAATATAAGAAGATGTCTTATTATTATGGCGACGAGGAGAGAGAAAAGTACGGCGATGTGTTTATAAATTATGACACATAATTCCAATAAATTGCCATTTCGCTATTTTTTTATATAGGTAGTGTAGTAGGATTTAAACGAAAACAACAGTTTTAAGCTTGAAATTTGTCGATTTGGATGATAAATTTGACAACACACAATAAGGACAAAAATGACTGTTACTATCTAAAGCTTTACTAAAAGCATCGTATCTTTTAATCCGTTTATTGGTATTCTTGATACTTTTAATAAATGTGCTGGTAACACTGATAACGTTCCATTGCAGTTGTATCGGAATACGGCCGCAGATCAGTTTCATGTCCGTGGGATATTAGATGTCTGTCTGTCCGTCCGCCTGTTAAAATAAAACGAGGTACAAATGATTACTCGGTAATAACATATTTGCATCCAGATATATAGACGTAGTACTTGTTGCTATGTGCTGCCCTCGAACGTAAAGAAGCTTAGCGATGTTCCCTAAATCCAGTTCAGACATATAGGTATGTATATACAATATTAGTTAAATTAAAAAAATACATAAGTAGAAAAGGTATTGTTACTCTAGATCAGGGGTCGGCAACCTTTTAGCACTCGCGGGCCACATAGTAGCTAAAAAAATCTTCGCGGGCCGCAGATAATAATAATGATCACTGTCTGTTGTTATCAACTTGAAACAAATAGGTACGCCGTACGCGGCAGTAACGTAGTATAAATTCGGGCCCTTTTTACTTTAAAAACGAGAAAGAAGAAAATAATCGAGTCATAAATTTTTCGAACACTGATGCAAATGCAGCAAATATTTCATACGCATCAAATTATAACATATTGAAATGAAAACGCGAGCGTAGCGAGCGCGAAATTTTTCGAACATTATGATGCAGGTGTGGAAAAAACTTCATAAGCAATTACGCATACGCATCATGTAGATGTAAACGCGAGCGTGAAATTTTTCGAACGCAATGATGGAAATGCGGCAAACATTTATATAATAATAAAACGCGAGCGTAGCGAGAGCAAAATTTTGCGAACATTATGATGCAGGTCTGGAAAATACTTCATACGCATTAAGTCATGTAGATGCAAACGCGAGCGCAGCGAGCGCGACATTTTTTGAACATTGAGATGCAGGTTGTGAATATACTTCATACGCATCAAGTCATGTAGATGCGAACGCGAGCGCAGCGAGCGCGACATTTTTTGAACATTGAGATGCAGGTGTTTTTTTTGTTTTATTAAAAATGGGATTGCTCTTGGCCAGCATCTAGCCAGGGGGCAAAGATGAGGCCGACAGTGAACAGGAGATTCCTATTCACTCGTACCTTAAAACTGTAAAATATACTTACAAATACATATCTCGTACTGGCCAACTGTGAAAGTATTCGTGGCTATTAAAATTATAAAAATTCTTAGCACAATAAACTTTACAAGCAATAAAGCCAGGGAGGCTCGCGGGCCGCCTGTTGCCGACCGCTGCACTAGATTTTGAGGTCTCGGAGATCGGAGAGAACAATTTTGTAAAATTAAGTGACATGTTTAAAAAGCACGCGGTAGTACTTAAGCGATAAGCAGTTAGGTATGAAAATGAACAAATATGTAATGTAAATCTCTATTTTTTTACAAAAGCTGCATACTTCCTAAGCAATTCCGATAAACGCATGGCTAATAAAATGCATACTTATTATAAATAAACCGCACAAAACACATCCAGAGACTTCCCCAATATCGGATTAAACAAACATCTTTCGCGTCCAAATAAACAATAATTACAATGACGTACCAAAACAACGTATCGCAATTAACACTGCTAATTCCCAATTTAAAAACCGAACAAACAGAATGTATGTAAATTGCATTGTAGGTAAAAGCCGAGGACGCCCTTGCCAACATATCTAAATAGCCAACCATCCAGAAATCGCCCTTATTACAATAAACACAAAATTTCCTTCAACTGTATTGATAACCTGTGTAAATTTGAAGAGCTCAAAACAAGCGCGTTCAGAAACTGCTTACACGAATTAGCGCGTCAAAATGGCGTGGGGGGCCAAATTAGAAAACTCGCCCCCTCCTCCCCGCGGCCGTTCCGCACGTCATAAACTGACAATTTACGATAACGTTCGGATTAGCTGTTGCCTGTTGTCTGTTATGCATTCGAGGGTGCCAATGTTGCGTGGTACGGAACGACTTTTGAGCCAACGACTGAATGGAATGTTTGACGAATGGACGATAAAGAACCTAATTAAACGCTTAGCAATAGGGATTCGACAGGAACGTGGCAGAAAAGTTTATGGTAATTTAGGAATTTAAAAAAACCGACTAACTGTTTAATATAAATTGCTCGGTTCCTTTTGCTGCCTTATACGTTACAAACATAAATATGTCTATAGATAATCATCCGACACTGACTATTACTAATTATAACTAAATGGTGTTAGTTAATATAATACAATATTGAGAACCAGTTGCTCTTTTCTTGATATCGACATCGAAAATTAATTATAGTTAATCGTTCATATATCAAATGTCTTGATTAGCAAAAATACAGAATGTAATCTACTGCTATCTTTGACGTGAATATTACGTATTATTTACGTGTTGTGTATTGTGTACGTGTAAGTGTTTTCAACAACACTCACGTCTGCTTTTTTTCAGCTCCGAAATTAATTCCGTTGAATGGTCAAAATTACGGAACCCTTCTGTCGGTAACGTTCCGTTACACACAGATGAAATTGCAACGAAATATTATAATACTGGCAATTGTTAACTCTTGCTCCGAATGAATGGGGATATTTGAAGATCTTGCAATTGTGAATATTACTTACACCTTGGAACTTATTTGAGACAGTGAATTTATTATAATGCAAACAATATTCTTAGAGTATTAAATTGCCAAAATAGTACACGGTAGGTATTGTGTCCTTAATGTAAATTGTATTCTGAGAAATAAATAGATGGTAAACAAAAGAGCTGCCAAATTCGTAGGTCTTTTTTCGGCGACAATGTTATTCCTCCTAATTTCCAGCCATGAATAATCACGCTAAGAGTCGACTGCAAATCTCCGCGATTAACATAAAAAGCATCTAAACAGGCACACTAGAGGAAGCCTTCGTCTTCCTTCCTTTATGCTTCAGAAAAAAAACTTCCGACATTTTTGTCTATGCGAAGTAACAAATCGAGGGGCAATTTTCACACATTCTTTTCCCATTATGGATGTATTCCAATTTCAAACTTTCAGTGTACAGAAATAGAGTTACTTTCAATTTTTTTGTTCAGGTGAGATAAGAGTTTGTGAAAGTAATGTGCTCAAAAGTAACGAACGTTAATTAGTCCATAAAAAGGCTATTAATGAATTGAAATTGTCGAAAGAAAATTGTTATTGCCGGCCGGAGGTAGGCTGTGTCGGCGACCTGTTAACTGTTGTACTTTTATTTTTAATTGCTTATTAATATATGAAATGGAGTGGCTTTTTCTCGATATTACTTTCTTCAATAGGTGTTTTTATTAGTTACCAATGTCATGTGGTCATTCCATTCTATACACGAAACCTTTTAATATCAGTGTCTTTACGTACGTTTGTATTCACGGTTATAGTTGTAACTTGGCTGCTCGATTTTTTTTAGTGTGCCATTCCAACCAATTTTTAGTTATGTTTTTTTTATTTTTACTTACTACCTTAACAGAAAGTTTGCTTTAAACTTTGCCTAAACGTTGATTGGTAGATAATGTCTCATGGAATTAAGTACTTCGTTGTACATTGAGATTTGTTTTAGCAACAAATATGTCATAAATAAACTACAATTAGGGCATAACGCCAGGCAAAAATAAGGGTAAAACAAAATCATCCCAACGTTAGGTAGAGCAAAATTGGGCATCAAGTTGCTCCCGATTGGTTGGAGTTTTCAACATCTGGGAAGTTACATAATATACCGTGAACACGACTGTAAGACTGTAACAGATGCAGATTTTTGTGCAAATTTTCCAAATGCTTCAACTAAAGTGTTTGGCGGTAATTAATTTTAGTTGTAACTATGTACTTTTAGTACCTAACAGGTCAGTACTCGGTAACCATTTTTATTTGTGCTAGTATTTATGCTTTCTTATTTATTAACACATTTATATCCATTAAGAATATTCAGTTCACTTTCCGCTCTAGTCCAGCAAACATCGATATGCAAATATCCTCATATGAGTCAGATCTTCCTTTCTCGTAAGCCGTGTCAATGATATTGAGTCACAATATGCCCTTTAATGTTCCCACGCAATAATTAACACATCAGAAATATTATGAGCGCGAAGCCGGAAAACGTAAAGAAGAGAATATTAAAAAGATGTGTATACTTTCCTGACATACAGAACAGAATAGATAGAAGGCACCCCCCCCCCCCTCATCTCAAGAATTAGCGTAGTCTAGTCTAGTCTTGTAAGGAAAGAAGCTCAGAGGCGGAACAACAAAGACTCTTTCGACTGGATTTATTCCCTGCATAATAACCCACAGGTACAAGAGTTCCGTTACCTGTTGACGTCTTTAATCTTCTATTTATATGCTTTCAAACATCTCAAATCAGTAAGAATAATGCTGTATAGGCAGGCAGCATCGTAGATGATGAATATACGAACATACAACATCAGTCTACAGTATCATCTATCGATACAACATCAATACATACAAGTCATAGTTTAACGGCAGTATCAAAGACAACAACCAGGATCAATGGCTTAACGTGGTTCCAAAGCGTAGAAGAGATGATTACTAAAATATTCCTCCTGTCTGCGTTTCAAAGCTTGAATCGAAAATGATACCTAAACAATCTATAGAATTATATTGTACCTGGGCTAAGATTTTCTATTTAATTTTTCAAACGTTAGCTGGAAGAAATTTACTAGGATAAAGACGCCTTTATATTTGTAAACAATGTTCTATCTGCACCTTTGCCTTGTGTGGAATAAAGCTTAAATAAAATATAAAGTTGGCATTGCGCGACTGTTTATGGCGCTCATAAAACTATTAAATGCAAACACCTTAAAAAGTTGCGGTAAACGGTCATCTTCACCGCATAAATTTCTAGCTGCACCGCTTAGACAGGTTGTGCACGCAACTCATAATAAGCTAGACAACGTTCGTTGGTAGCTAACGGCTCGAAACTGCTTTCATATTACTATGTACAGGCAACTTGAAGATTTCCGTTCTACTATTTGGTCTAAACAGTGCCCCTGGAATTATCAAAATTATTAAAAAGATTACTATTCACAATTACTTGGCGGATTTCTTCAATATTAGAAGTGATATCGGCCTGCTGCCGACCACAAGGTCAATGTCACCGATGATGATCAGGTTTTCCTGATCGTTATATTTATGTCAGTGTTAAGTTTTATAATACTGACGTAGACACGTGGTTAAATATCTTAATATCACGAAAATGTCCCAAGACTTTTAATCACCATTTGTAATAACAGTTCGACTGCCCCACAACATCCAAAGACAAGAAAAATGCCAAAATATAGGTATCCAATATCCCGAAACATAGAAACTCTGCCCAATATAAAAGTTTACAAGCATTCTACTAATAAATCGTGTCAAATAAATAAGTGTTGAGTCGGTTCGGGGCATATTGATTCGTCATGTGCTGTGCCGCCTTAGAGGGGTCCGCGGGGTATGCGGGGAGCGGCGGGCGCCCATAAAGGTGCGTAATGACCGACGAAGGAAGACAGCGCAGTGCCGCGCATCGATTAGTGGTCGCCGACGCAACGGCGAGTCACTATCATTCCAAATTTGAATTTTGTTTTTTTTTTTCGTTAGTTGTTCCTTGTGGCCAGTAAGTTTTCAAGGGTGCCTTTCGGATTGAAAAAAAACCTTGGGAGATGGGAAAATTAATTTGTTATCCAGACTTTTCCCAAATTTTTAATAACATTATTGGAAAAAATATGACTAATAAGTACAGATAACGAAAAAAAACTTATTTTGATTTTTTTTTAATTTTGGACAATATCATTATTTATAAAAGCTACTTAAATTTATATGAAATCGAAATTATTCTTTCTGGTACAAAATAATAGAAAATTCTTTGTTTTTCTAAACTATAGTTTGCTTAACGTTATATTTCAATAACATTGTCTCAACTCTCGTAAACAGTAATATTTCATAGTTTATCCACTGAGCGGCATTTCGTGAAGTTTCTTGTTTATGCCAACTGAACTAGATGGCGCTAGTAGCATCTTATTAACGTAGTAGTTTTAAAAATGATATTTTAAGAAAGGCTACTGTCCGCAGAAATAAATTAACAATCGTGTTGGTTAAAAAACAATACAAAAACAAATATATATATCAAATAATTTTAAAAGATTATTTACTTAAATATTAAGAAATAAGTTATATCAATCAATCAATCATCTTTATTGCAGACCAAAACGATCCATAGTTTGTTAGCATGTCTTACATAACTACTTATATACTAGGGTTAGGGTGACTAAAAGATATAGAACTTATCAAATGCCATAATAAGCCATAACGCTATTAATGCTCTAAAGTTAAAATTAAAAAAAAAATGGCAGTTGTGCCATCGTTTGACAAATGAATGAATGAATGAAATATTTATTCGAGACAAAACAACTTTAAATCTAAACAGAATAAAAAAATAACAAAAAAATACAAAGCGACTGAATTTCTGTTTTGTAAATTAAAATTAGATCATGTTGCCATTTCTAAAAAAAGGATATTCCTTTATAAATGGGGTTTAAATCCATTACATATAATCTGCCATATTAGTCACAAGACAAAGTGATAGTATATATGACATATTTTATAATATGTATTATTATGGTAAAGTTAAAAATTGCTAGCATTTTATATGCTCACTGTGAAGAAGTTAAAATGTTTTTGGGAAGTAATAAACATAAAAAGTTTATTTACTACTTATATGTATATCTGGAAAACTTGTAATTGAAAAAAAAATTGACATCCAATATTCACATAAGAGATTCTTGGCATTGCTCATATTGTATAGGTTGTGATTAACCAAAACAAAAATTAGGTGTTTTATTATCAAAACAAGCGTCATCCGAAACAAAGCCAAAATTAAATAATACCCAACCCGTCGGCTTACTACGAATTTATGTAATTCCTGAAAAAACAACCTAATTAATAATAAATCAGGACTGGATTACCCTTGACGCGGCCGGACAAATGTTTCCGGCCATTTATTTATATTTTATTATTTTTATTTTGGAAATAAAAATTTATTGCCCTGCGACCGCCTTCCGAGAGATTTAGCGTGAGTGTCATAGGGAGGAGCAACTTTAGAAAGCTCTTATATCTAATTCATATCACCATCTAAACTCAACCTCAATGTCTCAACTTTAGAGTTTAGATTGGAAAAAAGGTATAACTATGGTAAGATTGTGAGTAGTTTGCTCTCGATAGACTCCAGTTGAAAACTCGATCGAGTTGAATTATGATAGGGTTTAATGGGCGAACGTTTTGTGTGTCGAAGGTTGCGGTTATATATGGTTTTAAACTCATTCCATTTTCAAACGTTTGACGTTATTTCGCTTTTGTTTTTATTCTTTACTAGCGGCCAGTACTTAACGGATATTGCTACTTTTGTTTGGACAATCGTGTTATTGGAGAGTAGATATATTTCTTATGACATCAGTTTTTTTTGGCTATTATAATTGAAACGATAAACAAGTGAACAGAAGAGTAAATCCATACTTAAACCGGACGCCCCTCCAGAGTGTTCAGCTCACATATAGGTTAGGTTGGCTGGTAGGTAGAGATACTTATTCTGTGAAAATTTGAAGCCTGTAGCTTAAACCGTTTGGCTGTTATGACTGACAATATTAGGGTTCCGCTTGGAGCTTTCGGGTACCCTACAGAACCCTAAAAATTAATTCCTGATGTCTGTTTTACACAAAAACAATACCCTGCAAGCCATAGTAGCCTTAAGCTTAACTGATCAGTAAAAAAAAGATGAAAAAGAGGTGTGCTTGGTCTAATTCACCCCGCTCTCCCCGCGCACAGGGGACGAGTCTAACTAATCTCCACATCTGACAAGAATCACCGCGGAACACTTTGTCTATGGTACAAATTCCATGCTTGTATTGTAACCCGATGCGCACAAAAATGTTACCTTGTAATCTGCCTTTTAGTATCTCTTCTGATGTACTTACCCCAATGAAAGCTCGCATATTTTGAAAACTATAGGTCCTATCAACATACATCTAAAAAATGACTTACTTATAGATAATTTTATAAGGAACATTTTTTCCTTTGACAGTTTTCTCCTAGCTTTAGCCGTTTTCAAATAAATTAAAAAAAATGTGATGCGGCAACAAAAGAGGGGTTGGAATTTGTCAACGTGTTTCCCTTAAAATTTTGATGCACATAATATGAAAGCTACATGCATGCCAAGTTTCGTGCTTTGTGCTAGATGGGACCGTATTTCACATATTTTCAAGCTAACAAGCCGTACTAAGTCACTGTCCGTAGATACATAGGCTAGACTCTAGGCGTTATAAAACCTGTTGGATCCAGTACTTCTAATAACATCTTAGATAGCAACACAATAAGCCTATTAAACAGAGAAAGAAACACTATCTCTTTCAATTTATCTGCAGCTGTCCATACATACATACAAACTTGTATTACAAGGTTGCGTACAAATTTAGTTATCCACCCACCCGTACCTGCCCGATTTATAATAAAACATACTTTTTATACATTTTGTATCCATTCAACATAAATAAGATATGTTATTTAAGGCCAATATATCACTTGACAGGTGGTACTCACAACTACAATCTAATTTCAACCTTAGCCCGTTGATTTAAATTTGATACTCGCTTGTGGTTTTGAAGGGAGTTGGTAGGGTTCATATCATAAAAGATTTATACATATATCAAAGTAGTCTTTGTGGTAGTATGGAAGATTTTAATCATACAAATGTCGGGATGGGATCATGAGCGGAGTTATTAACGATTAATTAACATTATCTTGATATTTTAGATTGAATTCCGATTCTGGAATGGATTTGAGGGCTCCTGAGGATGTGGCAATGGCGTGTTAAAGTTATCCGAAATATGGCTTCGGTCACACATTTCTTGTAGATATGTCAGTTCCTCGTGATTCCTTATTCATTGGGATGTGTCGTCAGCCTCATCTATGCCCCCTGGCTAGATGCTGGCCAAGAGCAATCCCATTTTTAATAACAAAAAAAAAACAAAAAACTAGTTATGATAATGTCTGCGTAACTAATCCCTCAAACTTTCTAAACGTTTTTTTCACAAGCCATAAAAAGTAATTTATGTCTCGTCATACAAAGCCGGTAATGCATCACTCGTCATAAAGAGATTACGTCACTGGCAGATTTACTGCCTGCATAATAATAATGCCATTGTTGGACTGTTGCAAACGTGAGAGAAGTTGAGACTTTTGCTTTCCCATTGGCATTTCCGTACCTAGGGCAATATTCGGACCGGTTGATTGACATAATTAAAAACATGTGTGAAGCTTGGTTTTACATGAGACGAAAATTTCGTCACGAAATACAATCAATAGCAGAATGTAATAATCATTTTATTTACAACGTATGTATGCTTTTTAGGTCAATACGTATGTGTACAGTAATTGAACTTACGTAGATCAAAATAAATTTATACAATGTTTCTCGTTTTTCATTTCAGCAGCGAACATTTTAGTTGCACCTTAGCTGATTGTAAAACTTTTGCTGCTCTGGCGTTGGCGTTTAGAGGATCCGGTCTTCATAGGATTCCTGCTCCATCTTCACATCCAAATGGTCTTATATGTCTTCTCATCAAATTTATTTTGATCTACGTAAGTTCAATTACTGTACACATGTTTTTTAAAAGGTCTATGATACTTGAAATAAATGATTCATACGTATGTGTAAAATTAAAAAAAGAAGGCGTCAGAAAAATCCTTAGGAGTATATAAAAATGCTACACGTTTTTGAAAGAATTTTCAAAAACGTTTTAATTTTCGAAGGGAGGGCATGCGTGCCACGCAAGCTGTAAATCAGTCAGTCCCGCCTTGGACCGTCCGCAGCAGTAAAAAAAAAAAACGAATGACGAAAAAAGTTTTTTTTTAAGAAATGACGAGTGAGCGCAACAGATGGGTCTGATTTATATAGGTATTATAGAGAAATCGGATTTTTTTTCTTTCGTATGGATTAAGATGTTATTTTTTTAAGTGGATGTTAAAAAAGGCCCCGCGTCTTCGTTGTTTTGCCTGCCTAAATATTTGAGTAAAAGTCTTTCATTACAGCTTCCAAGGCTCACGTTGCAGGAGAAAGAACACAATTTGTATTAAGACTGTGAAGTAATGGAATACCATTGAAACATTACCTCTTCAAGCTATAAGATAGATCGCTCTAGGTTAATCATCTCTCTATAGATATGTCTGTGTCTTATATAGCTCGAGAGGTGGTATAATATGTGTGTGATTACTTAACTTTTTCGCGAATACAGTGCACTCAAGCTATAAGACAGCAAGAAAGGGAGATGATTATCCTCGGGATTCCCGCTCTATCTTGTGGCTTGTAGAGATGGCTTAAATCGTTGCCCAAAAAAAAAGTTTTAGGCACACTTACTGTCTACTCACTCAAGCAGGACTCTTGTCTCGCACATTGGTATAATTAGAAAGAAAAGGGCACATTTACTCGTCTCTCGTCGCGTGGCATGGCTGATGTCAGTTGTACAAGAAAGTAAAACTGCTAAGGTTAGGAATTCTCTGTCGACGTCTGTATTTCCGAGCTCATATAACCTAGACCTTTTTAAGGCGTGAGTGAAAGGCATGGTTGAGCTGGCTTCACTGTCGGCCTCATCTTTGCCTCCTGGCTTAGATCCTGGCCAAGCCAATATAGAAATAGAAAAGTATTTATGTCACACCTGGCCATAAAGTGGCCATTATCGCACGCTCCGCGCGCGAAAAAACCCCCTTCCTGGCCAGGGGGTGACATAAAATTTTGTACTTACCACGGGCGATAATAAAGAAAGCCTCAGATCGCATATTTATCGCCCTTGCCTTCGGCTCGGGCGTCAAATACCTGCGATCTGAGACATTCTTTGTTTTATCGCCCTTGGTAAGTAATGTACTATTATTTAGCACGCATTATAACAAAGTATACAATTAAATGGAGAAACAACTTGTACATCTTATGTGCTAAATAGGACACCCACTCAGCATGTTGCCACGGAAACCGTGACGCTGATTTTCAGTGAGTGCCCAATATAGACCTTTTTAAGGCGCGAGTGAATAGGCATGGCTTGGTGTGGAGTAATTGACAACATTTCATATTTTTAACTACTTTATTTTATGAACTAGTTAGAAAATAGGTAAAAATTTAAGCCACCCGTATTTTTTCTTTTTTATTTTAACTCATTATTTCATACAAAAAAAACACGTTGAAAAGTAGGTCGTTCCAAAAGGGCGTAAGTAAAATATGACGTCATCTTCCCAACAAGAATCCAGAGCCACTCCAGAGCAGCGATTGTCTGTACTCTGTACTAAGGGGAAGCGAGGAAGATGACGTCAACTTTCGGTTTACAGTAATTTGCGATTTTTTCCAAAATTAACCGAGAAAAAAATCTAAAAAAATATTTTTTGTGTACTTCACACGTTTTTACCGAAATGGTTTTCGAATTAAGACTTTTGGAAAATATGAAATATTGTCAATTGAGCTGGCTTCACTGTCGGCCTCATCTTTGCCCCCTGGCAAGCCAATATTAGCAATCCCATTTTTAATAATAAAAAAAACTGTCCGTCGTTGCTGACGGTACGGATCAGGCGACGATCGACTCGAATAGTGCGCACTCGAGTCCCGTGTTGAGTGCGTTACCGCGAGATTTACTGCCGCGGCTAACTCTACTGTGTGTTTACTTACACTCGTGAGTGAATATTGGAGGACCCGAAACTGCGATGGAGACGAATTGGTGATGAATGATTGTAGTCAGTTTGTGTGTTACTAAACTAAATAAAATAAAATAAATAAATAAATATTTGTGGACAACCTCACACAAATCAACCTAGTCCCAAACTAAGCAAAGCTTGTAATATGGGTACTAACTACTAAGCGACGATATACCAATATACTTATATAGATAAATAAATACTTAAATACATATAAAACATCCAAGACCCAAGAACAAATATTCGTGCACATCACACAAATAAATGCCCCTGCCGGGATTCGAACCCGGGACCTCCAGCTTCGTAGGCAGGGTCACTACCAACTAAGCTAAAGCGGTCTTAAAAAAAAGATATAATTGTAATTTTTTTATAATTTGTGACATGTAAGAGAGCCCTTGAGGCCTACTTGTAGAATACATTTTTGGAGTTTGAAGTTTTTTTTTAACTAATTAAGGGAGCTCATTATCATGAGCTAATTTTTATTCTCTTTTTTGTGTACTATTGACGATCTTTTCGTAAAATATTGCATTTTTATTAGAATGCAAGTATCAGTAATTTTCTGAAAGGAAAGATATATCTAATCTAACCTATAAATATATATTTTCTAGGTTTTCTCCCTCGTAAAAAATAAACGTTATATTTGTTATAGATTTTTGCGAACAAATTCAAATGCCTAACTAGATACCAATACTAACTGTTGCGAGTTGCGAACTTACTCTGTTCTACATACATTTAAAAGCTATTTTAAAAATCCACTACAACTACTTAAATAATTATTATGTTTATGAGTTATGTGCACTATGACTATGACTATACTGCCGAATTAAAATAATTTGGCGCCATTATTTTGAGAGTATTCGAAAAAATATATAAAAAAAAACTAGTCGATTTAATAACCAACGGACCCTTAATCTGTAGCCATTGAAAGGGTGCGAGTCATAAAAATAAATAACAGTTTATCTAAATTTCCAACCTTCAATTATGAAATTAATGACTCTAAGACTGTCTAGTATTTTAGCAACGCAAGCTCCTCCCCCAATACTAGCGCCATCTAGTGGTAGCTGCTCCGAAACGAAACGCATACATTTTGAGGTTATGTTTGAAAATTGGAGAAAACACCGACAAAAAACCAATCGCAGTTGAAAATAGTGATAAAATCAGTTGCATTTATTTACCAAGCAACGAATTATTACCATAGTTCATCGAAAAAGTCTGTATAAAAATGTAAACAACACTCATAAAGTACAGACGTGAAATGAACATCAACACAATCGCGTACGAGTCCAAATTTGGCCACACGCTTCATTGTCCCTGTAATAACGATACACATATAAAAACTCAACGAGAATATTACTTTGAAATCACTCACCGCTCGTCGTTGTTCGGCAATTTTATTAAAACAAGAGTAGATTCATTGTGTGTTGTGACTCGGTTCATTGGTGGTACAGATACTAAAGACAGCTGAGTTATGGCGGAGCGAGAGCGCGATAGCCGAAGTTAGCCGAACCACGAGCCCGGCCCTTCGTAAACGCCCCCGAGTTCTCAACTGACAGCAGTACGTTCGGACGCGCCAAATGTTTCGCGCGCGAACTCCGAAAATGCCGATTCGAAAATGGAATCGTGATTTCAAAATACGAATGCTTTAAAAAATGGCTCACGTATGAACAAAAAGTGCAAATAAGTATACGATTTATTTTTATATTGTTGATGAATGCCTGTTCTGTGAGTGGTTTGGTAAATAAATTATATAAAAATAAAAAGACATTGTACCTAACCGGTTTGCTGAGATTCAAATCGTCGGGCAGGTAAGTCGGACAATGGCCAAGCCACGCTTAATTAAAGATGATAAATAAAAAAAGAAGTACACATACGGACTGACCGGCGTTTTTTCTTCCATTCTACATTTGTGTGGCCTTGCTATGTATTGTAATGGAATTGAAACAATGAGAAAAAGAATCGCGAATATTTGAATGTAATTAAACGAGTAAAAAGCGGTTTTCTGTATTCGGGTGCATTTTTCGCGTTCTAGCCTAGTTGCCGAGAGATGGCGCTAGTAGTTCACTTGTTTAGAACATAAACACTTTCCTGTTTTAAAGAAGAGATCAAGATTAATCAAAATGCCTAATCTAAGTAAAATCCTTGATTATGCGTACTACATAATATATTAAAAACAAAAAAACTTTTGATTACCTCAAGTAGAAATATAAATATGTTTTTATATTAATATAATATTTCATTTCAATTACGAGATATAGAAACACAGTACCTATATTAATCCTATGCTAAAAAGGAAAATATATTCCATAAAAGTCAATTTATTACTAAAACTATTTGATTCACATATTTGACCGCCAATTCGTTATTTTGTCAACCGCTTTTGACAGATTTAATGATTTATTAACGCCAAATTTAATTTTAATTCGAAATCACAACGTCAGGCATCCGCAAATATGATTTATGATTGATAAGATAATGATTGCGAGGTCAAAACCCGACTTCGAGCGTGACGGATGAAAAATACGTTTTATGTGGCCGTAAATTTAACATAACATATAAAATGTTACGTTTATTAACTTGCGTGTTATTCCATGATTAAGAACTATAAATCTTGTACAAATTTTATTAATATATGCTTATCTAAAATTGGTTTGTTTTTGTGTTACCATGAGTGATTATGATTACGTTTTGCGTTCACGCTTCAGGTAAGTACAGTGCCGGATTAAGACTACTTGATGCCCTAGGCAATCCACGCCTGAGGGCCCCCCCTCCGCGAAAACGCGAGCACAGCGAGCGCGAAATTTTTCAAATATGATGCAGGTGCAGAAAATACTTCATACGCATCAAGACATAACATATCTAGACGAAAACGCGAGCGTAGCGAGCGCGAAATTGTTCGAACATTGCGGAAAATACTTCATACGCATCAAGTCATAAGTTCATAACATATCTAGACGAAAACGCGAGCGCAGCGAGCGCGAAAATTTTCGAACATTATGATGCAGGCGCGCATAAAAAACCATACATAAATAATGTAAAAATAGCAGCTGATGGTTCTCCGAATAAATAAATACCCAGTAGAAATCGACACTAAAAATATAACTTGGTACGCAAACCACGATATTAAAATACTTTTTTTTAGGGTTTCGGTCCAATTGGAGTCCTTTCAAGTGTACGTCTCTCACCTGTCACAGGCTTTCAAGCCAAACGGCTGGAAATTCCGTTTTCAAATTTTCATAGTTTAACGCATGCGGTTTACCCAAAGCCATACAAATTATCGAAAAATATTTTAAGGGCGTGAAAAGAAAGGATTTGACCGGTCGTTGTTTAGAGCTCGTTGAATAGGTGAATACTGTATTTTTACCTTCCTACCTACCTATCCCCCTGGTTGCTCCTGAGAGGTGTGTGGTTTTCTGAGAGATAGGAGGGAGTTAGAGAGATATATACCGTTTTGTTTCGCTCTGAATGAGAAGAGCAGCTGCCAAAGTACCTAAGTATTTTTACGAAACTTTGCCTCCCATCGGCCTATGAACTTCGAATTTTTTTCGTGGTGTTTGTGGTGCCCCCCTAGACGTGGTGCCCTAGGCAATTGCTTAATTTGTTTAAGGGTTAATCCGGCACTGGGTAAGTAGGTACTTACCTACATAAATAATGATAATGTCTGTCGCGAAGGTTCACGATTTAAGTATTTAAATTCATACTGCAATACTATTCAAACTCCGCGCTTAGTGGATCAAGTATGTGAGCTATGGTGAGCGGTATTCCAAATAAGGTCAAGATCATATTGCCAAATTTATTACCTACAGAAAATCAGTAAGAATTACAAGAAAAGACGAATGCAGAATATGAATAATTCAGAGATATAAAGAAAATGTTAACTAGTTATCTAATAACTACTACAAATAAATTATTTAAATTTGAATTTGAATAAACTTGCTGTAATCCTGGCAAGGTTTTCTAATATATATTGCATGTTCTATATTCTGTATCGGAATATCAGTACTCTGCAAAATATATTACATGCGTGCTGTGTACATGATAGAATACAATATCAGAGTATAAAAATAAGTATAAAATACACTATTTAGAATGATTCAGCTCCACATCATCAGTAGCTCTAGTATAAGTTTTTTCAAAACATTAACTAATTCGAACGCGTTTGCGTTTTGTCTCAAAATGTATGAAAACGCTCTCACGTAGTTTGAAATACACGCGTTCATCGGTTAGCAACAAATGTTATACTCGCTGTTTTAGTTTCCACTAGTGACCACCAGAGGCGCTGTTCACGTTTTCATACCACTTTCATACATTTTGAGACAAAACGCAAACGCGTTCGAATTAGTTAACGTTTCGAAAAAACTTATACTAGAGCTACAGATAGTTACACAGGGTAAACCATGTGAGGAACGTGGTTTCTATGAGGGAGGTTGGAGTACACCTGTTATTATGGTAAATCCATATTCAGGTAGCTAGGTGTTTATACTAGTTATATAGTTATATACACCAAATCAGTCAGAAAATGTAATATAAATAAATATTTAGTTTCCATATTCAGGTAGCTAGGTGTTTATACTAGTTATATACACCAAATCAGTCAGAAAATGTAATATAAATAAATATTTAGTTTCCGTTACCAATCAGCAACATTCAGTAATCGTTGTATACATAACGACATGGTGGAGGTGCTGGGATATTACATTACAGAATCAAAATACACTCACCGGCAGAAAATTTGGCCCCAAAACTTTTCGTGATCTCAAACTATAAATTGAATAAATTAAATAATGTTTAATATATAAAAATGCATTTTTCTAATTTGGGCCAAATTTTCTGTTTTTTATACAAAAGTTTTTAGAAATTAGGAGTGAGTGAGCTGGTGGTTGCTCTAATTTTGACACTGAATTACTTTAAGTATGACACTGTTACATGCTCTTATTTCATAGGATATTCTGCTTTAAAACTAATTTACTTAATAGAGTTTATATTACATACACACTATCAACATTTTGTATTTTTGTAATATGAACTCTATTAAATTAGTGTTAAAGTAGACTATCTAATTAAATAAGAGCATATGTCAGTGACAAACTCAAAAAATCGTACTGTAGCAGAGTTTGTTTTTCATCATTTAAAAAAAAGCGACAACGCGGTCGGCTGGCCAGTCTTCAGGGCATCCTGATAGCCAAAGACGTAGATATTGTTTCTTTTTTTATTTAAGTTTTATAGTCTAAGGTGGAGTTCAACGAGTGCTCAAAAAGGACCGTAATGTATTTAGGGTTAATGTATGTTTTTATTTTTTGATTCTGTTTGCTTTTGTGTTACTTCTAAATGTAGAATCTAAACTTTCACAACAGTAATATAGTACCTATAGTAGTTTTATTGAGTAGGTATATAGGTATGTACAAAAAATCCACAACAAAAAAAAACAAAATTAAAAAAGGACCCTCCCTACGTACCTAAAAATATCATTTCAGCAAGCAGTAGGTATTGAAAATAGTAGAAAATCTACAACTTCAAAGCAGTACATTGCCAGAACTTTCCTGAGTAAAAAAAAAGTACCGTCACTTGCAACTTGCAAAAGCGGCCGTCAAAACCTCTTTCGTTTAAAAATATCATTTAAAAGTGCAATTTCAAAGTAGATATTTCCCAAATTCACAACTTAGAACAAACTACTTCTACATGCAAGCCTTGGTCTAAAAAACAACTCATAGCTTTAAAAATATCATTTCATCAAGCAGTAATGTTGGTATTATCGCCCGCAATCTAACTTTCGCCGTTCCAGCGTGGCTAGGGTCTATCCTGGTATACAATCAGCTAAGTTTTAATGAATCGACGCCATTTTGTTTTTTTCGACGTCTATGACAAAATGTTGCGAGGGCGGTGCTAAAATGGCACAACACCACGACGTTGGTCTGAATTCCTTAGATTTAAAGTGTTATTAAGCTTAATATTTGGATGATAAATTTATTGCAATTGACTGTTTGTCATTCATAGTGTACTTAAATAACATGGGAGTCAGAAATTTTTAATTCGTCTGGTGACTATTTAAATAGTGTCACCTTTGCTTACTACTTCAACAGAAAATCAAATTACGAACTGACAAGATCAAAAATACATGTCATTTTATTTTTTAACTAGCAACATCTAGTCAACTCTTCTATGAAATATTTCGATGGGCCATCTGTACCTTATGGCCATCCCTGAATTACCCTACAGTAGGTAATTTTACCTCACCAGCGTGGGTGAGCCCTGGTTGTGTGTTGAGCTATACATGCACATTGTCTATGTGTGCGTCAGCAGGAGCAAATGAGTTCACATGGTCTATGTGTTCGTACGAGTATGTGTCACCTCTACAACTATAGCTAATCCTCGCTCGTGACATAAAAGTAATACTGTAGTTGTACAGTCATACAGTCAATGGAACCAGTAGGTTATGTATACATTTTATCACCTTATTCTTGAAATAAGGCCCAAAATTGTACACATCATTTATGTCCTCCATTGTACCTACTTGTCATGTCACGAGATGTCCACTTGAGCCGCTGGTCATTTCGGTTCAGTGTCAAAACACCTAAATACATACAAACCAGTCCAGTTCACTGGCCTAATTATGAGAACATTCGGATATCAGGTACGTTATGGGTATAATATTATAACCTTTTTGTACTCTTTTTTTCAAATTCCTTTTAACAAACTAATATATAAGTTTGCTACTTTGAAATGATTTGAATCCAGACAATGTCTATTGAATTGAAATTATAGTGCGTACGTCACCCACAGCGAATCTCATACTAAATTATGCGTTATTGTACGGATTGATATGTAGAGATTGTAGAGGGGCGCGCCTTCGTGGTTGACATGCACTATTTACTTATTAGATTATGTTAATTTTTTTACACGAACTATTTATATGTCTAATTTGTTTATTTATATATTTATTTACTTTGTTTGCATAGAAGTCGTTCATAGCGTTAGAATTTAATTACTATTTGGTACTCTTTTATTCCAGGCGCTTACCAAGTTATCGCTCTTCCATACAAACTTCCACCCCCTTAGAGATGATATCCATATCCGTAGCTCTAGTATAAGTTTTTCTAAACTAATTCGAACGCGTTTGCGTTTTGTCTCAAAATGTATGAAAACGCTCTCACCGAGTTTGAAATACGCGCGTTCATCGGTTAGCAACAAATGTTATACTCGCTGTTTTAGTTTCCACTAGTGACCACCAGAGGCGCTGTTCACGTTTTCATACCACTTTCATGCATTTTGAGACAAAACGCAAACGCGTTCGAATTAGTTAATGTTTCGAAAAAACTTATACTAGAGCTACCGGAACAAAAAGTATTATTAATGTCCTTCCCCAGGTTTTCATATTTCATCTAAATCGGTTTAGTGATATAAGCGTGATGCTGATGAGATAATAGACAGACACACTTTCGCATTTATAATATTAGAGTGTGGATATTTATTTTCGTCCATTCTGCCATTTATGATAGATGCCCGATTGACATATCTGCGAGTGAGTGACATAATGACATTGACAGACCTCGATAAGAGACAAGATACGAAGTGAGATGCAGCTGTGATCTGTGATAGATAAATGGTATGATTAAATGATGGAGCTGTCTATGGGATAATATTAATAATACACTATGTATGTTTGAACACGTGTCAATATTAGGTACTCATTACGTTTTACACATACTACATACCAAGTGGAATTATTAATAATTTCACCCTAAAAAGTCCAGTTGCCTAAATGCCCACTCACTTCACGCCTGTCTGTCAATCAGTAAGTATGGAGCGTTTTCAGCGCGCGTCGTATTCTGTACTTTGCCTCTCATTTTCGGCTTTTGTGTTGCTAAATTTGAGAGTCTAAAAACTGGTTAGAATGACATGAGATTTTTTTATCATGCCTATTATAGGTGCAATACACAGAAAACACGTGCAGACAGTGTTTAATAGGCGATGGGTTTATTTTAAAATTGGTACTCTGCTTTACCTAGTAACCTAACTATACATATATTTTAGTACCTATACGTGCTTTTAAAGCGACCTATACGGCTTAAGGTCATTAAACCTAACATCTAACCAATAGTTAAGGCACATTTACCCCACATTAGTCCCTCACTCCTCACTCCTAATTAGCTAAACGGCAACACGTTCTGCTCTATTATACAGCCATTATAGCCCTCTTAAACGACTAACTGGCCTCAAAAACCGCAATTTTGGTGGTATATGGGCCGTGTAAAGGACATTAGGCTTTATGTCTGAGAACTATACTTTAATTGTAATGTTTTCGAGGTGGGTTGACCAGTAGGACGCATGCTTATTTACACCGTCAAAAACAAAGCTAAAATCAAAATAACCACATGCGTGCACAACTGCACGCCACATCAGATAAACATAAAACATTATTGTTAAACAAAACCAACCAATTACTACAAAGTTATTTATAGTTATCATTCCCGTGCCGACACTAAACTGGCAACTCGTCGCGATACGGCTCACCTGCTCATTAAACGGCAACACTGTTTAAAGAATTTAAAAAAAAGTTGCGCTTAAACGCATTACGTCGCTATCTGTCATCGGGAGCGGACGTCTGATTTAATCAGGGAATACAATTTTAAGTTATAACTTGCACAATGTACGTGTAACTTTGGGAGAACAATGATAGTGATAATCATAATCATTGATTTATTTGCTTCAATAAGAACGATGCATGCTAATACATTTTTAAAATATGAAAGTAAAAAAACAAGAAAACGAATATTAACGAATGTAAACAAAAAAGTAGGTACCTACAAGTGAATAGTTTATTTAAGGTATTAATGTAAATGGTCTATTGGGTAGATACGTTTGTCAAAAAAAATGTGCATAATATTTAAGTAAATTCGATGAATCAGAAAATCGTGAGGAAACCTTGTCAAATTCTAACGTGGTCCGGTTTTTTCCCTCTAGAGGTCAGATGGCATTTTCTTTCGTAAAGCTAGTGCCTACGTCAAATATATGGCCAAAGGTTTTCGAAATACCCAAATGGTACGAACCCGGGTTCGAACCCTTGACCTCCAGCTTGGAAGTTGCGTGATTTACTGCACGACTCGAGTGGCAGTTTTCCGAGCTACTAAATAATCAATGAAATTGTGCTGCAAAATAGGCGACTCAAGTAAACGCATAACGATAAAGGTCCCAAAGGTTGTCTGGAGGAGATCGCTTTTTAGCGATAAGACCGCCTGTTCTCTACCATCAACGTGTTTTGAAACTGGATTTCTATGTAATTTTTGGTGAACAATTACAAATCATGGATCCACGGTTGTATTAATAAAGAATGTTTATTATTTCTTTAATAAAGAATATTTGTATAGTATTGTAACGATATCATTCAATACTAAAGTCTGCAAATCGATCGTACAAAAAACCTTGCGACATTCGTATCACCCTAAGGAAAACAAAACGCGATTAAAAGTCCCTTTCAAAGGACATTCCTGGAAAGTATAGATCACATGCCACCGCCTCAGTATTAGCGTATGCGGTAAACAGAACAAAACAAGGGGACGGGCAAAAAATGTCTGCCGGTCGGTATCTGCTGTCGCGATCCTGCGCAGACTAAGGGAGCTGTGGAGACGACACGAATTTACTTATTCTTTTCAGCTTGAGTAAAAATGCTTTCGTATGTCCGGGTCCTGGGATGTCTAACTGCCCCCCTCTAGTAGTAGTAGTAGTAGTAGAAGTCTTTAATGTACATAAAACAATTATGAAAAATACAAAAGGAAATAGTATGTACAAAGGCGAACTTATCCCTTTAAGGGATCTCTTCCAGTTAACCGTTGAGTAAATGAGAGCTCCTCTACAGATCGCATTTAAAATTTTGTGAGCAAATTTGATAATTATATTATGTAACATTTATATGATTTTGGAAATATAGACGTGGGCAGGGAATTCTAAACCAGTGAGCATTCATGCTCACACCTTAGAACCTAAGTGGTCGCGTGCGGTACGGTTTCAGAGGAATTTCCTCCCTCGTACGCTCCGGTTGTGGAACGAGCTCCCTGCCGAGGTTTTCCCGAGGGACTACAAGAAAGGAATGTATACATTTTTAAAGGGTCGGCAACGTGCATGTGACACCCCTAGGGCTGCAGGTGTCCATAGGCTACGCTGACCGCTTACCATCAGGAGAGCCGCACGCTTGTTTGCCACCGACATGGTATATACTTTTTTAATAAAAGATGGTGAAAAGCGTTTGGTTCGAGTAAGGGGAATTTCAACTAGGTAAGGATGGTAACTGTAGTATCCTGGGGATCCGGGTGGACTAGGTATTCGGTAGGTATACAGAAATGACAGGCGCCTGTTAGGTTCAAGTATTTATTCCGGACTGACACACCGTGTGACATTACATAGGTATATTGACAGTGACATTCATCTACCTACATTACAGTAACCTGCCGTACGTCTGAATGTCAGATGGAAAAAGTGGGAAGGCGGCTCATGGAGCTCCTGAGCACACTCGCCGAAGTACTTTGCGTCTATGTGCTAGGCTCTGCAGCTTAGATTCTACTAGCGTACTGTCGCCAATGAGCCTCCTGGGCTCTGCCATCCACCGAGTCAAGTGCGGCAAGTTCGTACTTAACCCAGCCATCCCAAAGGCGACTACAAGGTGGTTTATTTTTAATAACCACTTTCTGCTCCACAGACGTCTCCGTTCCACACTTGTCTGGACAGTAGAGCACTGGATTCCGCAACACCCGGTTAGGGCCCGACTTCTTTAACCTCCAAGTAATCGGATCACCACAAATCGATGCGATTTATTTACTTTTAATACTGTCTGCTTTATTTATCGGGAAATGTACGATATTCGAGTAATGGTAATTACATAATGAATAGATCTAGATGGTGATTATTTTAAACGTAGGTACCTATTTTGAAATCGAAACTGCGTCGGTAATCGTAAAACGCACATTTTTTTAGGGTTCCTTATCCGAAGGGTCCAAACGGAACTATCCTATTGCTGTCAATCACGCTTCCGTCCGTCCGTCCATCCGTCCGTCGTCTGTCATACAGATTAAAGGATGATTTACGCTAGACCGTTCCGTGTCCGGGCCGGCCCGTTTTCTATGACAGGAAATCGACCGTCGCACGTCCTGTCCTAGAAAACGGGCCGGCCACTTAATTTTTCGGTTGATGCGGATCCCTAAAGTCTGACTCGCACTTGGCTGGTTTTTTTGGGGATCCGTACCCAAAGGGTAAAACGGCACCCTATTACTAAGACTCCGCTGTCCGTCTGTCCATCTGTCCGTCTGTCACCAGGCTGTATCTCATGAACCGTGATAGTTGAAATTTTCACAGATGATGTATTTCTGTTGCCGCTATAACAACAAATACTAAAAACAGAATAAAACAAATAATAGGGGGGCTCCTATACAAAAAGACTTTTAAAAAACTTCGCTCGTTGCCTGCATCAGATCAGGCGCTGGGTCTCAAAATGTATGGGAAAACTAAAATCCGACTCGCACCAACCAATGACCAATTTCCAACTTCTTCTTCTTTGACCAATTTTCTACTTGATATTATTTAACGTTATCAATTTATCATTTATAAATAATGGTACGGAACCCTTCGTGCGCAAGTCCGACTCGCAGTTGGCCGGTTTTTTAAATATACGACGGTGAAAAAAGCACTAGGCTTGCCCGATTAAGGCTGCGTTTCCACCAGAGATGTGCGAGGATGCGTTTTCATACATTTGACACCTCGCAACGCGCCGAAGCGAGGTGTCAAATATATGAAAACACATCCTCGCACATCTCTGGTGGAAACGCAGCGTTAGAATGATTCACGCTAGACCGTTCCGTTCCGTTCTATAGTACAAGAAATCGAAGGCCGTCGCGCATCCTGTGTTAGAAAACGGACCGGCCCGGACACGGAACGGTCTACTGTGAATCATCCTTTATAAGGCTACTAGCTTTTGCCAGCGACTTCGTCCGCGTTTTCGGGATAAAAAGTATCCTATATGTTAATCCAGGCTATAATCTCGTTGTATACCAAGTTTCATTATAATCCGTTCAGCCGTTTAGGCGTGATTGAGTCACAAACATCCATCCATACATCCTAACTTTCACATTTATTATATTAGTAGGATTAGTAGGATAAGATAAGCAGACACTGTCAGGCGTCATAGTGGTAGCGGTACAGGCCCAATTTCAATGAAAAACCGCAAATCGATGTACAGTTTAGCCGTTTGGCACACGCATACTAGAGGTCAAAACAAAATTTTTGCCCAAAAAAATTTCCCTTAGGGGGGGAGTGCTGAGACATATTTAGAATTTATTTATATTATATTTTATTTATATTATATATTTAGTATATTTTTAGAATCGTCTCAAAAAGCCCTTTCATATGATACCACACACGATAGGTTTCTAAAAAAAATATTTTTTTTTCCATACAAAAATATAAAGAATGTCTCGGCACTTCCCCCCCAAGGGAAATTTTTTTTAGGAACTGCGGGTCAAAAATTTTGTTTTCACCTCTAGTATGCGTGTGCCAAACGGCTAAACTGTACATCGATTTGCGGTTTTTTTAATCGTACGGCTACCACTATCAGGCGTGGACGCTTGTGATGTGGATGATTTCTACTGTACATGGGCTCTATTTTTTTTATTTTTTTTATTTAGCCTTCTGAAATATTACATTATTATCTACAATCTATCTATGGTATACGTTACAATTTATCTATTTAATTAACATGCATTTTGAGATTTTTACTTTGTTGATCTTCCTATTTATTACAGATCATCCCATTGATGGGCAAAGGCCTCCCCCATAATTGACCACACGTTCCTATTGTGCGTAAGTCTGGTCCATGTGCTCGAACAGAATTTAACCAACTCGTCTCTCCATCGCATTTGTGGTCTCCCGACCGATCTTTTGAGGTGACGTGGACACCATACTGTGGTTCCTTGAGTCCATCGATCGTCTCTTCGTTCTGTAGCTCTAGTATAAGTTTTTTCGAAACATTAACTAATTCGAATGCGTTTGCGTTTTGTCTCAAAATGTATATGAAAACGCTCTCACCGAGTTTGAAATACGCGCGTTCATCGGTTAGCAACAAATGTTATACTCGCTGTTTTAGTTTCCACTAGTGACCACCAGAGGCGCTGTTTACGTTTTCATACCACTTTCATACATTTTGAGACAAAACGCAAACGCATTCAAATTAGTTAATGTTTCGGAAAAACTTATACTAGAGCTACTTTACTAACTACTATTTAATTAAGGGCAAGTATAGATGTTTTTAACTACTGTAATAGACATCTTTTGCATGGAATTTTCTGTGAGCAATTAATTGAATTGAATTTGAAATTTATTTTATTCAGAGATTAATGATGCCCATATATCTGCTATCAATATAGTTAATACAGTTATGCCCGGGAATTAATTCAAACGTCTGACCTGGACTGCCTGCACACTAATTGAATTTTGCTTACAAAAAACATTATTCCTTGAATTTTGCATAAAAAATGCGTATTTCTAGCATTAAGCCAATTACCGCGAAAATAACCTGTCACGCGTACGTCACCTGTCACGCCTGTCACAGTGACATGACGGGCCGTATCGCGTCACTGTCAATCCGCTTATTTAAATTTAGATGACGACGACAGCTGATTTTGACATGCGCGATATTGATTCGGAGTTGAGTTTTGGTGTAAATAAGTGGATTTATAAATTACTAGCTTTAGCCCGCGACTTCGTCTGCGTAAAACTCGCGTCATCGCGTTAGAATGTTATTTCATTCTTTTATTTCATGCGCTTACCTAGTTATCTCTCTTCCATTCTAACTTAAACCCCGTTAAGTGATGATTTCCGGGATAAAAGTATCCTTTGTCCTTCCCTATATTATATATATCCATACCAAATTTCATCTAAATCGGCTGAGCATTTTAAGGGGAAACAGTTACTTTCGCATTTATAACCCGCCCCGGTTTCGCACGGGTAGTCCAGTTTTAAATTTATTTATCTAAGCTTTTGCCGGCGACTTCATTCGCGTGAATATCCATTATCCATATCAACTTCTACACCCTATTTCGCCGGGTTGTCTCGCCAAACATTGCGCACGCCGGCTCAATGCGCCGGGCACATGGAACATGACAGAGGACTAAATATATTTTATTATACATAGATGTAGATGAAAATGCTCGCGAGCGAAGCGAGCGCGAAACTTTTCGGATATTCCGATACGGGTGTGTAAAATACTTCATACGCATCAAGTAATGAAGAAGAAAACGCGAGCGCAGCGAGCGCGAATTCTTTCAAACATTACGATGCAGGTGCGGAAAATACTTCATACGCATCAAATAGTGTAGATGAAAACGCGAGCGCAGCGAGCGCGAAATGTTTTGAACATTGATGCAGGTGTGGAAAAGACTTCATACGCACCAAGTAATGAAGATAAAAACGCGAGCGTAGTGAGTGCGAAATGTTTTGAACATTATGATGCAGGCACGGAAAACATTTAACACGCATCAACTAATGTAGATGAAAACGCGAGCGTAGAGCGCACGACAATTTTCGAATATTATGATGTAGGTGCGGAAAAACTTTATAGTCATCAAGTAATGTAGATAAAAACGCGAGCGCAGCGAGCGCGAAATTTTTCGCACATTATTATGCAGATGCGGAAAATACTTCATACGCATCAAGAAATCAAGATGAAATCGCGAGCGTAGTGAGCGCGAAATGTTTCGAACATTATAATGCAGGTGCGGAAAATACTCATCAAGTAATGTAGATGAAAACGCGAGCGCAGCGAGCGCGAAATTTTTCAAACATTCTGATGCAGGCGCGGAAAAGACTTCATACGCATCAACTATAATGTAGATGAAAACGCGAGCGTACGGCGCGCGAAAATTTTCTAACATTATGATGTAGGTGCGGAAAATACTCATCAAGTAATGTAGATGAAAACGCGAGCGCAGCGAGCGCGAAATTTTTCAAACATTATGATGCAGGTGCTTAAAATACTTCACACTCATTAAGTAATGTATATGAAACGCGAGCGCAGCGAGCGCGAAATGATTCGAACATTCTGATGCAGGTGCGGAAAAGACATCATTCGCATTAACTATAATGTAGATGAAAACGCGAGCGTACGGCGCGCGAAAATTTCTAACATTATGATGCAGGTGCGGAAAATACTTCGTTCTCATGAAGTTATGCACATGAAAACGCGAGCGCAGCGAGCGCGAAATTTTTCGAACATTATGATGCAGTTACGGAAAATAATTCCTACGCGTCAAGTTATGTAGATAAAAAAGCGCGTGCGAAATGATTCGAACATTATGATGCAGGTACGGAAAATACTTCATACGCATCAAGCAATGTAGATGAAAACGCGAGTGCAGCGAGCGCCAAATATTGAACAAAAAAAAATCTGTTGACCTATCAAGTGGCTTTGTAAAGAGGTAGTTGAATAGATATTTTTTTGTTCATAAATTATTGGAATACCTTTCAAAGTTCAAAGTGCTTTATTGTAAAACATAGGTATAACTGAATGAATACCTACTTTGGTCTGTTCTTTCACTTTCGAAGATATATATATATATTGATAAATTAGATTTTTTTCTTTGAAAATTATTTTTCCTTATTTTTCCTATAAAAACCAACTTAACTTTGCGCTCGGTTCGGAACCCTAAATGTGCGAAGTCCGACTCGCACTTGGCCGGTTATTTTTGCTTCCAATCCGCCCGTGACTTTCGAATTTGGTCATACTTGATGTTTATTGTTACGTAGGTATGTATGTTTTAATAACGAATACCAATATAGGTACCCTAAATTTATGTCTGTTACGCGCTGAACGTATTTTATACATTTTGCTGACGGAAAACGCAACTAATCGGTACCTCGAAGAACCTCAAAGATGACACCCATATCGATTATTAAGAAAAGTAAATAAGTAAATATCCGCCATCTTCGATTTGAAAATGGATAAGTATCATTCTTGTAATGAGCACCTCAAAAAACAATATTTTATACAAAAATGGGCATACTTAATATATATAGGTAGTACATGTCGCAAGTGCTACCATGCAACCTAGAGCCCGCCGCTCTGCGTAGGTAAGGTACTCCATCGAAAACAAAAAAAAAACCGAGGTTGCGTAGTAAGGTTTGTGAATATTGATAGCGACTGACTGACCAACATAATTAGATCTCTCATTTAAAAACAGTTAATATGGTTTGAGGGACTTTTGTATTTTTGTCTATAGCCTTGAGAGGCAGAAGTATTGTTATTTCACCCCCCATTTTTTCAAATACTATCTGTTTATTATACAATGTTTGAATGAGGTTCTATTTACTTTGCGTCCATGTATATACTTACCAACTTTCAAGCCTGTAAATCATGAACTGAAAGACTTCTCATACAAAGTTTAACCCCTCTTTTCACCCCCTTTCACCCCTAACCTGTATGATTTTTATAGCCTATAACCTGGCCGAAGATCCAATAAACATATTAGTGAAGGCTGTATTAAAATCCATTTGCTAGTTTTCGCGTGATAGTTAGACAAATAAACAGACAGACAAACAGACAAACAGACACGAACTCTAAAAACAGTTGAAACGTGTTCTGTTATCGATTCTTAGACCCCTCCATCGATTTTTTTACTAATATCTTCAATGTACAGATTTTCGACCCTCTTCTGCTTTATTATATGTATAGATTATGATTATGAATACGCTATTTGACTAAATTTTTTTTATAATGCCAATCGAACCAGTTTTTATAGACCATCAAATGTCTATATGGGACCAACAACATTTAGAGCACAATAAAGGGCTAAAATTAGGGACAAACCAAGCTCGACGCTAGCGGGTCTCAAAAAGGCTCCTACAAATTGGCCCTGGCAAATGACGTCACTTGCACTGCATTCGACCAACCGTTGTATGGGAAAATTAGTATTTTGCTGTTTTAGTCGTAAAATAATGCGTTTAGGTACATAGTTGCCATACAATTTATTTTTTATTTTTACATAAGCATTCTATTGATACCTTTTATTTCAATTTTGGACGGTTAAAAAATTTATATAATTTTTTGAGTTTATGATGATTCACATCTTTTTATAATTTTGGTAAAATTTTATAATTTACGATTTATTGTGATATTTTGATGATGATGGCTAACTATCCAAAAAGTGACACTGTGTTATAAATTTTAATATGTGTCAAATACCGTATTGTAATGTTAGATTAAATTTAAATTTGTATGCAATACCGGCGAAACATAGTACCACTCTGTACCTACCTCTTACACCACCATTCTGTAACATAAAAAAATACTTACTTACTTACTTACTACTTACTTACTTACTGTATTACGTGTTAAGGGTATTAGGAGATTACTGAGATAAAAGCCAATACTCCCGTGGGATTTAGGGCACCAATATGTAATTTTTTTCTTCTTATCCCATGGAAATAAGATTCAAGAATGTGTACATATTTGTGTAATGTTCTTCTATTAAATAAAAGATAAATGTGAAGGATACACGCATTTATTATTATTTCTTTACAATTTTTGTTAGCTTTATATCTTGCTGTCCGTTGCTTCTTCAGTAATGGAAAAGAGAGCGTTCAGCCATCTTGGAATGCTTATATAGGTCACAGATGTTGCGTTCGGAGACGCGCGCTAGACATTACTAATACGTTCGGATACACTACAATTTGTGCCCTCGTTGGAACCAGTAATTGCTCATTTAAATTATAGGAAAAGTCAACGTTACGATTAAGATCACGCTTACAAGTGATTAGTAAAAATTGTTAATTAGTAACACTTTAGGTTAGTAACGTTTTAACTACTTAGTTAAATGTTAAAAGTATACTAATAAACGATGACATCTGTTTGATTCTTATCTTTAGCACTTTAAGTTAGGACTTTGACTATGGGTTAGGTATTTTAAAAGGTTATGCCCACTTTGTTGCATTTATAGTTATAACGGGGTATTGTTCCGCGCATGTGTTCTAAGAATTCATGTGTGTTGTTTGATTTGCTCGCTAGATGGCGCAGTACCGTTCACGTCGATTTCTAAATCGCGCTATTGAATTTTTTCCTGAGATAATTAGCCCCAGATTACATAAAATTCATAGACTGAATTGGATTGAAAACAGTTGAATTTGTATACTTACATGATTAAGATATCCTACATAAATACATATATATACAGAAATTTACATAGTAAGTTTCGTAGACACTACTAGTGACTACTTGACTAGACAGCACTATCCCCGACCGTTGTACAGTCAGCATCGAAAGTACCTTAACATAATGAAGATGCCAAAAGTCCTTATTCCTTTGTAATAAAGACTTTGGACGCCTTCAACGTTTTAACGCTGTGTCCCAGCGGCGCCTGCGTACCGCTTGCGATATCTAAGGTTAAGCAACGTGGGCAGCGGTCAGTACTTGGATGGGTGACCGCTTTGAGTGGTTACTAAATGAGCGCTCCCGTGCTTTGGAAGGCACGTTAAGCCGTTGATCCCGGTGTCTATGGCAGCAGTCGTTAAGCCAAGTTGGAGGCCTTCGGGCGGCTTGAGAACTTCTAACGGTCAAGTTGCCCACTCACTTGACAAAGCCTAATCCCAATAAGGTCTAGTTTCCCCTCGGGGTTGGAAGGTCAGATGGCAGTCGCTTTCGTGAAAACTAGTGCCTACGCCAAATCTTGGTATTAGGTAGCGGACCCCAGGCATCCTTCAGGATGCAACTGTACTGGGATAACGCTAGGAGGATGATACCCCACCCCACATAATCATGCCAAACGTAAAGCTTAAGTTTTACTATCCGTAATATATCGACAATAACTAAAGTTACATTAATTCCGCTATTATAGGGACAGGAATTTATTTGCTATCATTAAACTTTATCTGTACAAATATGCTTTTATATGGCAGCTATCAACACACGACAGGTGTGCAGTTTCATTTATTTTACGTACTTATGTTGTAATGCTAGGAATTCACGACGGTAGCACAGTATACATATAAAAGCAGTAAAACGAATCCGATGTAAACGTCCGATTTGACGCACTCACACAGACCCGCGCCGCGTCACTACAATAAACTTATAATATCTCGGCAACGCCGCACGAATGTGCGTGACGTCGGAGATGTCATTACCAAACTCAAGTGGAGTTGGGCAGGACACATTGCAAGGCAGAGTGATGGCAGGTGGACCAAAAAAGTGTCAGACTGGTGGCCAATTCATGGAAAAAGGAGCGTCGGCCGTCCACCGGCTAGATGGGTCGATGATATTAGGAAGATCGCGGGTCACTCTTGGATAAGACTGGCTCAAGACCGGGACGAGTGGCGTACTCGAAGAGAGGCCTATGCTCAGCAGTGGGCGATTACAGGCTGAAAATGATGATGATGATGATGATCTCAGCAACCGAGCCTTGCTCGGCGTTTTCCCGTGCATGAGACCTAGCTAGATCGATTGCTCGCCCCCGAAAACCCCCTCATACTAAATTTCATCAAAATCGTTACAGTCATTTCAGAGAACCCCGAAGAATTGCTCGTTTACACACTAAACCTTTTTTTTTTCAGATTAGGAAAGTCGTGTATTATCCGTCATGCGATTTCAAGGAAAACGATCTGGAAGCGGGAAAACATGTGGCGTACTATCTTTCGAACGTGATAAAGCTCTTGAAATAATAAAGTGGAATCGTTGCTATATTGTCCTCTTATATCTTAGGGGAACGAAAAAATGGTCTTAAGGGACTCTAGTTGAGATACTGCTTTTGCTAATATATTGACTGTGACAGTAGTACAAAATAGGATTGTCTTAAGGGGAGGTATCCCCAACGCAAATGTCCCGCTCTAACACGCGTGAGTTTACAATTAACCATCCCGCTCCCTACGCAAGCTCTGCGCGCAGTTTTGTAAATATTTAGCTATAGTGATTAAGCCAATCATTTTATCAAAGCAAACCCTGCGAATTTGTCTATAACTATTTACGATCTTTAATTGAGTACAAAAATTAAATGTTAAATATCAGTAATATAGCCGTAGTATTGAAAATACATTCCAAAAAGGGGTAGCTTCGCGATTTTTTTCTATCGAGTGAAATTCATCAGATCATGTAACTGACTGCGATTTTGACTAGACAAGATCCTAATGTAACACATATTTTTTTTTGATTTTAAAACACTATATTCTATATCTCAGATGGTTTTTAAAAACTCAAAAGTGGTAATACACGGCCTTAAGAAGTTTTTGCGCATCAAACACATTTATATTATCATACTTTTAGCTAGCGTTTTCCCCATTTTGCCATAAGGGCTCCGAGATCCTTGACACCTAATCCCCAGATTTGTCGTAGGCACTAGTTTTACGAAAGCGACTGTATTCTGACCTTCCAAAGAGTGAAAATTAGCCAATGTTGGGATTGGACCGGTGTTCTCACGATGGTTTCCTTCACTGAAAAGCGACTGTTAACACTTTCAACGCCGTCAGTCAACCATGTGTCACCCACAAAAGGATGCTTGACAGCGGCAGTGAGAGGGTTTTCAAATGATATTATATCGCTTTAAACATTTTAAATTGATTCATACTATCGTCGTCAAGGTTAACTGACCATAAGTAGGCCTTATCTCGTTGCAATAAGGCTCACGGATGGTCAGTTAACTGTGTCTTCGATAGTACAAAGAACATAGAAGAATGTTAACTGCGGAATTCACATAATTAAATTAAAAATCTATTAACATTGCAAAAAATTAAAGGGGTACTTTTAACTATCCGTTTTAAACCTATGTCAAACTAAAATGAACTCTGTTACCTTGGAATAAAGTCTCGGAATAACGATACAAGTGATTATCAATTATCATACAATGATAACATAGTAATTGTGTAGAATTACATGTGTTTCGCCAACTATGTTGTAGTTTGTAAATTAGGTGGCACTGTGGTGTAACTCAGAAGCGACAAGCGAAGACAATTTTTTTGGACGTTTATTTTAATGTTTTCTTCGAGTTTTCTTTTTTCAACTGAGTATAGAATACATTTATTGATTAAAACAATTACATACAAGATAAACCTAAATGAAATAAAAATAAACTTAAAATATATCTACTTAATTAAAATTAAAGGTAACCTAGAAACTAAAATCTAATTATAAAACTAATAAAAATTAAAACTAAACTAAAATAAACTATACCAAACTAAAACATATTTAAAAAAATTGGGTCCGCGGGGCATGGTCCCTAAGATGCTGGCAGCATTTCCTCGCTGAATCGCTATGCTGATCCGTTGAGCGAGGAAGCTGCCAGCTCTACTGAGTATTAAACCAATAATAATTAACACCAATAATTAAATTAATAATTGTGTAGAGTGTTAACGAGGCCATCTAGAGATACGAGGCCGACATACGACAATCCCTGTTCGCGCTGAGGTTTGTATAGTTTAGAATTAGAATTAGAATAGCCATTTATCTTTTTACGTACATTATTACAACACTAGTATTCATAAATTACATTTATAAATTACATATCTATAAAAATTATACATTGATACTAAACTACAATTTTTTTTCTACTGTTTTTAAATGGCCTCTCCTTCGGTGAAGAATATAGGCTTGTATAGTGCTTTTCTCAAACATACAATGAAATCCCCCCTCCCCCTTCCCCCTGAACCCACCATCGGTCCTTATATTCACGGGTAGGGACGGACTAATGCTCACATTCATTTGTTAATAACCGCTTCTCTCATAACTTGGCCCACACACGCTCCCAGCACCTGCCCCTGTCTACAACTCCGCACTCGCGCTGCGCAAACGATGTTAACAATGCTGCGCCGACGCATACATGGCTTTACCTAGTAATTTCTAAATGACGTGAACAATTGAATATATATATATATTAAATGTTTGTGGTCAATTTTACACAAATCAACCTAGTTCTCGAATACCTCCAAGACTCACAGGAACAAATATTCGTGTTCATCACACAAATAAATTCCCTGACCGGAATTCGAACCCGGGACCTCCAGCTTTATAGGCAGGGGGTCTACCTACCAACTAGGCTAAAGCGGTCGACGTAAATATTTTATGCGGTAATGCTTATGCAATCTAATCACTTCTATTAATTGAACAACATACCTCTATGTTTATTTATTTTATGTCACACCTGGCCATAAAGTGGCCATTATCGCACGCTCCGCGCGCGAAAAAACCCACTCCCTGGCCAGGGGGTGACATAAAATTTTTTACTTACCACGGGCGATAATAAAGAAAGCCTCAGATCGCATATTTATCGCCCTTGCCTTCGGCTCGGGCGTAAAATACCTGCGATCTGAGACATTCTTTGTTTTATCGCCCTTGGTAAGTAATGTACTATCATTTGCTTGAAGTTGCGAACCGAATTGCTCCGATATGACTTAGTCCAGCGGGGTAATCAAGTAACGATATGTACTTAATTACCGTTGGTACGTATTTAATGTCAGTTTAAGTGCCAGTTGCACCAACGTACGAACACAGGCCGGTCATCGTCAAATATGGCGCCGGCAGCTGTCATCCCATAGAAACTTGACAAACTTTCCATACAACCAGATTTGACGAACACCGCTTACGATTACAGACGGTTTGGTGCAACCCAGCCTTAGTATGAGATGAAGTACTAACGGTCGAAAACGTTACGTGATTACCGCGCAGGTTTTTCTATGTCGACAGGTTACGGGTAAAAAGTTTTCTTTAATGTGAGGCTTATTAGTACATTCCCGTTAGTTGAGCCCTAGGAAGCTATTGATACTGGATAGGCATGGAATCGATTGGCATAAAAATAACATGTGAAAAAAAATCTTTTTCATACAAATTGTACTGAAACGGTTTAAATGGATTTATTGCTTTTCTAGCCGGAAAGTTTTTTTGGGTATTCAAGCTTTTACTAGCTGATACTGGATAGGAATGGGATCGACTGGCATAAAACAGAGGTTGTCGAAAATTACCTTTATGTCACACCTGGCCATAAAGCGGCAATTACCGCACGCTCCGCGCGCGGGAAATCTCACTTCCCGGCCAGGGGGTGACATAAAATTTTGTACTTAACACGGGCGGTAATAAAGAAAGCCTCAGATCGCATATTTATCGCCCTTGCCTTCGGCTCGGGCGTCAAATACCTGCGATTTGAGACATTCTTTGTTTTACCGCCCTTGTTAAGTAATGTACTATTTTCTTGCATCCTGTATGTTTTTTCCAATAGTAGTTTATGCAAATGGTACATTTGAAATTAAGGCGACTTCCTGATTTGTCGGTGCGGAGGCGGTACGATATGAGAAAACTGTCAAATATCAGTGTCAACTGTCAGTCAACGCAGTACTACTTTTTACTGTGCCCTTACATTTAAATGAGTGCTTCCTGACTGGCGCGGGATGCGTGGAAGCGGGACGATACGAAGGCAGTACTGGTCCGCTTCTGCGCAAAATATTACTACTGCGCAAATGTAATACTGACAGTATTCCGTCAAGTGGGAATCTTTGTGACGTCAGTAAGTTTACGTCAAAGAAGAAAATGTCATATATCGATCCCGCCCCGCCAAGTTAGGAAGACGCCGAAGGTTTTATCGTCTTCCTAAACCATTCTCGCGTACATATAGCAGTAGCTCTAGTATAAGTTTTTTCGAAACATTAACTAATTCGAACGCGTTTGCGTTTTGTCTCAAAATGTATGAAAGTGGCATGAAAACGTGAACAGCGCCTCTGGTGGTCACTAGTGGAAACTAAAACAGCGAGTATAACATTTGTTGCTAACCGATGAACGCGCGTATTTCAAACTCGGTGCGAGCGTTTTCATACATTTTGAGACAAAACGCAAACGCGTTCGAAATAGTTAATGTTTCGAAAAAACTTATACTAGAGCTCCTGCACCGGATCTGGTAGGGGCACCTACCACTGTATCACAGATCCAAAAAGAAAACCCAACCTGTATATTTTTATATTTATTTAATTTATACATAGTTTATGAGACCGGACGATATAAAAACCGAAAGTACAGTAAACTAATGCAACTCGGTCACGGTTCAGCGGCGACCGGCTGTCAGTCAGCCGTCTCAGAGCGCTAATAAATCATGTCTTTGTACAATGCGCACACGCAAATCGTGGACACAGACTTAGGGAACATATAGATTTGACGACAGATTCAAACACAAGTCTTATTCGAGAACTGGCTTTCAACCCCAGACGCGCAACGCAAAAGATGGGTTGTTATAAACTCTTAGAGTAGGTATTCCAGTGTTTGGGTGGTTTAAACACAAATCTGGTCGTGTCGGAGGTTTCCTCTGGATTTTACCCATGCCCCTCTCCAACCGCGCACTCCTATCGCTATATTAGGCCCGGCCTATACTTACTTGCATTGAAAAAATATTTTTCATCCCCCAGTTTATTTTTTCCTGAATTCACATCACTTTTATGTAGCGGTGCATAGAATACATCTTCCTACCAAATTTCATAATTGTAGTACTTATAGTCTCCGAGTAAATCGGCTGTGACATAGGACAGACAGACAGACAGACAGACACGACGAAACTATAAGGGTTCCGTTTTAGCCATTCTGGCTACGGAACGCTAAAAAGAGGATAGAATGATACAAATAATAATAATAATTTATATTCATTATAAAATTTGCACTCTTACAAGTTGTATCATGTGCTGTTATCTATCGATAAGTTGTAGACTATATGAAAATAATTGTAAAACGTATATTTAATAAATTATTCTTATTCTTATTCTTATTCTTATTCTTATTCTTCTTAGTGCAGCGTCGTGCTGATCAAGAGAGAGAGCGAATGAATGTAACATTTAATGAATAACTGAGCGCTCCCGTGTTTGAAAGGCGCGTTAAGCCGTTGATCCCGGCTGTTGTCTATGACAGCAGTCGTTAAGCCAAGTTGGAGGCCTTCGGGCGACTTGAGAACTTCTAACAGTCAAGTTGCCCACTCACTTGACAAAGGGGGGTCGAAGTTGCACCACGTCCGTAGGGAAAGTACCCACCGCTACCCTAAAAAATTACTGAGTTACCAAAATTTTATTTGACAATTGATCTATAACACCCGCCTTTAGCGACAGTTAACCTTTTCACCGCCATTGACTTGATATGAAGTCAGGACATTAGGTACCCCACACCTCAATGACTTCGAATGGAGTCGGATCAAATCGATAATATAAAGGCAAGCTACCTGCTAACAAGTAAGATTAATTTTCAGTCTTTTGCTACGAAGGCTTAGGCATGTGAACCACAACTTACAGAATCTACTGTGGCGGTGAATAGGTTAAACCTGTCGTGAAAGTGGCACAAAGGTGTTAGGCGACTTCCTGACTTGGCGGGGCGGGATCGATATGTGACATTTTCTTCTTTGACGTAAACTTACTGACGTCGCAAAGATTCCCACTTGACATAATACTGGATTTTGGTCGTCGTCGCCCCGGGCACGTTGTGCTCACCAACGCGGAATCCATTACATTACCGTACAATACCTATCTACTGTCATGGCGTCGTTACCGAACAACGTCACTGAACACGTGATATTGGCGAAATCATCATAGATGGAAGCCATTTTTTTAAGAAGTGAGTGAAGTGACATAATACTGTCAGTATTACGTTTGCGCAGTAGTAATATCATGCGCAGAAGCGGAGCAATACCGCTTTCGCATCGTCCCGCTACCGCGCATCCCGCGCCAGTCAGGAAGCACTCATTTAAATGCAGGGGCGCAGTAAAAAATGGTACCGAGTCGCCTGAAAGCTGACACTGCCATTTGACACTTTTCTCATATCGTACTGTCTCCGCACCGACAAATCAGGAAGTCGCCTTAAACCCGAGGGATTCCGAGTCTGACCGTCTATACATATGACGATATAACGCTATACCTACATATGTACTTTAGTAGTACGTTGACACGTCAACATCCCCTGTCGCCTCTAAATCTGCTGCGTCTAAGACGGCTAGCATGCGGCGCACGTACCAAGGGTGGCCGCATTACCATATTAATTATCGAGTGGTCATCGCGTGACGGGCGCTGTGCTAGGCTTAATTATCTTACGTTGGACGTGCGGGGACCGAAGAAAGCGGATGAGACATATCTACATAAGCTCACGTGTGTATTCTCAAAAGGGATAGCCAGAGCACAAGACTCATCATCATAAATTTAAGAGTTAGACTCTTATCTGTGTAGTTCTCTTTATCTGACTCTATCTAGGACCGCCTCCATTGACCTCCTAATACGAGACGACTGCTAATAGGGATGACGACACTATAAAAGAAAATCAATAAATCCAAATTTTCTACATAAAGGCTCAAATTCTCAATCAAATGGCGAAAAAAGTAATTCAAACAAATAAATAAATACGTAATTATAAGTCTTCAAAGTTTTAAGAGTGGGTATGTTCTGTCCCTTTTACGCAAAACGCACCTTTATATTGAACGATCGTCATTTATTATGGCGCTACTTAAACGTGACGTCACGGCTGGGTAGCAGTTTCTCTCTCTAACTACGAACATTCTAACCGTTGTAACTTCGTTATTTTTTGAGATATTTGAATAGGATTTTCACTATTTGGCATAGTTTTATGTCTTCTTTCTATTGAAGTAACAAAAATTTTCGAGTCGACATCCCTATTTTAATTTTATTTGTTTCATGTAGCTTATCCTCGGCTCGGTCTTCCCCTTCCTCGCTTTCCTTCAATTTTTGCCTTCTATGATCATCATCATCCTCCTAGCGTTATCCCAGTACAGTTGCATCCTGAAGGATGCCTGGGGTCCGCTACCTAATCCTAAGATTTGGCGTAGGCACTAGTTTTTACGGAAGCGACTGCCATCTGACCTTCCAACCCCGAGGGGAAACTAGACCTTATTGGGATTTGTCAAGTGAGTGGGCAACTTGACTGTTAGAAGCTCTCAAACCGCCCGAAGGCCTCCAACTTGGCTTAACGACTGCTGCCATAGACAGCAACCCGGATCCACGGCTTAGCGTGCCTTCCAAAGCACGGGAGCGCTCAGTTAGTAACCACTCAAAGCGGTCACCCATCCAAGTCCTGACCGCTGCCCACGTTGCCACCTTAGATACCGCAAGCGGTACGCAGGCGCCGCTGGGCCACGAGCGCTCGCCTTCTATGATGTTATTTATAAAAGTGTCGTCTCGTATAAGATCACCAATTTTCTTCATCCAGCACAAGACTACTGTGAATCTGATGTTGCAGGTGTCAATGGGTGACAGTAATCGCTTACCATCAGGTGATCCCTATGTTCGATTGCCCCCAAAAATATAACATTAAAAACATCATCCTTCAGTAAACGAACTCCCAAGTAAACGAGCTAAGCTTCGGATATATAAGACCGTGATCTGCCCCATCTTAATGTATGGGTGTGAGGCCTTGACGTTGACACTTAAGGAGGAGCACAGCTTGTTAGTAGCAGAACGTAAGGTGTTCCGAAAAATCCTGGGACCAGTTAAATGAGACGATGGGAGTTGGAGGATCCTTAAAAATGCCGAAATAGAAGAGCTGGTAGCCGAACCAAACATTATAGGTGAATCCAAAGCACATCGTCTTCGCTGGCTTGGCCACCTAGAGAGGATGGGAGAAGATCGACAGGTGAAAAGAGCATACTTGGGCCGACCGACCGGACGACGTCCTGTGGGTCGCCCCAAGTATCGCTGGAGGGATGTGGTGGAAGCGGACCTGCGTGAGCTCGGAGCTGGTGCAAGCTGGCGAGAAATTGCGCAGGACCGAGTAAAGTGGCGTGCTCTTGTGTCGGAGGCCAAGACTCATTTTGGGTCGTCGTGCCAGCCCAGTTAGTTAGTTAGTTAGTTCATCCTTCAAGCGTTCTCCCGGTTGTATCCTAAGGAGCCCGGGTGTCGGGGGTCCGCTTTGACATCTCATCCCAATATGGCATAGGAACTAGTCCTTATGTTATGAAAGCGACTGCAGTCCTACCTTTCAACCCTAGGAAAACTTCTTCATTCAATAATAACAGTACATTAATTCCTCCCGGGTTCAAGACTATAGCCATAGGATTACCAGGTGTCCGGTCTACGGTCTTTATCCGGCCAAGTCGTCCAACTTATTACGTTCGGCCGGTCCGGTTTTTACAAAAGACAAAAACCTGTAGTTTTGTAACCATTTTATACCATGTCTATATCTTTTTTTGACCGTCAAGTTTGACTTTCGAAGTTTAGAGCGTGCAAAAAATGCGTGCTAAGGCTTTTTGGTCAAAATATCCGGCCTTTTTTAAGGCATTGTCCGGCTTTTGATGCTCAGGGCATTGTAACCCTACGTGGGCGCTCGATTCCAAGGTATAGTTATATACTAGGTTAGAATCTATACACCAAAGTACATCCTGACGGACACGCCTCTCGGCTAGAGCATTACCTGCCGTAATCTCGACCAGCTCAATAAATTAGATTCGGCCGTAAACATGCATCGGGTTACCTCGTCATCTGATAGCGGACATTGTCTTGGTGTGTGTCCATTGTCGTACGGCACGTTCTTATTACTTGAGCAAGTTGAGCTGTACTAAAAGTATTGTAGTAAACAGACTCGCGCTTCACCTGCGATCTTTGTGGCAGGAAGTGCCATACTGCGATTGGACCTTACAGCTTACAGCGACAGGAAACTACAATCTTCAGCGGCGCACAGGCCTCGTCTTCTCACTAGACTGGCGCTGCAACAATCATTTGTCTAAATGCTGTCCAATAATGACTAAAAGCAAAAGTGGGTGATGGAGCGTAGGAGAGTAGAGGTGGACTCTCAGATTGTTGGTAAATAGTTCTCTTTAATTATACGGACCTAGCTATACAGGGAGGATTTTCTTTTTGGGTCAGCGAGGGCAGCTACCAGCCCATGCCGCTACCCGAAGGGTAATGGGGTAAAGGAGTAACGCCTAATATTTTCTGAATGAAAATGCAATTCTTATGACGAGTCCTTCAATTTTCTTACTAATATAGTTTGCAATTGCAACCTATAATTTTTTTAACACGTTAATTAACAACGGGTCTGCTTCGTATTCGTATAACAATGGACACACTTCCAACAGCACAAACGAATCGACAGGAGCTCTTTAGTAGCCACGGTGGCAGAACATTGTAGCCGGCCGTCGCTCGGGGAGCATCGGAACTCTTCGGTATTCGGACTTACACTCTAATACATGGACCTTATATGTAAGCGTTAAGATTCAAAATTGCGCAGCAGTTCTTGTATTAATGACTAATTATACTTTCGTTGTGGAACGTATTGTGACCGGCTAAGGTTCAAAATAGTGTGAAGTTTTTTAGATTACGTTTGCTTAATATATGGTCTGTAATGCGTACCTAGGTTATCGCAGACAAGGTGCGCAAGATTTAATGGGAGTCTAGACTTTAATGTAGCGCTGCGATTAAAATCTAGCAGTGCGTGGATCATATTTTCGAGTAATAATTGGCTTTAATTCAGGCAAGAATAATAAGGATAAATACAACTTTGTAAAGGTAAGAAATAGATTTGAAGAAATATTCAAAAGTTTGAAAGCAGACTTTCAATCTGGAGTAAGTAAAACTATTTCCTACGCCAAATATTGACATCAGACATCAGGTGTCAAAGCGAACTATGTCAACTACTGGAGATGCCTGTCCATAATAATATTTTTTGGCTGTCTGTGTTTGCCATTTAAGGCTTAAACTACAGAACATCTAGGTAATACGTTTTGGCATGGAATACGAATAAGATAGAATTAAGAGGGCATAGATGGCATTGCAAAGTCCCGCTCTAACACGCGTGAGTTTTCAATTAACCATTCCGCTCTCTATACGGAAGCTCAGCGCGTGTTTTTCGTAAATATTGATGTTTAATTCTAAACGTGTACATTTATAAGGATAATCTTTTTTTATAAGGTTTGAGAACTTATCATTTTACAACTATTAAACCAAAAATCATTGTTAAAGATGGGAGGGTTTTAAAGATCCACCCAAAAATATCGAATAAAAGGGTTATGTTTGAAAAATAGAAGTATCGCGAAAATTTTAGCAAATCGTGTTTTCACTTTTAACAGACTGGAGGAAAATAGTTCAAGATAAATATACTGAAAGGACAGATATTTAATCAATATAGATGTTGAGATCTAGGTCGATAAACATTGGCAAAAGTGCATATGTGGGCTCTTAAGATCCCGGGAAGGACATAACGTGGTTTTAAATTAATCCGGAAATCTTTCTTTAAGGGGGTGAATTCTACGCGGTGGAAGCTACCAATAGCAAATAAAATGGGTAGGTACTCGTACTTGAATTTTAACTCTGTGATTCATGTTAAAAAATGCACGTCTTTAAGGCACGAATGAATAGGTATTTTTTGGGTGAACTCGCTTCGCCGTCGCCCTCATCTTTGTCCCCTGGCTGCTGGCCAAGAGCAATCCCATTTGAAATAATAAAAAAAATATAAAAATAATGTAAAATGTGATAAAATGTAAAACGCGTACTCTTTGAATTTACATACAAAGCATAGGTACTCATTTTTTTTGCTTTTGAGTGTAGTTTACTAGAACAGCAACATTACTCTCACTCGTGTTATCCAATTAAACTGCTATAATTACTGCGCAGCGCTCTGCATGACTGTACTTTACTGTCGACTTTACTGTCGATACGTCACAAGTGACTGAAGCCTTCTTAGCAGAGTAAAATGAGTAGTGTACCTTCAGTATAAATCAATGTTATCAGGTCTATCAACGATGTTTACACTATTCAGTGAAGCTTTGTTTTCCAGAGTAGACTCAGCAGTGGACCTCAAGAATACCAATGCTAATTAATTGGTCAAATTATTAATTTTCAGTCAAAGACTAGTTTCAAACGATACACACGAAAATACTGAAACCACATATTAAATCGCGTTTTTCTGTGTAATTAGTATTTTTCCTGTGCAAATTAGTTTTTTTATGCGCAGATTCAATCTATGTACGCCAGAAAATGCTCGTCGTCCGCCCACTCTACGGCGAATACACCGAGTGCAGTCGAATACCATCTTTACACCCTTGCGGTCGCCATGTGTTCTCGGCTCAAAGATGCACTACTGATTATCGTTACACTTTGCTCATTGGCATATAATAGCGTTGCGGTGTAAATGGTAAAATAATAGTAGTTGTCTACTTGATCGATGCGCAAGCGCAAGCGCTTGATTGATTCTAAGTAAATTATGGAATTAAATGCTGCGTCTGAGACAGGATGTCCCAAAGACTATGCAACATGAATAAAAAGTGCAATTAATTTAGAAAATCATTTTTATATTTTTCTATATTTAAAAAAAAAGAACAGTATTAAAATGAATTCAATAATGCGAACATATTTATGTGTTTGTGGGAAGACTTTAGGCGACGGAAAAATACATATTTGTAAGTAATACATTTTGGCATCAAGATAATAAATCATATATAATTGATCTTTACCTCGCAAATGTATTGAAAAACGTCGTATCATTACACTGTTGGCTTCCTTATCGAGTAATACCTTCTATTCTACCCCTATATTATAGTCTAATGATCGACGTGCATCACTTGTAGAGTCTAGACTCTAGACCTGGTCTTTTAGAGACAATAAGACTCTAGAGTTTTACTGTTTCTAAAAGACCAGGTGTAACGAATGACTATGTATATCATCACACCTTCTTCTTGAACACAATGACAAATTACAACAATAAATGAAAACAATGCAAACCTTTGTAATATCCTTAAAGTACCACCTTAATAGCCTTAAAGACATTATCTACTGGAATCTACAGTTGAAACTATGAAGACATTAGTATTCATACTAACAATATCGCAGGTAACTTACCAATTGACCATCCGTGGACCTTATTGTAATTGAATAAGGTTTACTATAATAAATAAAAATAAAAAAGCCTTTATTTTACTAAGGTTTACTATAATGGTCAGTTAACATAATGCCAACGCGTTCAGCGAATTGTTTCAACTTACACTGTAGTGCGGTGTGAATGTCATTTGTTTAACAACAGTCATGGGAAAATAAATAATTAGTAAGGTAATACTTATAGTATTTAAAAACATTAGAAAAACTTTTCGTACAAAATGGGAAAAAAGGAACGATCGTATAAGAAGGATTTTTGAGGGCTTTCGGCTCAAAATTTAAGGGATCTGATAAGAAAGATTTCTGAGGGCTTATTACGTGGCTCAAAATTAAATTTAAGGGGTAGGCAGCGATCAAGGAACGCCAAGTAACATCCTTACATATGTAAGTCGTATGGGATACGGGCGTGAGTATATGTATTTGTATGTATTTATGTAGGTACCTTACCTATGTAAATTTAAAGAAAACGTGCCCTGTGCTTGACACTGACCAAATACACCAAATACAATTTCAAATTGAAATAGACGTAAGGATTTACTTTACTACGTAAATAAAATAAAAATATGTAAAAAGAAAGGAGCGCTCCTGGCCCAGCGGCGCCGGGTACCGCTTGCGGTATCTAAGGTTAAGCAACCTGGGCAGCGGTCAGGACTTGGATGGGTGACCGCTTTGAGTGGTTACTTACTTAGCGCTCCCGTGCTTTGGAAGGCACGTTAAGCCGTTGATCCCGGTTGCTGTCTATGGCAGCAGTCGTTAAGCCAAGTCGGAGGCCTTCGGCCGGTTTGAGAACTTCTAACAGTCAAGTTGCCCACTTACTTGACAAAGCCTAATCCCATAAGGTCTAGTTTCCCCTCGGGGTTGGAAGGTCAGATGGCAGTCGCTTCCGTAAAAACTAGTGCCTACGTCAAATATTGGGATTATGTAGCGGACCCCAGGCATCTTTCAGGATGCAAATAAATGCAAATTATTGTATGTTCAATGCAAATAAACGATATGATATGACATGATATGATGCAACTGTACTGGGATAACGTTAGGAGGATGATGATGATGTACTAAGGAATGTAAATTTGCTATGCATATGCTATTGCTAATTCACGTGATATTTTGACCGCTCTTTCGGAGAAAGTATCAACATGCATGTATCAATAACTGACTGTAACTTCATAATATTTTAACGAACCAATCGCACTATCTGTCTTTCTTTAACTAGCCCGAAATCCATAAGGAGAGACAGTGACAACCATACATTGTTTTTGCACGTTGACTTGTAATTTTGTTCAGCGGAGTCAATAATATAAACCCATAAAAACATTCCAAGTGAACATGAAAGTTACCGCTAATGCCTGTGACCTTTAGTGTATGTATGTCTGTATGTCCGTGTGTATGCAGTTTGCACCTGTTCGGACCACACACGGGTATAATAGACCAGTCAATGGGGCTCGTGACCTTAATCATAAAGCTCGATTGACCGGAACTTATGTCTTACTGGCTTTTGCCCGCGACTTCACCCGCGTCAATTAAACTCTGAGTTGTGATTTTGAAGGAAAAGGTATTGTATATGTTAATCCAGTAATTCGTTGTATACCACGTTTCACTATGATTCGTTCAGCCATGTCTTGCGTAATTGAGTAGGTATAATTTGTTCCATTTAAAGTGACGAAAAGCACGACAAGCACTAGACGAGACTTTTGTTGCTTAATAAAGAAAGAAAAAGATAACAATTAAGACGTCATAAAACGAACCATTTGCGGCATAGTGTACTGTATTAATAATAAACTAATACTACTTTACCAATAGTATTTTTCGTCGTCTTAAATGGAACACACATCTAAATTTTTATGTGATTTTTACGCGGACGAATTCGCGGGCAAAGGCTAGTTAACAATAATTCATTAAGTAAGTATAATCATTAATGAACGATATGATACTCATACATCAATGACCATGTGTCTTAGATAATTGTTGCTTTTCATCACTCTTAATAACAAACAAATGTCTAGCATATATTAAGGTTCATGTCAGAACTAAGTTTGTTTTTCAATATCCTGCCTACAAACAAAAACAGCACTTATTGTATTGTATTACGGTTCATGTAGGATTCAAGTTGAATGCCATAGTTAGAGCAATGATAGATAAACGTGTGATCAGACCTGTAAATTATTGTTTTTGCGAACATGTTTTAACACTCAGAAGTGATGCAATAGGGTTGTCACTTGTCAAATGTTAAATAGGTACGAGTAGTATACTTATGTATGAATAAAGTAGTGTTTTCTATTCTTGATACTAAATATTATCTGTCTCGTTACATAATTAAATACTATATTGTTTAGTATAAACTATCTGGCGATGTAGTTTGATAACTAACAACCCTTGACTTATTCCTGAATTGTCGGATAAAATCTTATAAATGCCTTGATCAAATAAATACTAGAATGGCAACACGTTATGAAAACTTTACTACAAAGCGCGGTCTGGACTAGAATATGTATGTTATTTTGTGAATTTTCATTACTTGAATTTAAACTTTCATGAGACATGTTATAACATAACACACACATGTAATTAATACGTGAGTTTTAACCGTTTAGTAAAATAAAGTAATTTTCATTACATTGCAGGGTTTGACGGTATTCATCTTACATATAGGCAGCCCGCACGCCTGCAATGTATAGACACTTGCATGAAAATGTCGGAGCGCTCGTGGCCCAGCGGCACCTACGTGCCGCAAGCGTTATTCAAAGTTAAGCAACGTGGGCCGCGGTCAGTACATGGATGGGTGACCGCTTTGAGTGGTTACTAACTGAGCGCTCCCGTGCTTTGGAAGGCACGTTAAGCCGTTGATCCCGGCTGCTGTCTATGGCAGCAGTCGTTAAGCCAAGTTGGAGGCCTTCGGGCGGCTTGAAAACTTCTAACAGTCGAGTTGCCCACTCACTTGACAAAGGGGGGTCGAAGTTGCACCACGTCCGTAGGGAAAGAACCCACCGCTACCCTACACGTGACCCCTGGGTGGTTCTAAAAGTGCAACAAAAACTGGCAACCGTACTGTCTTCTCGAAGATCTCACGGTTCGAAATAAATGCCATACGAGAAATAAAATGAAAATGTCAATTTAAATGCATTGTCAATTTAAATCGGCTCTTAGATCCCACGTAGAGTTCTGTTGCCATCTCTGAGCAGTGTACCTGGATACCTTAGTAATATTACAGACTCAGAGCTAGGATAAATTGTCAGTTGACAACCAGTCAGTGGTAAAGTGAAAATAAGCATATTAATTTTATATACATATACCTACCTGATTATTGTGTGTGCCACCCCTAGCTCAGATTGACAGGAGCACCTGTCAGTCGCGCGACTCAAGCGCAGCGCTGTGAACGATTGATGCGCAGAAGCATACAGCGCATCGCATTTATCAATAATTAATGTACGGCTTTATTAGGTCGGTACGTCAGTATATACCATTCCGTAATAAGCTCCTGTTTTAGGTCATTGTTGCCTTGGCCAGCAGTAAACATCATTCAGCTTTTGCCCGCGACTTATCTGCGTAGAACTCGTTCATCGCGATACTGATAGAATTTTATTCCTTTGTAACGGTTTTGTTTTTGAAATGACATTCAGTTTGTTAATTAATTCATTACCTATAGCTTTGTGACGAATGAAGAGGTTCTGAATTTGGTAGGAGAGAAAATAATGCTTTTGAGGACGATCGAGTGCAGAAGAGGAAATATGCTGGGGCACCTGATACGACATGACAATTACATAGAAACTATTATCGAAGGCAAGATAGAGGGGAGGCGAGGCAGGGAAGACCGAGACGTGCGTTTATGGATCAAGCTAAAGAGAAAGTTATGTAAATACCAGGAGCTCAAAGCATCGGCAGAACAGAATTGAATGGTGATTACTCCACCGACAAGAGCTCTTAAATATATGATGATGATGATAGCTTTGTGAATATTTTAAATTAATAATTACCGATTGACAGGTAAAAGTGCCCCTGTAGCCTATTTGCTGAATAAATTTTTGAATTTTGTGTTGAATTTGAATTATTCCGATTTTATATATCGCGGGATTACCGTGTCATCATTTTTCCATACACATTTTCACCCCTCTTAGCGATGATTTCCGGGATGAAAAGTAGTCTATATCCTTCCCCGGGACTCAAACTATATCCATACCAAAATTTATCTCAATAGGTTTAGCGGCGGCGCAGGGGTGGGCATGGCATTCTCCATACAAACTCTGTGCACGTTTTATTCGTAGGTTTTGGCACTAACGAATGTAATATTTTTTTTGGATGTAAATATTAGATATGCGAAGAAAGTGATGTGGACGTTTTCAAATATTTCAAATTTAAAATGAAAAAATTAAAATAGTATCAATGAAAAAAAAAATTCATCACGAAATAGCTAACAGAAAAATAAGCATACTGACCAAAAATCATAACTTTAATGCAAACACAAACGAAGAAAATCCCGCACAAAGTTTGTATCGAGAGAGCGTGAAGAGGTAACAGACATGCAGACACTTTCCTTTCGCATTTATAATATTAGTATGGATTAGTATGGAAGTATACATACATAGATTACGACAGCAAACGAAAACTCCGCCTGATGTAAGATAAGTACTAAGACTCCTAGCCTGATGGACGCCTTTGACAACAGCAAAGTCTCAAAAGGGCTACAGACCTTACATACCTACACCACTCATTCTAGTGCTCGTCGAAGCAATTTACTGGTTGTCCCGAGCTGTAGACTCGCAAAGAATCGAAAATCACTCGGTGTCTTGGGCGCAAAATTGTATAACTCATTACCAGTCGAGTTAAAATTGGTGCAAAACGATATATGTTTTGCAAAAAAACTAAAAATACTACCCACAAAGCTCGCATGCTAGACTATTGACGAATTTGTTGAGGTGTGCGGTGACCCAAATTGTGCATTATAATTGTAACATGCCAAATAATAGTCCCTAATAATGATAGTAATGTAAAATCTATTGTTTTTGACTGTAAGTCTGAATAATATGTAAATATCTGGGCGGCCGAGCTTTGCTCGGCGTTTTCCCGGGCATGAGACCTAGCTAGATCGATTGCTCGTCCCCGAAAACCCCCACATACCAAATTTCATCGAAATCGTTAGAGCCGTTTCCGAGATCCTCGAAATAAATATATAAATAAATAAATATACAAGAATTGCTCGTTTAAAGATATAAGATGTAACCACTGACATGTAAAAATAATATTTTTATCAATAAATAATTGTATATTGTATAGATCCTTTTTTTTACACGACTGCCCAAAAAAAGGAGTGTTTTATTAGTATTCTTTTTATTGTGTCTTTTTTATGTTTGTTATGGTCATGTACTTAAAATGTTACTCCGTTTGTTTATACCTCTGCTACGAATAAATGTTTATTCATTAATTCTTTCTCTCGAATAGAGGTGTTATTACGATTGACGGGAGTCACGCGCATGCTGTGAATGATTGATGCGCAGAAGCATCCACCGCCTCGCATTCTTCAATTATTAATTTACGGTTTTTTTATACGACGTCCGTGGCAAACAGTGGCTTGATTAAGTCACTAGCTTTCTGTAGAGCAAATCATAAGACAATACACAATACAATACGAATAATAATATCCAAAAAAGAGTAATTTGTTGCCCTCGAATGAACATAAGGGATAAAGGTTGTAAGTTGTAACACGGCAAAACCTCCGTGGTGCGGTCGCTGGCGCACTGGCCGGTAGAAAAAAAAAGTTTTTCACGCGCGTCTTTTGTTTTTTCTTGCACAGACTTGCTGAAGATTGTGATGTTCGGAGTCGAACTCTATTTTATTTCACTGAAGCTAAACTATTTACTTGTTATTTCAACCTACTAATATAGTTATTATCATTGTTACTAATGTACAGTTCGAGACGCTGTACAAATTTTTAAAATATAATCCTGTAAATATTGTGTATAAATAGTTTCATACAAGGGCTGCCTCTACGCAGCACTTTTTGCCTGACTACTTTTCTACGGATTCACCGCTGCTGCTGTAAATATTACCATCGGAGCTGCTCGCTGTTAGGACACAAATCGTGAATACGGTATTTCACTCATAGTCAAATCAGCAACATTTTATTAGATATCAAAAACGATTTGTTAGTATGAAGTTTGTAGGGAAATACTGTCTTTTAAATCTTTATGTTTTTAAAATCTTTCAATTAGCTAAAATAATTTAATAATTGACGTATTCCGAGTATTTTCGTTAGATCTTTTATTAGTCAAGTAAACTAGTTATTTACGATACAAGGGTTGTAAAACAAAGAAAGGCCGTTATCGCAGATGTTTGGGGCCCGAGCCGCAGGCAAGGGTCTCAAATATGCGAGAGAGGGCTTTCTGTTTTACGACCCGTGTTTTGTACACAATTTTACGTCACCACTTGGCCAAAAAGTGGGTTTTTCTGATCGCGCAGCGTGCAGAAAAACGCGCTTTTTGGCAAGGTGTGGTGTAAAGTAATTTATTTTTGCCTTAGTTTAATACTTACCCTATTGAAACAAACAGAATCGCCGAGCCTATCACGTCTTGCAGCCTCTACCACCTGGATTGTAGATCACCACTTAGGCCAGTGTCCTAACTTTTCCTACAGCTCCGTACTGACTGTTCAAGTTGAACCTATTTCTTTGTACATAGTTTTATTTTTGAGTATAGTTTATTGTAAATACTCAAAGTTAGTTTTAATTACCTACCCCCCGGCTAGCCGGGCTACAAGGTTGAACTTTTCTTCCATCATTTGAGGACAGCAATTGCTTCAAAGATGGTGTGAACAACAGTGTGTGTGCTACTCGGTAGCAAAATATTTGTCATAATCATTGTGTTTATAAATAGTACATGATTGGGACCTTCTAGTAAGTACAAATACCTAATACTTGTGTCAGGAGACCCCAAAAGTATAAATGAGTATGGGCAAAATTTCGACAATTGTGATATTGTGACGCGAAATGTCTTACCAAATCGCCCCCAGCTATCACTCACGCGCGCGCCGCTGTGTACGATTGATGCGCAAACGCACACACCGCGTCGTTCAATGTTTAATTAATTTACGTCTTGATTAAGTCGCCCGGCACATGCGAATTCAAATGCATAGTTTATGCTTGTATTGGTTTATTTATAGCGCAATTAGAAAAACTTGCTTGCTTGGATACACAAACGGATCATTCATATATTATTTAACATGTCATTCGAAGCACGTAAATGCTATATTACCGTTACCGATTGAGAAGATTTCCAAAAACAGTACCGTAAAATGGGGTAAGTAGGGATTGCGAGGACAGTTGGGTTATGAATGGGGAGAGTAGGGATGGCAGAGGGGTGAGCTGGTTTTTATAGGCTACTGCTACGTAACATATAAATTCTAATTACAAATCATGCTATTATAATATGCATAATCCCAAAGTGTCAATCCTACAATTTCCCAAACACGCCTTAGTATGAAATCCCACCTCACCCCAACCTACTTGAACTACGGGGTGAGGTGGGATTTCCAACTTTTTGTGTTTATCGTTAAAGTTATGAACACAAAATCATAAAAAAAACTAAAATACAAACATCCGGAACACTTTTTTTGTAAATAAATCAATGCGCCACATACAAAAATAAACTTTTATCCGGGTTTGAACATCGGTTTTGTGCCAACTCACCCCATTTTACGGTACCAAAAGTATTGACATTTTCAATAAACCGATTTCCGAATTATTTTTGATATTATCGAAGCCAGTTACCTTTTATTAAATTATTACCTAGGAACGTGTAGCAAAATTTAAGAAAAAAGTTTTTAGCTTTACACTGCAATTTGTAAGGCTCTTAAGAACAGTTCCTGCCAGACAAAGAATTAATGGCTTTGGCAATGGTTACCCAGAACCAAAGGAATTCAGAGTACTCCCGGCTGAACTCCATCATCCGGTTTGTGCAAAGGTTGGAGAGCAGATTGGAGTAGGCATAGAGGAAGATCCCATTGGGTCGAAGTGCATCCGCATCCGCAAGGGCGCATCTAGATGAGAAGAAGATAAGGCTAAGGAGGGATAAGGTTTTGACAATAAATTATATCTTATCTTATCTTATCTTAAGGCTCTTGAGCGGTAGGCTTGTATAGTGCGCGCCATCCACGACGCGCGCCCTTTCTGCAGCCCAAGCCGTACAATTGCGCACAGATTAGTATGATATTCGCTGTGGAGGGGCGCGTCGTCGTAGATGGCACGCACTAGAGACCTAAAAGTGAATTCATATTAAAAATGTTTTCGCTCTATTATCATTTATCAGTCGTCACCATTTAGGTAGGTACGGAACCCTAGAAATTTACTGTCACTTCATTCCTCGCTCAATACATTGTATAATTTGCTAATAATTTCGTTGTAATTAGCTCAATCTGAATTAGCCTCATAAGTCTTAATTAGATGGACACCTAGATAATATGTCACATCAATACTCAATCACAGTATTGTAAAAACAACTCTAACACATTTGACTTAAAGTTCAAATTTAGAAGTCACGGTGATAACAGTTACGATGCCGTGAAAGTAATCAATGCCTTGTAAGATATCGTGTTCTTAGTTACTCGTAGTTTTTTTGTGTTTTGTGATTTATGCTAGCTGGATTGTCTGTCACAGTAGTAAACAGGTGTTTTACATGAATTCTGTGTATTTTACATGAATTGTGTTACTGTAACAGAAAAGTAAAAAAATAAATGTCTGTACATTACCTATTTTTTTATTTAAGGCGCTACACTGAGAAATTTGGACACTTTGAAACGCTGTCCTGCCCAGACTAGCAAACTAGGGGCTGATTTTCAGATATATGATTCTTGACTATATGATTGTGGTACTGACAATAGCGAAACATGATTGCTTAAAATTTTCTCGATAGAAAATAAATACAAAGTCGAGTCTACATTTTCCTTTTTTTTCTCAGCCTACTAAAACAACGCATTATTAAAAGACACGATTAAGTTAATATGATGGTATTTTACCTCATCTAGGTACTGACAAGAGGAAATTTAATAAACCTGCACACAGTCAGATATTTAACGAGATTTGTCTAAAAAGCCATTCTCGGAGAGGGTTGCATCCCGTTTTGTCGTGAGCGAAAAACAAAGGGTGTCTCTTTCAATCGATATATCGCCTTAACGTATTTTTTTACCTAACTAGGCACCTACGTTCGTTTCATTTTTAATCAAAGTTAAAAATAAGTGTATTGTGTTGAAAAAATAGTAATTTTTATCAATAATATTTCCTTAGCGTATGCTTATATTTTATAACTTATATTTTGACATGAATAATGAATTATTATCAATAAATATTAATATGAATATGAGCTTACCTTGAAATAATTTGGTTTTCATCTCACCCGCTCGGAAAGGCTTTCTTTATCCTTTCAAATCTGCGTGCAAAAGTCTACTTTCCACGCTAGCGTGGAGAGTGATTTTGAAATTCGAACGTTACGCAGTTCCATGAGTTCCAACTTTTTTCTATAAAGTGAAACGACAGGTCATTCCTAAGCGTTTAGAAGTATACATTCATGTACCTAATGGTGCAGTTTATTATTGTTTTGTTTTTTATAATGATATTAATAATACTTTTTCCAGCTTAATTTGATGATATTCAATAATAATTTAGTTTTATTTATAAAAAAATAACACGAAGAAACATATTTGAAATGTTTATATGTTTCAACATTTTACGCTCAGTGTAATTTCGGAACGCACCGTTTAAAAAGTTAGTTTTTAAGAAAAAAACTCGATGCGAGAGTTTAAGATATTTGAATATTGTTTTGTTTTGTTGTTGAGTTAGAATAATATCAAAATAATGAATTTAATTAATTGATTTCAGTGCAGAAGATACTTATATTACAATTTTAACTCCTGATAAGTTTGGAAATGAGTGAAATATATTTGTTTTAGCCGTTAGCCGTGAGTATTTCGTACCACAGTACTTAACAATAATAATTAGGCTCTTTGATGCATTTAAATGTTAATATCCACGAAATGCTTTGTAACGGGTGAAATTTAAACAACCCTTTATAGAACATGAGTACATCTTGAATTATACATGAAAGTATTTCCTCGCTATGGTGAGATGAAAAGTTGTGTGTTGCGCTCGGCAGCAAAGTTGTTCGGCGTCTCGTGCCTTGAGAGCCTCGCTACGCTCAGGATTGTATTTTTGAACCACTCGCTTCGCTCGTGGTTCAATCTTACAATCCTTCGCTAGCTCGGCTCTCAATACAAACACTCGCGCCAAAAATCAACTTTGCAGCCTTGCATAACAAATAACTATTTCATCTCACCCGCTCGGAAAGGCTTTCTTTATCCTTTCAAATCTGCGTGCAAAAGTCCACTTTCCACGCTAGCGTGGAAAGTGATTTTGAAATTCGAACGTTACGCAGTTCCATGAGTTCCAACTTTTTTCTATAAAGTGAAACGACAGGTCATTCCTAAGCGTTTAGAAGTATACATATCATGTACCTAATGGTGCAGTTTATTATTGTTTTGTTTTTTATAATGATATTAATAATACTTTTTCCAGCTTAATTTGATGATATTCAATAATAATTTAGTTTTATTTATAAAGAAATAACACGAAGAAACATATTTGAAATGTTTATATGTTTCAACATTTTACGCTCAGTGTAATTTCGGAACGCACCGTTTAAAAAGTTAGTTTTTAAGAAAAAAACTCGATGCGAGAGTTTAAGATATTTGAATATTGTTTTGTTTTGTTGTTGAGTTAGAATAATATCAAAATAATGAATTTAATTAATTGATTTCAGTGCAGAAGATACTTATATTACAATTTTAACTCCTGATAAGTTTGGAAATGAGTGAAATATATTTGTTTTAGCCGTTAGCCGTGAGTATTTCGTACCACAGTACTTAACAATAATAATTAGGCTCTTTGATGCATTTAAATGTTAATATCCACGAAATGCTTTGTAACGGGTGAAATTTAAACAACCCTTTATAGAACATGAGTACATCTTGAATTATACATGAAAGTATTTCCTCGCTATGGTGAGATGAAAAGTTGTGTGTTGCGCTCGGCAGCAAAGTTGTTCGGCGTCTCGTGCCTTGAGAGCCTCGCTACGCTCAGGATTGTATTTTTGAACCACTCGCTTCGCTCGTGGTTCAATCTTACAATCTTTCGCTAGCTCGGCTCTCAATACAAACACTCGCGCCAAAAATTAACTTTGCAGCCTTGCATAACAAATAACTATTCCTGTTATATCTCTACTCGAAACAATTATGTGTTTATGATGGGATATGAAAACGTTTGTTCAACGATAATTCGAGTATCGGTAATTGGAACGCCATGAAATTCGGTAGGCGAATTATTGAGACAAAACGAACAATACTACATAAACTGACTCCTATTCAATAGGTATGAGAAGTGATGTTGATACCAACCTGTTACATATTGAGGTGTTCCGGTTTCGCATGACGTTGACGGACTCGACTCGCGCACAGCCGTGGGATGCGATGATAGGGTGACCTATAAACAAGGAATCGTATGGACAATTTTTGCAATCTTGGCTACCTTCAGTAGAACCTATAATTAAGTAAGTTGCAATTAAGTTGCACATGTAAAATCGTTATAATCTGAAATAGTTTTATTCATTGAGATGTGCAATAAAGATTATTATATTGTAAAATACCAAAATGAAAAGGACTTCGGTACATTCTGAAGTACTTCACCCTTAAATGCATGTTTTTTTCTTTTTCAACAATAACGCGATATTTGGTTATTTAAGGTGTACTGATAACGGGAAAAATAATATAAAAAATATCTTGTGAGTTTTTCATCAAAAGGCTTAATTAATATATAAAACCGTTAACATTTTAAGAAAGAATATGAAAATATATTAAATATACTTGTGAAATAAGTCTTAATATTATTATAAATATACCAACTGTTAAATAAATCTTGCATTCTTTGTTATGTACGATGCATCGTACACCATCCATTTAATGGTTCAAATTCCTCTCTACTTTTTCGAATTTAACGTGATTTTTCATATTCAAAATGATAGAGTAAGTTTGACACATTACGTTGTGGCTGCGGTCATTTGGTAGATGACCGCTATATCCCGCCACTCTCCAGTTTCATCATCATATCAGCTGAAAGACGTTCATTGGCGGAAGCCTCTGTCCAATTGTCCAGCAATGAACCCAAGGAACCCAAATAGTGCTACAATGACCGGTCCAGCGCCACGTGACGGACACCCGCTTAGTTCACTTCACTTCTTTTAAAAAAAATGGCTTTCCATCAAATTTATGATGATTTCGCCAACCACGTGTTCAAAGACGTTGTTCGGTCACGACGCCATGACAGTAGGCAACGAAGACAGTGTACGGTAGTGGATTCCGCTCGTCGTCGCTCCGGGCGCGTGCGCTCACCAACGCGGCGACGAGCCAAATCCCATCCCGCTTAGTTTATTTAAAGCTGATTCATATTTCTACATCCAGCTCCGACTTACAAAAGAAATGGTTACCCTACCCCTAACTGAACTGTTTCGCTGTCAATCATACTCGTTGTTTCTTTACGTTCTCCGTTACATTGTATTTGTATTGTTCATTGATTAATGTTGAGAATTCGCTAAACGCGTTATAATATACTGAGAATTGTTCTTGTTATAGAGTAAAAGAAACTGCATCTGCACTAACTCATAGACAACGAATTACCTAACCTCATCATCCTCCTAGCGTTATCCCAGTACAGTTGCATCCTGAAGGATGCCTGGGATCCGCTACCTAATCCCAAGATTTGGCGCAGGCACTAGTTTTTACGAAAGCGACTGCCATCTGACCTTCCAACCCCGAGGGGAAACTAGACCTTATTGGGATTAGGCTTTGTCAAGTGAGTGGGCAACTTGACTGTTAGAAGTTCTCAAGCCGCCCGAAGGCCTCCAACTTGGCTTAACGACCGCTGCCATAGACAGCAACCGGGATCAACGGCTTAACGTGCCTTCCAAAGCACGGGAGCGCTCAGTTAGTAACCACTCAAAGCGGTCACCCATCCAAGTCCTGACCGCTCCCCACGTTGCTTAACCTTAGATACCGCAAGCGAAGCGGTACACAGGCGCCGCTGGGCCACGAGCGCTCCTACGAATTACCTAACGAAGTAGTTATTTAAAAAAAACCTTTGACACTGAAGGTGACATATGGGAGTCTTCAAGAAAGGAGTGTATAAATATTTAAAAGGGTCGGCAACGCGCATGTGACGCCTCTGGGGTTGCAAGCGTCCATAGGCTGCGGTGCCCGCTTACCATCAGGCGGGCCGCACGTTTGTTTGCCACCGACGTGGTATAAAAAAAATCATAGTGGTTTTGTAAAAAGGTTATATCTGAGGTCTTAAAAGGCTATATGAAACTAAGCGTCCAAAAATTCTCAAAATTAAAATATTATATTGAAAACTATGGTTCCTTCACTAACAATGTATATTATTGTCTTTTTGATTTTTTTTAAACCAATTACTATGTGTGAATAAATATTTAAATGAAGTTATTTGTACTTAAAATTCGCTACTAGGTACGCATTTTTAAGAAAATAGTCAAATATAATGACGTTCATGTTCAACCTTAGTATATATTTCCCTTTTTTTTATACAGCGCGGTAATCACGTAACGTTTTCGACTGTTAGTACGATAGATTTAAATGTCAAATCCCATACTAAAACTGACATTAAACACGTACCGACGGTAGTACATTATCGTTACGTGATTACCCCGTAATACTATTTGACGAAAAAGCTTTTATGTCACACCTGGCCATAAAGCGGCAATTACCGTACGCTCCGCGCGCGGGAAATCCCACTTCCTGGCCAGGGGGTGACATAAAACTTTGTACTTAACACGGGCGGTAATAAAGAAAGCCCCAGATCGCATATTTATCGCCCTTGCCTTCGGCTCGGGCGTCAAATACCCGCGATCTGAGACTTTCTTTGTTTTACCGCCCTTGTTAAGTAATGTACTATTATACATACCAATTTTTGGGAGTTTTAGTTCGCGACATGCACATAACATAAATATACTTTCGGCGGCTCCACTCGCCATAAGCACAGAACAATTAACCGAGTGAGCGAAGCGATCGAATGTCTCCGTTTCAGCTTGGCCAAAAACGCTACAGGTCGCATTTTTCAACCGATTTTCGTGAAATTTTGTGAGCAGGTTCGTTAATTATTATGGACTTTTTCGAGTTTTGAACGTGAACGAAGTTGCGGGCAAAAGCTAGTGTGCGAGTACTTGCTAACTCTCACATTTACTTGATAGGATTCTTGATAATAGTTTGGAACACGAAAGACGATTTCTTGATATAATCTTGATTTATTTAACTTGATAGGTGTGCACACTTATGAATAGCGAACGTAAAGTGAGGTGAAATGACTTATTTGCTAATTACGAAATATTATACAAAGCAAATGCTGATGGTGCAATGACGCACGCGGGCACGCGCCATGTACTTGTACATCTTCCGGGGCGCAGATGAGAAGAGATGAAGATGACACATACAATCATGATAAAAATTACATTAACATTAAATTTTATTAAAAGTAGCTAATTTAAATTTAGGAGACGTTGATTTGTCTTCTCGCGTAACACTGGCGGCTTCGCTAAGCTGGCTCGTTCCAGCGGCTGCTGCGGAGCGCGGCGGTGCGCGGGGCGCGGGCGGCGCGGGGCCGGCCGCGGGCTCGGGGGCGGCGGCTGGGGGGGGCGTCGGCGGCACTCTCCACTGAACTCTCCGTATGATGATGCATAATGCGACGATTCCAATCCCTCCGAGTATGACATATATCATTGCGTAGTGATGTATATCGTGAAATGTTATACTGTCGGATGTTATTTGGACTTCCTTCAATTCCTTGATCTTCTCTCCGAGCTTTTCCGTATCTCTTTGTAAGTCTTCTGATTCGTTTTTCTCCGGTGTGCGTGGGATGCTGATGTTGATAACGTGATTTATCGGTGCCAGAACCGGGTTGTATAGGTTCGGTTTCATCTTGATTTCTGACCAGTGGGGTTTATGCGGAAAGACAGAGAAATTATCGGTCTTTATAACGCAGCCATGACCTACGTTAATAAGGCCGGCGTTTGTCAGTTGGTGAGCGGTTACTTGATCCGCACACAATGTTCGAACGTGACACCGCTCGCAACAGAAATATACGTAAGTATTTAATGCATTACTTTCGAGCCAGTCATTTTTACAGGCTGTAATGACAGTTTTGCATTCCATCTTGTCGGTCTCGCAAAAACTGTTGTCGCCCTTAAATTGGTAAATTGGTTTCTTGATGTAGCAAAAGTAGGCGTCCGATAAAATAGAACATGTTTGAACATCATATTCCGATATTGGAATATACGTATCTTTTTTCATGTTAATAGATACGTAGTCCGATACAGGTACTACCGTAATAATCTTGCTTCCAGTCCTTTTAGGTATCGGGATGATCTTCAAAAGTTCAAAAACATCTCTACTGATGAGAGGTACCCTTATCTCAAAAATCAGGACATCTTCCATCATCCTTGTCTTCACTTTCAGCAGGTCGTATATCTTGCGTAGATCAGAGTGTAGGTTATCAATGGGCAGGGAAACGTCTCTTGGCAGGGTGCTTGCTATCATACTCAACTCATTAGTAAGCTGTTCCGGAGTCAGTAAATGGAAGTTGAAACGGCCATGATAAATGTCTGTGATGGTGTCCAATAACACGTTTTGAAGTCCTTTTAAGTTGTGGAGCATATTACTTGCTATTATTGCCCCTGTGTTGAACTCATTAATAATGTTGTTAGTTTGAACATTTTCTTGTAGATTCTTGAACGCTTTTTCCAAATTATTCATATGTTGATGTATCATTTTATGCTGTTGAGTCATAGTTTGTTCCGTACGTTTTAACAAATTATACTCCGCTTCAACTATAGATGTTTGATTTTTCCAAAGCGAAGCCATGTGCTTAGCATTGTCTCGTAGAAGCGTAATATCCTTCTGATATTGTTCGGCGAATCTTTCATCCAGTACGCCGAAGAGACTATTAGCGATGTAACCGACACCGTCGATAAGGCCGCGTCGGGATCGCTGTGACGGGAGTCGCGTGCTCGAATGCTGACTGAGTAACATCTGGTTGTAGTACTCGAGTTCGGAGAATCCGTGACGTAGCTGTAGTGATATTATGTCGCAATGAACTTGACTCTTTATAACTTCGCATGTATCTTTTAGAAATTGAGTATACTTGTGAAATGCATTTGTCGCTTCCCAGTACGGCTCCATATTGTAATAGACAATAAGTTTCCATTCGTCTCGAATCAGCATCATGTCGGCTAATTTGTCGAAATATAGACCTTGTGTTTCACGAAATGGAATTATATTGACGTTGCATTGACCGCTTGATATGCATGACAAAAATAATAATAGTGCGGCAAACATTGATGTTAGTGTGAACTGCGCCTTGTTTACGCTTGATCTTTGCGGTTTTCTTGATAAATTGTCTTGATTTATGACTTGCTGTTGCGGAGGGTTGCTTTGGTCCGTCTTGGGTAGCTCATCTTCGGTATATTCTGACAGGATGGATAACTTTACAACTGGACGCTTCAAGGTCCCGTTCTTCGTTTTCAGCGTTACGACGCGCACATATCCGTCTTGTCCCGGGTGTAGCTCTATAACTCTGCCCATGGTCCATTTGCCGGGCGGCAAGTTATCGTCATGAATGAGCACAACGTCATTGATGCTGATGTTAGGTTGAGGCCTTTTCCATTTGCTTCTTGTATTTAACTGTGATAAGTATTCTGTGCGCCATCTTTTCCACAAATCCTGAAGTATTTTTTGAGTGAGCTGCCATCTTGTTCGTAAATCCTTTTCAGTCTCAATTAATGTTAAGGTCGGCCCGGTGTTTAAAAAGTGCGAAGGACATAAATAATTGATGTCATCGGCGTCTTCAGATATTGCGCACAGTGGCCTTGAGTTGAGGCAACCTTCAATTTGGGTTAAGAGGGTGTTAAATTCTTCATAGGTGAGTTTTTGCTCGCCAATTACTCTTTTAAGGTGGAATTTGAATGCCTTGACTGCACTCTCCCACAAACCTCCTGCTGATGGCCAGGCCGGACAATTGAAGTGCCAGGTAATTTCCATGTCTGCTACTTGCTGCATAAACTCTTGATTAATGACGTTCTGGATCTCTTGATATTGCTCCTGGAGTACGTTGCTGGCTCCTACTAGATTTCGGCCGTTGTCACTGTAAATGTGTAATGGAGCTCCTCTACGTGCAGCCATCCGCCGTAGTGCTGCTATGAACGAAGACGTGGTGAGGTCTGACACCAGTTCTAAATGTACTGCTTTCGTCGCCATGCAGACAAACACACAAACGTATCCTTTGGTGGTCTTGATACCACGACCCTTGCTGGCCTTGAGGAACACGTGCCCGGTGAAATCGATTCCGGTGTGGGCGAAGGGACGAGATGGATTTGTTCTTGCTACAGGTAAGTCTCCCATGATTTGATGCTGCATGCTGGCTTTTTGTTTCTTACATGTGACGCATCGACGAATGAATTGCTTCGTCGCACTATTTCCCCCTACGATCCAGTATTTATATCTAATAAAGTTGAGAGTTGTTCGGGCTCCGCCATGAAGAACCATTTTATGTGCGTAATCTATGATAAGTGTAGTCAAGCGATGTTTGTGTGGTAAAATAATCGGGTGCTTCATGTCATACGTAATATATGCTTGACTTAATCTCCCCTTGACGCGAAGAATCTCTTCTTTATCCATGAATGGGCACAAATCTGATATGCTGCTTTTAGGGGAGATTATTCCGCTTTTCTTTAGTTCTTCATATTCATGTTGGAACTCCGTCATTTGGACCCGCTTGATGATCATAGCCTTAGTTTCTCTCAGTTCTGGCAGGGTAAGATATTTTTCAGTTTTTCTGTCTTGTCTTCTTTTTATAAATCTCCTCACCCATGCAAGGACGTGAACAAGTTTAGAAAATGAACTATATTTGTTCATTAGCTGGTCAATGATATTGCTTTCAGTTTCATTGCTAACGACGAGGTTAACTTGCTTGCTTCTTGTTTCCTCGTCTGTAGCGTAAGTCTTGGGCTTGCTTTGCTCTTCAGCGTTGAATGTTGATAGCGAAGTGGGCCCGTGCCACCACAATTGATGTTGTTTTAATTGCGAAGCAGTGAGGCCCCTACTGGCAGAGTCAGCAGGGTTCTCGGCTGATTTAATGTAACGCCAGCATTCTGGTGGAATTACTTCGGTGATCTGTCGCACCCTGTTGGCGACAAAGGTCTTCCAGCGGCTAGGGTTCCCTTGTAGCCACCCTAGCACCGCCGTAGAGTCCACCCAACCATAGACCTTGATATTATGGTTGGATAAGCATTGCTTCACCTTGACCATCAATTTTGCTCCCAAGTGAGCTCCCGACAGTTCCAATTTTGGCAGTGAAATTGTTTTGGAGTTCGGTACCAGTCTTGATTTACCGGCTACCAATATAATTCTTGACTGTCCTTCAACGTTTATTTTGCAATAAATAACGCAAGCATAAGCACGAGGTGTCGCGTCGCTGTATGCGTGTAACTCGATATCGCTTATAGCGCTCGTGCCGATCCATCGTGGAATTGTAAGCGTGTTTATGTTGTTTATTAAATCTTGTTTGAAAGTTTTCCATTCAGCGTTGACGTCATGGGGGATCTTGTCATCCCATTGAAGGTCCGTATTTTTCCAAATTCTCTGGAAAAGTAGCTTTAGCTTGGTGGAAATTGGTGTAAGCCAACCCAAAGGGTCAAATAGCTTGGAGATTTCTGATAACAGTTGGCGTTTCGTGGTGTCCTTGGTGACGTCACAATCGATTTCCATTTTTGACTTGAAGTGAAATACATCTTGAGCAGGATCCCAGTGTAGTCCTAATGTTTTTCTTGATTCGGTTTCTTTGAAGCTGTAGGTATTTTCAGAGGACGCAATTTGTTTATCAATCTTGCTTAATTCCTGATAGTTTGACATCCATTTTCTTAAGAAAAAGCCTCCAGACTGTAGCAGCTCTTGTAAATCTTGCTGTAATTCCTTGGCTGAAGCGACGGAATGGGATCCATGAAGCAGGTCGTCCATGTAGAAGCATTCTTCGAGAGCACGGGCAGCTTCTGGGTATTTAGATCTTTCGTCGTGGGCTAGCTGCTTCAGGGTCATCATTGCGAGGAAGGGCGAGGCCTTCTGGCCGTATGAAATTGTTGTCAGTTGGTATTCTTGTAACCGTTCTTGTGGCGAATTTCTCCAGATAATCTTCTGTAAGCTCTGATCATCTTCATGCATCCATATTTGCCGAAACATCTTCTCTATGTCTGCGACGTAACAAACGCGATGCTGTCTCCATTTCAGGATTAACGAGAGAAGATCCTTTTGAAGATTTGGACCTTTATGCATGATGTCATTAAGACTTACGCCTGTAGAAGTCTTGGATGCTGCGTTAAAGACAACCCTCAGAGAAGAAGTGGTTGAATCATCCCTTAATATACAAAAATGGGGTAAATGGCACTCACGTGCCTCACGTGGCTTATTCCGTTGTGTAATCGGCGCTAGAGTCATATGACCGAGCGCTAGGTATTCTTGTATAAACAGCTTGTATTGTTGCGCAATATAATTATTTTTGTTAAATTTATTTTCTAATTGTCGAAATTGCATGATAGCCTTGCATTTTGAGTTGCCCAATCTCTTTAGACCGTTATTCTTTAGCGGGATGCGTACTTGATATCTCCCGTCTGCCAACCTTGTTGTTGTTTCTTTATAAAACTGGATGCATTCATTTTCTTCGCTAGTATTGATTGTATTTTCTGGTATATCTTCGACTTCCCAAAATTTCTGAATATCTTCAATATTATTCAATACTAAGTTGCATTGGAAACTTGACTGTATTTTTCCGCTTAAAATCCACCCTAGACGCGATTGTTGTGCGACTAGGGGTAAGTTATCGTGCTTGTGTATTCCTTCCATAATAATATTTGCGTAAACCTCCGCGCCCAGTAATAAGTCCACGGAGTTACTGACGTAATATTTCGGGTCTGCCAGCGGTATATTATCTAAAAGTTCCCAACTTGATTTGGAAAATGTGGTATTGGGCAAGTTTCTTGTTAAACTCTTCATGATGAACGCGTCGGTGTTAAATGAATATTGTTCGTCAGATGACAAACAATTTAACTTCAGCATCCCCTTGCAGATGTTGTCATTAGTGCCGACTCCTGTGATCACGCCCTTACATTTGTGTCGTGGCAACCCTAATTGTTGGGCGGCATTTTCCGAAATCAAACAAATCTCTGAACCTTGGTCTACAAGGGCTCTCATCCTGTGGGGTACTCCATCCTTGCCTAAGATCTTGATCATGGCTGTGGCGAGAAGTATGTTTGGTTGTTCTTGGGAATTACTTTCTTGTGCCACGTTTGACCCATTTCCTTGTTGACGAGTTTGATTTCCGAACGTTGCATTTTGATTGCAAAATACGTCGTGCAATAATGTATTATGATACCCATTGCATTCTTGACATCTTTTCGCTGAATGATTATATAGACAATTGCTACATAGATTAAGTTTCGCAATTGTTTTCCGTTTAAGTCCCGGTACCATTTCTTTGAATTCTGTACAAAAGTATATGCCATGATCTTTCTGGCATACCGGGCACTGCTTTCTGTATTCGTTCGGAACTGATGCTTTACTCGATGTAGCCTTGTTGCTTGTAAAGTATTGTTTATTAAAACGGCTTGGTTTATATTGATTGTTTGATGTAGACGGCGTATTTAAATTGGTTCGGTTAACGGCGGCTTCTTGCTTGCGCCGTGAAGACCCCATAGCCGTAAATTTGCTTTCTAAAAAAGACAGGAACTCCTTTAATGACGGCAATTCTCTGGGCTGTTTCAGTGACGCTATATATTCATTGTGGGTTTCGGAATCCAATTTTTGCGTCAATAAATGAACTAATATCGGGTCCCAAGTGTCAATGTTGACACTTAAGTTCTTGATACCGTTTAGGCTTTCAATAGTTACATCATGTAGCCGCTTGATATGGCTTGATGATGCTTGTTGCATCACAGGAAGGGTCATGACGTTGTTGATGTGGGTGGTGAATATTAGCTTCTTGTTATTGTATCGATGGTTTAATATTTCCCAGCAGGTGACGTAATTATCTGAACTAATTGGGAGATGTTGTATGAGTCGCTCTGGTTCTCCTTTTATCTTGCTCTTTAAAAACTGCATTTTTTGTGCGTTTGATAGGCATGGATTTCTATGGATAGCTTCTGTAAATAGGTCTTTAAATGAAACCCATTGTTGGTAGTGTCCGTGAAATACAGGGATGTCTAGTCGTGGGGTAGACTGCTCCCGATGTGACGTTGACCATAACTTGCTGTTGATCTCTTTCTTTACAGAAGCGTACTCGTTTTCGTACTTTGTGAATATGTCTTCGTAATGCTCGTCTATCGCACCAGCTTCGCTGTCTATTTCCCAGTGCAACGAGTCGATGGCGGCCCAGCAGGAGCCTAGAGACTTTAAGAGGTCCTCAAGCTCCCACTTTTCAGCAACACCGTCTAGCTTGATATTTGACAGAGTTCGAGCTAATGCCTTGAAGTTACTATGTTGCTTGCGTAACATTTCATCCAATCTGCTGTGATTTCCTTGTGAGATGAATGAGGTGCTTGGGGCTCGCAGAGTCTGTTCATCCCGTGGTACCTGTGCTACCGAACTACCAGCAGGCTCATGATTGCCTGGCCTTGGAGATGGTCGTAGTTTTGGCGTAGGTTGATCGTTGGTGGTGGGTTGAGTGTAACTTTGAATTAAATCTCTTGTTTCCTTATACATGGCATATGTTTCATCGTAAAGATTGCTGTAGAAGTAGGCATGTTCAGAGTTCTCAAACTCACGTAGCTTTTCGTCGTTTTTGTCGTACTCCTCCCAATATAAATCCAGAGTCTCCAACTTCCTCTTGATGTAGTCTGCAGTCTTGCGATCTTGCCCGTCTTTCTTGAAGTTGATCTTCACTTGCTTTATTGCGTTTTGCAGTTGAATCTGACTTTGATATAGTTCCTCCATATTACAAGTTCTTGTTAACTCGTAGGTATAGGAAAAAAATATAAAATACTTGCTAAATACTGCTTGATAAACGGTGATAAACTTGCTTGATGATCACCTTTCTTGCTGTGTCGTGTTCTCTTGATATTCTTGATTTTCGTGACTTGATCGTTCGCGGTAGGTATTTGTCAGCCTTGATGCTTTATTCTTGATTTGGAGCCCTGATGCTCTGTAGGCCCTGTTGCCTAACTTTCACTTGATAGTCACTTGCTTGGTTCCAGGTAAACAGTGGTCCTGCACTCTTTATACGATATTTGTGCCTTCTCAATTCACTGGTGGAACCCGCTTGTGGGAAGCCAGCAAACCGATTCACTATCGCAATAAAAGTACAAAAACACCAAATACCTGTTTAGGTTCGAAGGACCATTAATGTGCGAGTACTTGCTAACTCTCACATTTACTTGATAGGATTCTTGATAATAGTTTGGAACACGAAAGACGATTTCTTGATATAATCTTGATTTATTTAACTTGATAGGTGTGCACACTTATGAATAGCGAACGTAAAGTGAGGTGAAATGACTTATTTGCTAATTACGAAATATTATACAAAGCAAATGCTGATGGTGCAATGACGCACGCGGGCACGCGCCATGTACTTGTACAGCTAGTATATTATTATTCATACTATATAAGCATAATGATGAAGATCTACGGTGTTGCTAAACTCAGCTGCTTGCGCAACGATCTGCATAATTACACATGCGCACTACCTACCGACTAGGAATATACAATTTGCATATTATGTCCGTGGAATAGGATTCAGATTTGTACGGCTTCGGTATCACCTGCCGTTTAATTATATGTTAACAATGTTACGAACTAAATTTGAATGTAATCGAGTCTTTTAATTTCTTTTTCAATCGTTAGAAAGAAAATATTACCTTTTATTTTTGTTTATTAGCGCAGAGCCGAGAGAGAGAGAGAGAGAGAGAGCGATTTTCCTTCCATGATTTTCCTTATCAGTATACAATCAAATCGGTACGTAAGGTCGTATCTTAAGGTACCGATTTGATTGTACCTACATATATTCCAAAGATGGACAATTTAATGGGCCATTTTACGGAAAGTTGTACACTCGACTTTTTTTCGACAACTTTCCGTAAAATGGCCCTAATACTCAAGTGTCAGGTTTTGGATGAGTGTCGAGCACTAGGACGTTTAACCACATTATATAATAGTTCTTGTTTAACTTATCATACCGATACCACTTAAAGATAGCGAAATAGATTCGCCTAAGTTACCTCATGACATATTGCCATATTCCCCGGTGTTCATTACCCACTCTTCTATATCTGCATAAGACAGTAAAGTGTAAGACAAATTTTGAGCCCCGCCCGTATACCAAATTCCACGTAGGTTGGGCGGATGCAGACCTGTAAATATATCGGGGGCTGTATACTGCCGGCCGAGCGGTTTTGTTTCAATCAGAAAAAAACACAAAATTTAAAATAATGAACCTGATGAAGTTTTGTAGGGGTCTATATTGAGATCTCTAAAGTTTTTTGTCCTATTTTTGTATGCCAACATGTTGTTTGTCCTAGTGATCATTTGTCCTAACGTTTTTAGCCCTAATAAAGAGTCACCTAATACATTTTGACCGAAATTTATTTATCCTACTGGCTTTAATATTATTACTAGTGTTCGGAGTTTCGGTGGCAAATTTCACAGAGGAAAATGGAGTCGCCTAACTATTTTTTTGATTAAACGAATAACGATTGCATAATACTCCTTATAAATTATCTTGCGAGCATTACCTACTTATACCACGACTACTAATAACACAAGTATGCAGGTAAACATTGTTTAATAAATTTATTTATTTTTATTCATTACACACCTAAACAGTCGGGACAGTATAATGTTTGTACCTGCCGCCATTTAATGTCATACTAAGTACTTCTGGTAAATGAATAATTTATTTATTCAAATCTTAAAAAGTTATAGTCATAAAAACGACTCCATTACCCACTGTGTGAAATTTGCCACAGAAAATCCGAACACTAATTATTACCTAATATTATTTGTCCTATGGTTTAGTTCCCCTAATGACGATTGACCCAGTGTCATTTATCCTAACACTCAGTAGCCCTAAAAAATGCAGTCGAACTCCGCCTTAGCTTCGGCGCTGCGGGAAGACCAGCCCTTCCGCCCTAGCGTGCCGGCGCACGGTCGCACGTGCTCCGCTCCACAGCTTCGGCTTGCTGGTCGCCGTGGGCGACCAGCAACCCGCCGTCACGTAAGGTAAGGCAGACAAGACCACGTGGATAGTGGGGTGCTCCGATTCGGATTTGGTACCAATATGGATTGAAATATTGTCTCACTTTTGTAGCACAAAGTAGGATCATCGATATTATGGCAAATAAATTTAGGGCTCTTAATCATTATGGCATACATACTTAGGACTAATATGCTTTAGGATAAATAATACGTTATGGAAAATGAATGTTAGGGCAATTAAACGTTATGACAAAGTCCAATAGGGCAAAACTGTTATGGCATGTGACTTTAGGACAATCGTTAGTAGGAATTTAGACGGTCCCCCGTTTTGTAGGGATGTAGTGAATGAAAATGGCGTCACAATTTGCTTTAAAATAGTATAGTTGGAGTTTGCTGTTTTCCTCATAAACAGAAGTTACGAAAATACTAATTTTTTAGTTTTAATTTTTGTGTTGTTCTTGGGTCTTAGATGTGTTCTATATATTTAACTATATATTTATCTATATAAGTATGTATATCGTCGCTTAGTACCCATAGTACAAGCTTTGCTTAGTTTGGGACTAGGTTGATTTGTGTAAGATTGTCCACAGATATTTATGACCGAACTTAAGAAATGTAAGTACCTACTTTGCAATGCTAACTATCCTGGAACGTTAAGTCAATAATAAAGTAAATATAAGTTTCCGAACTTTTTAGTCTACATACTGTAACGGGTGGCCGCACGCACGTGCAACGCACTTGGCTGGTTTTTTTTCTTACACAAACTGTCCTTTTTAGGTAAGTACTTAGCTCAACACGACCGTGATAACGTTTGTATTCGACAGAGCGCTGAAAAAGTTGAAAAAATTCTCGGTGTACACTTTTCTCTCCCCGCTACTGTACTCGTCCGCAAGACAGGCCTCACTCAATATCGGATATTGTTCTAGCAAATGAGTATTTATGTCATCGTTTATATAAAATGTGCGCGCCACGTTTTTGCACGAACATTTATATGCGTATTCGGTGTCGGTTGATTTACGTACAGTGGGCGAACGAAAATGTTGAGCACTTTAGTACTTTGTCAAATTAAAGAGGTTTCAAATTTTATGACGTTTCAGTCTAAATATTTCTTAGATTTCGATGTGACAAGGTTCTAATTGTATGCTCAACATTTACATGGGCTGACTGTACAACTGTTTGTTTTGGTTATTGGACTTCTCCAAGTGTGAGGAAAAGTAAAAGTGAAAATTTTGATGGTTTTCTCATTAGGAATAAAAACCGGCCAAGTGCGAGTCGGACTCGCGCACGAAGGGTTCCGTCCCATTATCTTTAAAAACTACAAAAAAGTCAAGTTTGTTGTATGAGCCCCCCATAAATATTTATTTTATTTTGTTTTAATATTTGTTGTTATAGCGGCAACAGAAATACATGTATGTATGGTATGTATGTAATAACTTTATTGTACACAAAAAAACACATATAAAATACAAACAAATTAGGACATTTTACACATCATCTGTGAAAATTTCAACTGTCTAGCTATCACGGTTTTTGAGATACAGCCTGGTGACAGACGGACAGACAGACAGACAGACGGACAGAGGAGCCTAAGTAATAGGGTCCCGTTTTACCCTTTGGGTACGGAACCCTAAAAACAGAATAAAATAAATATTGAAGGGGGCTCCCATACAACAGACATGATTATATTGCCGTTTTCATAGATAATGGTATGGAACCCTACGTGCGCGAGTCTGACTCGCACTTGGCCGGTTTTTAGATGTTTTTGAGCACCGTGACGAGTAAATATATAATATCACTCTGGTGCAGACGGGTAAGCCGACAAATGGGAATCGTATAGTATTTTCCTGTCGCGAAACATATAGGTTGACGACCTCTTTATGGCTAAGGCGCGGATAGGGGTTGCGAGTCAATGAACCTAATTTGCCAGGCTGATTGACTAGGCGTCCTGGGACCGTCAACTTGTGTTAGTTGTCTGTGACAGCTTGCTTAGGGAGTTTATTCGTTGATTAGGCAACTTGATTTGACGGTGCGGAGCAATGAAAAAGGAATCAAAAGAAACAGACATAACTACAAAAAAGTGAAGTCGACAATAACTGAAGATGGCGGTCTCTAGTTCCCAAACTGACTTGAAATTGACACCGGTTTGACATTTTCGGACCGTACTAAACATGCTGGCTGACCGGCTTCAACTGGATTGCATACATATAGAACATTACGCCGAGTCCACTCTTTAATACGTCATTACTCATTGGTGCGGAGGCGGTACGAGAAAACTGTCAAATATGAGTGTCAACTGTCAGTCGACTCAGTACAAGGGCCTCACACGCTTTGATAGAGAAAGATAGTCTTATTGCGATTCCTATAAGAGGAAATAGAAAAGAGTGGCATGTTTTGTCCCTATCACCGACCGAACATTTTTCCATGGTCAGGTTATAGGCAAAGGCAAACTTCCACAAGCAATACATTGGACATGCAAACCGGCCAAAATGCGTAGTACAAATTTTGTCTGAATATGAGCAAATATGAGAAAGACATAGCCCCGGTCGCTCGTTGGCGCATCTACAACTGAGTATATATTATATCTACGGTGCTGCTACATTTAAATGAGTGCTGCCATAATCTAAGAAAATCAGGTCTGACAGTCAGGATTGTGTCACGAAGCCGAGTAGCTACTTTATAGTAACAAAACAAACGTTAAGGAAAGATTTTCTGCCGTCATCATGCAAAATAAATTATTTTACGAATAACAATTACTTATAATTTAGTTGTTGAAGGCGGTTCCATGAGCCAGATATGCGAAGATACCCCAAGAATTATCCCATTTTTCTCAGAATCGTTGATATTTGTAGATGTGGGAAAAATATATACACAAAATGTATAAATCTTGATTATATTATCTTTAATAACACAGCTTTCGATACACGATACACTTCGCTCGATACAATATAATTCTCAAAGTAACCACCAAATTGATTATTTTTTCCAGCTTTACTTGTTTTTTTACTATGTGACACTATGAAACATAAAAAGGAGAAAAATCAATCATAACTAAAATAGTAATTTGACAGCTTCCGAATTTCGATAATTTGTGGCAATATTTTTAAAATAAATAAAAATCGTCGATTTCTACCGTAACAAGATATCGACATACCTACGGCCTGGAAGCTCTATCTCCGTTACCCTTTCGGTAGCTCTAGTATAAGTTTTTTCGAAACATTAACTAATTCGAACGCGTTTGCGTTTTGTCTCAAAATGTATGAAAACGCTCTCACCGAGTTTGAAATACGCGCGTTCATCGGTTAGCAACAAATGTTATACTCGCTGTTTTAGTTTCCACTAGTGACCACCAGAGGCGCTGTTCACGTTTTCATACCACTTTCATACATTTTGAGACAAAACGCAAACGCGTTCGAATTAGTTAATGTTTCGATAAAACTTATACTAGAGCTACTGAATGTGACAGTGAAGGCAGTACGCTCGATTTTAGATTTCATCCGGGTACATGAACGGCCTTAAGCACACAAAATAACTCAAATTAATCATGAATGTACGCAATAATTTAATAAAATGCTCACAGGATATACTGGAAGTCGGAAAGTAACATAAACATAATACACCACTGGCAACACTGTTACGCATATTGTGAGTGCATTTCTTGTGTCACCCACACTACTAACCGATTCGGATTGCCATACCTGGCGAAGTATATTATTGTAGTAGTAGTAGGTAGCTTAACCTTTTATTGTGAGTACATACATAAAAGAAAATCACAGACATAATTTACAAAAAAAAGTTAGTATTGTAGGTATGTACTTGTACAGTCAAGTGCAAAAGTATGGGTGCATACAACTTGCTCAAAAGTATCAAAAGTATCTCTAGCTCTTATGTCGGTGAATTAAGGTTTTGGTACATATTTATGAGAGGATTCATTCGATACATATTTTTGCACTTGACTGTACCATGAGTGCTTCGTTACTGGCGCGAGATGCGCGATAGCGGGCGATGCGAAGGCAGTCAAAATCAAAAATAATCTTTGTATAAATAATGGTCACGCTTATACATATTATGTATAATATTCAACGGTATGCGTGTCTATAGGCTAATTTGAATACACATCAAACATTCCGCGAATAACTTTAGTATGCAAATGCATCGGCGTAGACAAAACTCGCGCTATGCGGCCCGTCATAAACTCTGTCATTGCGCAATGATTTAGATTTAGCGGCGCAGAGCATAAGAGTTAGCGGTTTGTATCATCGCGATTATAATCGATGTCAGAACATCGTGAGGAAATCGGTTTAATTCAATTCAATTCAAATATTTTATTTCGGCATAAATAATCCATATACAATTTTAAATAGGAAACTCCCGTGAGTCTCAGATTTATTGAAATTGAATAAATGGGTCACTCACGGTCGAGCGATATTCGACGTTAAAGACGTGAGTGACCCGTTTATTATATTTCAATAATCCATATACATGTTAGTAACAAATTAAATCTCAGTGGATCTTGGCATCCGACACTAAAGACCACCAGCTTTCCTTGTTCATAGCTATTTCTGTCCAGTCGACGACGGTTTGGAGCTCAGTTATGTCCCTCGGATTTGTTCGCCCCATGGGTACCTAATAGGTCGCCCAACAGGTCTTCGACCAGATGGACGACGCGAGTTCATCGGACTGTACAATCGTCACCCATTCATACTACGTGTCCGAGCCATCTGAGTGTTCAAGATTTCATTTCTCCTATGATGTTTGGATTCGGACACTACATCTTCGACTTGCTGGCTTTTGAGCCTTGTTTCCCGTATTGATCTTTACATTCAGCAAAATCGGTGTAGCAATGGGAATCGCCTGCAAAACACGTAAAGTACCTAACTAATTGATTGAATCAGGCGTTACTTTGCGGAATTCCATGATAAATCTATCAAAGCAAAATAATATTGTTAAAGTTAGTGGCAAACTCAAATTCAAACTCAAAATATTCTTTATTCAAATAGGCCTAGCAACAAGCACTTTTAAATCGTCAGTTTTATATTACATAGTTTGAATTGAATTATTCAGAGCAATTTATTAATGCAATTATAATAATAAAAAAGTTGAATTGCTGTAATCTATGTCAAACAGAATATAACAAATTCACAAAAAGATCGTCAATTAAGTAAAATAAAAACACATAAAAAATAGAATAACCTAGACAGTTTCTAGAAAAAAATCTGAATGTCAAGAGGAAAATCTAAAATCAAATATCATAATTATTAAAATATTATTAGTATTTCAACCAAAATTATACCCACGGTGTTTTATCATTCATATAGTCTTTTGTGCTATAATATGCTTTCGACATGAGTTTACGCTTTACATAACTCTTGAATTTATCAAAAAAAGGAAAAAAGGAAATTGAAGGAATATTGTTAGATTTCTAAAGACGTAAAGGCCTATAATGATATGATGAAGTGGCAGATAATGTACGTCAGTGACTTGGACCACCACATACCAACTGCTGCGCTCAAAGATGGCGGACAAACATAAAAATTGTTTTAATCGTAACCGGAGCTATCGGTCCCGACGTATTATCGTAAATCGATCCAACCGATTTATCTCCACTTTAGACTTGGACAACTTAAAAATTCAACGGCGTCCAGTTGGGTTTTTAATGACGTTTAATTCGACTGCATGAAGAAAGGACACAGTTTGAGTGTAAAGCTGGATTCACACTTATCTTAGGTATCTTCTACTCGTTGGCTCCCGGTGTCACCGATGTACGGGATCATAACAAAAGATTGTTTTGTTTTGTTTTTTTCGCCGTCAACCCAAGGGTAATCTAATCATCCATACATACAAACGTCCAAACATCCACTTCACTTCACCGTTTAAAAAAGACTTTCCATCATGATGATTTCGCCAATCAATACTTGTTCAAAGAGGTTGTTCGGTAACGACGCCATGACAGTAGGCAACTGGTTTTGTTCGGTAGTGGATTCAGCCCGTCGTCGCGAAGAGCACGTGTGTTCACCAACGCGGCGACGGCCAAAATCCGTCCAAACATCCAAACATTCGCATTTATAATATTAGTAGAAAAGTACCCTCTGCCCAGTTTTGTGTTTAGATACTTCTTGTTTTTGTAATACTAATCCCAAGGAGGCCTCCCGCAAAACCCGCTCAATACGAGTATATACGACCTTCAAAGCGCCAAAATCATCACCAAAAATCAGTACTTTGTGGGCGTTTGACCCGGTATCGGCTAATAATATAATGCCCTGTGATTAGGCAGTAACTTACGACCCATTACGGCACTACACTTCGGTCAGCGAATTAAGATCGAGTTCGATAAATACCAGTATATTTACGGACATTGTGTTTATGAAACCTGAGAATTTTAAGTTTAGTTTTTTTTGGGACTGGAATGGACTTGAAATATGCTTGGTAGCAAACGTTATGTTATTGACATCAATTTCACTTTTTTTTGAGCTAAGATTTGGCAAAAGACATTGTGAGTTTACATAATGAAAGTCTTCTATATATTTAACGTAAGTTGCTGAAATTCTCTGTACTAGTTATGTTTGTAAGCCGTCAGTTACGATTATAATCATTCTTATTAATAGTTCTTGGTAGCTAGCTTACTGACTAGCTCATTATGTGTCATTTGACCAGTCAAATTAATTATTACCGAAACATTTAGGAAACTTAAGTGAAATTTTATATACTTTCACTTCCTATTTCATCCCTCCGAGGATACAATACAATACAATACAAATATTCTTTATTGTTCACCAAAAATTGTATAGATAAAAAGTAAAAAAAAGATTAAAAGTGTCCTACATATTAATCCAAGCTATAAGCTCGTTGTATACCAAGTTTCATCATAATCCGTTCATCCGTTTTTGCGTGATTGAGTAACAAACATCCGAATATCTAAACTTTCGCATTTATAATATGAGTAGGATTGTCGGGTAGATTCGTTTGTAGCTACAACAGCCATAGCGCAAAAATCACAGGCCAGTCGAAATTCAATCTTATATCAATGTCATAAGACTCACTTTTACGGCTACGAGCTAACAACAAAACCAAATCCAATCCAGTAAGCGCAATAGACGCACAGTGTGCAGTGCGTCACTACCTAATTGCGGCGGGGCATTGACCCCGCTCATTCATAAATCGTATCAATGGACCACGTGGCGGGACGTATGCCCTTATTTCAGTGGATATTCGACTTTAACGTCATGTAATAGGGTTTCTATTACAAACATAGGGTTTTAAGGCAGTGGGTATATGTAATAGAAACTATTGTAAGTAAGCATAAATATGAATGTCAAAGTCAAAATAAGACCTGTAAGTGTATTGAGATTGGGTGGATTTTAAGACCTTTTGGGTGAAGTTAGGTGTGGGATGTAAGAAGGATGGATAATTCATGAAAAAATGTGGTGTCCGCAGTGTGCAATAAGTGTTGTTGCTTTTCCAACAACATATGGTTTATTTCATAATGGCTTAAGGAGAGGTATCCCCAACGCAAATGTCCCGTTCTAAAACGCGTGAGTTTACAATTAACCATCCCGCTCTCTACGCAAGCTCTGCGCGTAGTTTAGTAAATATTTAGCTATAGTCATTAAGCCAATCATTTTATCAAAGTAAATCCAGCGAATTTGTCTATAACTATTTAGGATCTTAAATTGAGTACAAAAATTAAATGTTAAATGTCAGTAATATAGCCGTAGTATTGAAAATACATTCCAAAAAGGCGTAAAATCCCGATTTTTTTCTATCGAGTGAAATTCATCAGGTCATGTAACTGACTGCGAATTTGACTAGACAAGATCCTTATGTAATACATATATTTTTTTAAGATTTTAAGTCATTATATTCTATGTCTCAGATGGTTTTTAAAAACTCAAAAGTGGTAATACCCGGCCTTAAGGGCTCTTATTCGCTTATCAGTAAAACGCTCATCTTTCTATGCTAGTTTGGTCGGTTTGGAAGAGTAGGCAAGTTGATATAACCATCAGCCCTAACCATTTTTAGGGTTCCGTGCCCTAAGGGTAAAACGGGACCCTATTACTAAGATTCCGCTGTCCGTCCGTCCGTCCGCCCGTCTGGCACCTCCCCAGGAAGGCCGGTATGCATCAAGCATTTTCCAGCGTAAAAAAAGGCTATATCTCATGAAGGTTGTCTGGAAGAGATCGCTCTTTAGCGATAAGGCCGCCTGTTGTCTACCTTTACCTACATGTTGCTGTATTGTTTCTATATGTAACTGATCCTTTTGTGTGAGGTGTACAATAAAGAGTATTTGTATTGTATTGAATTGTATTGAACCGTGAAGTTAGACAGTTGAAATTTTCACAGATTTTCTGTTGCCGCTTTAACAACAAATATGTATTAAAAACAGAATAAAATAAATATTTAAGGGGGCTCCCCTCCCATACAACAAACATGATTTTTTTGTCTTTTTTTTATAGATAATGGTTCGGAACCCTCCGCGCGCTAGTCCGACTCGCACTTGGCCGGGTTTTTAAAATATGAATGTACAGTTCTAAATGACATTTATTCAGGCACACAATAAGAATATAAATAAAACATAATTAAAACTAAATATATAACTAAAATTATGCGGGGTCATGCTGCCAGCATCTTTGGCACTATGCCGCGGGGGGACCCCTTATTAGATTAAGTATTTATTTTTAAGTTGTTTAGGAATAATTTTAGTTTTAAATTAAAATTGATTGACATAGAAAAATTGCGCAGGATCGAGCAAAGCGCAGGCGTGCTCTTGTGTCGGTGGCCAAGACTCATTTTGGATCGTCGTGCCAGCCCAGTTAGATATTATATATACTAGTGTCAAAATAAATACTATTCGTAATACCACCGAAACGCACCAAAATTGGTTACCATTACCACCACAATAAATTTTAACTTTCAACATCACCAAAGTAAAATATTATTTAATAATAATGTAGCCACGTAGACACGTCAACGATAACCACTATAAAAACGACATTTTCCAACTGTCAAACAACAAAGTCCAACGCGGTCCAACTGTTGAACATGTCACGACTCGCGAAGGAAACGGAAGGGCGCATGCAACCTGCTTTTAATTACCCCCCACTGCCCCCTCACCCCTTCACCCCTCTATAATAAATATGGTCTACTCACGCACTCATAGTCGAAGCGGAGTCGGGGTGCTCAAAGTTTGCTGTCCACTTTACAATGTTACGTTACTTTTTTATTTATTTATTATACAATGACGGTGGCAAACAAGTGTGCGGTCTGTAGACGCCCGCAACTCCAATCCAGTCACGTGCGCGTTACCGACCCTTTATAAAATTTGAGGATTCACTGTGTTGACAGCAGAGGAGAAAAATGTAGGTGGGCCATTTTACGGAAAGTTGTACACTAGACTTTTTTTTAATTTGGATAAAATCGGGTTTTTTCTACTCAGAATCGAAAGCACTGATATATGGGAAAAAAAGTGTCCCAATTTTTTTTATTCCATTCCGTTACCTTTCATACTAATCTTGTAATGCTTGTATGGTAGAAACGGAATGGAAAAACTGGAAAATGTATGAATATCAAAATATTCATACAATTTCCAGTTTTTCCAAAACAAAGAGTTTTTCCAAGTTTTTCGTTGGGTGTGTCCCAAAGGACATTTTTTTTCTCCTATTAGGTTCGAAAGTGCTTTCGATTCTGAGTAGAAAAAACCCGATTTTATCCAAATTAAAAAAAAGTCTAGTGTACAACTTTCCGTAAAATGGCCCAGGTCCCCCGCTGCTCTCAACACAGTGCATCCTCGGGAGCTCTGGCAATATTGCTCACCTCCAGGAACAAAACACTACTTACCTGTACGGATTGGGTTGTGGAGGGGCGTGCGCGTGCGTGCCTTCGTGGATATACACGCACTATAAAGGATAATAAATCAGATTTCTTTATTTTCACTTAGAACATCCATTGGAATAAAATCATATGTCTATCAATACTAAATCAATTACCTGTACAATAGGGTGGTCCAAAAATAACTTTTTTTGAATATGTTTTCTCCACAAGGCTCCCTTTATTCCATTGCACTTCAAACTCTTCTCTGCCAATTTTGAGACAAATCGGATAATATTTAGAGGTCGCGACTGTTTTAACATTTTTTAAATATACAGAGAAAACTCTCATTCTTCGTCGGCAGTTCTACACGGAACTTATGAGTAAATTGAACATGAAGTGATATTTAATTATGCTAATCATTATTGTTATTTATTATTAAACTTCCTTCTTTATCTCCCTATTTAATTTACGGAATGTTATAACTAGAAAGAAGTCACTATTTGCATCTTTCTATGTTAGTCGTCGGCTCAGGTGAGATATCGCTTTTGTTCTTCGCTTTTTGTTATAATTGTATTTTTTAACAAGGCAATATATATCTCTATCTGAGCAGTCATTGACAGCTTCAAATTTCGCACTTCAATCTGCACTTTAAGAAAAGTTGTTAATTTTACGGCCTCCCTGCCTACGCAGCCGATGTTTTTGTTTTCACATTCTGATAAAGACATTTATTTTGTATGATAGGCACTAATATTCCTTCCTGGGTCAAGGTTGTATTCTATATTTTTGTTTATTTATTTTTTTAGACATATTTTTATGTATATATAACGTCATCTATTACCCACGACACAATTTTAGCTTAGTTTGCAACTGAGTCGATTTATGTAAGATTATTCCGCCATATTTATTTTATGCCTGTTGTTTTTCAATTTCACTATACTCTTTAAGCCTTCATAAACACGGAACTTAAGTCGATGCATTTTTAAACTATTTTTTAAATACCCTAGCGTCCTATTATTTACGTGCGCCTATGCTGTCGATGTGTCAATAAGACTATGTCTACCGAATAGCTACATTTTTACGCCAATTGAAACAAAAAAAATCCTACCTAGACCTACACAAGCAGTTATAATAAATAAGATACAAAGTAACAGGAAAGATCGCATTTGAGATAGTTTTAAAAAATTACCAATGTAGGTGCTTGGCGAGTTCATATATATTTAACTTGCAAATTGTCGCGACCTCTAAACGTTGCTCTAGAAAGCAAAATTTTGGTATATGTTCTCTTTGCTAATACAGGAACAGGATAAGACTTGTGGAGCAAGAATAAAACGACATTTTTTTTCCCCATACAATCTTGGACCACCCTACTGTACAAGTGTACATACATACACACATAAATCGATCGATTGTCGAAAGTTTGAGCATCACTGAGTCATAATAAAATCGAGGCGCGATGATGGACGGCCGGCGCGCGCGCAGTTATTACGAGGCCCGCGTCATGATCATCTGGTTGCCTGGGTACTTCTTCTTCTTCTCGTGTCGATGGTTTCATGATGGTTTTTAGGGTTCCGTACCCGAAGGGTCAAAACGGAACCCTATTGGTGACGCCCAGACGTTCGTCCGTCCGTCCGTCGTCTGTCACACAGGTTTTACAGCCAAACGGTTGGAGAGCAGCTACAGGCTTCAAATTTACGCAGTATAAGCATCTTGTTGGCCCGAAGCCATACAAATAGTCAAAACTTATTTTTAAATGTTTTTAAAAGGGGCTCCCGTACAGCTAAAGGGGGGCGCGAAAAAAATATTTTTCATTCCTCATACTCTGAAAGTAGGTCATATTTGACCTAAGGAGCGGGTTGAAAGTGGGCCATTGCGCCCCCGGGGCTAACATGTATACATATTTTTGATTCCAAAACATTTTAAATTTAACCTATCCAAATGCTTCGCCACGTTGAATCCACCAATCACAAAACACGTCGACAGCCAAATTAATATGAATATGGATATGGATGTGGATGTGGATGTGGATGTGGCTGTGGATGTGGATGTGGATGTGGATGTGGATATGGATATGGATATGGATATGGATATGGATATGGATATGGATATGGGTATGGATATGGATATGGGTATGGGTATGGGTATGGGTATGGGTATGGGTATGGGTATGGATATGGATATGGATATGGATATGGATATGGATATGGATATGGATATGGATATGGATATGGATATGGATATGGATATGGATATGGCTATGGATATGGATATGGATATGGATATGGATATGGATATGGATATGGATATGGATATGGATATGGATATGGATATGGATATGGATATGGATATGGATATGGATATGGATATGGATATGGATATGGATATGGATATGGATATGGATATGGATATGGATATGGATATGGATATGGATATGGATATGGATATGGATATGGATATGGATATGGATATGGATATGGATATGGATATGGATATGGATATGGATATGGATATGGATATGGATATGGATATGGATATGGATATGGATATGGATATGGATATGGATATGGATATGGATATGGATATGGATATGGATATGGATATGGATATGGAACTCGGGGATAAGGATTTAAAATTTTACATTAATTTTCAATGGCAAGTAAAAAAAAATGTTTGCGAATGATCATCATTATCGATTTGGACTAATTCGGGGATAAGATTTTTTTTTATTTATTAATTTTGAATTTTAAGTAAATAATTTTTTTTTAGTTTCCTCGTATTCGGAATGAAAAGCAGAGTGTTTAACTCGGGTGAAACCACCCATTTCAGCCTCGAACTATTGGCGCTCTCACTACGTTCGAGCGCCAAAATATCTCGTCTGAAATGGGTCGCTTTCAACCCTTGGTTAACAATCTACTATTAACCTACCCTACCTAGTGGGGTATCGTTGTATAGATCTCATTGAGTAGATACTCTATTTTTAATTTAAAAAAATATTAGAAAACAAAGGAATGAGAAGCCACCAAAGTCAGCTTTTTTAAGAAATTTTGTTCCGAAGATTTTTTTGACTTCCCAAATACCTATAAACTTAAAATTTGATAATTATGTTTTTTATTACTTATATCTTATAACAACCAACTTAACTTTGCGGTCGGTTCGGAACCCTAAATGTAAGAAGTCCGACTCGCACTTGGTCGGTTTTTTAGATTGTGCGGGACCAGAAGGTAGCGACGTTCATTGCCCTGTCTGTCGCGTCTTGGATGTCCTGCTCGGAGCAGGCGTGCGGGCAGCCTGGGCAGGACAACATGTGCCTCAGCGTTTGGGGAGCCGTCCCACGTGGGCATTGGATGTCTGAGCCGCTCAGGGCACCCCACTTCAGCAAGTTCTCCTTACTGCGGCCGACCTGGGAGCGCAGTCTGTTTAGGGATTTCCAGATCAGCCATGGCTGGCCATGGATCGCCTGGGTACTGAACGCGGGACAGCCTCGATTAGGGAAAAAGCCAGCAGCCGATGTGGAGCCGGTTTTAAAAACCATGCCCAATAAGAAGAACAGGACATATAAACTAAATAATGTACATAACTCTTTACATTAGACCACGAAAGCAGAAGAGATCATGGAGTATAATACTCCTAGTAGCTCAATTCCGCTGACTCCTCAGATTCGGCTGAAGCCGCTCAACCAATCTCACTGGAGCGCAAACTCTTAGGCGACTTCCTGATTTGTCGGTGCGGAGGTGGTACGATATGAGAAAACTGTCAAATGTCAGTTTCAACTGTCACTCAACTCAGTACTACTCTTTACTGCGCCCCTACATTTAAATGAGTGCTTCCTGACTGGCGCGGGATGCGCGGAAGCGGGACGATGCGAAGACAGTACTGGTCCGCTTCTGCGCATAATATTACTACTGCGCAAATGTTATACTGACAGTATTCTGTCAAGTGGGAATCTTTGCGACGTCAGTAGTTTATGTCAAAGAAGAAAATGACACATATCGATCCCGCCCCGCCAAGTCAGTAAGTCGCCTTAGGCTACGCGCGCACTGCGGATTTCTGCCGTGCGTTTTTGTTCCGCAAAATCTGTGAAGTATGGAACCTCCTTGAAGTGCGCGCACTACGGAAAATAATCCGTACGCGGACTAAAATCTGTAGTTTGCTGCAGATTGGTTGCGGTGCGGCACCGCACGGATTTTCTGTATCTTATGGACTATTATGAAACACCGCGCATTGCGGAATAAAATCTGTGCTATTATTATGGTATCACCGACCTGACTTGATGATGATGATGGAGACAGAAGGTGGCCATAGCAACTCCTAAACACCAGATAAACCCGTCATGTTTGGGCTCATTGGAACTGTCTCAATGAGAAGTTGATGATTGTGGAAAAAAGGTATAGTCGTAAATGAAATATTTGACAGAAACAGATTACTTATAAAGTGGCATATCACACCAAAATCTGCATCTGTATTTATATTTACATCATACAGAGGTGCAGATTTTGGTGTGATACTTACTCCATTTTCGACGATCCTGAGGGTCTCGCCACAACGTGAATTTTAATTCCTGTGTGGTGAGAATTCCAACAGAACATCTATCGACCTTCTACCAAGGAAGAATTTTGGCCGAAGGGAGTCAACTTCCGGCTTTTTCGCGGGCGATTACCTGACACCACGAAGTTGCGTATCTCATCGCAGTTATAGGGCACAGTAAAATGAGATGTAAGGCACAGCACAATGTCATCTTACTCGAATTTGGAGCAGCCCAACTCGGGAAGCACCTCCGCCTTGCAGAAGACCACAGCCATAATAACATTATTTGCTATTCAAGTATGTAGTCTTGTGTTCATGGAGGTGAGCAAGGTTTCCAGAGCTCCCGAGGATGCACTGTGTTGAGAGCGAGGGACCAAAACCTGTCCCTTCTGCTGTCAACTTAGTGAATTCTCAAATTTTATCTTTATAAGAAGGTCGGCAATGCGCACGTGACTCCTTTGCAGTTGCGGGCGTATATATAGGCTGCGGTGTCCGCTTAGCATCAGGTGGACTGTACTTACGTTCGTTCGCCACAGTCGTTGTATAAAAAAAGAGTTACAAACGTATGTGGGAACTTTCACATTTTACACTTTTATTAGGGTATTTAACGCTCAAGGGCAGTGCAAGCAATAATCTCGTTTGACTACCCAGATGAGTTTCTCTGTTGGACTCAGCGTCCTATAAATACTTAAAGGTCAAATCCACCTATCAATCAACCATCACTCAACAGTCTCACTTCAAAACTACCAACATAACAACAACGTCCTCAAACTCATTCTTAAACCTTATCATTTGCAACTGAAGGTCCAAAATTGCTAAATTCCCAGCTTAACAAACGCATTCACAAAAATCTTCGCAATTTTTTTCATGCAGCCAAACCAAACGAAATTGCATCTTACACTGCGCGAAATAAAGCTGTTCATAAGCGCATATCAGATGGATGGAATCATATGTAATTTGGTATCGTAAAGTTGGTAATCTGTGGTGTATTGTCTGTCATCACGCGTCGTTTTATGGCCGCAAATTATACGCGCAAGCGCAAGGAATTGGGCTATTCGGGCCCTTGTGATTTGAGTAATTAGAGTACGAATTGAGAATTCGCCGACTGTTTTTTGACTGCAAAACGACAAAATTATTCAAAAATAAAAGAATATAATTCCTTGACGCTTTTTAAAAAGCTAATATCTACTTGGCTTACTTGACTTATGTTCCGATGTCCCCTAGATGGGGCAAAGGGCTTCCACAGGTGCGCCGCCATCCCGTTCGGTCTTGAGCTTCGCGGTTCGATTCGCTCCACGTCTTCCCTATGGTCTTCGCCTCTGCGATGATCGTCCGCCGCCAGGTTTAGAGCGGCCACGCTTACGCTTTCATTGGGGGATTCCTTAATAACTACAGTCTAAGAGAAATGGTTTTTTGGCAGCTGCCAGTGTCATCTCATTACGATTTATTTCATATTTGACGTTTCTTGTATCTGGAAGACAAGACTGCAGCAAGTTAATCTTACTCTATCAATTTAAATCGTTTGATTGCTATCTTACTTTGTACCTATTCAAAATAACTAGAATCCATTTAAATCTCGAAAAATACTAATGAAAGTCAAAGTGAATATTTTACAATTATTTTATTTCTTTCATCAATCCAGTTGCCTAGTATTTTACAATAAAATTGAACTTTAAGATGAAATGAAATAAATGAACTTTATTCTGCAAAAGAAGATCACGAGAAAAAAAGCCGACAGAAATAGAGGTCAGTAATTTTCTCCTAAAAAATGTGCTTATTAACAATAATAATACTTACCTATTTAAAATAAGTAAACCTGAGTATGTAAGCAAAAAAAAAAACAAATTATAGATGAGAGATCAAGGGTAACATATTGTATTTTTTAGTTTAATTCACCAACTCATTTTAGCGTTTCAAAATCTAATTTGAGGTTACTCCTCCTTTGAATACCCCGCTTGTATTCTAAGTACTAAATATAGGGTGCAATCTCACGTGTCAATTGTCACGCCGGGAGACATTTTCGAGCTCTTCGAGTGTTAGGCTGCGTTTCTACCAGAGATGTGCGAGGATGCGTTTTCATACATTTGACACCTCGCAACGCGTCGAACGAGGTGTCAAATATATAAAAACACATCCTCGCACATCTCTGGTGGAAACGCAGCCTTATTCCTCAGGATGAGTGCGTTTGCGACGCATCCGCGTTGTACACTTGTAGGTACAGTTATAAGAATGACTCACGAAAGTTTTAAATCAACCTGGACCTCTTTAAGGCACGAGTAAATAGGCTTCTGGGCGAGCACGTTTCACCGTCGGCCTCATCTTTACCCCCTGGATAGAGGCTGGCTAAGAGCAATATTTCCCATTTTGGTACCTAATAAAAAGAAATGCAAGACCGTACCGACTCCGCTTGTCGGCAGTAGCAAGTAAAACATGTTTCATGATGTTGTTCAAGTTAAATTCGATCATACAGACATACGCCGTGCCATTAATTACGCAAATAGGACAGGTACTTGATTAAGATACAGCGTGTACCGACCTGGGTACACGGGGCCTACTGGTTGAACCATGAATTAATGAAGTTAAATGAAATTATAGTTTAGACTTGTAGTAGAAATGCGGTGTCAGTGATTCATAACATAATCAAGATATTAAAAAAACTTTAAAAAAAATACCTATGTACCTAGTAAGCTTCAGATACATTAATTTTGTAACCCCTTAAATTGACAAAATTCAAGATCGTGTTGAATTCAAGCCTCGGTTGGTAACGAGCCAAAAAAAATCGTTCTTATAAAAAAACAAACAATGACTAAAAATGTGTGCATTATTAGATACGGTGCCAATTTAAAGGCACAGTAAGCACTGCTAGCGCAAAATATGATAAAAGGGAAAAAAACAATAAAAATTGTTTTTTTTTACCTTTACATTGTGATTTTCAGATATAAGTATTGTATTACTGCAATAGTTCAATTGACTTACCTAAAAGAATTAAGTTTTGGGAAATTATAAACAAATTCAAATTGTTTTCTAAACATTAAAAAAACATGCAAAAATTAGATAAAATAACAAATAGAACAAACAAAAAACTAAGCTAAGTATGTAACTACAACTAAAAAAAACTTAACTACCTATATATAAGAAATCACCCACATCCCGCTAATAAATTATATTAAATAATCTAATAATAAAAACAAATACCATCCACCAACAATAGTCCCTATACTTACACCCTGGCGGGTGCTGTCTCTGTGTGCGTCCCATGACACGGGCAGGGACATAGCATACGCTCGGTGTATCCCTTGCATTTCATTAAATGGTCAAATGGGCCTCTACGTGTTGGCTATGTGGTACTCGATGGTACTTCGGTACCTCGGTACTTCGGCTCCGCGCACGCCTCCCAAAGGTCCGGGACACCATTGTCCCGTGAACGGGAAAAAACAAATGGATACATATATAGAAATATAGTCAAACCGCAGTAAGATAGGTATATATATATATACTATATACTAATTACTAAGAAATGGTAATGTAATACAAAACTACATACTCATAATCGTTTTATTGGTAAAATATAAAATTTTACATGTCAAATATTATTAAATTAATTAATTGAAGTATACAAAGTTTGTACATTTAAAACATTATTATAAATACAAATTAGAATCAATTAATAAGTCAATAACAAAAATACAGAAGTGAAATTAAATCATTGATTTTACATTAAACTTTAATGGGTAATAATTGTTCGACATAAAATTCGGATATATTGTATAACGACTGGGCGGTGAGCCATTTTTTCAATTCGTAATAAAATGTTGTGTCATTTTCGATATTTTTTATGACATCTTGTACCTGTATAATATTGCACTGTAATAATCTATTTTTGTACTGTATATGGGTAACGCTTTAACAATATTTATTTATCTGAAATAACAAATTCTTTATATCACAGAAATAAAATATATTTTTTATTTTATTTTTTACTTATAGCAGTAAGGTCAAATAAGTAGATTTTTTGACTGCCAAAAAGTTCAATATGTTAGGTAAAGAACTATCCTGAATTGACTATAAATATATTTTTTTCACATATAAGTAGGTATTTTCATGCTAATCATAAATTATTTGTAAATTTAATCACAATTTATAACAATCGGACTAAAAGCTAAGTATTTTTTTTTTGTAAGTAAATAAATAATTTCAAACGTATAAAAACATGACAAAACACCTTTGAATAGACTGCTGATAGATTTAATCACATTTTTTTTGCATTAAAACATCTATTTAAATTATAATTTAGTAAACACTTTGACACATAATTTAGTTTCCCTCTACCCTATATTGTAATAGACCATATTACAAAAAAAAATAATTAAAAAAGGCTGATGATTATATGAATATGTTTTTAGATACTAGTTATTTATATTTTCAAATACTTAAGTTAATTATACCAAGTGTACAAAATAAAAGCCTGTTTAACGAAATTATGATTTAAATATCCATTACGAAACACAGAATTATAAAGAGTAAAAATGTCAATAAGCAAATTAAGATATTCAAAATAAAACATCAAACAAATAACAATAATCAAAACACTAAAAACAATGCAATAGTACAAACGAAAGTGAGTTACGCGGGAAAAAAGGTAAAAAGCGGGAGGTGCGGTGGGCGGGGGGCGGGGCCTGAGTCCCCGCCTGCGTAAGAAAGAGACGACAGACACGCGGCTGCCCGCCGCCTGTGTTAGAGCGGGATAGCAGACACGCGGGTGCACGCTGCAAGGTCACCGCAGACCGGTCAGTTTTTGCACTGTTTTGACGTAAAAAATGACTTTTCCCTAATTTTAACACAAAAAACACTTCAATCGCGTTACTTAAAAGAAACTTATTAGAACATTTACGCTAAGTTTTTTTTTATGTTATAAGTTCTGCAGAGTTTGAGTGAAATTAGAAAAACTAGTAAAAAAAAGGAAAAAAGAATTTTTCTAAAAAACTTTACGTCGCATCCGCAGCCATTCATTTACGCAAAAGAACTGCAACGAAACAAGTTGCATCTTATCACGTCTCGTTTGATTGAGTGCGTTAGTTCCCTCGCCGGCCGCGGCGCCACTGTCGCCGCCCGCCGCGTCACTCCGGCCGCGACGCGCGACCCCGTCGCTCGCTCGTACCGCGCGCACTCGAACCTACCAAACACGCGAAGTGCCAAAAAGTGCAAACTCAGTGTCAGTGCAGTGAACTTTAAAAAAAAACACACTCGAGAAAAAAAAGGATCGATTGAGGTGTTTTTTGTGTTAAAAGAATTCGTTTCACGTATGTAGAAAACAAATAGAAGTTCGGAAAACAAAGAATACAAGCGCTGCTTACTTAGGTGCTCGTGACAGGTGAAACGTGTTGTCATAGTCTGTCTATAAATCGTCGGACAATACGGTAAGAAGGAATTTTTGTTACATGAAAACATATTTTTAATTTACACCATTTTTTGGTTAGTTATCATTGTTTTTGTCATATTTTTCTTGGTTATTCATAATTTTGATTAGTTTTTTGGCAAGTTTGATGAGTTTGTTTGGAGTTGTGAAGTCAGACAATGGCTGGTAGGCTCGGCAAAGTTCGGGCGAAACTGATTTCAGTGAGTAAGCGTCGGCGGCCGGCGCCGGTTGCGCGCTGAAGCCGGCTACGATGACGTAACCTTTTCATGTACCATTTTCAAAATAAAAGAACATTTTCTGAGACACAAAATAGTGTTTACGGACAAATCAATCTGTTTAAAACAAAAAAAATCACTATATTTTTTTGTAGGTTAGTTTTTTAATTTTTACCGATTTTAGACTTACGTTCGTGTTACAAAACTTGCAAATTAAGTCATAATTTAACAATTTTGTTATGCTACAGTTATTAACAGTTTTTTTTTGCTAGCAACATCATTTAGACTAGTCTGAAGGTGTAGAATAATATCGATATCATTCACTAATTAACTTTGAATTCCTGTTTTTTATTTAAAAACTGATTCACACAAAGAAAACCTGCTTGGTATACAAAATCACAAATTGTACAAATTAATATTTATTAACCTAATTTATGTAAATGCACCCATTCAAAAACATGGCTGAAAGTATCAGGAACCTTTGATGGTTATTTTTAAACATATGTAAAAAATATTTAAATAATTGTTTCAAATTGCCCCCCTCCCCTACCCACGCCAGATAGACCCAAGGTTGTCAATAATTAGAATAGAAAGATCAAGATATTTTAATAAATTTATTTGGAAGTCGCAGAAATATACTTTTTATATAGCTAGTTCTTAAAAAAATGATTACTATCGATTTTATTAATAATGCCATTAAATCAATAAATATAAATATTAATTTAAATTCAGTACAATAAATCAATAAATGAAAATTATTCAGGAAATCAACGATAACATTTTTAAAATATGAAATTAAACATAAAAATCAAAATGTATGTATCGTTATCATCATCATCATCATCTGAGGCATTACAGCCGCGGGTGGGCCTTAGCCTGGTCCAGCAAAACTCTCCAGTCCGATCTGTTAGAGGCTTTCCTTCTCCAACTTGTTACTCCCAAGATCTTGATATCTTGTTCGACGCCGTCCAACCATCTGAGCTTGGGCCTGCCTCGACTCCTGCGGCCCTCCGGTCGGCCTTCTAAAAGGCGTTTGGGTACTCTGGCCTCGTCCATTCGCAACACGTGCCCTGCCCAACGCAGGCGCCCGATCTTTATGGTCTTGATTACGTTTGGCTCATCGTACATTTGGTATAGCTCGTGGTTATAACGCGTTCGCCATCTCTCATTTTCCATCACAGCTCCGAAAATGCGTCTCAGTATTTTCCGCTCAAATACCAACAAGGAATTTTCGTCTTTTTTGCTCAGCACCCAACATTCGGAACCGTAGGAAATATACTTTTTATATAGCTAGTTCTTAAAAAAATGATTACTATCGATTTTATTAATAATGCCATTAAATCAATAAATATAAATATTAATTTAAATTCAGTACAATAAATCAATAAATGAAAATTATTCAGGAAATCAACGATAACATTTTTAAAATATGAAATTAAACATAAAAATCAAAATGTATGTATCGTTATGCATGTGTAATATTTAGGTATTGCAAATGTGTTGCATAATATTATAACCTTGTAGAGTAGAAAAAAATCACAAAAAAATATATTATCCCAAGTTACTCTATCTCTTAGATTAAACGCATGCCTCCCTTCATTCGCACAGGGAGCGGCCATGTTTATTTTTGTAAAGCAGTGCACAGTTGTCATTACAGTCAAGTGTCTGGTCTATTGGTGGGCGGGGCGGCGCGAGGGAGACAACAACACAAATGTCACTGGGGTTGACTAGCGAGTGTAAGACTGCAGTGCAATGAGTTATTGTAATGGGTGGATTAAGATTGTAATTAAGTTAGAGATTATGTTATTTAGGTAAATATAATTTCTAAAAGTAATTCAACTATTCGAATATATTTAAATAATTTAGAAAAAAAAATATTTGAAGTAACAACCCACGTGTTCATCAACAGTATTTAGCGGGATACATGTGCAAAGCGTACTTACAATATTTTTAGTTCAATGGGGCCCGATTGATATAATATGTTTAGTTTTAAAATATTATCTACCTCAGTTCATAAGTTTTTTTTATTATTTATTTGGGTAAACAACCAGTCACTACAAAAAGGCTTAGGTATAGTTTGTTGACAGTAAATTTTTACAATATGTGTGACCAACACCGTTCACCACTAATTAAAAGTTCCGCATGCGATTTTTTTTTGTAAAAATCGCATGACTCCTTACTTAAATATAAGTAGGTAATATAACTTTTTCAGGCATAGGTAACTACTGCACAACTTCTTATCCCTGTGTCTTCACAATCTGACACCAAAAATATCTGATATTAATGATTCAGTCAATAAAAAGAAAAAAACAGGTAAATAAAAAAAGAACTTTTTTTGTAAAACAAATAGTTTTTTTAAATTGATTTGAATCAGATATTTTTCAATGCTCTGTCCTTTACATTATTATTGCTACGTGACTGTAGTGTCATCGTGGATGGAACAGTCACTGTGGCAGGTGACGGGCCACCGCCGATTAGTCACGACGCGACATAAGTTTATGTTATGTCGCAGGTAACAGCTGCCGCGTCACATGCTGACGATAAATTCGACTCCGTTGACAGGAGCGCCGTTAAAAATATCCGACATACACACAACATTGAGATGAATATAACTGAATTATCTAATAGATACTTATTTTTATGACCAACTAATTATAAAAAATAGTCTATACAATTTTTTATGTTTTTTTTTTACAAATTAGCCTTCATTGCGCAATCCAAGAAAGTATAAATGGCGGAATAAATGGCTTAAAAACATCCTCTACCACACACCCAATACACCCATTGTGTTAAAAAGAAACATTATGTTAGTGAAGTATTAATTTATCTGCAGAATATTTGCGCATTAAATAATTGCGACTATAAATTTAATTTCAATACCTTACAAAAGGTTGAATAATTGAGTAAACTTAACAATAGTAGATATATTAGCTTTTATTGCCAATCATACTTGCTATACTATTTATCCATATTATTTACAATTAGGTATCGTAATTGAACAAAAAAAAACCTTTATTAATTCGATTTATCGAGTAGGTTAGTTATATATTTCGTGTATATTTCTTTACTCGATAAAAACTGTTTTCGAGAGAAATAACGTCATTGTTAAAATATATCTAAAGTTAAGAAGTTATATAATAGGTACCTATATACTAAGCACCTATACCTACACACGCATTAACACACGACCAACATGAGTGGCCGAAAAGAGGGAAGGCTTTTGCAAAGCATTGAGAATCAAAATATAGCCTATTAAAAAATATACAAAAAAAAAACAAGGGGAAGTTTAACTGCAATTTTTAATGTTTTAAGTTAGTTTAGTTACTTTTATTTTATACCCAATCATTGTTATTGTTGTTATCAATTTATTGTTGTTTTTGTTGAATAACCTTGCTTGTACCTTTCTAAAAACTTACCTCACAACAATTCATCAATTTAATGGTTCACGTAAAAACGCTTATCGCCGTCTTACCTAAATTACAATAAACTTAATCATATTTTTATCTAACATAACTATGCCATAAAACTTAACAGCCAGAAACCTAGCTTAATATGCGTAAATCGTGTCAATAAATAAAAAAATCTACATTCCAAAACGATCACTTTTTGTTCGGGTCCAGGGAAAAATAGAAAAAATCATACATCCGTCCATATATCCACGCGTGACTGATCTAACGACATAAACCGGCGATTTGTTACAAAATCCAAGATGGCGGCTGCGCTCGCGCCGATGTCAATAACGCCGTTAATCATCCGCCATATTTATTTCAACAATTAATTATATTTATATTTGCTGAATCTAAGTGCTTTTGGACTGGTTTTAATCGATTTTGTGGATATTCAAGGTAATTTAATAGGTTTGGTTGTTAAAAATGGTTCACACGTTTAATTTGGTATTCCACACATTTAAGATTTTATCGTTTGGTGCTTTGATGGGTTGAAAGCATCTTGTCCTATTTATATTTGGGTTAATTTTATTTTAATATAGTAAGTGTTTCATGTGAATTAATAAAATCTATGTAATGGAACGATTAAGTACATGGAAATATTGTATAAAACACAATTAAATATTCAATTGAAAAAAAATATATAGGTAATTTTTAGATACTTATTGAAGGGATTATTTCTTCTCAAGTCTCTCTGACAAAAAAAAATTGACCCCATGCTCCTAGCACAATTGGGAAAACGCTAGGAGGATGACGAATCTCTTTCACCAATGTAAATATTTTTTAAATTACATAGTAATATTTTTTTAAATGTAATTTAAACCGCATAACTTTTTGTTGATTTTTTCCTCGTATTTTCCTTCAATCTTACCCACCATCATTTTTGATTTAATTCAATATGTCGGATTAGATCTCACTTGCTCATTAAATGATTACGATGAAGGGTTACCAACGTAAAAAATCCAATTAATTGATTACTAAGAACTCATCTTTGATTAGTTTCGCTGCATCTTCAGTCAGTCCATCCCGTCGTCTACCAGTCCCTGGGATCCCAGGGCACATAACAAAAGAATGGCATTGTATATTTTTTTCGCCGGGAGAGGACGGCTTTATTTAAATTACATAATTACGTGCCAAAAATGTTATAAATCTTATTTATATCTTCTGATTGCATTTCACTCTCGAAACAATAGTAAAAACAGAATTGATGGTTTTTTATACTTAATCTACAACATATATCTAAACTGATCCTTTAAAGCATTTTGCACAAGTCAATTATTGGGGCAGACACGTTTGTGTAGGTACAAAGGCACATAAATGGCGAATGAATGAAATAAGTAACACAAATCAATGTTAAGGCGCTACACTGAGAAATTTAGAGACTTTGAAACGCTGTCCTGCCCAGACTAGCAAACAGTAGGGGCTGATTTTCAGATATATGATTCTTGACTATATGATTGTGGTACTGACAATAGCGAAACATGATTGCTTAAAATTTTCTCGATACAAAATAAATCCAAAGTCGAGTCTATATTTTCCTTTTTTTCCTCAGCCTTACTAAAACAACGCATTATTAAAAGACACGACTAAGTTAATATGATGGTATTTTACCTCATCTAGGTACTGACAAGAGGAAATTTAATAAACCTGCACACAGTCAGATATTTAACGAGATTTGTCTAAAAAGCCATTCTCGGAGAGGGTTGCATCCCGTTTTGTCGTAAGCGAAAAACAAAGGGCGTCTCTTTCAATCGATATATCGCCTTAATTACCCATCTTAATATTACTTATCTACACTTTTACACCAAAGTGCGAGAAAGACGAAAATGGCGTGTCTCACGATAAGCAAAGTTAGGTATATGTAGTACCTGATGTTGAGTCGTAGTGACCGTATAATATTATCCATTCTGTCAATACTATCGGATGACAGAATCCTTAAAATATTGCTAATGGAAAATATAAACCAGAGTTCGTTATGTCAGTGCATAAATGTAATGACTATGACATTTTATCACGCACTAATAACCAAATAGAAAAAATCGGTTGCTATCATAAAATAAATTCAATTTCGTGCAAATAAACATAAATTTAAATGGTGACTCCTTCTGTTTCAATAAATAAATTACGCATTTTATTGTCATGAGTCATATAATAATATTGAGATGTATAATGGTTATGACTTTAGGTATTGGTAATGGTTTTTTCTTTCCTTTTTTTTGTACTTACTGTGGGTCTAATATGGTAACACATAACACATTACAAAAAATCCTTATTGCACCATTCGATATTATACAAAACTTAAAAATACCTACAGAACACAAAAACGTAAGAATGAAATAAGCAAGTACCTAACGTAAAAAAATGCGGAAAAAACAACGAAATTATTTGTATAGCTTAGACTGGATTAATTTAAATTATTATTAATTGGTATTAATTGAAAAAAAAATCCACCATAAAATATACTATATAGAGCAGATGATGATGATGAGACTGGATTAATTGAAATTATTATTAATTGGTATTAATGGAAAAAAAAAACCTCCATAAAATATACTATATTGAGCAGGTGTTTACAGAGAATCTCTGGAAGCACTTTATGCTACCTACAAAATATCAGGCATGTCACGTAAAACCCGCTCAGCTGTACACATTGGGCCAACGTATTGGGCCAACAGTTGGTCCAAGACGCCAACGATGTGAACACAGCGCGCCAGGATCCTTTGATGTGTGCACGAAAACCGACACCATTCGGGTTGCGAACCAGGGGGCCGATTTTTGAGTGTCGAACGCTCGACTTTTAACTCGACATCTGTCAAAACGTCATAGTTTTTTGACAGATTTCGAGTGAAAATTCGAGCGTTCGACACTCAAAAATCGGCCCCCAGCGTTGGCGTCAACGACCAACATAAGCACAGCCCAGCGGGTCTCTACATATACGTTGGCCCAACGGGCTGGCCCAATACCTTGGCCCAATGTGTACAGCGGGCTTAAGATTAATATAGTATATACAAAGGCGAACTTATCCCTGTGAGAGATCTTTTCCAGCCAACCTTTTGAGGGTCCACTCTATTGTTGAAAGTGGGAGAATGAGGATTGCACCGTGTTTCACAATAACATAATATTATTGTCTAATAATACAAATTTAATACATTAAGATAGGTTAAGTCGGACTTCGCACATTTAGGGTTGCGTACCAACCGCAAAATTAAGTTGGTTTGTTTTTGCGCCTACTTTTGCTGTATGGCCCTTAAAATATTTAAAAAATAAGTTTTGACTATTTGTATGGCTTTGGGCCAGCAAGATGCTTATACTGTGAAAATTTTAAGACTGTAGCTCCAACCGTTTGGCTGTAAACCTGTGTGACAGGCCACGGACGGACGGACAGACGCGTGAGTGACAGCAATGGGGTTTCATTTTGACCCTTCTGGTACGGAACCCTAAAAACGAGTTGCCCAAAAACACAGTCTGTAACCTTGGTGCGGTCAAACGAAAATGTCTCTGTCTATGCCCAAAACGTCAGGCAATTTACATAAATGCTACATTAGAAGTGACTTAATTGACACATTGGACGATTTATAATACCTTGCATTACTAAGAAATCACTTGGTTTTTTTGGGTGCCATGGACCTTTTTTCTCGTAATTTACTAGCCGCCTGTCAATGATAGATAACATTTCTGATGCTTATTCTAAGGGTTTTATTTGTTTGCCGGCAGCATTGAAAATGATTATAGTTAAAGCGTTTTGTTGTCATTCAGATTCCAGAGTTTTATTCGGTTATAAAGTAAAGAAGTAATTTAACAAGACGGTACATAAATTAGCCAATAACCGCCTAACTCGGCGACTTCCTGACTTGGCGGGGCGGGATCGATATGTGACATTTTCTTCTTTGACGTAAACTTACTGACGTCGTAAAGATTCTCACTTGACATAATACTGTCAGTATTACGTTTGCGCAGTAGTAATATCATGCGCAGAAGGGGAGCAGTACCGCCTTCGCATGATCCCGCTACCGCGCATCCCGCGCCAGTCAGGAAGCACTCATTTCAATGTAGGGGCGTAGTAAAAAATGGTACCGCGTCGACTGACAGCTGACACTGACATTTGACACTTTTCTCATATCGTACTGCCTCCACACCGACAAATCAGGAAGTCGCCTTAAGGTGCTTGATTAATAAATTAAGTACATACGGTCAACCAATTTGATTTCTCCGCCATTGTACCTTGTCACAGTAACATTAATATGAGACCTCTAGCGGTGTTCATATAAATTTTCACTGTGAAAAGGTACGAAGTGGTCCAGAAATCAACTGGATTTTTCTTATGCTACCTACTCTCCAATAGTGCACTTCTATCTCTTTATTGGGCCCAGCCTGTAAAGCCATAAGTATTTAGGTTAAAAAATAATTAAAAAAAGGAGCCTAAACGTAGACCTTGAGTGACGACGATGGCTGGTTGACTGGCGACTAGCAACAGCTGGATAAAATGACAGCGGTCTGTGGTCAGCGGCATTGGTATGCCAGTGCGCTGTCATTTCGTGAAATGCCCAACAGAGTAAAAAAAGTTGATGACAATAATATGAAAATATTGGTTCATTTGCAAGAAAAATCAACCATATTTACCTCAGTATTAGAAGCCATTATTTTGATATATTTTTTATATGTAGATAACCATCGAATTTTCTTTCAAAAGATTTTGTTTAGTCTAATTTTGTATATTAGCGAGGTCGTAACATTACTAATTCAAGACTCAGAAATCATACCACGTCATCACTTTGATGAAACAAAACGCTCAACATTAACATAAAATTGAATTAAAAAAATAACCGTTTGATACAAGACGCGAATTAAATAAAAGATCTGAGGATTCATCACAAGAAAAATTCGTAATAGTGATCGAGGCCGGTTGTAAACGCATCGATTCTACCTTTGATCCGTCAACGCCATTTGAAAAAACTAAACGCAGAGAATGTGGGAACAGAGCGCGGTTTTTTTTTATAGTGGCAACACCGGGTGGCGGAAAACATGGCGGCTGATTGTTCTTCAAATGGATAACGTAAAATGTGTTAAACATTTTGATTTCATTATTCGATTGTTTTATTGTTATATCACGATCATTACTCGCATTACGAGTAGAGGGAACTTGAAACATTGTATAAGGGATTTAACCGGTCATTTATCTGACCTAAACAGTAATGTATTTTAATTAGCTACATAGATATATAAATTTTATTGTTTACAGACTTTTAATAAAAACCATTCAAATCCGTGATTGTATTATATAATAATAACCTGCATTTTGGATATTTGGGTTTAACACGATACTTAAAAAAAAAAACGTTTTTCACACCTCACTTTGTCACAACAACCGCCTTGATACTCTTGATAGTGAATGAATTGATAGATTGAGGTCTCTTTAAATCTTATAGCTGCGTCTCTAGGTTGTCAGTAGTGTAGTGATAAATTGATAGTTGTGCAGTTCGGTTTAAAAATATAATTTAAATGTTATATTACGTTATAAAGTTTATCAAATTGACATTGTTCTAAGTATAGTCTCTCAATTTATTCGGGAGTGTATCATTATCGTCATAGCTCCTAGCGTTATCCCTGTAAGTACATTTGCATCCTGAAGGATACTTTATTCGGACGTGTAATATCTTTTTAATTTTGTTTATCAATCATCATCATTGCAGACCAAAACGATCCATAGTTTGTTAGCATGTCTTACATAATTACTTATATACTAGGGTTAGGGTGACTTAAAGATAAACATGTAAATACACATTATACTCGATTTCGACTTATTCAGGGATAAGGATTTCAAATCTGACATTTATTTTGAATTTTATGCAAAAAAAAAAAAAATTCAAAAAATTGTCATTATACTCGAATTCAACTAATTCAGGGGTAAGAATTTCAAATTTGACATTTATTTTGAATTTAAGGCAAAAAAAAATTCTTTGTTGAGAAAAAACGTATACTCCTTACCTTTTACGCTCCAATGAACACTTTTATTTTATTTTCTTAACGAGCATACTGACTGGCGAGTTAAATAATTCGTGTTCTCTACAATTACACATGCGTTCAAGCTACACGTCTGCATTGCCATAAACTTACTTTAAGCATTTGATCTCGTAAATTGCCCGAATAGTGTTTCGGGATCGCTATATGTTTGCTTCCTATCATTCGCTGTTTGATTGTGCTTGTTTTGACAGGTCTCGTTCGCGCATGCGCAGTCATAATGCTGTCGGCGCGCGCGCCGCTGAATTAGATCGCACCGCGTGTTTACATTGGGAGAATTATCGATGTAATGGTACAAGATTTTTGATGATTTCATCGCGCCATGGCCTAATAAGATGGCGGTGTTTTTATTTTCAAACCAAAATAAAATCAAAGATGAGAATCGTATTGGAGATGTTAAAGATACCTTATTTAATTTATATACCACTGAGAGGTAGTATTTTTAATCAACTAGTGCCTACGCCAAATCTTGGGATTAGGTAGCGGACCCCAGGCATCCTTCAAAATGATACTTTATTGGGATAACGCTAGGAGGATAATGATGAATTGATGAACTAACAATAAGTAGTACTTAGTGTTTTTGATTTGACATGGATGATAAGTCGAATTAATCGATGATTATAAACTTTGCTTAGTTTGGGACTAGCTACTTTGTGTAAGATTGTTCACAAATATTTATTTTTTATATTTATTTAATAAAATAAATAAATAAAATAATAATAATAATAATTTAAAAGTGCTTGTTGCTAGGCCTATTTGAATAAAGAATATTTTGAGTTTGAGTTTGAAATATTTGTGGACAATCTTACACAAATCAACCTAGTCCCAAACTAAGCAAAGCTTGTACTATGGGTACTAAACGACGATATACATACTTATATAGACAAATAAATACTTAAATACATAGAAAACATCCAAGACCCAAGAACAAAATATTCGTGCTCATCACACAAATAAATGTCCCGGCCGGGATTCGAACTCCAGCTTCGTAGGCAGGGTCATTACCAACTAAGCTAAAGAGGTCGAGAGGAGGTATTTAAGTAACTCACACATTTTGTTTTCGATAAAAGTTGAAGAGAAATAGGAAATAGATGGAGTACCTACCTCCTGCTGCTTTCCATTTTTTCAACTTATTTTTAATATAATATCGCTTTTAATAATAAAGCAGTTGGAAACTAAAAATCTATCTGTCTAGCACACTTTAAATTTTTGTTTACTGATAGTAATACGGTTATAAAACTTCTTTTAAAACAGTATAACATCTGTCCATAGGAAATATATAATCACGTTCTAATTAATTCTGTTTATATCAATATTATCGAAGTCTGTTACAACTTCTATCTCACCGAGATACGCCCTAGACTCCCAACCTTATCCCGCCTCGAAAAAGTCACAAGCATCTACTATACTCTGTAGCTCTAGTATAAGTTTTTTCAAAACATTAGCTAATTCGAACGCGTTTGCGTTTTGTCTCTAAATGTATGAAAACGCTCTCACCGAGTTTGAAATACGCGCGTTCATCGGTTAGCAACAAATGTTATACTCGCTGTTTTAGTTTCCACTAGTGACCACCATAGGCGCTGTTCACGTTTTCATACCACTTTCATACATTTTGAGACAAAACGCAAACGCGTTCGAATTAGTTAATGTTTCGAAAAAACTTATACTAGAGCTACTGTATACTCAGTCAAACGCTTCAGATCGATACAATCGTACGATCATAACCGAAACAATATATCAAATGCTACGCGCACGTAACACAGCATCTTTACAAGTCATTAGACGAGCCCCGACCCACAGTTGTAATTAAGTCGGAGCCATAAATTGACCGTAACTGTCATATCATATTGATTTAGCCCCGCGGCGGAGTTCCGAATTAAAATTGCTTTTTAGTTCGAGCCTGACATTTTTGGAAGATTTTCGTTATTAATGTAATCATTGTTTTGTAAGGAGCGCTCGTGGCCCAGCGGCGCCTGCGTACCGCTTGCGGTATCTAAGGTTAAGCAACGTGGGCAGCGGTCAGGACTTGGATGGGTGACCGCTTTGAGTGGTTACTTACTGTGCGCTCCCGTGCTTTGGAAGGCACGTTAAGCCGTTGATCCCGGTTGCTGTCTATGGCAGCAGTCGTTAAGCCAAGTTGGAGGCCTTCGGGCGGTTTGAGAACTTATAACAGTCAAGTTGCCCACTCACTTGACAAAGCCTAATCCCAAAAAGGTCTAGTTTCCCCTCGGGGTTGGAAGGTCAGGTGGCAGTCGCTTCCGTAAAAACTAGTGCCTACGCCAAATCTTGGGATTAGGTAGCGGACCCCAGGCATCCTTCAGGATGCAACTGTATTGGGATAACGCTAGGAGGATGATGATGATGATGATTGTTTTGTAAGGATGTAGGTTCTTTAGTCTGATCTAATATTAAATTAGGCTCCTTACTTTTTAACCAAAAGTACGTACTATTACTTAGGTAGGTACTTATGCTGTGCCATTAGGCACATTTATTATAATTTCAAGTTTCTCTTATAACATAAACATTATTAATACATTTCGGTAATCTGTTACATAGTTGAATTGTGATGTTAACGAATAATCACATCAGCAACTTTTCATGAAAGAGAAAACACGCTCTGTCAGTTGTCTCGTATGAAATAGGAAGGAAATATCGAAAAATGTCGTCACGATTTTTCTATCGTCAAGCTCACCAATATTTGAAAATAATTAAAACAGAAAAAAAACTGCAGTGTGGTATTTGTCGCTTATGTTTGCGTGAAACAAGTTTTATTTAATCACTTGCATATGTATAGTTCGGACACAACTCTAAGGCTAGATTCTGTCAAACGAACGCAAGCAAAACTAGACTTAGTAGAGCTCTGACTGTAAGGTAAATTTTTGCTTGCGTTAATTTGACAGCACTTGGCCTTACAGATTTGTACGAACTATACCTATAAACCTATCCACCTACCTACACTGTAGGGTTTATGTAAGTACCTATAGTGCTATTTCATACCTTTACTTTAGTAACAGGCAACACTGTAAAAGGTGTTTAAAAAAATGTTTTTTCCGAAGGTTACAATTTCCCTTCCTTTATCACTGGCCAGTATGTTGTGTTCAATTTTTGAATTAATTCACAACCAATTACCGATATGTCCGCGTCGGCCTGCGCCCGTCAGCTGTCAATCACCCGGTTACCATCTGTTCGAGATGGCTCGTTTGTTGTGCTGAATATCAACTTAATTTTATTTGCATGTATTTATTTTTGCTTATACTTATTGATTTTCTGAATAAATAAACATGTTCTCAAAACGAGGTGGATTTTGCTGACGATTATAACGGTCTTTGGTAAATAAATGGCCAGGTTAAAATAGCACCACCCATTTCTTGCTAAAGGTGGCGTAAGGGTCGGCTATGGGAATAGGGTTGACTTGTGTTTTGCGTGATAGGCTAGCAACCTATCTCTCCCTTTCCCCCCTTCTCTATATAGGGTTCAACTTCGCATTCTTGACATTCCGATGTCATGGTGTGAGGCAGCGTTTGAATTTAACAGAGCGCTAAAAGTTTAATCCTAGAACATTCTATTTATTTATTTAAATTTCTTTTGCACAAAAAACACACAATTGTACAAATGGTGGGCTTAATGTCAAATTATACTCAAAGCACAAGTTATATTATTGCTTGCTTTGACAGAATTAACTACGTATTTTATAGTTTCTATCTTTAGATGATAGCCAATTCCACCGAGTTGACCATCTCAGGGCTGTCAATTGTCTAAAATCGAACCAAACTGTGGTCTAACTGAAAGAATACATTTGTATACGAACGCCTCTTGTCTACCGTTGTTTATATTCGATTTAATTGCTGTTTTTCTTCAATGTGATTTACTGGGTGAGCAATAAAGAATACGTGTATTAGTAATTCAAAGTGATAACATATAAATAAATATAGTATTAAATCACAGTTCACAGTCCACGTGATGCATAGAGGTACTCTTTAGAATATCATGCACTGTACAGGGAACTTTTAATCATTTCCCAAAACCCAATTAATTACAATTAAAAGTTGGCACACCTCAGTGTGCGTGACAAATGATGAGCGATGATGATCCAATTATCGTAGCAGATATAAATGATTGGACAAGATCTGAAATAGCTGCTGCAGGTCAATCGCAAAACCTGGCACGAGTGGAACGAAAGTTAATAATTGTGTCTATTCCTATAATTTTTTTTATACTACGTCGGAGGAAAACAAGCTGACAGCCCACCTGGTGGTAAGTGGTTACTGCCGCCTATAGACGCTTGCAACATCACAGAGGCGTCACTCACGCGTTGCTGACCCTTAAAACCCTTTTCACGCCTTTTTTGAAGAGCCCCATGCTGTAGCTCATTGGGAATACCTCGGCAGGAGCTCTTTCCACAACCTAAGTGTTCTCAGTATAAAGCACCTGTTGAATCGCACTGTACGAGAACGCAGTAGCTCTAAGGTGTGGGAATGAGCTCGCTGCCGATGGCGAGCGGTGCGATGATGAAAGGTGGCCGTGGGCATCATGTCAAACAGTTCCTCTGAGCACACCCCGTTATACAGGCGGTAGAACACGCACAAGGAGGCAAAGTCCCTCCTGAGATCAAGCGGTTCAAGGTCGGCCGTCACACTGGGATCGTCGACGATTCTCACTGCACGTCTTTGAAGCGAGTCACAAGGGCTAAGTTGGTATTTTGGAGCTCCCGCCCATAGGTGAGAGCAGTACTCCATATGAGGCCTAACTTGCGACTCATAAAGTTGCAGCCGTTGTCGAGGTGTGAAGTACTGCTTTGACCTGTTGAGCACTCCAAGTTTCCTATATCGTGTACTTAATACCTAGTTGCTCCCGTGCTTTGGAAGGCACGTTAAGCTGTTGATCCCGGCGATCTATGACAGCAGTTGTTAAGTCAAGTAGTTTTACGTATCAAGGGCGGTAAAACAAAGAAAGTTTCAGATCACAGGTATTTCATTGGATGCCCGAGCCGAAGGCAAGGGCGATAAAACGCGATCTGACGCTCTCTTCATTGGAAAGTACAAAATTGTATGTCACCCACTGGCCAGGCTTTTCCGCGCGCAGAGCGTGCGGTAATTGCCACTTTAATTTTATTAAACTAGTTATCATTTGCGATAGTAGAGTCTGTTCGGAATGACAAGAAGCGTAGGATATAAGGACGCCTTCATATCCTACCGTTCTTCTATTTCCGAACAGACTATTCCTTAATACAATAAGTCTTAATTATTGATATTAAATCCTTTGTCCAAACTCAATAACAATTCAAACTTTCATATCTAAAATATGCAAGTAATTATATCCAATCAGTCGGTCTGTCAGTCTGTCCTTCAATCATATCGAGACGTCAGGCACTGACTCAATCTGGATCATTGATCTATAGATCAATATCCGATGACGTTGACAAAAAATAGGTCAATAGATGGTTAGTTCAACGAATGAGTGATATTTGATTTAAATCAAGAACTACGCCAAGCTTGGAGTGTTAGGGATTTGGGGTGGTCAAATCTTTTTTGTTTTTTGTCTGTGGCGTAGCGTAAGGGATCGTCCTAATACAACGCGACTACGCGATTGTCAATTAGGACACCTGTTCGCGTTCAATATGTTTGATCGCAAGTTCGCGCGAGTAAAATTTGCGCGAACTTGCGATCATCGCGTAGTCGCGTTGTATTAGGACGATGCCTAAGCCAGGGCCAAGCACTTCTTATTGACTTATTCTGGACACAAAGGGAAACATATCCATCCTAGTTTTTGGTATATAGAAGCTGTGTCGAGGGAAATCGTTAAGGAGGCGACTTTTTGTAAATTTGCCTTCATACTATAAATTTGTTCGGCTGAATACCCGTTAATAGTTGGTCTGGAAATATGGTTATGAAACGAGATACTCATACTCATACTTATTTATTCATAAAATATAAAAAAAATACATGTCATTATTATTATTGAGAACATTGTTACAGATATTAAATGATGTCAATTCAAATTTAAAGTAAAAAATCAAAAAAGTAATGTCAAAAAAAAAACAATTTCGATTCCTTAAATTACATATTTTTATATTCATCAATGTCATAAAAAGCATTTGCTGTTAGCCATCTTCTTAAATTATTTATAAATGTCACATCACTTTCTACATTTTTAATGTTGTCGGGTAGTTTATTATACAGATCTGGACCCACTGACTGGATATAAGGAAATTTAACGCTCTTTAACTTTGTCATACAAAGTAAAGCAAAAATGTCCTTAGTTTAAGATATATCAGCCAATATCTGAACAAAGTCACACTTTCCCCCTCAAGTTACCACAAGGTCCTCGAGGTGGAAAACTTAGGATAGTTCTTCCTAGTGTATATCCCCAAATAACCCCATAAGATTTCATTAAGTTCCGAGCACTTTCCAGCTACCCCCGCCTTGTTAGGAGATTATATGCTACTTTTTGGCTCGTGAAAGAGGAACATAGTACAGCCAGCAGTATTACTGCCGATTGGCTACAGTGGCCAGCAGTAAGAGATTCCGGGCTAAAATTATCATGATGATAATGTGTTGTCATTGACTAAGGCTCAGAAGTCCAAACTCAAGGTTTGCCAGCGGGCGATGGAGCGCAGTATGCTAGGTGTTCGCAGAACTGATCGAATCAGAAACACGGAACTGCGCTCCAAAACACGAATTGTAGATGTGGGTGCCAAGACCGCCAAACTGAAGTGGGACTGGGCTGGACACGTCTGCCGTATGCACCCGGAAAGATGGGCCAAGATAAGTACGGAGTGGACCCCGCAAGACGGTTACCGGAGCAGAGGCAGACCAAAAAGGAGACGGCGGGACGATTTGGGCGCGTTCTGCTCGGATTGGCAGGAAAAAACAAAAAATAGGACCGAGTGGAGGAAAAGAGGGAAGGAAAAAAGAGGAGGCCTTTGCCCAACAGTGGGACACAAGCAAACACAGGCTAAAAAAAATGTGTTGTACAAAAATGGACTAGTGTCATAACTAGGTTCCGGCTTACGACGGACCCCTAAACGTTTAAAACAGGCCAAAGGTTACCGATTAAGCTATAAATTTCTGCGTCATCGCATCGTGTTTCTCATCGATTTCTAGTGGAATAATATTGACGTTAAATGTTGATATTAAATTATAATTTCTAGCAAGGAATGTCGACTGGTTTTTTTAAACTGTGTGTCAAACATAATAGTATGTTTGACGTGTTGTCAATGAGAAATTTATGGCTTTGACATGCGTGGCAAGAGTTAGTAAGGCTAGGTTTAACAGGCATCGATAAGCGAAAATTTACAAAGGGTTGTTAACAATATTTCAGCGATACCTGTACAAAAGACCCAATCGTATATACTTACCCCCTTATTTAAAACCAGCCGCTGGTATATAAAATATGCATTGTCCCTTTCTCACAAACATTAATGTCATAGTGACAGATGCAGATATACCTACGAATTTTAGCAACAATGTGACTAAAATAGGTTAGTAGGTAGGTGAAATAGATGAACGTAATGACATGAATAAGGGGGCTAGCCACCAATTCTTTATTTATGCATTGATTACTATTTAGATTTTATTTACACCGTCAGGGTAATCATGTTGACCCAAGCTTATATTTGTATATCTACTTTAATAATGAATTAAGATATGCCTACCGTTAGTACATAAATGATATGAATTTGTGTGCATTTTAAACTATAAAACTTCCGCTCAACATTACCCACAGCCTTATCAAGTGACACTTCTGCGACAGAGTTGTTAGGATAATTATAGGATACCTATTATGGAGAGAATTCGTTAGAATTGCATACAATTAAGGCTATCATACGGAGGGGAAAATTACGTTGTTTATACAACGATGGTGGCAAACCAGCTAAAAGGTACCTTTTGCTTGAAAACGACATATTTACCAACGTAATGTGTGAGATTACTACAGTTCGCCGGGCAAAAAGACACGGCTTGTTAGCACATGGAATTCAATCGACTATACCTATAATTTCTTCATTACCGTATACAAACAACGTTTTGCGTGAACATTGATCCCATTATGTTTATATTTCTCACGACGCAAATCATAGAGCTGTGTGGTTTTTACCTTCTATATATGATACTTTTTTTTTACTTGACTGTGGCTTTCGGAGTGTTTTAGTCGCTGATTCACTAACCCAGAGAGAAGAGTCCAGCAAGTACTGGGACGAATAGGGATTACTTGTGTCTGTGTTGTCGCGATCGCCCGGTGGACGTCCCCGCCGGCGTGAATCGGCCTTTACGTATGTAGGTATCACCAGTAACCGTAACACTAACACAATACGTTAAGACTGCACCGAGCAAATTTCTGAATAATTGCGATGGTTGGATCACTTGCTGTATTATTATTACTAAAGCTTGAATTCTGTAATTCCTATATATGATATTTAAGGATACACTCTACACGTCATGTGTTTCAGAAACACAATTACTTATAGTTTTCTTCATAAAAATTCAATCCAAAGTTAGCTCTACTAAAGGAAATAAACGCAAACTACAACGTTAATACTTTATGAAAGGTCTTCAATTTTTGAATAGTAACAAAACTACATGTTATCTAGGTCGTATGTGTTTAACATTTGCAAAATGTGGAGATTTTTTTAACAATGCAAAGGAAATTTCGAAAATTTGACCGGCCGCCGTAGTTTTCTTGCCGGCAGATGGGCTCCGGCCCTCAATGGGAGCAGACGTATGCTGCTTTTCTCAGTTTGACATCTCATAAAAACACGCTTTTTGACAGCTTGCTCGTATACAAATACAAAATGTATACCACACACAAAGATTGCACTAATTGAAGTAGGGTAAATAAATGTTGACGTGTGGCTATTGAAGATTCTTTTAACATGGAATTTTTAGTATTAGCCATTCGTTATAACATAAAAATGCAATCTTTGGTCCCCAATGTATACTAATGCAACTAAATTATAATGATTTCCTTTACGAAAAGGCATTTTAAACGTAAAAAGGTTACCGATGTATTTCAGTTCAAAGTAATTTACTTTTTATAAATTGGCCACCCAGAACGGAACGTTATGACATTTATGTCACTCATCATATTTCAAATTAAAATTTGTAAACAAATTGTATTTTTATATTTCAATAATTTAACGAATCTAATGTTATATTTTATGTGTATATGTACGGCGTCAAACAACGGCACGGTACGGCGGTTCACGTCAAACAATGATTACCTAAATATATCGCAGAATCTGCATAAACAAAACATATCCCAGAATCTGTACAAACAGGCACAATTATTATGGTGCTTTGAACAGAAGTTTATAAAATATCAGCGTTATACCAAGAAACAGATCTAGAGTGCTCTCTTGCAGCGGGAGCAGAAGAAAGAATATCAGAGTTTCTTCGCCAGTTTGAGTGATGTGGATTTAAATTGTGTATTGTCTAAGCCGCCTGGTCATAATATAATTATAGCTAGAATGAAAATATTAAACCTATGTTTCATTTATAAATAATAAACCAAGTAGTTGTTGGGGATGTGGTGACAATGACGATGTCTAACAAACAAATATGCAGTAATTACTTATAATATTAAACTGCGCTAGTTTCTATCTAAAGCTTTCATGCGTTGGAAATCCCGTTGCTTTGATTTTGTACAAGTAAGTACTTATGTCGCATCGCAATAATTGTGTCGACGTTATATTAAACGAATAGGAAATAATAATAATTGCTATTTATTATTGATGAAAATAGACGCAATGTTAACCATTATTGAACCTTATCTCGTTGCAATAAGGTTCACGGATGTTCAGTTAAGTGTCATCGACGGCACGACTGTATAAAAGTTAATTTGTCAGAGCTGATACAGTAGTGGTCCGGCCAAGTTCCACAATTGCAGAATGTTACAATGACTTTCTTGATGATATTTGTTATATCATTAGGTTTTATAGTGCTTGTCATTCACGATAACGACGATGCGCAGGGAATGTCATACTATTCTATGCGCAATTCTGCGGATTGGGTTACGACGGGAGGTCGTGAATAACAAGAACTACCTATAAGGTTAGGTACTAGTTCCTCAAATACAAAGTTGATTCACAATATTGCTGCAGTTATCCTGTGCCGTATAAATAGTTTCAGTAGTTATTATATATATTGTAATAAAGCTAGCGCTTCTTCTCTTAAAACTTGCATTAAATCAGTGTCCATTTTAGAGTTAACCAACTGATAAACAGAAAACAATCAATTTATGAAAATAACCTATTTAAGGTACAACATATACTCGTATCATGAAAATCACCAATTAAACTCTCAAAATAAGTACCTAAGTCATAAACATAAAACAGTCATAACATGCACGAACCGATTAGGAAAATTCTTTCTCTGTTTTAAGTTGTATAAAAATGAGTCTGTGAGGAAAGGGCAAAACACAATACATTTTACAAAACAGGGGTTTGACAAGTTTTATTTTATAAACAAGGAACTGAGTATTTTACTACCACAAATTCCAAATTCAAGACATTTTCAGATACAACTAATACTTGAGTTTTGGTTACAGATCAGAACTTGACGATTTTTGTTACACTTCTCTTATGCACCAAGAAACCTTTAATATTCAAAATCTATATTGTCATAAGTTGACATAAACATGGGTCAATGACCCGACCCAGCAAAATGTGGTAGTGTGCGTGAATAATGCATGTGTGGGTTAATTGGGTAAAAGATTAAAAAAATTGAAATTTGACAGGCGCTGAGAATTTACCCCGCACGATAGGCCCTTAAGTAAACAAAACACAATGCCCAATGAAAACGTTGCCACCCGCGGTGCGTATCGAAATCAGCCAAAATTATTGATTACGTATTCTGCTATCTCGATTAAGGTCCGTGGTGATCCCAAATTTTTGCCTCGCTCGCTTACTACTGGTAAGTCGATATGCCGCGCTCTTCGCCCGCGTACGGAACCTGCCAAATTGAAATAAAAGTTGATATTTTCAAATCTAATTATTGAATCTGTGTTGAGAGCAAGACACCCAAATTTAACATACTTAAAAGGTTTGTTTTAACGGGTCTACCGCGATATTTATGTATTTACCTTTTTTACCGACGTTTCGACACGGGTTTCACCGGCCGTGGTCGCCCACGCAAGAGGTAAATACATAAATATCGCGTTAGACCCGTTAAAACAAACCTTTTAAGTAGACCTGACTCTTCTTCTGCCAACACAGTGAATCCTCAAATTTTATAAATGATCCCTTGGAGTTGCGAGCGTCTATAGGCTGCTGTATCCTCTTATCAGGTGGACCATATGCTTATTTGCCACCGTCGTTGTATAAAAAGCTGGCTTTGCAGTCGGTTGAAGTGTTGAAAGCCGTGCGAACATTTCGCAAACACTATTTTTCCTTTCGGCCCTTTCACAAAGAGTCTACAGTCAGGGTTGTCACTGTAATGTGTCAAAGTCGTCACCCGAGTTTTGTCAACGCACGGTGACTTGCGCCCTGTTGAACGCTAGGCGGACCATGTTGGAGTTTAACGGAGGACCGGTCCTTGGTTACATTTTATTTAATTTAAAATAAAGGTATATTTTATTCATCGACTTATAGCATTCATGTGACATAATAGATAAAATATTTTAATGTTCCTGCGTCAATAAAGTATGTATATTAATGGGAGATCATTTTTTTTAACCGACTCACATTTTTTTAATATACTACTTTGGTGGCAAACAAGCGTACGGTCCACCTGATGGTAAGCGGACAACGCAGCCTATAGACGCTCGCAACTCCAAAAGAGTCACGTGCGCGTTGCCGACCCTATATAAAATTTGAGGATTCACTGTGTTGACAACAGATTTCCAGATTCACATTTACAGATTAACCAAACATGCATGTTATCCGAAACCAAAACTTATTACGAACACAGAGCTTCAGTATTATTCAGGAGTACCTACCTAGTAGGAGTGGAGTTTGACTCAAGATAGCACGTTGCTGTAATCAGAAATCTCAGGCCAAAAAATTACAGGCCTTATTCTTAAGCCAACGTTCATTAAACCTATTTTATTCAAAAATGCCGTTGAAATGCGTTTGTTTTTATTTACTTTAACATTTGTTTGTGAGGAAGGACAAAAATGAATGAATGAATGAATGAATGAGAATGAATGAATGAATGAATGAATGAGAATTTATTTGGTATAAAATGATAACATACAGACTACAAAATAAAATAATTTAAACATGAAATATACCAAAATGGATGCCGCTCAGCATTCAGTCATGACAATCATGACGCTGATTTTCAGGGCAACCAGGAAACAACAAATTATACAAATTATAACACATTTTAATAATAACACATTTTAGTTAGCGTAGTTTTTTTTTTATGAAGAAGGGGGTAACTAGAGTAACTCAATCCTCAGATAAATGTTAGCTCTGTTTTTTTATTTCATTTGAATTAGATGAAAGATTTTAAACGACGGACAATTTTATCTGGGGATTGTAAAATCGGTTCTTAAGAGCGAGGGCAAGGGAACAGATAAGTCTGTTCCCTAACCGAACAAAAGCTGTTTTCCTCCCAACCTTGTCACCCTACAATCGCCGGCTAAGTGACGATGATCGACAAAAACGGATGAAGTGCGATTTTATTAACAGCTCGCTTTCATCAACTTGAAAAAATACTCTCTATGGGAATAACAAATGATGTTGTTCGGCCGGAAAATGGCGATGCCCGGGATGGATCCTTTGAGCGCGGTGACTCGCTGTTTGACGAGTTTTAGGCGTACCTTGATGTGTAATGCGCATAAAAAATGATATTTAAGTGTTGTGATTGTGTTTTTAGAGCGAAAAAAGGCGCCTTTCTTTTGAATATATTTGAAGATTTCAATTTCGACGCATTATGAGTGTTAGGTCTTGTGAATGTGTTTTATAGCTAAAACAGCCCTATTTTATTTGAGTTCTAATAATGTTTGACGTGTTTTCGTCTCGCTTTTTTTGTGCTGTACTCGTATATGATAGCGTATATAACCATATATCTATTTAAAAAAAATTGTGAATTTATTTATTTCTCGAAATTGTAAACAACTGTAACGATTTCATTAAATCGTGTTCATCACGCAAATAAATACCCTGATCGGAATTCGAACCCGGGACCACCAGATTCGTATGCAGGGTCAACTAGGCTAAAATGGTCGTCAAATCAAACTAAGAACTAAGCACAATTTCCTCTAATTATTCTCCATTCTCATTTCTTCGGCTGTCATCTGTGAGTGACGTTTGTCAATTCGTTCCATCGTACCGGCTTCGTTAATTACATTGATGAGATCGGCTAGTGGATAGTGTCATGGCGGGTGGGCCGGGGTATTGTTTGTAAAATGATTGGTTCTGTTGAAAGAGCAATTGAAACGGAAGATATGAGGTAATCAGATATTGTCGGCCAAGTAAACATTAGGGATTCTTTTTTACCTTTTTGGCAAGGCATCACGCTAAAATCCGTAAAACCTGTGATTATTTGCCATTTAAGCTGCATGAATTGGAGCGGCGTAACCTGTTATTTTCTACTTTACCGAGATCTTACTGATGTTTTCCAGATTTCCTCTTTTGTCTGTTTACTGACAGTACAGTAGAATCCGAATACAATGACAGTCAAGTGACCACTAATAGAACGTCGCACAAAACGGACTGATTTGCTTTGAAAACGTTTAAACGTTTAGCGGTAAAATGTTATATGCGGAGTCGTTATATCTAAGCAGATTCTATGTATTACTTATGGACAGGAATAATATATAGCGCGGAGACGGGGCGGTATGGATTCAACAAGTTTGATTTCTGGGCCACTTCGTATCTTGTCACAGTGACATTAATATGAGATCTGTAGCGGCTATCATATTGATTTTCAGTGTGACAAAGTACGAAGTGCCCTAGATATCAAATTGGTTGATTGTACATTCAGGCCGGTCTGCTTCCACACATACCACTTTGACCAGAAGCACTCATTTAGAGGTAAATATAAATACTCAGTAAAGAATCTGCAAGTGGTGACATGTGACAGGTAGTTCACAGTGTTGACTATGGCAGCTGACTGATACGCATTACGCACCAACACATTCCGAAATATCCTAAATTTCTCTTATCCACGTGGTGTCAGGCTGTAATAAGCGCAGCCCTGCTTTTTCCTTTCTTTCTTCTTTTCTTTCTTTCCCTTTCCTTCTCTTTCTTTTCTTTTCTTTCTTTCCTTTTCTTCCCATGGGTGTCTTAAGAGTCGACTTTGAGAATGGGGTGCTGTTTTGTTGGCAGGCTATATCTAAGCTTGTTTGCCACCGTCCTTTTAAAAAAAACCTAATTTGCCTCTAAACTGCAAGAATTTCCCGCTTTTAAGGTCTTCAAGTTTCCGCTAAAGCTAATACCAACACAATGATAACTATAGTTTGCTGGATCATAGCAAACTGCGCAGTCATGCCGTCGATCATCTATCGCTTGACAGACAAACACTCCGGTTCCACTCCTCTTGCGACCTCATAGACAGATATTAAGCCGGATTCATGATGGTATAGTACTTTATGCAACTGCTACATAATGAGAGGCATTAGCCACGAGTGTGGTTTTATGGAACGAGCCCCAGAAAAATCTCAATATACGTGTAAATTCACACATAAAATAACATAAACATATAAGCGATTTTTGACTGAATGAACCCTGACGGGGCGTTCTGTTTGACCTGGCATCTGCCGATCCCAAAGAACACCGTTCCACTTTTAAACGTAGATAACTTTTATCTCACGAGCGCGGGCGAGCCATGGTTGTGTGTTGAGCTATGCATGCACATTGTCTATGTGTGCGTCAGCATAGGAGATAATCTTTGAGTTCACGTTGTCTATGTGTTAGTTTGTGTCACAACTATAATGAAAATACTACACAACACAACACAACGACAATTGGAAATTTTGACGAAGTTTATTTGCGGATTCTTACTATCTTATGATTTGGACGAAACCTGCGTTGTGGATACATTCTGCATGTAGTTTAATTTGTATTTAATAAATTTGTATTAATACTACTATAATGTATGTAATGTAACTAGTATGTCTACCGTCGCCTAGTACCTACCCATAGCACAAGCTTTGCTTAGTTTCGGACTAGATCGATTTGTGTAACATTGTTCACAATTTTTTATTTATTAACATAACTATGCTGTGACAGGCCCAAGTAGAACCGACCACTCAGTGACAGACACCGACAAAGCACCGCCAAATCACGCAGCCAGATCACTCCTAATTGTACTCTCGATTGTGTTCAAATCTCAATAGCTATCGTTACAACAAATTCATCTTTTGTGGCAATCGTGCTTTAATTAAACCAACGGATTTTTTGAGATAACGAAAGGCAAGTATTGTTTAGTGACAGACGTTGTTATCTGTTGAAAGTTGGAATTTATCAGTTTTTGGGAACAGTTAAGGTAAATGTACTAATGTTTGACATTGTGCGTAATAGTTGATATCTTTTGTTTGGCTCTTAAAAGTTGACATCTATTGTTTTGAATTAAAATTGAAAGTATCAAGTATTAGACTATTTAAATTCCGATTTTATTATGAAGTCAAAATTTAAAATATTTCAATAAACGCTATAACAGTTAAGTTATAATATACATGGTGTTTGGTAAAGCGTGTGCCATGGCTAGGGTGGGTAGGTGGGGTTCCTTGCAACACGATTTGGGCCAACTAATAACCAAGTAATAAAAAATAAAAAAATATATTAATCGGAACAGTTTTTAATTTTCAGCAGTTCTGATGGAGAAAAGTAACTAGGCAAAGTAAACCGCCAATTTAGACAAAAACTTTTTTACCACATATAATTTGTTTATTTTTTTATTACAAGTGGTATACCATTGCAGTTGGCAGGAAATGGGGAACTTTTTGTGATATTTGAAGATCTGAGACATTTTATTTTAAGTTTTTTTAATCTGCCATAAAATTGAGGTTGTCCATAATTTTTCACTGTAATTCACACTTTGTCGACACATAACTTTTTTTTCTTCCTCTATGAACTGAAACAAGATCTCGAAAGATTACAAATGTCTTTAAGATAGAAATTACAACCTCTAACACAATGCTATCTCAAGTAAAAAAAAAGTTAGGTAAGTAAAATGGTCAAATTTTGGAAAATTCCGATTATTTTACTTTAATAAACTCACCAAGGGCGGGAAGGTTATTAGTTGGCCCAAATCGTGTTGCAAGAGACCCGACCTACCCACCCTAGCCATATGGTACACGCTTTACCAAACACCCTGTATTTTGTCATATTATACGGTACGTAGTAGCAGTAGTAGTACGTAAAGTCGTACTTCTAAGTAGCTGGACATTTAAGTACTTCGTCGCTTCCATCCATTGATAATTTCATTTGACAATTTCATATTTTGATAGGGCCAACTTTCCTCCGCGGCCTCGTGGGCCAGCACACTTACAAAGGTGTTATGGTCTTTATACTACTGCTACTATGCTAAAAACCTTTTTTCTCAAACTTAGCACCCTAACCTATTTGAAAATCATAGCAAAACAACTTGCCAATCGACCCTTCAATCCTCACGTATCTGCTGACTCACTCACAGGGAGACAATTTTAGGAACGAAAAGGCTTATCTACATGGGACTGTCCTGTTTCTCCCGTCGTTCATTACGGAAGCATGGTCACCCTTACCAGGTGCAAAGTGTTTGCAATTATAAATGTTATTAGATCTATTATGTGTTGTCATTATATGGTTTTATGGTTGAAATTACTTAATATATTTCAACATTTAAAACTGGTATTTGATATTGAATCTACTTGCTTAGACACTAAAGTTGCTCTTTGAACGGACTAATTTAATACGCATCTTCCAATTCATTTCAAGTATGTCTATAGCTGATGTTTTTTTCAAAGTGCTGATTCCATTAGAACCGCCTTTTGGAGTCATTTCAATAATACCAGAAACTTGAGAAACATGTAACATCAGAAAAAAAATTGCGTCTTATGCCCAGAATTAGATACACGGGAGGCTATAGTTTTTCATGCCAAGATAGCAAGCTAGTGCAAGTACTTAAGTTAGCAAACCAGTGCGTCTATCTTCGTGTATACAAACAAAACTAGCTTACTTCCAGACTAGTAAGCTAGTGCTGAAGCCAGGATAGTTTTTAATAGCTTGCCGTTCTTTTCTTTGAGCTAGTAGCAACCTCACCACTGATTTCGCTGTCCTGGCTTGTGTAAGTTCGTGTAACCGGCGAAGCTAGCATCCATTCGGCTAGTGCGCTGCAATGGTATCTACTATCTGACTGGCTTAAAATTACTGGCATCATGTAGACTTTGGAAGGCACGCTAAGCCGTTGATCCCGGTTGCTGTCTATGGCAGCAGTCGTTAAGCCAAGTTGGAGGCCTTCGGGCGGCTTGAGAACTTCTAACAGTCAAGTTGCCCACTCACTTGCGCAGCCTAATCCCAATAAGGTCTAGTTTCCCCTCGGGGTTGGAAGGTCAGATGGCAGTCGCTTTCGTAAAAACTAGTGTCTACGCCAAATCTTGGGATTAGATAGCGGTCCCCAGGCATCGTTCAGGATGCAACTGTACTGGGGTGTGCAATAAAGAGTATTTGTAGTTGTTGTTGTTGTTGATAACGCTAGGAGGATGATGTAGACAGCACTAGCATGTGTCCAAAGGAGGACAGTACTAGATTACTAGCAAGCTATCTAGTTTGCTATATTGCCTTGAAAACCTAGCCTCGTGTATTCCGGGCATTACTTTAAGAGGAGGGGTAGGGCAAGCTCTCTCTATACAAACTTTGTGCAGGATTTACTTCGTTTGTGTTTGCATTAAAGTTATGTTTTTTGGTCAGTATGCTTATTTTTCTTATAGCTATTTCGTGATGTAATTTTTTTTATTAACTTTTTCTTATATTTGATTTTTTTTGAAATATTTGAAAATTTTCACATCACGATCTTCGCATATATCTAATATTTACAACCAAAAAAAATATTATATTTGTTAGTGCCAAAACCGACGAATAAAACGTGCACAAAGTTTGTATGGGGAAGGCCTTGCCCTACCCTGCGCCTTAATTTTGGACTCTATTATTAGTAGATTAAAATTTGTTTTCATTTCCTTGGTTGACTGTACACCTGTCACCTCCGCCCCAGATACAAAAACAAGCCACAGAACAATAGAAGAAAAACCCGAAAAACGAGTGACTCGGGACAAATTGAAGTATAATACACAGAAAGGCGACACGGAGTAAAAGCAATGAATCGAGCAGCGACATGTGTCGTGGTGGCAACCCTAATGACTCTGCAAATCGCCCGCGACTATTTATCAACTTGTACTGTAGGGCTGGCGCAGTTTTGATTCGGCGTTGAAAGGACCAAATATTCTGCCTTTTTTGTTGTTTAGAGTTATAATCGTTAGGTTATTATTCCTTTAATATTATGCGATCTATTTGGCTTTACAAATTGAAATCTATGTATACTTTTTTCAGGTAAACTCAATTTCTTTAGTCTCTAAGCCACAAAATTGTACCATTGTGACATTGAAATAGTTAATGACATCAAATTTGCTGCACTGAATGCCCACTGGGCGAATTAAAAACGAAGTTGGTACCTACGTGTGCTCTTTGTTGCCCGTGCGAACTCGATTGACAGAGAGTGAGATACACACACACATGCCGCAAAAAGCTCAGAAAGCTACATTCGTTGCATTTATTTGTGTGATGAGAAGAAATATTTGTTCACGTGTCCTGGATGTTTTCTGCATATATATTATCGTCTACCTAGAAGCTTTCCTTAGTTTAAAACGAGGTCGATTTGTGTAAGATTATCCAAAAAAAATATATTTATGTAATGTATGGTACCAAAAGTCTCGTAATTAAAAAAATATCATCGCCTATCAATCGATAAATCGAAAAAAAGCAGTTAAATCGTTACCGCATACAAAGATATCATTGTAGACCTTATTGTGTCATGTCAGGGTTCAAATTTAAACAAATAATTTTATACGTCATGTACGGGTTAAGGCGCTACATTGAGAAATTTGGAGACTTTGAAACGCTGTCCTGCCCAGACTAGCAAACAGTAGGGGCTGATTTTCAGATATATAATTCTCGACTATATGATTGTGGTACTGACAATGGCGAAACATGATTGCTTAAAATTTTCTCGATAGAAAATAAATCCAAAGTTGAGTCTATATTTTCCTTTTTTTCCTCAGCCTACTAAAACAACGCATTATTAAAAGACACGATTAATTTAATATGATGGTATTTTACCTCATCTAGGTACTGACAATAGGAAATTTAATTATCCTGCACACAGTCAGATATTTAACGAGATTTGTCTAAAAAGCCATTCTCGGAGAGGGTTGCATCCCGTTTTGTCGTGAGCGAAAAACAAAGGGTGTCTCTTTCAATCGATATATCGCCTTAAGTTGGTTTTTCCGTAAGGCTTCCGCCTACAAATTCAATACCATATAAGGATATCTCCAAACATAAAACTTATATAAGCCGAGCTGGTTTTTCATATAAATATTATACATATTCGTCATAAATGGTACCGTTTAAATTAATAATCGGAACTAAATCAATATTTACGCATAATCGATAATTCAATACTTTGATTATGATAGGAATCGATTATTCATAGGCGAATTATGCAAATACACTGATTTACAATCGTTCGATTCTCGAAGGCTCTATTTGTTAGGTTACGTAAGTTATTTAATTAAGAGAAAGCGTAGTTGAAAAAGATTGAGTTTGTACAATATTTTATCGTAAATTAAAAAAAAATACTATGCGTACAATTAATTTCAATTAAATAATAGATGACTCGTTAATGGTCCTAAGTAATAATACAAACAAAACAACAACAAAAGAAGTAACTACAATTTATTGCTTACCAAGAACGATACATGATGGTTAATCTAGATGTAAATTATAACTAAAACTTCTAGTGTTAAGGCGCTACACTGAGAAATTTGGAGACTTTGAAACGCTGTCCTGCCCAGACTAGCAAACAGTAGGGGCTGATTTTCAGATATATGATTCTTGACTATATGATTGTGGTACTGCCAATAGCGAAACATGATTGCTTAAAATTTTCTCGATAGAAAATAAATCCAAAGTTGAGTCTATATTTTCCTTTTTTTCCTCAGCCTACTAAAACAACGCATTATTAAAAGACACGATTAAGTTAATATGATAGTATTTTACCTCATCTAGGTACTGACAAGAGGAAATTTAATAAACCTGCACACAGTCAGATATTTAACGAGATTTGTCTAAAAAGCCATTCTCGGAGAGGGTTGCATCCCGTTTTGTCGTGAGCGAAAAACAAAGGGTGTCTCTTTCAATCGATATATCGCCTTAAGTATAACTAGGTTTTTTCTTATTTTATTTTGTAGTCTTTCTTAATGTAGGTTATTCTCAATCATTTATTGTGAAAGTTCAGCCAAATTATTTTAGCATAATACAATAAATAAACGTCATATAATCGCATAAACGACAATGACAATATTTTCAAATAATTACATGTTAGCGTCTATAGTAGTGGTGGCACTTTGTGACCATTTTAAGCGTCATTAGCATTCGAAAGGATAGACCAAATTAGTGTGCAAATAAGGAATTTCCTAATATCAATGCCACCCACAGCACACCTTTATTATCACAGATCCATAATTAAGATACATATTTAGAAATACATATTTGACAATCTCATCGAATAATCTGATGACACTTAGGTACCTATAATAATTACGTTTGTGTGTGGTCTGAATGTCGAAAACACGTTGTTTTAATATTCATCTTCCTGAATTCGATTTTAGAGTTGAAATTGACATGTTCGACTTTGTATCTTGCTAGGTACCTATACTTTGTTCCAGTTTAGATGGTAAAAATGCACTTAAGACCAACCAATACTTAACCATTTTACTAAAATCTATTTAGCTGCTATATTAAAGTAGGGATGTAAAACAACTACTCAGGCGTGTATTGTTTAAATTATGTTTACAATACAGTACACGAGCCTTTTTCCTTTCATATTGAGCAACAAAAAAAGTTGCGAAATCCCACGTTAAGTGCATTTTCGCCATCTAAACTGGAACGATGTAAATACAAGGTATGTTCCAGTGCCCGACTTTGATGCAATATTTGTCATGTTCACTCTTATATCATTTTTGTAATAAAAATAGGGGCGAACTAAGGCATGTACTATGAATACATAAAAGGTGCTAACAAATTAGGTACCAATATTTCTAGGACTCATATACATATTGTACTCTATAGTCGACAAAAAAAAACATAAATATAGGTCCAGCATCCTATAAATAACATACATATTAGTTGATTGATAACGCCATTGTATGCTGGATCGAGCCATCACACCGTCTGAGTGACAGCTCGCGTATCGAACTGGAATAGGCTGCCACGTGTTTATGAAACCCTGGTACTTTTGAATATGCCCGTGCCGTACTGGTTGGGCGATGAGCGACGCGACGATGTTTTTTTTTAAACCTGACTGTGGTTTTATAGGCTGGGCCCAATAAAGAGATTGGAGTGCGCGTTCTGAGAGTGGCCTGGGGAATATCTAGGGAAAATTTCCGACATTAACACGCGGGCGGCTTAAACACTGGAATACTCTAGGAGTGCGCTCCAGTGAGTTTGGTTGAGCGGCTTCAACTGAAACTGAGGTGTGAGTGAAATTGAGCTACTGGTTGAGAAAGAGTCCAGGAAGAAACTCAGCTTAGGCCCGACCTGGGTCGGGTTGGACTGATTATTAATAATGTTGGTTGATTGTTGCTTTGTATTCATGTCACTAAATGATATCGTTGTGATTGTGTTGTAATCTCTGATTTTTAAAAGAGCCTACTTGCTGAGTAAAATATATGATTTTGGTTGATTTTGATTTTGAGATCGCTGCGTATCTAATCGCCAGAAACCAGTGCCTTTGCAGCCTAAGCATCGGGGCCCTTTCGGAACATGTGCTAAGCATTTCAATTTGATTTCAATGTGATCTACGCACTCGACCTTGCATTTTAGCTCAAATTTGTGAAACACTTGGAATCTGCTCACAAAATTTCAAGAGAATTGGTTAAGAAATGCTACCGACTTATAAAGGAGAACAGCCAGACATCCGGACAGATATTACCCAAACTGAAACGGCCGCGCTTCGTTTGTGCGACGCACTCGCTCAGTCACTAATCTATTTGTATAAAACCAATGGTACGGGTATTTAATTCCATCATCGCACTGAACAGCGTCAGTCAAAAATGGTTAAATCGGTTTGAAAATTCTCTTGCACTAAATTAGCAGTCAGGTTTGACGGGAAATCAATTGGCTGTCCAGTTACGTTCTATTTAGGACGATCAAGGCTTTATTCATGCTAAACATCTATTTAAAACATTAAAATTATAATAATAACAAAATAATGAAAACACAACAAACGAGACATTTAAAATACATATTTATAAAATACCTTACCCAGTTCGCCCGCTTGAGGCATGGTCCTTACGCTGCTTGGCGGCATTGCCTCTATTCTGATCCAAATGAAGATCTCATTGAAAAAAAATTACTTTTTTTTAAATTAAAAATGGAAATGCTCTTTGCCAGCATCTAGCCAGGGGGCAAACTTGCAAAACAACCTTTCTGCTGCGGTTGGCTTAACTCCTCTTCAACATTGGAGTGAAAAATATGAAAAAGATTACATTGATGAATACGTAACTAGCCTACATCGCGTGCTGCAATACAGTCATAACATTGTAATGACCAATGACTAATTAGTTCATGCTGGAAGAGTCATTAACTAGTGTAGATTGATTGAGGTGAGATTTGATCGCTGTTTAATGACTTTATGCACCGTTGTACAGTATGAATGCAAAGACGTGACGTGACACAAAACAATTAAATCGTTTTTTTTTATACATTGACTTAGATACGAGTATCCATTGACAATAAAAATCCGTGAACTAAATTCAAGATTTTTTTTTCGGCACTAATAGGCATTGTTCACGCAATAAGTAATAAGTGTAGGTACCCCACAAGCCCCAAGTCCGAGGGAGACGGTTGTCTCATTCACAGCCGTAAAAAATGAATAAAATGAATAAAATGAACTTTATTCTGTAAGTAGGCCGCAATGGCACTTTTACAAGTCAAACCCTACTAGCGTTTCACAGAGGCCACTGCCGAGAAGAAACGCCGAAAGAAACTCGACAGTCAGCCATTTTCTCACAAAAATATGCTTATTACAATGATAAATGATAATACTTAACCTACTTAAGATCAAGAAATCTAAGTATCTATATAAAGCAACACAAAAACAAAGAATAAAATGAGGAAAAAAACCAGTTATGACAGTGTGTAATTCTGCAAGAAAACATTTCGAAACTGTATACCTTAGCATTATCAAATTCTATTTAGGAAAAAAAAAAATTGAATCCTTTAGACTATAAATTTAGTTATAAATCTTTTGATATGTTTTCTTGCAAGAACTGCGTCAACTAGATAAAATTAAAAAATACACAATATATGAATCTTTACTCTATTTAAGTATCTGGTTTGGGCCATGCTTTTCTGTCTGTTAGATAGTCCTCAACCTTGTAATAAGCCTTCGACATCAATGATTTTTTCATGAGTACTTTTTAAGAGCTGGAAAAGGTAAATTCAAAACTTCATCAGGTAACTTATTATAAAAACGGACACATTGACCTACAAAAGATTTGTATACTTTACGGACACGAAATTTTTTAGTGGCAATTTTATTTTTATTTCTAGTATTAAAATTATGTATATCAGAATTTTTACAGAAGGAGTCTATGTTCTTAAGGACATAAACAATATTCTCATAGATGTACTGGGACGCTACAGTTAAAATGTTGATTTCTTTAAAGAGTTCTCTTAAAGATTCACGTGAGCCTAGGTTATATATGGAGCGAATGGCTCTTTTTTGTAACACAAAAATTGTCTGTATGTCAGCTGCTTTACCCCAAACCAGGATACCATACGACATAACACTATGAAAATAGCTATGATAAACTAGGCGAGCTGTTTCTACATTGGTAAGTTGCCTGATTTTTCTGATAGCATATGCGGCTGAACTTAATTTACGCGCCATAACGGCTATGTGGGGACTCCATTGTAGATTTTTGTCTAATGTTATACCTAAGAATATTGCTTTATCTACTATTTCTAAGCACTCGTTATTTAAGAGTATATGCGCCCTTAGGATGAGAAATGAGGTTTTCCCTGTCTTGCGATTAGTGAATGCAGTTAAAATCATAAGACACACCTAGCATAAGTACCTAATCTAAGTGCATGAAATTACCTGCAACTACCCCTATGTCCATACAAAACACATACCCACCATACCTACCATATAGGGCGTAAAAATTAATTAAATCTGAATTGCAATCAACTTAACTTAATAAGTGACTTGTACTGCGTCCACGCATGAGTTACGACGCATGCGCAAACTTGCCAACCTCTTATCAGCCGTCTTAGTAACTTTGGAAAATGAACCTTCCTCCTTTTTAAGTAATGTTAAGTTTAGATTGAGTGTAGTTTACGATGTAAATAGACTTGATATTGGATTTGTATATTAATTTACGAAATAATCTTCGCTTCTCTTTAAGACTAGAGGTAATGCCTGTTGGAGTTATTTAGCGAAATGTAAAGTGTTATTAAGATTGGTTTCTGGCTATTGAAACCACGGTCCTTATTTTGACGATAATTATAATCGGACTTGAGTAGGTATTCCATTTAATTGATTTTAAACTTAACTCGTATATGGATTGTCGAGTGGCCCAGGTATATTTCAAACAGAAAGTCTTGGGTTCGATTCGAATCCTTATTTTAAAGAAAGAAATTTACCTTTACAGCTTATATACCTACACAAAATATAAAATATTGTATAAGTGCGAACTTAACTTTCAGTAGGAGGTGGCAAATAATCAGAAACCTAAACTGTATTAGTTATGACTAATTAAATAACTTTTTTTATCCTAACTTGGCCTGGCCCAATTAAGCGATGAGAGTGAGTGGTCCGGGGAAATTTCAAGGAAACCTCCGATATGACCACGTGGGCGGCTTAAGCACTGGAATACTCTCAAAAGTTTTCTCTCCAGTGAGATTGGTTATGTAACAAAAAAGTGTTTTAGATGCAACTTGACCGAGAAAAATGCATGAAGTCCTTTAACCACACCAGACATTTCACACCTTTTTCATCTAAACACCTTAAATTTACGGCTTTTCATTTGAATGGTTTTGCTTATGTCGTGACGACGTGTATTCAAAAAGATTTCCGTTAACTTATGATAGCTCTTATTATAATTTCATTCATTTCAGTCTTCTAGCGTAGAAAATAAAATTGAAATTTGAATGGATCGTTGTGGTCTAATTTGACCAACGTGATTTCAAGACTGGAATGATTTAATTTATTATTATTAGTCGTGTGGTGTGATTGATTGAATTGGTCTCTAAATCACAATTAACCAGTGATTTTGATCCTTGCTTTGTGTTGTAAATTGTATAAATCGAAGTTTGTTGGTTCGATAACCAATTAATTTACAGTACTAAGGCACTAGTCTCACTGTCCGCAAGCAGCGACTACTCTCATACTTCTTCTCGTTTTCTCGCTCAAGCGAGTAGAATTGCTAAGAGATGAGAGGTACTGATTGATTGGCACTAGAGGACTAGTGTCTAATCAATCAGTGTTAGTGTCTGTCTCTCTCTCTCTCTCTCTCTCTGGTCGGTCATGTCTGAGGATCGTGGTGAGAATCAGGGTTGCATTAAATCGAAGTTTGTTGGTTCGATAACCAATTAATTTACAATACTAAGGCACTAGTCTCACTGTCCGCAAGCAGCGACTACTCTCATACTTCTTCTCGTTTTCTCGCTCAAGCGAGTAGAATTGCTAAGAGATGAGAGGTACTGATTGATTGGCACTAGAGGACTAGTGTCTCATCAATCAGTGTTAGTGTCTGTCTCTCTCTCTCTGGTCGGTCATGTCTGAGGATCGTGGTGAGAATCAGGGTTGCATCTGGAACGGATGACATTACGCCACCGGTTCCTGGCCAGCGCGTCTCGTATACAACCGTGTATAGTTCGGACACAACTCTAAGACCAAATTCTGTCAAACGAACGCAAGTAAAACTTGACTTATAGCTCTGACTGTTAGGTAGATTTTTGCTTGCGCCAATTTGACAGCACTTGGCCTTAAAGTTGTGTATGAACTAATTTGGAAGACGACGAGTCTTTCACTTGATCGGTCCATCGTGTTGGTGAACGACCGCGCGATCTTTTGCCTTCGGTGTTCCCAACCACAATCAGTTTAGTGTCTGTAACTGTAGAATAATATGAAAAATGACTTATGTTTCAAAAACTATTCATTATTTTATTAGTTATAAAATCTTAATTCAGTAAAATAGGTATAGTTTAAATATGATTTGGACTCAAATCTAACCTAGCATAACTAAACGCAAACGCCATATAATGGCTGATTGTGAAGAACTATCGAACGATTGTCACCTTTATTATTACTCACATTCATACAATAAATTATTTGTATTTGTAAAGAAATTCAAAATTTTGCACGATTAAACAAAACTTAATCAAATACTTTCTCGAACACTCGGTATAATTTTGTTTTTTTTTTTACAGATTTGGATGGTGTGACAACAATGGAATAAAGTCTGGATAAGCAATGTAAGATACCATTTATCAATATTTAGCTGATCCTTGATATTGGATAAGAAGTGTAGAATAACTTGCGTGTAAAAAAAGCGGATCTCACCGCTAAGAAAACTCAACAGATTATAACCCAAATATTTTTTTTATAAAGCAGTAACGCAGCTAGCGCAAACTACAATTTTATGAAGGAACGGTTGAAGATTTTGGGGGCCGGGTGTGGGTCGCATCTATAGCTCAGTTGGCTAGAGCGACTGGCTGCGAATGCCAGGAGGTCGCAGGTTCGAATCCTGCTCGGTGCCTTAATCTTTAAATTTTTCCTTTATTTTTAATTTTTAGATTATAACCCTGTACTGCCGCTGTCAGTCAACCTTATGTGTGTGACACACGGTTGACTGATAGATGGCGTTGAAATTGTCAATACTTTAGCACTCTCTTTTATAATACTGTACACAAAACTAACTTCATAAGCTAACAATCTAAGTTTATGCGACTTTCTGAACATCTGTTAACAAACTTAATACTTGCAAGTCATCTCAACATTGTAAATATCATTGCAATATCATTGAATTTATTGATATCATTGTCAAGAGTCGAGTGGTCCCGCTGTGGGTATTACAGCTGTGTTTTGTGCATAGTTTCGGAGACATCAGATAGTTTTATAACTATAGGTATTGTAACACGGCGCAGTAGGTAAATAACTTAACACACATAAAATTCACTTAACTATATTTACAATAAAAAGTACATTTAACTTCTTTGTATCACAAAACATTAAAATATAAACAATTACAGGCAGCGAGACTAATTTTTCACCAAATCTTTTAGCAGTGTCAAAAAATCGTCATTTGTTTTTATAGTTTTTCTATCAGCTCGCCAAGCGGCCAGTACGAAAAAGGTTACATATATACAATCATGTAAAGAGGCAGCGTTTACACTCTCCCCCCCAGTGCTGCCTTAGCAGCACTCATCTTTCGATAGGATTCGAGCGACGCGCGACACTGAACGCTTCAGGACCCCCGAATTTGTTTTAACTAATACAACTCTAACTCGGTTGTCTTTTCCTGGGAAAACTTGTTGTATAACACCGCGTGGCCATACATTTCTTGGCCCTTCAGGATCAACTATCAGTACAAGATCTCCAACTTCTAAATTCTTCTGTTCTTTTGTCCATTTTTTCCGGGGTAGCATTTCTGGCAAGACTTCTTTCGTCCATCTTTTCCAGAACATATCGGCAAGGCGTTGTGATATTCTCCATTGTTTACGTAAATGCAAATCTGAATCGTTAAACCTCCCTGAAATTGGCAATGTGGAAGATGTTGTCAGCAGAAAATGATTTGGAGTTATAGATTCATTGCTGCCTGGTTCGACAGTCACATGAGTCAAAGGTCGACTATTTACCATACTTTCAACCTCTGCTATCAATGTGGTCAAGGTTTCATCACGAGGAGCGCGTTCTTTGAGAACGACTTTAAGAGTCACCTTGACACTCCGAATGAGGCGTTCCCATGCTCCCCCCCAGTGTGGGCTTGCTGGCGGTATAAACGTCCAATGCAGTTCATTGTTAAGAGCGAGAGCTTCCCTTTTCAGCAAATCCTCATCAATCTCTTCGCATGCACGTTTCAATTCCATACTGGCGCCTCTTAAATTTGTTCCATTATCTGAATAAAGATGTTTGGGCCATCCACGTCTTGCAGCCATGCGCCGCAGAGCCATGATTAATGAATCTGTTGTTAGTGAGTTTACTATTTCAATGTGAACGGCTCGTATCGTTAGACATGTAAACAACACTCCGTATCTCTTTTCTTTATGCCTTCCTACAGTGACCTCCATAGGTCCAAATAGATCCAATCCTGTATGACTGAATGGCCGCTGGTGATGAGCTACTCTAGCTGCAGGCAAATCTCCCATTCGAGGCACAAATGGTTGAGCGTTTCGTATTCTACAAAATAGGCATCGACTTACTACATGCTTTACCGTAGGCCGTATTTGTAAAATCCAGTACCGTTGCTTCAATTCGTTAACCACTGTTTCTTGACTGCTGTGCGCTGCCCGCACATGGAAGTAGTAGGCGATTAAACGTGCCATATGATGTCGCCCGTCAAGAATAACTGGTCTTTTTGTTTCTAAGGATACATCTGCTGCGACGTCAATGCGACCCCCGACACGCAGTATCTCATTTTCATCCAAATAGGGTGACAAAGTGTTTAGTCTGCTATTCCGTTCTAAAGGTTTTCCTTTTTTCAAAGCATCTACTTCCTCTCCAAAGGACTCTCTTTGTGCTTGCTGTATCAAAAATATCTCAGCTTGTTCCAAATAAACGGAATCGTCGTCGAGTCTAGAAGGTTTCCTGCATTTGTCAATAAACTTTAGAACTGACGCCGAGGCTCCCAGTAAACGTCTCCACGAAGAAAATCGTGTACAATCAGGAACAGGTAAGTTCGTTACATCCTTTTCAATGACTACGTGGACGTGTTCCAGAACCTCTTGCCTTATTTCAGGTTTTACGACATCTTGGGGCCAAAACTCTTCACAAGAGTACAGAAATTCGGGGCCGTGTAACCAGTCAGATTCAAATATCGAACCGTCATAATCGTCTCTTGTAGCCATATCTGCGACATTGACTTTCGTTGGCACATACCTCCACTCAGTACTGCGCGTTAGTTCGTCTATTTCGCCCAAACGATGAGCCACAAATGTCTTGTAGTTGCGAGCGTTATTGCGGACCCAGTGCAGCACAGTAGTGGAGTCGCTCCAGAAGACTCTTCGTGTAGGTTTGATTTTGTGTTCTTTTTCAATTGTTTCTGCTAAGCGAGCTGCTAAGACAGCTGACTGCAATTCAAGACGGGGTACAGATAATTGCTTTACAGGAGCTACTCGGCATTTACTAGCTATAAATGCAACACGAGTTTTTTCGCAATCCTTCCATCTCCAGTATGCGACAGCACACATTGCTTTCATTGATGCATCGCAAAATAAATGCAGTTCCAAATCATTGTAACTAGTTCCTGATAAGGTAGTCGCGGTATTAAGATCTTGTTCAGCCATTCCAATGGCTGATGCAGGAGGTATTGGATCTCGCTGCTTTTCTGTTACTGCGTTGTAGTGCCGAGGGATATGCACAGTTTCAATAGACCTTAATAAATTGATCCATTCTAACCATTTTCGGTAAATATCGTCTGGCAAGATGTCATCCCAACCGATTTGGGATTGCCAAGTTTGTTGCAGCATAATTTTTCCCTTAATCGTGAATGGTGCTAAAAAGCCATAAACATCAAAGATGGACATTATTACTCTTAACATTTGTCTTTTTGTAGGGCGTTGCTCTCCAGATAATATTTCCCGAGATATGCGTTTGAGACTGACATCAAAACTTAATGAGTCGTTTTTTGGATTCCATATAAGCCCCAAAGTTCGCTCGCCTTCGACTGGTTGACCGATCTTAAACTTGACAGCGGCTGAACCCAGAGCTTCGTCGGGAATACTGTTTAGTACTTCCTTGCTGTTGCTGGTCCAGTTAACGATTTCAAAACCACCCTCTTTATGGATATGAGTCACATCGCGCACTAATTTCACAGCTGTTTCTTCATCTGGTACACTATCTATGTAATCGTCCATATAGTGCTGTGAACAAATAGCTTCGACCGCGGACGGCTTGGTGGACTCGAACCGTTGGGCGTTTTTGTTCTTAATGAACTGGGCTATGAAAGGCGAGCAATTTGCTCCAAAGATTAATGACGTCATGACAAACGTTATTACTTGTTTGGTGTTATCGTCCCGCCAGAGAAAACGTAGAGCGTCTTGATCTTCAGGTCTAACTTTTATTCTGAGAAACATGTCCTTGATGTCACCTGTTACAGCCACCCTGTTTTCTCGAAAACGCAACATGATCCCAAATAAGGAAGCGAGTAAGTCTGGTCCCTTAAGCAAGAAATCGTTGAGCGATGACCCATTTGATGGAGCGGCAGAGTCGAATACTAAACGTAGTTTTTTCTTGTTTGGATTATCCACTCCAAAGTGAGCAAGATACCAAGTCTTGGGCGACACTGTAGTATCAGTTAGCTCAGATGCAAAATCATTATCCAGTAAATGCTGAATACGATCTTTATACCTACTGGCATATTCGGGGCTAGACTCCATTTTCTTCTCCACTCCTTTAAGACGCGATAAGGCATTTAGATAAGAGTCAGGTAACTTACAGTTATCATGTTTCCAAGGTAAACCGACGTACCATCTGCCCTCTTCCAGGCGTGAAGTTTGCTCTAGACATTCCCACGCACGAATGTCATCCATGTTTGGTCGTGGTTTAGCTGAAATACCCATAGATTCGACAGTAAAAGAGCGTCGAACCTCCTCCTGAATTTCGTTCAGTATACGCTCGTCTTCAGAAAGTAGTGTTACCTGTTGTGTAAGCGTAATAGGGGAACCAGGAGAGTGTACCGCGCCATGAATGCTCCAACCTAACGCAGAACGGGTTGCACAAGGTTCATTTACTTTTCCTACTATAATTTCCAAAGGTAACAATAATTGATAATTGTCCTGACCGATCAACACTTCTGGCTTAACTATGTCACAACAAATTTTGTCTCTAATACTAGAAAGATGCACATATTCATCAAATTTAAATCCAGATAAATCGTGAGTGGGCAAATTTAACTGATCCACTGAACGCATTGTTATATTATACTCTGTACCGTCCTGAGCGGAGATGCCGCAGTTGAGAACGCTGACTTGTGTACGCAGCTCGGCGCCAGGCCACGCGCCGCGCACCGCCATGCTGCTGGGGCTCCCGTGCAAGCCTGCGCGTGCCGCCAGCTCGCTACTAATTAACGATACCGAAGAACCATCGTCTAACAAAGCACTCGCACTTATTACACCATTCGGTCCGTGTATACTAATAGGCACCACTTTTAACATTACTCGCGAACTTTTCACATTTATATTGGTGACAAAGTCTGTTTGCGTGTCCACTTCGTGCACTTCGTTAGGCTTACTTGTTATATTTCGATCTATGAAATGTAATAAGCGGTGATGCGCCTGCCCGCAGTTATCAATATCACAAGCAGCAGCAGAACACGACTCTCTTTCATGACGCGAAGTCAAGCATTTGTAACATATGCCGAAACGTTTCACGTGCTGCCATCTGTCTTTTCTAAGAGCCCTTTTGAACTTTCGACAATCTGGTAAGGAATGCACAGCATCGCGACAAAAAGGGCATTTATCATCTTTTAGTTCAGTCTGGAACAGTACGTGATGCGGTCGGTTATCATTATTTAGTTTTCGTTTGACCGAATCGTGAATATTCAAAAGATTGATATCGGACGACGACACTTTGACTGCTTCTTTGTGTAAAAACTCCGACAACAAGGGCAGTTTAGACGTGTTTTCGTCTGATAAATAACTGTAATCGACCCACTTGGACAGTAAAACAGTAGGCATTTTACTTAGTATAGTTGCAGCTATATCAGATCCATTCAGATAACGGTCTCGATTGAGTGACTTTACAGCGGCAACGAAATTTTGAATTTTGATTGAAAATGTAACAATATCCTTATGATACTCTTGTGACATGGGCTGTAATCGCTTTAGATCCAACAAAAGCCTTGTTATTATTATATCGGCGTTACCGTACTGTAACTCTAACGTAGACAAAACTATGTCGGGCGACGTCGCACTGACCAGGAGAGCCGCTACCGTCTCTTTTGCGGGACCCTGCAGGCATTTTCGTAGGCGCCATAAGTTTTCCTCAGGTGTGAAACTACAAAGCTGGGTGGACTGAATATATGCCTGTTTAAAGTGCAGCCATTCTAAAGGGTCGCCTGAATATATGGGTAAATCCTTCGGCGTGCTAAGTCGGCTTAACATTTGTGCGCTGTTACTTTGTGCGTAGCTTGTAGCAGCGGCAAGATCTTTCACGGCGCAGGCTAATAGTTGGAGCGTACCTTCAGTGCCGCCGGCTGTCGGCGGCGGCCCCACCTCGCCCGTGTTCACACCATGCTCGTGGGCGGGCAGGGACTCCAAATTCTGCAGACTCTGATCAATCCACTTCTCTACGCGACTGCGACTAGTGGCACGACTTGACTTACTTCGAACTCGTGGACTGTATTTTTGTTCTTCTTCAAGTTCAGCTAACTCTAAAGCTAGCTTTTTATCTATAATATCCATTTGCAACTGCATTTTCGCTTCCGCTGCCTGCAATTCTAGTTGCCTCCGACGTGCGAGTATTGAAGATGATACCGACGATTTTGCCTGCGAATATTCGGCCTTTATCGGGCCCGGCGATTCCTTCATAGTAGTATCCGCATTCAAAACTACGGTTTCATTTAATTTTTGCTCTATATTGCACTCGAGAGTCTCGTTATTACCTTTTTGCGATGACATTTTGCCCGGCGGTGTGCGATACATTGATACTTATCGCGATCCGGCTCGAAGACCAATTTGTAACACGGCGCAGTAGGTAAATAACTTAACACACATAAAATTCACTTAACTATATTTACAATAAAAAGTACATTTAACTTCTTTGTATCACAAAACATTAAAATATAAACAATTACAGGCAGCGAGACTAATTTTTCACCAAATCTTTTAGCAGTGTCAAAAAATCGTCATTTGTTTTTATAGTTTTTCTATCAGCTCGCCAAGCGGCCAGTACGAAAAAGGTTACATATATACAATCATGTAAAGAGGCAGCGTTTACAGGTATGTTGACTTAAAATGTATTATTACTCCAAAAGAAAGAAGACATAAAACTATGCCAAATGGTAAAAATCCTGTTCAAATACCTCAGAAAATAACGAAGCTACAAGCGATAGAATGTTTTTAGTTAGAGAGAGAAAGCGCTAGAGATCAGTGACGTGTTTTTCGCGATTTGGTTGAGAATTTGATCCTTGATGACCAAATGGTCTTCTTGATTTTGTTAAAATTACATGCGTGCCTCCGTTAAAACTTAAAAGACAGGTGACAAAGTCTTTCATCAAGCATACCTACTGTACTTAGTTATCCTAGTGGCTCAGTGAGCTGTCACAAGTATTTTTTTTTTATTCTAAAAACTGAATCGACGTATCCCTTTGGTACGTACCGAGTTTCGACCTAATCGGGAGTACCTACTTCTGCAGGTTGAGTGCGTTCGCAACGAATTCCTAACCCTGACTGACGATCTTTTCGCCACAGGGCGGGGGGCAGCTTTGCGTTGAAGAATTCAACTATTGCGATGATCGGTTTAAAATACTTCTAAACCCGACTTACCCTGACTCCTTTAGATATTCCTTCACTCACGTACTAAGGTCAGTTCCTTGTCGTCCACAAATGTGACGCGAACAGAACACCGATCTAATTCGAGTCTGGAATAGCCTGAGACGTGTCGGCTGAATAATTGAGGGCCCGTGTCCCTCAGAGCTGTTTGTAGCGACATGCGACACGGTGCGGCGAAGGAGGTTCTTTACAGGAATAACACAGGCAAGAGCTGACTGTGGGTATTGAAGCTTTGGAGCACCTTGGTGTCTTAGACTTAGGCGACAATTGGCACTTGTTTTTTGGGTATAATACTGATTTTGCCTGATATTGCGGAGCCACGCGAATTATGACACGTTTGTTTTGACGTGGCTATACCGCGCGAAACTTTAACATCTATCCATTAAATAAAAATAAAATAAAAATAAAATATCTTTATTTCAGACCTAGACGATCCATAGATTGTTAGTAACAGTGGAAACTTATAATGTACGTTAGTGACAAATATTAACATAACGAGATTAATTTAATAAATTTAACTTGGCCACGGTGAGTGTTATTTAGCCCTCCCGATAGCCACCTCAACCCAGTACTTGACGAGTGGACAGTCGAGCCGCTCCGCCAACACCCTCAGAAGGCTGTTGCCGCTGCCTCTCAGACGTCTTAGTAGCGACGCTACTCGTTTTCGCCTGATGGCAAAAAAGTCATCAGTGCGCGCCTCGGCGAACATGGCCGACGCACTACAATGCTTTGGCAGCCTCAACAGCAATCTGAGTATGTTGTTATACTGCACTCGAATTGCGGCAAAGGCCCTCTGCGTAAAACTCACCCACAGATTGCACGTGTAAAATGTTTGACAGTACATTATAACGTGCAATTATCGTTGCACACCTTCCCAAGGTTCTTTCAGTGAGAAATTGTTGATAAAGTTTAAATAAACACTGTCTTTTATCCTCTGTTCTCAACTACTTTTCGCTATACTTTCTGCAATCTACGTTGTCTGCTAGTTCCTGGTTTGCTATCCCTTGGACTCCTTAGGTTAGCCAGAAAATTAACCCCGTTGTCCTTCAGGATAACTGCGTTATAAAACTTCCGCAGCGGACGCCATCTTTTCTTTCTAGCGAAGGACTTTATGATCTCAAACTGAACGCACGTCAGGAATGAGGTCCATCCAGCGCCAGGTTATTTGAACCACATCCGAGTTGGCCGTCTACTTCAGTCCCCGAATGAACACCTCAATTATTATTTCAATTGTCTACTTCTCTCTGAATTTCCCACGTTCTATTGTCCAGCCTGAATCCACAGTCCACACAATTATTGCATCACCTACTCGACCATAGTCGCCGGTGTCAAAGATCATGCGACAGTCCGAACAGACGATGTAACTGTCCCACATTCTCTATAGCAAATTCCCATTTGTACCAGCACCCTTTGATTTACCGACCAAACATTTACAACGATAAAACTCATCTAACAATTACACGCCGTTGTACCGTATTAGACATTAATTCAAACTCGGGAGACGTTTCATTTGATTCATGTGTCTTCAATCTCCAACTTCAACGTAACCACCGAAACTAATCCATCCGATTTACAACTCTACACAGTTGTCCTAAGATTCGAAGTGAAACAGCGGTGGGAATCTAATTGTGAGTGAGCGGTACCAATTGTCTTTACAGTTTGAGATTAAATTGATTTATAAGACAGCGTTCAGTCCGTCACTGGTTCCCGGTAACCAGTCGTAAAGTCGTGTCGGGGTCGTTACGCTGGTCTTTGATGTGACGCTAAATCATACTTGATTTATTGAATTTTCAGCCCTTGGGAATGGGTAATTTATCGCGTATTTCGGGAAGCCTTGGTTATTAAAGTTGGTAATGGGTGAAATTTCCTCGGGTGACCAAATTTTGGATTTTGATCTTACACATTTAACTATGCTTGAGCGGGAGTGGATACGACTTGTGGTCTTTTGCACCTGTGATTCCCTATTCTATGGGTTAAATAATTGTTGATATTGTTAATAATCACCATGATGGATGTTTTTTTATGAAAGTATAGCCCTTAAGCGGGAAAAGTACTGAGTGTAAAGAAATTACAAAGTTTTTGATCAAATAGTATTTTGTTGTAGAGTGGTGGTTCGTAGAAATAGTTTTGGAGATCGATGGCGCGGACTACCCACGTGGCGTAAATCACCACGGAAAGAAGGTACTTAGAGGTTATTGTAGAATCACCCATTTGTTGAACTCTTTGCAGTCATGTCATAGTCAACTGCTAGCATATATCTTGCCATTTTTCGCTGTTAGTTGACATAACTAAATATCTTAACAGGTCAATCAATCTTCAGGTTGATAAAAACCTATGTTTAACATGGACACGTGATGAATTTTTAAAAATTAATAATTCGACAACCCCCCACATTAATCATAGCTAAAAACAGTCTCCACCATCAAAACTTCAAATAAAATTACACTCAAATCGGTTTATCCGTTAGGGAGAGACGATGCCACAAACAGGTACACAGATACCCATGTTAAACATATAACAACCCGCTTTTGCGTTGCGCGTTGGAGGTTTAAAATGCGACCAAGAAGTCCGTGCTTTTACGTTGCCGAAATCACGTAAATTACGTAAGCCGAAACGCTCTAAAAACTCAAATTTAATGTAGATGACAAAGTAACTAAATTGTTCTGATTTAAACCAGCAAATTGGGCCGACAGGAATAAACAATCCGTCTGGCGTGCAAATAAATCCGGTATATTTAAACCGTTCCCTTATTGATTGCTGTTCCGATGTCAATGTCTGCTAATAGGGTAACTTACATCGTTCAATTGTGCTTACATTTACAGCAAACAATTTTTCACATCGTAGAGGAGTGTCCCAACTGATGTTTTGCTGGTGGCATTAAGGAGCTAAGTGAGTGCTCTGAGGCGGCTATGGACTGGCTAGAAAAAAATAGATATAGATATGTAACACACGCAGGACTAGTCTTCTAGGCCGTACGATAATAATAATAATAATAGGGCCAGATTCAGAAGGCGGTACTCCTGGACACGGCGCGGATAGTCAGGAGGTTCCTCTCTCTGTCGCCCTGACCACCGGTAGCTTAGGCCCTGCCTCGCTGCCGGCGGCACCCTAGGTTGGGTTTTTATAATATTTTTATGTTTTGTAAGTGTATTTTTATATTTTACTTTTTATAACAATATTGTAAAAACCCAACCTAAGCACTTAAATAAATGAAGAAAGTATCATAATACATATCGATAGACATCCCTTCCGATCAAATCCCGATATGGTCTAATGCCTCCAAGTATTATGCAATATTTTGGATTTAAAAGATCCTGTAAAAAGCGCACAGTTTTTAAAAATCCAACTGGAATTAAAACCAAATCAAGCGGACATCTAATCCGTCCATACAAACCCCATTCATGCAAACAAAAGCTTTAATCGTCTGTCCCAGGTTCGATTCCCCGCCATTGTCCGCGCGAAGAACTCATTACATTGAGATCCACTCCGAATTTGCGATTAACTGTTTACGCACTCTCAATGTTGACTGCTGCGTTTTTTGCCCAGCAGTTAAACATTTGCACGTCGAACCTATAGACGCTGAGACGAAAAGATTCGCGAGTGGCGACCACGTACCTACCGGAAAAGGCAGTGTGGGTAGATCACCCACGTGGTGAACTGATGACCAAAAGAGTTCGCTGGTGCGAGTGGCGCAGAACCGGTCTTTGTGGCGCTCTTTGGGGGAGGCCCGTGTTTAGTATTATTTTGACCATACTCGTATTTCGGCTGATATGATGATGATGTTGAGTAAAAGATTTACCCCCTTGGGTACTCAAATCGTACATAAAAACCTAGTTTAGTTAAAATACCGCTAAAATTCTTTATCCTTATTTGTCACTTTAACATTTATGTTTGTTGAAAAAGGGGCAAAACTCATTTTAGTTAGCACAGGTTTGTTAAGTTCATTTAGTTAGTGATATCTTATGTACTAACTAAACCAATAGAAGTGCAAATATTGAATGATACATTTTCTGAAGAACCATTTTTATATGGACACATTTCGTATATAGAAGGAAAATGCTCTTGGGGTATATGTTTTTTGCACTACAACGACGACAAAGACGGTCTACTTGATGGTATGAACTTGTAACTCCAGAAAAATATTTTTTTTTGTAGATTCGTTATATTTCAACGCAGCGTTTTTTTCTCACAGTCCGTAGTCCTGGCTTGTAGTCCGTCTCGCCATCGCTCAAATAATGAGCTTTACTCTATTCCGTCCATTGTCCATTATACAAACGATTTTCTTTATAAATTTGATTGAAATCTGTCAAATTTATATGAAAATCTGCGACGAAATGAAATACGGTCAAGTGGTTGAAGTACATGCCGCACGAGCAATTTACTTATTTTCTTTCTAAAACGATAATTTAATAGTATGGAGGGTCATATTGCATTGGCAATCTAGAATGAACCGTTTTTGCAGGCGTTAACTTGCCCTATTACTTACACTTAGTATATGTTCAAGTGTGGGATTAATCTTGCAACATAACTTTTGACCAACCGATTGAGCTGCCTGCAACGTTGCATACTTTTCACAACTAGGTACTTATGGCGTTTGGTAACAACATTATGGTACCGAGCTGATCTCATGATGGAGACAGAAGGTGGGAATAAAAACTACGTGATAAACCCATTGTGTTTGAGCATTCATTGGACTCCTTTCAACGAGTATTTGATGAATTTGCAAAAAGTACAGTCGGCAATGAAAGCTTGTTGTACCACTTACCAAAAATGTAATTCTTGACATGAACGTATGTTGTGATCTAATGGTAGTTGGCCGCATTTTATCCTAAAAAACTGTTTGTTATGCGATTTCAAGCAAAACAACCTTGAAACGGGAAAATATGCTTTATCTTTGAGACGCGATTATCTACTGATATAAGTGAAATTAGCACAGTATCCTATGATATCCTAGGGAAATGAAGTTACATAGGTGAAAAGAATGTTATAATTCTAATCTTTATAAAAAATGAAGTATAGGTTTGGGTCTGTAGGGTTGTACTTTGTTTAGCAGGCAGAAGTCGGCAATGCGCACGTGACTCTTTTGAAGTTGCGAGCGTCTATAGGCTGCGGTGTCCGCATACCATCAGGTGGACCGTACGCTTGTTTGCCACCGTCGTACTATAAAAAAAAGAAGTTTCATAGAATGCATTGTTTCGCAGGATTTTCATTTCCTAAATTTTTTTTATTTTTTTTTTAATATAGTCGCAGTTCTGACTTAACTTACTTTTCTGGTAGATCATTTGGATTCTGCATAATTGTAATTTCGCTGTATATGATAATCTAACGGTTTCTGAAAAAGTTTTCTACAAAGCAAGTGGACACCGGATGTAGTTTTGTTTCTGAGGAAACTCTCTACCCGTCACCCCTTAGGTAAGGTCAGTGCCTTATTTATTTATTCTTATCACCAACAGCTCAGCTGACGCATACAGAATTCCAATGATTCCATAAACTGGAATGTAATTGGTTCTATTTTTTTTAACTATTAGCATCGAACACGACCTTTGCGCGCGCGCCGGTGGTCTGAATTTGCATTTCTTCACACGCAACGTACGTGAGTGTTGGTGAATAAGCATCGATTTTATTGCGATGTTTATCGATTTTTAGTTTGCTTGTTAGGTTGCAATCGCATTTACATATACGTACTCGTTTTATTTTTACTTGTTAAAGGGAATCTGGAAGCCGCGGGTTCGCACCTCGGTTATACCCTACCACAGGGTTTTTCAAAAAACCCTGTACTAATTAAATATCATTTGTTATTTAACAAAGCGGCGGTAGTCCGCTGGATGCGGGTGGCGCAGGACCGGTCATTGTGGCACTCTTTGGGAGAGGCCTATGTCCAGCAGTGGACGTCTTTCGGCTGATATGATGATGATGATCCGGCGTGGCGATGGCGTGGTCGTGTCGAAGGTTTCCCCTAGATTTTTGCCAGCCCACTGTCCTACCGCGCACTCCTATCGCTTTATTGTACCCGGCCTAAAAATCCATAGTTAGGTACTAACAAAAAAACCTTTTTAAAACTAATACCGTCTATAGCAAAACCTTCTTAAAATACCAACTCCGCGAACATGCACGTGTCACGAGTGTCACGACGCGGTGACAGCCGTCACGGCTCACGCCGTCACACCACGACGCGATATTGCACGTCAACTATATTAGATGCAGTGCGGGCGCATCCTTTGAAGATGTAATGTGATGCTGCTAGTGACACTGCGTTTCTAGGATATTGTTTGTACGTTAGTGTTTTGTTTATAGATCGAGTACATTCTGGTACTTATCGACGCGGTGTTTTATTTTCTCAACCAATTATAGAAAGTTTTCGACCGTGCGTAAGGTAGATCTAAATGTCATCTCCCATTCTAAAAAGTACATTAAAGAAAAATTGTGTTTCGCACAGACAGAAGCTTAAGGCGCAGGGTAGGGCAAGGAAGGTGGAGCCTTCTCCATACACAAGGAAGGGCCTTGCCTTGTGTATGGAGAAGGCTCCATACAAACTTTTGGCAAGTTTTATTCGTCGGTTTTTGCACTCCCGAATAATTTTTTTTGCTTGTAAATATTGGATATACGAAGAACTTCATGAAAAAAAATCAAGAAAATTTAAATAAAAAAAAATAATTTCTCCAGATTCTGGCTAACAAAAAAATAAGCACACCGACCAAAAATCATAAGTGTAATGCAAACTTGCCGAAAGTTTGTATGGAGAGAGCTTGCCCACTGCTGCGCCTTAATTTATGTAGAAGTATTGTTTCGCAAAATTTTCATTTCATAGAAATATAATGATATAATATGAATGTTAGTCTTTAAGGTATTTGTATTATGGGCCACAGATGCCTGAAATAAATGATTAAATAAATAAATAGAGAACATATTCTTTTTCAAAAGGGCCGAAGTTCTAACCTTACCAAACCTACTTTCTGGTAAATATGTATTTGGGTTCTACACAATGGCATTTTACCTGCAGATAACGGTTTCTGAAAAAATAAGTTTCTATGAAATGAAAATTCTGCGAAACAATACATTCTATGAAACCGGATTCTATGAACGAACGGACAGTGACAGTAAGTAACAACAAGAACGCAGTCAATGGCCGAGCGATTACAACATTACATAACTTAATAATTTGGTAAACATAGGTGTTAACAAAATGGTGCCCCATTTGTTGATACCTATTTCTTAATTACCTATTTAAGCTGTTAAAAGTGTAGAGGATTATACCCTACGTGGCCAGATACGGTCAACTAATTTGATTTCTGGGCCACTTCGTACCTTGTCACAGTGACATTGATATAAGATCTCTAGCGGCTTTCATATTGATTTTCACTGTGACAAGGTACGAAGTGGCCTAGAAATCAAATTGGTTGACTGTACAACCATCACCTATCACTTTACATTCTAGCTAAGCATTACTTTGTCTACTAATTATAACATGATTGAGATGATGTCGGTCGACAAAGATGAATGGATTGATGAGTTAATGGGACCTACCGTGGCGTCGGTAATACAGTATACAGATATACCGACTCGGTATACCGGTAGTTAATCTACTTAATAAAACTAACACTGATTGACAGGCAACACAACCTGAACTCAGCAGGCTAATTATGTAACGTTTCATGCGGACGTCCGTCGTCTTTTAATAGTAATTTGATATTTGACAATCGTATAGGTACAGAACTCATAAATAGCTGAACACTGATACTTTATTGCTTTGAATATTTAGTATGACAATTTAAACATGACGATAAAAAACCCCGTCGTGAGGCCAACCGTACCTTCAAGTGACTATATGAATCGATAATTACCATTCATACATATACTCACACCCATAATATGCCATTGAGTAGGCACAGATCAAAGAATCCTATGCTATACTATGATCTACTTATACTTGCTCATCGGTTGCGGTTTTTCCGCTTCGCTTTTGACCTGGCCTTTTTAGACTATGACAGAATGATCAAGATACCCTTGATCCGCTTTTTCGACTTTTCCATCCATCCTGAACGTAAATTCTTTTTAGTCAGTCTATTTCAACATTACTTTTACTACAGTAGGTTGTAGTTGTGACACATACGAAGACAATGTGCATGTATATTTCAACACACAACCATAGCTCACCCGCACTTGTCAAATAAAGATACTGTAACAAACATTTTTGTGTCATATAAGGCGACTTCCTGACTTGGCGGGGCGGGATCGATATGTGACCTTTTCTTCTTTGACGTAAACTTACTGATGTCGCAAACATTCTCACTTGGAATAATACTGTCAGTATTACGTTTGCGCAGTAGTAATATCAAGCGCAGAAGCGGAGCAGTACCGCCTTCGCATCGTCCCGCTACCGCGCATCCTGCGCCAGTCAGGAAGCACTCATTTAAATGTAGGGGCGTAGTAAAAAATGGTATCGCGTCGACTGACAGCTGACACTGACATTTGACACTTTTCTCATATCGTACTGCCTCCGCACCGACAAATCAGGAAGTCGCCTAAAAATACTTGAAAATATTTCAACCGTCCGCTTTCTTTGACAATTCACACCTGCATTTACATTACAAACCTTCCAACTTAGACAATAAAATCGTTATTTGCACATTTCAGTCACTTCGCCTCAAATTCATGATCAGACTTAGCACTGAAGCAGCATTTGCATAGCTTCATTAAGCCGCGATATGGGCTCGTCTTTTTGTCCTTAATTACCACGCGTGAGGTCCGACGCTACCAATAATTGGAACGAGATATCCAGTTGGTTAATGTGAATAATGGATCGGGATCAGTTATTTATAGATACAGCTGCGATGTATAGATAAAGGAATACGAAGCTATAGAAGAAATAAGCATTTACAATCAAGACAAAAAAACAGTGTTATGAAAGAGTTCTGAACCTCTGGTATATAAGTTTTTTCCAAACAAAACACAAACGACAAGGTTTATTTTTAGCCTAATATTGAAAAGCAACGCGAACAGCGCCTCTGGTAGCTTATAGTGGTAACAATTTTTTTGCCATATAAATTAGGACTAAACGCAATAAGTGTTCGTTTGTGTTTTGTTTCGAAAAAACTTATACTAGAGGTACTGATGTATTATAGCTGGGAGTTTTAAGATATTTCATGTAATTGATACCATTTCATCAATAAAATTATTAAGTACAGTTATTTACTTTATTCATATTATCACAAGTTACCATACAAAAGCCGAAACCAAAATCCGTTAGCAAGTTCTTGTCTTAGCATACTCTACCAGTCAACATATGGCCAAAACAACCAAGTACCTATATCATTTACTAAGTACTTATCTGAAATTATAAAATATGTGAGATAAAATCTTCGTCCCAAAAACATATCAATGATAATTTGTTAAAATTATCAGATTAATCGGAACCAACATACCAACTAAATTGACATATCCTTTACAACCTTTCGAATGCCAAACACAGCCGAACTTTCTACGCCAATTTGATTTTCCGCATTGAAATGATAAGAACCTGTTATAGTCCGTCCACTTCCCAATACCAACCCTCACAACCTCGTATCTCGTCACAATCCACCTTCTCGCGAAGAGCCTGTGACTAGCACAACGCGACGCGTGTAGAGAATCATCTCCCCTTCTCTTTCTAATACACAGAGCAAGACAGGAATCACTGGACGACACGACTTGGCACTGGTAGTAAGTTGTAGAAGGTAGAAGCACACGCGGTATACTGCATCTGAGTTGGCGAAGTCGCATCAAAGTGATTCGTTCAAAAAACTATTATGCTGTGCGAACAATAAGGTTGAAAATCCAGTAGTAATTTTATAGAAATTCGGTCAAGAATCAATTGCAAAGTTACGAGTTTGCGAAAGTTGTCGCAGTATGTCATGTATCGGATCGGTGCAGGTACGATAATCGATGGCAGATAACGATTTGAAATGCAATTTCTCGAATCGAGATCGAGTGATGCTGCGACCTACTCGTATATAGGTATATAACAATATGACTGTATGATATTCATGTTTGCAACGACTGGACAGCTAATATCTTAGGATTAGGTGCCAGAGCGGATCAAGGGATTTTTACCTCTAGAATAAAACCGGGTAAAGTTAGGAGAATGATGGTGAGTTACGTTCATCATCTTCCTGCGTTTCCCCAGTAGGTAAAGTTGTATCCTGAAGGATGCCCGGGACCGCTGTACCTAAACCTAATCCCAAGGTTTCCGGTTAGGTACTATACGTTACCGATGTGAACAAATATCATACAGTAAATGGGCATTTTCACTTTAAAGTACACCCCACCTTTTTTTTTCGGATCTCGGTGATTTTGGGTATTCTGACTCAGAATCACGAGTACTATTGATTCGGATGAAGAAAAAAATTTTCCTTGATTTTCCATACAAATTTTCTGTGTCAGTTTTGTGACGAGCCATATAAACTGTATGAAAAAAGCGTCACAAAACTGACTTTTTTTGGCGGGACACTTTTTTTCTTCGCGGAAATGGATAGTACTCGTGATTCTGAGTCAGAATACCCAAAATCACCGAGATCCGAAAAAAAAAGTAGGGGGTGTACTTTAAAGTGAAAATGCCCAAATACGGTATGTAAAATAACAGTTACTATGCAATAAAAACATTAATTCATCATTCGTGAATATTCTCTTTAATAATTATAAACGCTGGAGTGCTATTAACACATTTAAATACTTGATTGTAACCAAGATTTTATTTGTAAATTAATTTATATACAAATTCAATACAAAGTGTAGGTACCCTTTTTTTGATTTTGAGTGTAACACCCCAACATACAGTGTGAACACATCACGTGCATTCATCACCGCAAAATCAATACGCGCCCGAGCAAAAAAGCGAAAGAACAAAATATAACTCGGCAGTGGCGGAGTTTCGTTTTTCCGAACGCTATCTTCATATCCGGTCGGCTCGGATGCTGTATGAAGGAGCTGCTAGGGATGGCACAGGCGTTGAACCACCCTGTATATGTTGCACTGCATGTGCTAAGCTGAGCATTTTATATTAGTGTTACTATGCGTTAAGTATTGCAGACGACGATGATTTCTTAGGTTTTGAAATAAGATCACATATTGCGTACTATGAGGTCTCTACGAGGAAAAAAGCTACAGCAAAGAAATACCTACTATCTGATATGGTTTTAGATACGTCATATATCTATCTCATCTATCTGCAGATATGCCGGTATAAATAGTAAATAATTGTATTAATATGGTGAAAATATTTATTGTAAATTAAAAAGCTTAAACTGACATTTAATTCATGTCAATTAGAGTGAATATTATTAATGTTACTGCAATGTAAAAAAATATTGATTCGAAATAAATGAATAATAAATAACCAAAAATTAAACGATATTACTCACCTAGACAGATCAAGACTAATTTATCAACTATTTAAGAAACAACTTTGATATTTGCAAGGATTCGACAAAACCATATCCCTGCAACATATAGCGTTATAGCCATTAGATTCGACGAAACCACATCCCTGCAACATATGCCGGAAGCAAACCGGCTTACTAATGTCAACCGTTTCTATTCCAACCGTAGTAACTTTCAGCAGGTCACACCAGTCATAAACTCTTTAGTTCAAGACGGTGGCAAACAAGTATGCGGCCTACCTGATAATATGCAGAAACTATTAGACAAAGAACGGACGTAATCCTACTTATAAATAAATGTCAAAATAGATTTCACGTCTTAATCTGGATGACAGAAATCCAAGCGAATCTCGGCACATCCCTGCTAGATAGCATTTTTCGAACGCGTCTGTTTGTCTCTATCTGAAGACTGTCTTGACAGGCGCGTTCATTCCGAATGTTGCTAAAAAGTGAACGGAAAGTTTGCGACGCCGGTCGCGTGGAGTTTTTCTCGGCTTACATCATCTGTAAACACATAATACACACGTACTCGTATGTGAGTTTCATTACACTGCGGGTCACTGAGGCATCACGTGTTCAATCGCTCTATAAAACCGCGCAATGTAGTTAAACTCGCGTGCAAGTCTCGTCCGTGTATATTAAGGACTTAATATTTATATGGGCACGGGTAATTATTTAGGCTATATTTGAGTGATTTAAATATTGTATCTTGACATTTTATTTTCGTTACTATCATAGAACAATTGCAGCCTAATATTATAGATTTTACATGTATTTTTTGCATTCCTCATCAAGTAATATCGTTTCAAACATCACTCCTGATAAATTTGAAGCTAAAAACTGGTTTGAATAAGTAACTGGCTTAAATTCTACTACACACTATAGGTATGAACAAGCCAAAAATAATAAGATTTATTTATTCTCTCCACCACAAAGTACTTTAAATAACATGGCAATGAAATGTAATAAAATAAGTAGGTACCTACCAGTGGCGGCGCGTCAAAAATATTCTTAGGGAAGCCGGAAATAATTTGGCTTTCCATTCTTCATGAGACGTAGTATAAGGACTGGACTGGCTGAAAATTAGGCAAGCCGGTGGGAATCGAGTTTTATGGACGCTCCGCCACTGGTACCTACATAAGCTTGTGTGGTGGAAACTGGTGCCCGAACTAGGGGGAACCTGTATGTCAGTCAAAATAGCTCCGTTACTATCTAAAATTTTACTATTTAAAAAACATTACTATTTCAAAAACATCATACCCTTAATCAGTTAATTGTAATTTTTAATACATAATGCTGCTGTCTATGGCAGCAGTCGTTAAGCCAAGTTGGAGGCCTTCGGGCGGCTTGAGAACTTCTAACAGTCAAGTTGCCCACTCACTTGATAAAGGGAGGTCCGTAGGGAAAGTACCCACCGCTACCCTTTACCCTAAACGTGACCCCTGGGTGGTTCTAAAAGTGCAACAAAAACTGGCAACCGTACTATCTTCTCGAAGATCTCACGGTTCGAAATAAATAAATAATACATAATTACATAATTTCAGATTTCATAATTTGCAATGCCTTTTGTGGTAATATGATTATTTCCCTAGACATTTTCTTCGTAATTATCAAAAGTCTATTGATGTCATAGACTCATAAAATGGCATGACGCCAATCGACCCGCTTCCCCGCTCGTAAAATTTCACCCTCACATGTACGGTCGGATACAACGAGTTTTCCTCCTTAGAGCCAGCTTTGGAGGTCAATCTGACTTGACATATCGTGTACCATTATGGTATGAAGTACTTGCTAATGCTAAACCACGCGTGTCAAAACAAGTGTGCGCTTTATATGTCTATTCATGTTGGCAAGGAATCTTCTTCTTCGTATTAGTGTTCAGAGAAATTGATATGAGAGACTTCACTAAATACAAATACAAATACAAATAATTTATTCGTTCATCACAGGTACAAAAAGGTGGAATAATCGAATTGGATAGTCACAAAGCCATGATGTGCCTTTTGGCGTACGAATTTAGTAGGTATTAACATGTCAAAATTAAAAATTAAATACAATTTACATGTCACAGAATTAAATAATAATAAAAGCAGTAAAATCCACGTAATTTAAATTTAAGTAGTCATGTCATTCATATAATTCTCTACATTATAATATCATTTCTCCAGTAGTAGGTTGGTATTACATGTCGAATTAAAATAATAATAATAATTAATTAAATACAAATCACACGTCACAGAATTAAAATAATAAAAGCAGTAAAATCCGAGTAATTTAAATTAAGATAGTCATGTCATTAAGATAATCCTCTACATTATAATAACATTTCTCCAGTAAAAATCTATGTAGTAAATATTTATTATACACTCTGTTGACTTTATTATTTAGACTTCAACGCTCAGAGACCTTAAACAAATATCTGACGATATCTATTACTATTTTGTTCCTTTATATTGATGTTTCGTTTCACAGTGTATTAGACTTAAGTAAATTTGTAATGCTGTGTAATATTTAATTAATAAAACGAAATAAATAATAGTAGATGGTTTGACAAGGGTCTAAAGTAAGCCATATTACACAGCATTACGAACGTAGAGAGGGAAAATTGTTCGAGTGGTAATATGGCTTTTAGGCCCGAGTTATACACTCTACTTTTCACTTCGATTGCGAGAAAGCACATAAACACAAATTATCCATCTTAAATGAATAATTTAACTCTTGGCGGGTGTATGTCTAATTTGACAGCATGTTTTTTTTTCTAAGCCCAGCACCATATGCCTCGCTATGCGTGTTTGCTTGGCGTATTCGCCTCCCTTTCTTTTGCTATATCAAAGAAAGAGATGCATCATGCGCTTTTTTTTCTTTTAAGCGGAGTAATTGCTTTGCCCATATATTATTATTATTATTATAGCCTCTTTATTTCCTTATAAAGTAAAACTAAATACATTTTCATTTTAACTTAACATAGTTTTGACATAATTAGATTTAACAAATATTATTTAATAATTAATAATAATGAAATGAAAAATATTGTACTGTAGATTTAACATGCATTTTTTTTTTTTTGTTAAGTTTCATATTTTCTAAGGACCTCTTCGCGAGTAAAGGCCTCCTCCATACTCTTCCAATTGTCTCTATCTTTTGCTTTTACGAGCCAGTCTTTTCCTGCTGTTTTGATTATCTCGTCCATCCACCTTTCTCTAGGTTTTCCTTTCTTTCTTTTGTTGGGTGGTCCTGTCCATGTAGTTATTTTTCTTGTCCACTTTTTGTCACTCATGCGTGAAATATGGCCAGCCCATCTCCATTTTAGTGTTTTACAATATTGTAAGGCGTCTATAACATTGGTAATTTCCCTGATATCAGAATTTCGTTTCCGGTCTCTTCTTTTAATATTTAAAATACTTCTTTCAAAAGCTGCTTGACATTCCGTATTTTTTGTTTTATGTTTTTACTGTATATCCATGTTTGACTGCCATATGAAAGACACGGAAGTATACAGGTGTCTAAAACTTTTTTCTTAAGTTTTACAGGTAAGTTAGATTTCAGCACTTCTTTCAAGCTCCAGAATTTATTCCATGCGATGTTTATGCGTCTATTTACTTCATCCTGATGTCGTGTTTTTGAAAAAGATATTTGTTTTCCTAAATAGACATATTCTGATACGTATTCTAGAGCTGTATTGCTGACGTAGATGGGCCTTTTTGTAGAATTTGTCATTACTTTTGTTTTTGTAGTATTTAGTTCCAAGCCAATTTCTAAGCTGGCTGTGTTAAGTTCGCAGAGCATTTTTTCTAGTTGTGTTGCTGATTCTGAGAACAGAATAATATCGTCAGCGAACCTAAGATTTGTTAAGAAGTCGCCTTTAATGTATATGCCTTTTCCTTTCCAGTTGAGCTTTTTTATAATGTTCTCGAGCACAGTAACAAAAATTCTAGGTGAAAGGGGGTGCTTTGCCCATACACACCGCTTAATCTTTAAAGAACTGAAAAACGTCTTTCCTGATTGGTCGATTTTAGTACAGCTGTGTTCTGGTTGGTTGATATTTTAACCAAATATATTGATTGGTGGATTTAATCAGTGAATTATTTTGATTGGTAAAATTAAAATGTTTTGTAAATCATAAATATGTATACATATTTTCCCTAGGGCTTAAATGTACTACTTTAGCCCCGCTTCACAAGTCTAATATGACACACTTTTCGAGCATGAGAAGTGAAAAAATATATTTATACTTATAAGAAATAAGAAATAAGAAATATTTATTCGGGACAAAACAACTAACAAAAATAAGAAAGCAAAAATAAAAATAAACAAAAACAGTACACACAGTATACTTGTAATACGAAGGTATGGAACGCAGTATGTTCCACTCGGTAGCTAAATGATTTGTAAGACCTTCATGTACTCACTTGAATCCCTCGCTACGCTCAAAATTCCATTTTAGAATCCTGAGCGTAGTGACGGATTCTAATGTAGAACCTTTTGCTTCACTCAGGATTCAATATACCGCTCTCGTCGTAAATATATTATTTCACTCCCTTCAGACATAGGCTGGGTTGTACCAAACCGTCTGTAATCGTAAGCGGTGTTCGTCAAATCTGATTGCATGGAAAGTTTGACAAGTTTCTATGGGATGACAGCTGCCGGCGCCATATTTGACGATGACCGGTCTGTGTTCGTACGTTGGTGCAACTGGCACATAATCTACTATTGACATAACAAACCGAAAGCTCTAACGGTTCTTTATAAAAAAAAAAAATTAAATTTATCTTTATATATAGCCGTATTATAAAATCAAACCTAAATTTGTATGGGGTCATTATAACTACAACCGTACGGTTTTTTATATCCAAAGCTACTTGGAGTTCAAACAGCCCATTTTAGTGCAATAATTGTAACATTTTTAACAAAATGAGCAAGATGGTGTCTTTTACGGCCCGGCCAGGATTTCAAGCGGTGGCGGTAGTGGTTTTCCTATACATTGCGCGTGATCTCAACTAATCGCTGTGCGTTGCGCGCCACGAGCCCGCAATGAACAGATAAAACGCTTGCCGCGCCAGCGCCACGATTCGCGTTAAGTCGTAGCCGGCCCGTTAGAGAAAAATCGTGCCAATTTGATGATCCTCAGGTAATTGAACTGATATTTTAACGTTTATTATAACTATTGCCTTTTAGCCAACGGTTATTTGACCACCCACACTTTTATAATGGTCAACATATTGAAATAAAAGTGTATTTAATTATTTTTTTGTATAGCCTTTATACTCAGTTTAGTAACCTGCAACAGCTTTTAAAGCGTTGTTTGAATATGCAAACGTATTAAAAATATTTTTAAGTCAGAATTAATTTTATAAGTTTTATACTTTCATGTGATTCGTTGATGTTAATTTAAATATTTATAGTCAATTTGTATGGCTTTTATAGCCTAGTCATCGTCGCATTATTTAACGAAATTAATGATAACATAAAATAAAATCATTATAAGATTCAATTACTTGTACGGTTAGCTTAAATCCTCTGTCGCTTTAACGTCATGTACTATTAGAAAAAGTTAAATTCAACCCATATCTCAACGATGCACAAAACTACAGCATTTCTTAGGCTGAAAACAGTGCTGGACCGACGATATATATATTATATACTATGTCGCTTTAACGCCATGTTTAACCTGCCATACTAAACCATCGGATGGAAACGACAAAGTACCAAAGTGTACTACTTATAAGGCCGGCTGTACATATGCATATAGCGGGCAAAACTGACATTATACCGTCAGACAGACCGACATTCCTGGCTGTTACATTAGTGGCTAACTTATGATTGAACCGCCTGCCTAAGAGACGGTTATAATGTTGTCTTTAAGAGACGAGCAACCGTCTATTTGCTTAGCAATGATATTATCGTGCATTAAAATTTAAAATGCTATAAAATTTTACGTCGTGTCCTTTAGTAGACTCCAGTTCGAGCATACTACTAACGAATTCTAGTCTTAAAAAAAGTTGATGAGAAGACTGGGTATAAGTTCCAGTAGCTGTAGTACTTATAAGTTTTTTCGAAACATTAACTAATTCTAACGCGTTTGCGTTTTGTCTCAAAATGTATGAAAATGGTATTAAAACGTGAACAGTGCCTCTGGTGGTCACTAGTGGAAACTAAAACAGCGAGTATAACATTTGTTGCTAACCGATGAACGCGCGTATTTCAAACTCGGTGAGAGCGTTTTCATACATTTTGAGACAAAACGCAAACGCGTTCGAATTAGTTAATGTTCCGAAAAAACTTATACTAGAGCTACAGTGTAGGAAAACTTATTTCGAATTGTCTTTTCTTTAATTATAGTGATTGTAACTGACTTGTTACTAAATGAGTTCTGACTTGTGAATAAATGTCCTTTCTGCTGTCAACAGAGTGAATCCTCAAATTTTAGAAAGGGTCGGCAAAGGGTCGCACGTGACTCCTTTAAAGTTGCGAGCGTCTATAGACTGCGGTGTCCGCTTACCATCAGGTGGGCCGTACGCTTGTTTGCCACCGTTGTTGTATAAAAATAAGAGATTTTATGCTAGTTTGCTAGGTTTTTTATCGTGTATGCCGCTCCCGCATAGGACTACACAGCCACGAAAGACGGTGTATCCTTGCTTGATACTTTAAGGAGAGGTATCCCCAACGCAACTGTCCCGCTCTAACATGCGTGAGTTTAAAATTAACCATCCCGCTCTCTACGCAAGCTCTGCGCGCAGTTTTGTAAATATTTAGCTATAGTCATCAAGCCAGTCATTTTATCAAAGCAAACCCTGCGAAAATGTCTATAACTATTTACGATCTTTAATTGAGTACAAAAATTAAATGTCAAATATCAGTAATATAGCCGTAGTATTGAAAATACATTCCAAAAAGGGGTAACTTCGCGATTTTTTTCTATCGAGTGAAATTCATCAGATCATGTAACTGACTGCGATTTTGACTAGACAAGATCCTCATGTAACACATATATTTTTTTTAGATTTTAAGACACTATATTCTATGTCTCGGATGGTTTTTAAAAACTCAAAAGTGGTAATACCTGGCCTTAAACTCTCGCGCTTTGTAAACAGACATAAAAACCTTTAGTTTTCGTCATATCCGCGACCACGGCCGGTGAAACCCGTGTCGAAACGTCGGTAAAAAAGGTAAATAAAAAAATATCGCGTTAGACCCGTTAAAACAAAACCTTTAAGTATTTCGAGTATCAATAGTCAGTGCCTCGCCTTTTCTAGGAGTGTAGGTAACGTGTTTCATTTCTTGCGTTGTATTTTGTAAAATTCATGGAATGATGCTAGTGCGTTCTCGTCACATCCTCGTCTTACGAATCTCTATTATGCCTACTATTCTGTGCTTGTGTCCTAGTCCTAGGTTTAATTCCACAATATCGAAAAGCCTAAGACACCGTTACAAAGCCCATTTAGACTTGCCCACCTATTAAATACCCAGGTCAAAAGTCAAAACTGACCAGCATCCTATAAAATAGCTTGAATAAAACAGTTGCATCTAAGCTACTTTCGCACAACTGGTTATACCGTTTATACCAGGGTCCACTATACTTCATGCTGTTATACACGCTACACGCTAATATAACCCTTATAATGTCTGTCATAGATATAAGTTTCGCGTGAGCGGGATCATAAGTCGTTGCATTACAAAATGAGGCAAAATTATGATGGATGCTGATGCCTCGTTTCTCGCTTAATAAGACAGGATTCTTAAAGGATGTGCTGAGGAAAAATGTACCTTAGAATTTTGTGATACGGTTTATATTAGTTTGAATGTGAATAAGGAATCAATCGTCGTACACACATCAGACTAGGTGGGTGTTAGGTTACGGGTTCGAATCTAGACTGAGACACCTGCCTTGAGGTGTTGTGTTATAATGTCGGGTGCTGGTCTATAACTAAGACGTCTGGTGTATTTTAAGAACGACTAAAAAGCAAGGGGTCTTTTAGTGAATTTGAAACTGAGGTTGATGAATAAATACTAACATAGTTACCTTAATAAGTCTAACAATATTCTCTTTTCCATTCCAATGAAATAACGTGTAGATCTAATAGTGATAATAAGATGCATTGATTGCATTCACTTGCTTACAAGCTTACATGCGGTTACCTCGCACAAGCAAACATGCAAGTGAATACAATAAACCACCACCAAAATTTAACTCTAATGGGGGTCTCTCGTTCTAACATTTTAGTTAAATAAAGAAGTAACATGGAAAATCACTTCGAAATCACATTGCAATAACATAATGATTAAAATACACCTGCTAAGTTAACGTGTCCAGACTCAGAGAAAAGATTTCCACGAAACGAAAACTGCGAAACTAAATTCTAAACGTTGCGGACCTGTTGCGTTTAAGACTACATCTATGTAGTACGTAGTACGTAGCATGGTTTGAAACCTATTTACTATTATTTTTGGTATTTAATTGGGATCGAAACCAAGTCAGGGCATTTATTTGTGTGTGATGAGCACGAATATTTTTGAGTCTTGGATGTTTTCTATATAGTTGAATACCTATCTATTTATCTATATAAGTATGTATATCGACGCCTTGTGCCCATAGTACAAGATTAGCTTAGTTTGGGACTTTTTGTGTACCATATTATTTAATTTACACCAAATAATATTTTTTTCTTTCTTTAAAAATAGATACATATTTTTGCTACTTATCTATACAATGTTTTTATTCAAGCTGGCGGACAAAAATCTTCGAGCTTCCTCGGGGTGCCGATTACGAAAATGACATGCATTTTTCGTTATATAAATAAATAATTGTATGTTTGTTAGCTACAAGGTTTACCTATTTGTTGCCTGAAATAAATGAATTATTAATGTTATTATTTATATATTCTCGACTATACACATTTCGCTTCTGCACATTACGTGTTCATCGCTCTTAAAGCAAGAACATTATGACGAATTTAAATTTAGCCTCTCATAGCGGACTCTGTCATCGTCTCAATGCGTTACAATTGAGATTCATGTTTGACAGGCGACAGGCGGCAAGCGTGATTCATGTGATAGCTAATAATACGGTGGTTTGTGTGTCTGTCTGTCATAGGGCCGGGTCGAAGCACTACTAATTTGTATGTTCACTTTGTGTTATAGGTATTCTTAAGAGGGCGTAGATGACATTGCAAAAGTCACGCTCTAACACGCGTGAGTTTTCAATTAACCATCCCGCTCTCTACGGAAGCTCAGCGCGTGTTTTTCGTAAATGTTGATGTTTATTCTAAACGTGTACATTTATAAGGATAATCTCTTTTATCAGGTTTGAGAATTAATCATTTTACAACTATTAAACATCGAAAAAAAGGGTTATGTCTGAAAAATTAAAGTACCTATCGAGAAAATTTTTGCAAATCGTGTTTTCTTTTTTAACAGACTGGAGGAAAATAGTTAAAGATTAATATACTGAAAGGACAGATATTTAATCACTATAGATACAATACAATACAATACAAATAATCTTTATTGCACACCTCAATTAAAGGATACAGTACAATACAAAATCACAGTAAGTAGAGGCAAACAACAGGCGGTGTTATCGCTAAAGAGCGATTTCTTCCAGACAGATGTTGAGATCTAGGTCGATAAACATTGGCAAAAGTGCATAATATGTGGGCTCTTACGTTACGTAAAGTGAGCATTCATGGCCCAGCGGCACCCCGTATAGTACTTTCATCTCACGAGTGCGGGTTGGTCATGGTTGTTGTTGTGAGTGTCACACAACGACAACGTGAATTCATAGCTCCTATACTGACGCACACGTAGACAATGTGCAACACAACCATGACTCACCCGTGCCCGTGAGATAAAAGTACTCTACCGCATGTGATGTGCGAGGTTAAGTAAGCTTTGAGTGGCTTTTTTTCTTTGTGACTGAGAGCGCCCGTGCTTTTAAAGACACGTTAAGGCGCAGGGGTGGGCAAGGCATTCTCCATACAAACTCTGTGCACGTTTTATTCGTAGGTTTTGGCACTAACGAATGTAATATTTTTTTTGGATGTAAATATTAGATATGCGAAGAAAGTGATGTGGAAATTTTCAAATATTTCAAAAAAAAAATTAATGAAAAAAAAATTACATCACGAAATAGCTAACAGAAAAATAAGCATACTGACCAAAAATCATAACTTTAATGCAAACACAAACGAAGAAAATCCTGCACAAAGTTTGTATGGAGAAGGCTTGCCCTACCCCTCCTCTTAAGCTAATGAAGCCACTTAACCAATTTCACTGGAGCGCAAACTCTTAGAGTATTTCAGTGTTTAAACCGCCCGCATGGCATTTCGGTGGTTTCCTCTGGATTTTCCCCAGGCCACTCTACAACTGCGCACTCCTATCGCGTTATTGGGCCCGCCCTATAAAGCCACAGTTAGGTTCAAAATTCTTTTATTTGGTATATTTGTATTAATTTCAATTAAAAAAATAAATCTACCTACGCCAATTACGCTGTTATTTAAAAAATCTACATACTACGCCAATTTTCATACGAATAAATCGTGTTATTCCAAATCCGAACTAGTTTGGGCGCTAAGTGCCCTTTGTGTTTGGCAGGCCCTTGACAACTCACCTGAACTATTGACACTTGTGTTGACAGCTGTCGTTTGTACTTACAAACTGCATTTGCTGATGCCTCTATTTATCAACATATTGGTATGTTTTATACGTGTTATAATTAATAAATAATCTACACAAAGTCGAGTTAAGGCGATATATTGTTTGAAAGAGACGCGCGTATGTTTTTCGTTCACGACAAAACGGGATGCAACACATTCCGAGAATGGCTTTTTTAGACAAATCTCGATAAATATCTGACTGTGTGCAGATTTATTAAATTTCCTCTTGTCAGTACCTAGATGAGGTAAAATACCATCATATTAACTTAATCGTGTCTTTTAATAATGCGTTGTTTTAGTAGGCTGAGTAAAAAAAGGAAAATATAGACTCAACTTCTTCAAAGTTCCTAAATTTATCAGTGTAGCGCCTTAAGTATGTACATCTTTGTGACTCAAAAACGGCTGGAGGGGGCGTATGTATATAGGTATGTGTCTCATCATTATCCTTCTAGCTTATCCCAGTACAGTTGCATCGTGAGGGATGCCCGGGGTCCGCTATCATATCCTAAGATTCGGCGTAGGCACTAGTTTTTACGGAAGCGACTGCTATCTGATTTTTAATCCCAATGGGAACCTAGATCTTATTGGGATTAGGCTTCTCAAGTGAGTTAGAAGTGACTGTTAGAAGTTCTCAAGCCGTTCGAATGCCTAGCTTGGGTTAACAACTGCTACCATAGACAGCAGCCGGGATCAACAGCTTAACGTGCCTTCTAAAGCTGGTGCGTTTGTGTCTTTTTGGCTGAAATTTACAAAATAATTTAGCGGAAAATAGTTTGAATTAAAATCATTTTGTAGTTAGCTAGTTTTTAGTAGAGATGTACAATTGTCAATCATATTCAATTTATTCACTGACCCAGCGAGCGAAGCGTCTCCATTTCAGCTTCGGAAAAAATACTCCTAACAGCACAACATTTATAGGTCGACCGCTTAGGGGATTCTGCACGAAATTCTGAAAATTGGCGTAATACTTTTAAATCACTAGTGCTATGCACTGAATTAGTTAATTACAACAAAAGAACTTAAATGTAGGTAAGTCATTGTCTTCTTAAAATTTGGAATCAATAAACAATTCATAAAGTTAATGACCTATAAGTCTTTATTTTTTTCAATTACATTGTAAATTTTACGCATGAAACAATAATTCTTACATGAAAATGTTTGTATTGATATTCTGCAAGTCACCCCTTTCTTAATATTCATTATGAAAATAAACTTTTCGAGAAAAGTACGAAAAACTAATTTTTTGCCGTAAAAATGGCAAAATTTGATGGCATATAACTTAGTATCAGTGACTAGTTGAAGTAAAGTGAGATGGTATGTTGTTTAAGACGGCCTTTATTAATTAAGACTGCACCGAGCAAATTTCTGAATAATTGCGATGGTTGGATCACTTGCTGTATTATTATTACTAAAGCTTGAATTCTGTAATTCCTATATATGATATTTAAGGATACACTCTACACGTCATGTGTTTCAGAAACACAATTACTTATAGTTTTCTTCATAAAAATTCAATCCAAAGTTAGCTCTACTAAAGGAAATAAACGCAAACTACAACGTTAATACTTTATGAAAGGTCTTCAATTTTTGAATAGTAACAAAACTACATGTTATCTAGGTCGTATGTGTTTAACATTTGCAAAATGTGGAGATTTTTTTAACAATGCAAAGGAAATTTCGAAAATTTGACCGGCCGCCGTAGTTTTCTTGCCGGCAGATGGGCTCCGGCCCTCAATGGGAGCAGACGTATGCTGCTTTTGTCAGTTTGACATCTCATAAAAACACGCTTTTTGACAGCTTGCTCGTATACAAATACAAAATGTATACCACACACAAAGATTGCATTAATTGAAGTAGGGTAAATAAATGTTGACGTGTGGCTATTGAAGATTCTTTTAACATGGAATTTTTAGTATTAGCCATTCGTTATAACATAAAAATGCAATCTTTGGTCCCCAATGTATACTAATGCAACTAAATTATAATGATTTCCTTTACGAAGAGGCATTTTAAACGTAAAAAGGTTACCGATGTATTTCAGTTCAAAGTAATTTACTTTTTATTAATTGGCCACCCAGAACGGAACGTTATGACATTTATGTCACTCATCATATTTCAAATTAAAATTTGTAAACAAATTGTATTTTTATATTTCAATAATTTAACGAATCTAATGTTATATTTTATGTGTATATGTACGGCGCTTTCACGTCAAACAATGATTATCTAAATATATCGCAGAATCTGCATAAACAAAATATATCCCAGAATCTGTACAAACAGGCACAATTATTATGGTGCTTTGAACAGAAGTTTATAAAATATCAGCGTTATACCAAGAAACAGATCTAGAGTGCTCTCTTGCAGCGGGAGCAGAAGAAAGAATATCAGAGTTTCTTCGCCAGTTTGAGTGATGTGGATTTAAATTGTGTATTGTCTAAGCCGCCTGGTCATAATATAATTATACCTAGAATGAAAATAATAAACCTATGTTTCATTTATAAATAATAAACCAAGTAGTTGTTGGGGATGTGGTGACAATGACGATGTCTAACAAACAAATATGCAGTAATTACTTATAATATTAAACTGCGCTAGTTTCTATCTAAAGCTTTCATGCGTTGGAAATCCCGTTGCTTTGATTTTGTACAAGTAAGTACTTATGTCGCATCGCAATAATTGTCTCGACGTTATATTAAACGAATAGGAAATAATAATAATTGCTATTTATTATTGATGAAAATAGACGCAATGTTAACCATTATTGAACCTTATCTCGTTGCAATAAGGTTCACGGATGTTCAGTTAAGTGTCATCGACGGCACGACTGTATAAAAGTTAATTTGTCAGAGCTGATACAGTAGTGGTCCGGCCAAGTTCCACAATTGCAGAATGTTACAATGACTTTCTTGATGATATTTGTTATATCATTAGGTTTTATAGTGCTTGTCATTCACGATAACGACGATGCGCAGGGAATGTCATACTATTCTATGCGCAATTCTGCGGATTGGGTTACGACGGGAGGTCGTGAATAACAAGAACTACCTATAAGGTTAGGTACTAGTTCCTCAAATACAAAGTTGATTCACAATATTGCTGCAGTTATCCCGTGCCGTATAAATAGTTTCAGTAGTTATTATATATATTGTAATAAAGCTAGCGCTTCTTCTCTTAAAACTTGCATTAAATCAGTGTCCATTTTAGAGTTAACCAACTGATAAACAGAAGATAATCAATTTATGAAAATAACCTATTTAAGGTACAACTCTTACTACTTCTCTCTTCTTTCTTCTTTTCTCTTACTCTTACTTACTTTATGACTCGTATCATGAAAATCACCAATTAAACTCTCAAAATAAGTACCTAAGTCATAAACATAAAACAGTCATAACATGCACGAACCGATTAGGAAAATTCTTTCTCTGTTTTAAGTTGTATAAAAATGAGTCTGTGAGGAAAGGGCAAAACAAAATACATTTTACAAAACAGGGGTTTGACAAGTTTTATTTTATAAACAAGGAACTGAGTATTTTACTACCACAAATACCAAATTCAAGACATTTTCAGATACAACTAATACTTGAGTTTTGGTTACAGATCAGAACTTGACGATTTTTGTTACACTTCTCTTATGCACCAAGAAACCTTTAAATATTCAAAATCTATATTGTCATAAGTTGACATAAACATGGGTCAATGACCCGACCCAGCAAAATGTGGTAGTGTGCGTGAATAATGCATGTGTGGGTTAATTGGGTAAATTATTAAAAAAATTGAAATTTGACAGGCGCTGAGAATTTACCCCGCACGATAGGCCCTTAATACGATGAGACAAAAACACCGACGAAAAATGAAGAATTACAGTTTCGCCAAATTTCGTGCCTTAACTGAAACCGCGCGGAGAAGGGTAGCGGGAGGCAAGGACCCGCCGCCCGCTACCCATCCGCTACCCTTTGACCCCTTACCCCTGACCCGACACGCAAGGACTCATTAAGAGGAGGGGTAGGGCAAGCTCTATCCATACAAACTTTGTGCAGGATTTTCTACGTTTGTGTTTGCATTAAAGTTATGATTTTTGGTTAGTATGCTAATTTTTTTGTTAGCTATTTCGTGATGTAATTTTTTTTTAATTGACATTATTTTTATTTTTTTAATTATTCATTTTTTTGAAATATTTGAAAATTTTCACATCACTTTCTGCGCATATCTAATATTTACATCCAAAAAAAATATTACATTCGTTAGTGCCAAAACCTGCGAATAAAACGTGCACAGAGTTTGTAGGAAGAATGCCTTGCCCACCCCTGCGCCTTAAGACGGTCGATCTACAGAACATTGCTTCAAAATCGTCATCATTTTTAGCCTGTAATCGCCTACTGCTGAGCATAGGCCTCTCTTCTAGTACGCCACTCATCCCGGTCCCTAGCCAAACTCATCCCGTAACCCGCAGTCTTTTTAATGTCGTCGACCCAAATCTTTATAAAGAATTAAAATACTTACTTACTTACTACGCTGGCTAGACGACCCAAAGAGGATCTTGGCCTCTGGCACAAGAGAACGCCACTCTGCCCTGTTGTGCGCCACCTCACGCCAGTTGGGTATACCGAGGCTGGCCAGGTCCTTGAGGGCTTCGTCATTCCAGCGGTATCTGGGAAAGAATGAAAATAACCCGATCGAAATTAAAACCCAATAAGTTGACAATCCATTTCGTCATTTCCATTTGGATAAAAAAGTCCGGATCAATTTCGAGGATACCATTAATTTATTATCTCATGCTGACGGATACATCAGATTGGCTGGCATATTTTTAATGGCGTCGCATCCAGTGCATTACGGGCAATCATTCAATTTTAATAAGGGATGTCATGAGATTTCTTAATTAAAATCTGGAATCGACTTTATACGATTTCGATTCAGTTTATTAATTCAATATTGTATTGAGTCGGAAAACTGAATTCATAGCTATTACGAGAGAGAGAATGAGTACTGTTTAGTTGAATGGTACTCGTCCCTGATTTCAAGTTGCGATGTACTTTATTATGACGACGTAGGCACTAATTTTACGAAAGCGAATGAAATAAGGAAGAGGAGGGGGAGGAGAAGATTGAAATAGGAAGGGCATCACCCAACCCATGACTGTTTTTTTTAATTGACAGAAAGTGCCAGAAAGCGTGTCATTCAGATTGGTTTAAAGTTCTAAACCCGCCATTTCTATTGCATCTATGTTTTGCAAAAAACAAGTAGCGGCATTTTAATAGTTAATTTATTCACCGCTCAAGCTATATCGAAATCAAACTATTTAACTGTCAATCCGTATAAGTGTCACAGGAAATGTCTAAACGTTTTATGTAGTAGCAACCTGTTTCCAATGAATGTTGATTGCTTGATTATTTATTTAATAAACTTAATCGTAAAATTTGTAATACTATAATGACTTCCAAGTTACTATCTTTGGCATGTCTTACAATAATTTACTGAATAGAAGGAAGAAAATGTAGCATGTATTAGCGAATATCTATGTAAAATTATTAATTATTTTTAATTATAGTAACTTATAATTAAAAGTTACCTACTATTTGCACTCATAGTAAAGTTTTAGTATGCACTTCATCTCAACTCGCTGATTTTTTTTACGTCGATGGCAAACAGCCACTTGATGGTAAGCGGACACCGCAGCCTGTAGACGCTCGCAACTCCAAAGGAGTCACGTGCACTTTGCCAAGTCTTTATAAAATTTGAGGGTTCACTGTGCTGACAGCAGAAGGGACAAATTTGGGTCCCTCGCTCTCAACACAGTGCATCCTCGGGAGGTCTCTGAATGTAAGTATGTATAATTGGGTGATCTGGTTACTACCCGCTTCTAGTTATATAGTTTTAGTAACGATTTATCATACCTCACCACCTCACAAGTCACAACACGTTTAATGTATTAAGTCGGCACAGAATCTGGCAAGATATCTGCTAATATGAGTTTAAATATGTGTTTAATCCAGATTTATGATTCTGTATTGTATTCTAACTCATAACCTACACGCTGTATGCGCTCATTTGTAAGTCATAAAAAGCGCAGTGATTGCTTTTACTATGCAATGAAAAAACCTACGTAATTCAATCTCAAAATCACTCTTATACGCATTATAGCGTAGCATTCATCAAAATACCAATATTGATTGCCATTACAGTCATATCCCCGTAAACTAAAGCTTGATTTTTCAACCAAAACTGCAAAGGCTTAAATCACAATGAACTGCACTTGAAATTATTGACAATCTACTAAAACATCTGTAATATTTTGAAATTAAAGTCTACATTTGATTGAATGAATTTGTTTCAGCACAAATATTCTACATATGCCTTTTTAATTTTGACCAGTGCATATCGATAGACAGGTAATAAGTGCCAATAATTAAACGCCTCAGTCAGCGCGTCAAATTAAATTCAAAATGGCCGCGTGACGTCACGATCGAGTGACGAATCGGCGCGCCGTCGAACCGGGAATTAGTTTGTGACGTATGAGTGGCGGTTGGAGTTTATTTAAATTATTTCTGAGTTGATCCTATTTGAGGCTCTTATCGATGCGTCAATCGATATCTGCAGTGCGTTAAATGCACTGTTGCCAATGGAAAACTATGTTGAAAACAATTTAAAATTTTGCAGAAGCCGATATAGCAACAAACTATCAACGTAGAAAAAAATAACGCAAGCATTAACAACATACCTAGTTTTTAAGCTATCTTTTGCGTAAAATCCTCAATGGGTGAAACCATACATTGTTTTAACCAACTGTATAAAATTTACTAAATGTATGAGATTTTTTTAATCCATGACAAAATCATATATTTCACTTATCATGGTCCATTAAAAAATACGACCACCGCTACTTACCTATATTATATCTATTCCAAAGCGCATACTATAATTTTATAATGAGCCATCGTCCCATTCTGCCAGAGTACGGCACCCGTCTTTTTTCAACCGACCCTCAATTCATTACTACCGAGAAAGCCCTTCTATTACTGTTTGCGTCACTACACAAATCACTCAGTATCGCTCATAATTTTGCCAGGCATGTCAAATTTGACAGATTTATGACGTTTCTTTTACGAGTTAGTAAGGCGACACTATCTGACAAGGCAGGGCTGGCGCTTTGGGTGTTGGAATTTATTTTTGCATGAATATTATTTGTGATAAGTTTTAGTTAGTATAAAACTTTATATTAAAAATGTGTCAATGGTCAAGGGAACTTGTTAAAGTTGTGTAAAAGTTGCCCAATCAATTTTATCTGAGACGGATAACGGAAAACAGTATTATCTTAGGTTGAAGCAAACTATGACTTAAGGATGATTCACGCTAGACCGTTCCGTGTCCGGGCGGGCCCGTTTTCTAGTACAAGAAATCGACGGACGCGCGACGGTCGTCGATTTCTTGGGCCGGCCCGGACACGGAACGGTATAGCCTGAATCATCCTTAAGTACCTAAATAACAAATTTGTTATAAAAATGTAGTATCATATAAAATTGAAAAAAAAAATGCTTAATTTTTGTTCTCTGGGCTAAACAAAAATTCTTTTTAATACTGAAATTACTTTTTTTATACTGGAAATGTTCTAGGACAATGAAGTCTCGTATGTGTTTTTTTTAGTTTGTATTGTCTCTTATTTAATTTTCATAAGGGCGATTTCTAAAGGCGACTGTAAGCAAATGGCACCTTATCGACGCCACCAATGGCACATAATGATAAAGTGACATAGGTATTTAATAATTAGTTTTACTGTAGCCGCCGTCATACAGACACAATAATTAATTTTTTTGTCGAACATGTTATTCCAACAAATGATTCGTCGTGTCGGAGGATTCTCCTGGATTTTCCCCAGGCCACTCTCCAACCGCACAGTCCTATCGCTTTATTGTGCCCAGCCTATAAATCCACACAGTCGGGTTCAAAATCGTTGAGTGTCTTGCACTTTACAAGGAACGTTACTTTTGACAGCCCTGCGTCGGGTATTTAGGCGAAGTTGCCTTATCTGTTGTGTAGCCAAGGTTACAAAAGTTAGAACTAACTTGGACATACTACATATCGTGTGGTACTCGAATAAACTAGCCTGTTTGATAATCGGAGAACACTAGCTTCACGGTTATGTGGAGGTGAAATGATTATAGTTTAATTAAAGTGAACAGTGAAAAGTTTATAGGAAAGTGATAGACTTTTTTTGAGAGTGATTGAATTTTTTTAAATGGCTGGGTCCAAGAAGCACAATTAAAGGACCAGACTGCTTCGAAAATACGCTGACGCACCGGAAACGTGACTCATACGTGTCGTTTTTAACTTACCTATCCATATTGTTATGACTTATAATATAAAATTAGTCGAATGGACTCTAAATGATGTTATTTTTAAGCATGAAAAGTTAACGGTTTGATCATTTGGGAATTGTAACTTGAAATGAAAAATACGCGACATAGTTCGCGCATATGAATACGTGTTTACGTATTTATTTCATATATAAATAACGTGTAAGTGTAAGTAACGTAAGTGTAACGTATATAGGTCGATTCACCAAAGCTGCCTGTGGAAAGTATATGAAATAAATTACAGTCATTGTCAGTTGAAAAAATAAGAGTTGTCCATTCGGTCGTCAATAGTTAACGGCTTATGTGCATGTAAGTTATGTTTTTATTACGTGTATTAATAATAACGGAAACACAGTTTATGGGGGTTACTAGACCAACTCAAAATTAAGCTTTGTAGCCCTTAACTTTTGATATGTCAACCGAAAAGACGCGCACCTAATTTATCTGACAGTGATAATTTTCCGCGACAAGTTTCGTGAATTGTATAGCATATAGGTATATCGTCTAATTTCGATACTATTTTTTTATCAGTTCGGTATTAAGTCGATTTCTGTAATATTCTTCCCCAACAGTAATTTCAATAAATACAGGAAAGACCGTCTTCTAAACATTACTGTCCCCATAAGTCTCAAGACAAAATCGTGACGCTAAAACCGTCAATCTAAAAAACTCCCGCGCCGGGCAGGTGGCGTTCGGAAAGCCATCTCTACTGTCAAAAACTTGTAAAATATCGCCGTCTCCGTCCTGAGATATCTTAGATTTATTCAGCCGTCCACAAAGGGGAACGTTTTAATTCTTTCATACGACAGATTTATGGACCGACAGATGCTAGATGCCCCGAGATTTCAGTGCGCTATGCTTTTGTTGTGAGGTGAGTCTATTGGGGAACTTGCATAATTTGATAGTACAGTTTCGACCCATAGCTTACTAGTTCTACCAAAGCGACTTATGCGTCATAAGTCGCTTTGGTAGGTACTTTGTCATTTTCATCCGTTAAGAATTTGAATATGACAGTACAAAGCTACAAACATGGCGCAAAGCGACAAGGTACCAAGGTGTTAAGACATTTGCGAGGCCGACTGCACCTGGAAGGCGGCGTTTTCCACGGGATTGAAACGTAGCTAGATCGATTGTTCGTCCTCAAAAAACCCATATAACACTGTATGTTGGCCAAAAGTGTTGAGCACTCACACGTTTTCCATATAAAAGTTAAACTTTCAATCAAGCATTTCATATCCTTTTATTAAAGAAAATTAAATATCTTTCAAAAACTAGCTACTTTCGTTGACGTTAAAGATAATTGCACGGATAAAAATGCAATTTGTCCTTTTATTGCAAACCCGTCTGTTTTTAGTCTTCAGTTAGCAATAGCTACTTCGAAATGATATTATCTAAAGTTCTCTAGAAGTTCTTTAGTATATACCTTTTCATATTTTACGTCAATGTGCATTTTTGTAATTAAAAAATAATCGTTTTTTTATAAGTTACAAAGGAAAATAAGGGGTGCTCAACACTTTTGGCCAAGGCTGTATTTCATCAAAATCTTGGGAGCCGACTCATAACCCATAGTCCACTCGTTGACCACGAGTGCAGTACCCTGACCATGAGTTTGAAATGTTTACGATTTAGTATGGACAAAAGTACAGCGCCTCTGGCGGTTACGCAATAGAACTATAAGAATCGCCATACAAAATCGTTTACGCAGTCGCTAGCGAGTACGGTATTTATTACTGAAATAATTAATATTTTCGTTTTACTACATAGTGCAATCTAACGAGCCTCGTTACAAAAGAATCTTAAATTGACTGAATAACTTAAATAAATAACCATAATATTTGACATCCTCCGACTTAAGTCTGACCGCGCACTCACCTACTCCGCCCGCCACCAATTTAAACGCCATAAAAAGCTGACATATTTTTTTAATCTCATAAACAACGTCTTGTCTTAACGATTATTGGAGACAGCGGCCATCAAATCGAGAGCCTTCCGCCAAAGGCATAAGTACCGGTAAATATGTCAAACGGGCGACGGACGGACGGACATTTGAGTACGTTGACTTTACAGTGGTGGGTTCACACTAATTAATAAATTGACGATATAATAATAGCCGAAGGGAGATGTGGAGCAAACTTTCGTGTAGTAATTTTATCTCATGAGAGCGGGTTGGCTATTGTTGTCGTTGTGACACATACGAACACATAGACAACGTAAACTCATAGCTCCTAAGCTGACGCACACATAGATTTTCCCGAACGAAGTGAGTGAGTGATGACTGATGATGTTGATGTATAATATGTATTGAGCTTTACCATTACCATTACCATTTCGTGCAATACCTACCATGTTTTACTGTTTTATTTGTTTTTCTTTCTTTTTGCTGTGTGTGTTGTGTATTGTCACGAATAAATAATTGATTCTTGATTGATTCTTCTTTACACGAAGGATTTTTTTGTTCGATAAGTACATATATTTATACCTTATATATTTGCGATTATCATAATACCACAGTTATTTGTTATTACATGACAAGGGCGTAAATTAATCGTTTATAGTATGAATATACATTTTTGATAACCTTTTTATAGTGCATTTTTGTTAATTAGTGTGTTAAATGAGTGTTAATTGCTAATTAATGTGTGGATAACGGTAGCTAAAAGCTCCGGTGACGTGGGTAATAATTCGCCATTTTGTGAAAATTAATGGTAATTAATTTTATGCCAATGGCCTCATTTGTCACTAAATATATGGACTTAATTAAATTTTATACCACTCTAATAATCCATCGACATAAGAGCAAAGGTAAGACCGCATTAGGCGTAAATACGCGACGCGACACAGCAGCGGAGCGACGCGACAAAATATTATTTGTATGCAATTGTATGAGATAAAACGCACTACGCGGCAGCGGAACTACACGCCGCATAGTGCGGTTTATCTCATACAATTGCATACAAATAATCTTTTGTCGCGTCGCTCCGCTGCTGTGTCGCGTCGCGTAGTTACGCCTAGTGCGTAAGCACCTTTATGGGGCATATTTTTGGCACATTGTATGCACCCATATTTTTGCACTTTAATCAAAACAGAATATTTTGTATAATTATGATTAGTCTAAAATCTATTCCCACGGAGACTCTAAATGTCAGGACGATATCTATAATTCAGTTATAGTAAATAATTATTTTTTGTAGCGTAGCTCCTTTTAAATTATTTAAGAATAATATACGACATTTTTATTGATCGAATATGCATGATTTAAAGTGTTACATTTAAATTTAGTTGTTAAAAATGATGGTTTTAATAGATCATTAAATTTTAAGTAATTGGAAACCTTCTGTTCTAAAAGGTTCCTCATTTTACGTAATACGTATGTCAAGCAATTTTTTATGTATTTTATCACAAATATACTCCAAACATACAAAAAATATTATCAATACACGTAATATACAACAAACAACAATACAAATTTATCTCATGGCCACAAATTGGGCGGGCGACAGCGACGACGAGGCAGGCCGAGGCCGATTATGGCGAGACGATCTCGACTATTCTAATTGACTGGCCGGAAATTGTTCAAAGAAAATCAAGGGAGACCACTGCCCAGCAGTGGGACACTTAAAAGGCAAAAGCGCTTTGCACCATCTACTATTACAGACTGATCAACGTTTTATATGGCGCCAGCAGCTGATGTCGTCCCATGGAAACTTGTCAAACTTTTCATACAATAGGACTACGAACACCGCTTTCGATTACAGTTGGTTTTGTGCAACCCAGCCGAGGATAGGTTATTAATGAACCAGTTAACTCCATTATAGGCCCTGTCATAACTAACCGTCAGGTGAGACTAGGGCCCAGAATAAGTAATAGTACAAGTACAAGCTTCACTTTCTAACAAAAACGGCGTTTAGGCATAAAAAACATGTCTACTCTGTGCATCTCTGTCTATCGTATAACTTGTATTCATTCACACGCGGCACGCGTAGCGCTAGGGCTATCGACTCGTCGCGTTCTAGTCTGCGGCGGCAGCGGTAATGTGCATATAGATAGACGCGTTCGCGCGGCGGCGGGCGGCCCTCGATTGACGGCCGGCCCCGGGCCGAGCGAGCGGTAGGCATTTAAAGCGACGCGCGCCTCCCACCGCAAGCCCCTTGACTAGAGTCAATCGCTGGTCAGTCATAAAAAAAACCATCACTATTTATCAGCGTACGTCCTCGCCGCCCGTGTGTACCGCCCATAAAGAATCGGCCCGATAACACTCAAGGGCGTCACCATAAACCTCAGACTATACTGTTATGGCCCTCCGAATTTTACTTTTTTTCTTGCTGACAATTTATTAAGTGGTCCTAACTGACGTTTGATTAAATCGTGCCGCTTTGCAATCGAATTTGAGTGTCATACACGGATAAAAATATTAAAGGCTTACTTTAGAAATGCCTAATACCTCAGGTCGGGTGAAATCAAACTGAGATCATCCTTTTCTTTTTTGTGGACGGTTAAAAATTACGTTTTAGTACGCGGGCGAAGCCGCGGGAAAAAGCTAGTTTATTTATGTAACTTGTAAAATTTATGTTTGGTAGATCTAAATGTTAGTTTTAGTATGGAAAATGACATTAATAACATGTCAATGACAGGGAATGCCGTCTCATATTTGGAGCATCCCAACTGGGAAAGTACCGCCACTTTACTCAAACTACTTATCTCCTTTCATCTAATTCGGTTCAGCGCTTTAAGGCGATGTAGCATTTTAAGCAATCATGTTTCGCTATTGTCAGTACCACAATCATATAGTCAAAAATCATATATCTGAAAATCAGCCCCTACTGTTTGCTAGTCTAGGCAGGACAGCGTTTCAAAGTCTCCAAATTTCTCAGTGTAGCGCCTTAAGCGTGAAGAAGTAACTGATAGATACACTTTCGCATTTATAATATTAGTATGGAATAGGTCACTGGGCTAGTCAAAAGAACCCAATGCACTGCCTTCCGGCATTAAACGTAGCTGCTATAAAATACGAACTGAACTAGCAAATTAGAGGCTGAATATATGGCCTAAGTAAACGTTAGTTACGTAATTACACGGTACAGAAAGTACAGAAAGGTACATTTGAAATGGAAAGATATTTTAGTTACTGAATCAGCAGTTTTCTTTTGTGAAGCACATTTACTTTTTTGTTACGGAGAAAAACATGTATTTGGGCTTCCCTGATATAAGACGCCGTAGCTTGTTGGCAGGCTCAAAACTCAAACCTACTTATTGGATATTTTGTGTAATTTTAAATTTTTTAATCAAAGTGAAAATTGGAAAATTCAACACCACAGGTGGGATTTGAACCCCCGACCTCTGGAATCCGTCCATTGCTCTACCAATTGAGCCACCGTGGTAATCCCCGTGTTGGTGAAGCTTCACGGTAGATGTCGCTACGAGCCTCCCTAATAAGGCTTAATTAGATTCAGCTATTAACACATTCAACGCCAAGGACACGATATCGTGTTCTTCGTTCGTTGACAGTTTTCGCTACGAAGAAGAAAAACCATGGTTTTCCGCTACATAGCGTACTCGTAGCGCGTAGCCGTCGTCAGCAATGATAGCAATGAATGTGTTAGGCGGTTGTCATACTAATGCGGTTTCTGGACGGTTTCCGCAGTGCGGGCGGGACAGTGCTATGCGTGTGTATAGCGACGTCTCGCTCGCACACCGCACCGTCGTGCGGAAACCTCATCAGTGTGACAACCGCCTTAAACCCTATATGGTGAGCTACGAGTAGGTACATAAATATCTGCCATTTTGGGTGCCAGTCATGTACTAAAACTTATTCCATTTTATAACTTGATAGTGCTGAGTGAGTCACAAAATAAAATATTATTTTTAAATCGGACTAAATTGAAATAAACCCAAATGACATATAAGTCTTGTATAAAACGCTTACTAGATTTACACTGATTTAATTTCCGAAAGGCGGTCCGTATACAGACTACCTCAATCGCCGATTGACTTTAATTATATTAATTTATTGTGAAAACCTTTTGGAGACATATAAAACTGGAATGTAATGCACTAGTTTAAATGCTGGTAATTATGACAGTTGATTAACGGCTGTCTTTAATCTGTCAATACATTCACACACCCCTTGACTTTTAAAGAGACGTAACTTAAACCAATTTTGTATAAAAATACGACCTTTTTAAATTAGCTGGTCAATAGCTGGGAGCGAATGCTCTGAAATGCTTAACTGGGTCGATTGTGTATTGGGAAATAGACTTTAAGAGTTGGTATTTAAGGTCGTATTTCGGATGGAAGATGTAATTGACCATTCTTGATCATTATTGCAACTAGATAAGGACTATGAATTTTCATGGTTTTGCCTGCGTTCTCACGCTTCCTGAAGTATCACTTAATTGACAAATAATAGTTTTTCTTTGTTTTTTTTTAACAGTAGTATTATTTTAATACACAAATACAAATGCGTTTATTTTTCTCTTTAAATAACAATGGTGTATCGGTTAGTAATACCTCACTCGATACTCATATCGATAGACTCTTATATCACTTTTTGAACTGTTTCTTTGTGAACCTTACCGGGTTCACGTTGAACTGTAATCATTAATTGAAGAACTATTTATATGAGTGGAATAAATTACATATATGATTTACATTTTAATGGTCATTTGTTAAAATGTCTCGGAATCCATAAAATATTAATATTAGTGGACAATCTTAAACAAATCAACCTTAGTCCCAAACTTAAGCAAAGCTTGTACTATGGGTACTAAGCGACGCGACGATATATATAAATAAATAGATAAATACATAGAAAACATCCAAGACCTAGGAACAAATATTCGTGCTCATACCACACAGCCAGTAGGCAGTAAATAAACTTTACTAAATAAAAGTAGTCGTAAATATTACTGTTATGATAAAATAATTTAAATTATTAAAAAAACTGATATTTGTAATAAATTTTAATGTTTAATGCATTTTCTTACTCAAATTTGTTACGTATAACGGCTACGACAGACGAAGAATTTGTGACAATCGTACTGTCCATAGAGCGTACTCGGGACGTTTATCGGGTCGAAGACCTGTTGTGCGTCCTAGGTACCGATATGGGACGAAGTCCAGAGGGACCTAACTGAGCTCCAGACCGTCGTCGACTGGACGGAGATAGCTAGGGACAGGCAAGCCTGACGGTCTTTGGTGTTGAAGGCCAGGATCCACTTCGGGTCGGGTCGTTACGCCACAGCAATAAGTAAGTTACGTAAAACCCATCTTAATGGAGCGATGTAAACACGTGCTTATTCTAAATAGACATTCACTATATCTATATACACAAATACTCACTGACAAATGAATTGAAATAAAAGAAATCATCAATCCAACAACGACAAATCTTTGTTAAACAATAGAACAAGAAAAACATAAACGAAAACAGTGAAAAAGAAGTCGTAATAAATCGGGCCCCTATCACGGCATCGCACGTCACTATATCGCATTACTACAATGTCCGTTTGATATCGAATTTATTACGAGGGCTTATTCCGAATCACTCGAAACGCGTCAGTCGGTTCTCATAAATTGTGTGACATATCGTTCGAGTCGACTTATAAAACCGAGAAATGAAGACGCCGATTTCGCCTTCATAGTTTTTAAGTCCTTTCATTAAGAGTCATATTGACTTTGTTGGACCACTTTAAAAAAATTGTTTGTCGTATCTTATGTCTTGTCTCATATTAATGATGGTTTGGTTTTTTTATCGAGTATTTTTAAGGTTTGAAACGAATTCTCAACGTTTTAGTCACCAGTTTTGAGAAACCAGCATCAAGATGGTTCTGGGAACGTATGGCTGATTAAAAACGGTTTAATGATAATTAGAAGCAATAATTGGATTGAGGAATGTATAGACGATGGCTATGTTAGAAAAGTTTGGAAGTTAGCTTGTTACAAACCTTTGGTAAACGTAATTAACATTCGTTTAAATGTGTCTGCATAAATAAATAATAAATCAATAAATATTTTTGGACAATCTTACACAAATCAACCTAGTCCCAAACTAAGCAAAGCTACTATGGGTATTAAGCGACGATATACATACTTATATAGATAAATAGATACATATACATAGACAACATGCAAGACCCAAGAACAAATATTCGTGCTAGTCACATAAATAAATGCCCCGGCCGGGATTCGAACCCGGAACCTCCAGCTTCGTAGGCAGAGGCAGGGTCACTACCAACTTAGCTAAAGCGGTGTCCAATCCAATAAGAATTTTAAGCGGATTCGCAGCTGGTGTTTGTCTTATTAGGGTCGGTTGCACCAACATACGAACACAGGCCGGTCATCGTCAAATATGGCGCCGGCAGCTGTCATCCCATAGAAACTTGTCAAACTTTCCATACAATCAGATTTGACGAACACCGCTTACAGACGGTTTGGTGCAACCCAGCCTTAGTCTGTAAATTATAATCAATCCGTCAAATTATCCATAGGTACAATCATTTGCGTACGTGTTCAGGCCATTTCTGCCAGGGTCTGTCTCGCCTCGTGTGACCGTGACCGTCTTTCGTAAATCCTTTCCTATCATTTGCAAAACAATCTCGGCATCTACGCCTGGACATCATGTGCTAGTCCTGTGGCAACCATCAAGTAACGCAAAGCGCCTCTGTGGACGCAAACGGCAAACATGCCCCTAATTGTTGTTGTTTTTTTTTTAATGTATTGTTATTGTTTTTTTCAGATGCGGGAGAGTGAGAGGGGCGGCTGGCGGGCGTAGAAATGCGCTCCAAGCAGCAGCCGCGACCGTCCTACCGCTGGCTCAACACTAACGAAAACGGTCAGTTTCTCTAAGTTTTTTTTAATTTGTTTCGATTACAATTATTGTATGCACTGACTTGAAAATTACTCCCTATTATATATACCTACAGATAATGATAATGGAACTTCATTGTGGTTGAAATAGATCTATTAGCAATTAAGTATTTCATAAAATATGTAAGTTAGGTTAATACTTTACTTGTTTTAGAAACTCAGCTGAGGGCTTATGTTTTACCCATAGTTTTACCGACCGAAATCGTTGTGTGATCATTTGACAGTAATTTAACTACTCGTCTTCTACTTTTATGGACGTATTGTATGGAACTAGCACCGTGACACAACTGTACTTTTCAAATTAAGCAATACGTCATGCTTAAAGACGTCATAATTATCCCTTTATCACTCAGAAAGCGTTACTAAGTACAATTGAATGTATTTAATAATTCCCATGCCCTGTACACACAGTAGGTAATCCCGTAAGTAAGGACGTATGTAATATGCATTTTACGGTCCCTTACGTTCTTTCTCGTAATGTGTGAAGCATAATTAGAATATTTACGCCTATTTAATCATTGCTATCTTCGAAATTTTTATTCCGAATTTGGGACGTTGGAAAGTGAATTGTGTTATAAGGGAGGAAGGTTTGGAATAGATTGGCGATGGCGTTTGGAAATAAGTAGCTTCTTAGGGTTCCGTTAAATAAACGTAATCTGAGCTAAAATAATAGTATCAAGTACTTATAAGTAACACAAAATTAACATACATAATAATGAAAAAAAAAAAAACTGAACTCAGTATGTGTTAGAATGTACTACAGTACTACCTACCTACCTACTTACCATCTGATCTTCCAGTCCAGTAGCTCTAGTATAAGTTTTTTCGAAACATTAACTAATTCGAACGCGTTTGCGTTTTGTCTCAAAATGTATGAAAACGCTCTCACCGAGTTTGAAATACGCGCGTTCATCGGTTAGCAACAAATGTTATACTCGCTGTTTTAGTTTCCACTAGTGACCACCAGAGGCGCTGTTCACGTTTTCATACCACTTTCCTGCATTTTGAGACAAAGCGCAAACGCGTTCGAATTAGTTAATGTTTCGAAAAAACTTATACTAGAGCTACAGGGGGAAAACTAGCTACTTTCTTGAGGTTTTTTTTTGGATTTTTTAGGCGGTATTAGGATAAAGAATATTTTTAGTAGTGTATTTTATTATTAGACTAGTTTCCTTCCTCACGAATGTTTTCAATCAAATAATACAATGACGAAATACGACTTCGTGTTTTTTCAACGTTATTTTTATCTCAATTTATTTTGTGTTTATTTGTTTCATCATGAATAAATGTTTACCTTCTTCTCCTTTTACAATACAATAGAAATAACCTTTATTGCACACTTCATAACAAATGAAACAGTTAAATACATAGAATCAGAACAGCAAATCAGGTGGACCGTACGCTTGTTTGCCACCGTTTTAGTATTAAAAAAAAGCCACAAAAGTAGGGGCAGGCAAAGAGCAGTATTTTTTTAATTAAAAATGGGATTGCTCTTGGCCAGCATCTAGCCAGGGGGCAAAGATGAGGCCGACGGTGAAGCGAGCTCATCGAGAAGATGCCTATTCACTCGTGCCTTACAGAGGTCCAGGTTATATGAACTCGGAAATACAGATGCCAGCAGGGAATCCGAAAACTTAGCATTATAAGATGCGAGATGAGACATCATCTTATCGCTAAAGAGCGATCTCTTTCAGAGAATCCTTGTAGAGCTGAGCATTTTTTTCAATAAGCGTTTCGTAAAACGCTTTCGCTTACAGTAACGGAATAACAGTTTCTTATGAGAACAAAAAACAGTTTTTATAAAAACGACCACCAAAGCTGCAATGCAACGCAACAATGAAACTACACTACATGAAAATAGAAACGAAACGCAAAACTGACATAACTCAAACTATATATAACCTATAACTTTCATTGATGTAGCGATCGAAACGACGAAACGAAACTAAACTTAGCTTTGTTCGGGTGGGCGCGCTTTGTGCCAAAAACGTTTTGTATTGATGATTGACAAAAATGCGCTCTATTCGCAAGATGTTAAGGCTTAATTTTGAAAATTCATTCATAAATATTTCTTTCGTTCGTTTCGTTTTGTCGGGCGCCGCAGTGAAAAAGAACTAGTTACTTTTGAAACTGTTTCGTGAAACTGTTTCCAGATAATGAAAAGCTGTTACGTTTCGTTACACTTAAAAGTCGCAACGACCCAGCTCTAAATCCTTGGTAATAATGACACGGCCCGGCTCGGCTACAGTGGCTGCTCACGCTTGACCGTATTCAAATCAAAATCATCACCGTGACGGGACATGCAACTAAAACTTGCCATAAACAAAGTAGCTATAGGAGTCGATACAACGCAAATGTAATACGGGCGCAATAACTCATAGGAGTTTTTTTGTATAAAACTAACCCACCGTGAAGTAATAAATAATATTTATTTTTGCTATTATACGCGTTTTTGTCAGTTGTAATGGGTGTAAAAGCGCAGGGCGGGTTTTGGTTGGTGGGGCCAGGAAATCAGCGAGTTACGTTTTCTGCCGGCCGGACTTTGATAAAAGTCCGGTAGACCCAATTCCCCATCAGAATTTATTTATTTACTTATAAAACCGACGTGCATTGCTGTATACTATACATATAGTTAATTTTGATAGCTCGTTAGATTTTTTGACGTAACTTAGGTAAGTTACCCATGGTTAGGTAAGTTATCATGAGGTCATGATGGCGGTACGAGCTAGACACTTTTTCAAAGGAATGGTCAGAGGAGGCGCAGGATCGTCAACAATGGAAAAGGAGGAGGGAGGCCTTTGCTCAGCAGTGGGACAATACAGGCTCACAATAACAATAATAATAATAACTTACCTCATAAGGACAAATGGATCTTTATAAAACCAAGTTTTAGTCGTTACCTTGGCGCGTTTACCTTTAAATCAAACCTAAACAAGAAACACCCGCATTGAATAAAAGCGGACCTATTATTATACAATAATTGCTTTTAGAAAATAAAGTTCATACCACTCATATGGTACGGTTTTATAGGTCTGGTGGCTTTTGATCGTCGTCGTCATCATTAATATGTTTACGTCTTTATATACCTGCATATAATGTTATGGGCAGAATAAGTATCGAGATCAATATCGATATTTGATTTTTTTTAAACTTTAGAGTTTACTGTGAATATTTCTGTTTTTATTCAATTTATTATTATATTTCTTTTTAAAACTTTATTTAATTAATGAATATCACTTGTATTCGCTGTTTTGTCGGTTACCTATTGTTGTTTTATTTTTTGTTTGAAAATCGCCATGCGTAAACACTACCGTGTTTCATGGCCACACACCACTAAGTCGTTTCGTAAACCTCTCTGTATGGCGCCCATACTAAATCACAAGAGATTTTAATGTCCATCCCCACTCTCGCAATATCTTCATTACAAGTAAATAGGGATAAATTATTTTTATTACATAAGGGAAGCTGCCTGTCTTAAATTTATGTGGTGCGATAAGCGCTAATTTTAATCAACATATTTTATAAATGTAAATGAGCATTTTACTCAGTTGGATAATAGATACCTAATTTAATTTCATTTAGGTAGTGTTACTTCCGATAGATGTTTTAATTAAATAAAGTAAATAGTTTTCAATAAAAAGATGATATTATAACTGTTTAAACATTTTGAATTTATATTATAATATTGAATGAATAGCTCCGGACACCGATCGAATTACCGTCTTCCACAATTTTTTTCCATTGAGTGACAAACCTATGGGATTTTCGTAATTCAGTGAATAAAACGTATTGGAAAATAGTTATTTGTTATACAAGGGTGCAAAGTTGTATTTTAACCGCGAGTGTGGAATTGGAACACGAGCTAGCGAATGGATTCTAGGGTTGAACCACGAGCTAGCGTATGGATTCTATGGTTGAACCACGAGCGAAGCGAGTGGTTCGAAAATAGAATCCTGAGCGGTGCGAGTGGTTCAAAATTAGAATCCTGAGCATAGCGAGTGTTGCAACACACGAGACGTAAAATAACTTTGCAGCCGTGTGTAACACAAATCTTTTCACCTCACTAAAGCGAGGAAATAGAAAAAGGAAAAAACATAAGTAAAACAATTAAAAATTGGGTTTTTTCCAATTTTTCAATTCATTAAAATAGAAAATAAAACTAAATTAGAACAGAAAAAACGCAAAAAAAGCAAAATTCAAAAACAAATACTAAAATAAATAAATAAAGCAAAATTGCATGAAAAGTATTACTTTAAATCCAAATAAAAATATAATTTGAAATCTTTATTAGTCAAAATCGAGTATAATCACGATTTATTGCAAAAAATGTTTTTAAACTTAAAATACAAAATAAATGTTAAATTTGAAATCCCTATCCCTAAATTAGTCGAAATCGAGTATAATAACGATTTTTTGAAAAAAATTTTTTTTTGGTTAAAGTTCAAAATAGTTATAAAATTTGAAATCCTTATCTTTGAATTTGTCGAAATCGAGTATAATGACGGTTTTTTGCAAATAAAAATAAATTGTGCTTTAAATTCAAAATACTTATAAAATTTGAAATCCTTATCCTTGAATTAGTCGAAATCGAGTATAATGACGATTTTTAGCAAAAAAATTTTTTTTTTGCTTAAAATTCAAAATAGGTATAAAATTTGAAATCCTCATCCTTGAATTAGTCTAAATCGAGTATATTGACGAGTTTTGCAAAAAATATATATATTTTTGCTTAAAATTCAAAATAATTACAAAATTTGAAATCCTTATCCGTGAATTAGTCGAAATCGAGTATAATGACGATTTTTTGCAAAAAGAATATTTTTTTGGACTTAAAATTCAAAATAAATGTAAAATTTGAAATCCCTATCCCTAAATTAGTCAAAATGGAGTATAATGACGACTTTTTGAAAAAACTATGTTTTGCTTAAAATTCAAAATTTACTTATTAACAAAAAATCAATATAAATATAAAATCTGAAATCCAAGGACTCATTTTTTTCACACCACCTGAAAAAAAATCAGATGGGCGAAAATTGTCCTGGCTGTTTTGTGTCCACACTAACCGATATCGGATCCGATACGAATTTGACCGATATCGGATCGGATAGTGTGAGCACTAAGCAGTTTTCCATATATTTTTATCGGTAACGAATCCTACACCGATATTGTATCGGATAGTGGGAACACCGCCTTACATGTTATTATATTAAAAAAGTAACTAGGAACACGTTCGGATTTCAAAATTACTTTGCACACATGTGGATAAAATGCAGTTTTGCTATCTGTTTTTAAAGAATAAAAAAGGGCTTTCCGAGCTAGTGAGGTGAAAAAAATTTTTCGGCGCCATATTGTTTTTTTTTTACTTGTACAGAATCAGGAGTTCTAGACCCAAGTATACAAAATTAAAAAAAAGTAACCAGGTAATTTAAAGTTGCATTACAAATTCATTGAACCACACACAGAGCGGCATACCCAGCTGCGTCAAAATCGGCGTATCACTCCAACAATAACCTTTAAAAATAAAACGCATAGTTTAATATAATTTATGGGCCATTGCGGGCTTGATTTACAAGCTTGCTTTCTCCCTCTTACCTTTGTCTTCGTGTGAATGAATTCAAAACACTTGTTTTGAATCATTTGTGTAGGTTTTTGTGGGATCGGGAGCGTCTTTGCAAAATTTTTGAAACATTGTAGTTTTGCTTTTCTGTTGAAACGCTGTATTACAATTACAATACTCACAGTAATTAAAGGCTTGATATTAATATTATATATTTTCATTAATATCTACGAGTACACTAATTAGTTTTGATGGTTTGTTTCGAATTTCAATTTCTATCGATGGAATCAGAAATGAAAGTTGCCAATTTTCGACTTTATTTTAAAGGTATTAAGGTGACAAACGTTCCATATGGCGACTGTACATTCAAATACAGCAATATATCAAATGCATTTTAATGATATTTTATGTTTAAGCAAAGATGTGTCTTAAATAAATGATTATATCGCCAACCTATTAAATAATTCCAGTAGTCAACACATCACAATACAACATTCAACAAAGCCAGAATTACGCAAAGCATGTTCATTTTTACGATCACCACAAAATGTTGTGCAACTTCACAACTTAAACATAAACAAAGAAATCGTTATAAAACATCGTGAACAGAAGAAATACGTCATATGGAGTAGTTACAGACGTAGTAAAAATATACTTAATATGAGAGAAATATAGTGAGAAAGGTTAAACAAATGTTAAATTAATGGGGCTTAATATACATATGGCAACAAGTTTTGAACGTTAGTAGGCTTTATCTCGTTGGAATGAGGTTCACGAATAGTGAGTTAATTGGCCCATCGATGGTGTTTCTACCACCTTACATAGATTACCATCTACAACTACTAACAGTGTGGTTTTTGTTCCCATTTGTTTCTTTAGCCTTGCTTTGGTCAACATTAAAATAAAAAAATTTTCGTGGCCTAAAAAACAAGTTTTCTATAATATTACCTTTTATAAAAAAAGTTTCACCTCTGATTTAATTTACTTAATGCGTGAGTGTTATGATTTAATCTTGTTTTTCTTTTACACTCTTTTTTTGGTGAATAATAAAGAATTTTTGTATTGTATCGTAAATCAAAGCTATTAATGCATAATCTTTACATACCTATATACGAATGCAATAAAAACAAGCATTGGCAATAAAAACAAGGCTTCGACACAATATTATTTTAATTTAAAATCATATCATAAACGTTACCCAAGTACATCACAAAGGAATGTTAATAAGCAGCTTTCATTATACATATTTATAGAATAAAAGCTTCTTATTTTCACACAACAATGTCAACAAATCTTGCAAGTCATTCCGCCAAAAATTCAAACGCCTAATTCCCAACAATTTGACCATTTTACTGCTTTTTTTTATGAATGTGGGAAAACAATTGTACACGGTCAGGTTAACAGGTTTACGCCGGTTTTACGACAGCCGCCGTCAACTACCGTTTAGGGTATATTGACAACCCTTTCTTGACAGAGTGGGCAATAATTATCACCCCTAAATCACTTAGTTTGGCTTTGTTGCGGTTTGCTTTGTGGAATTTATTGCTTGACTTGACACCCTTTTGCTTCTTCAGTTAGCTTCTTTGGTTTTTATGGTGCTGAGATGCAATGTCTTTAAAAGGATTGGATATTTAAGCATCAACGCATTATTGTTTTTTTACTTTTCATCCACGGTTAATTAACCATTGTTTGAATTTTAAGGCCGGTTTTTAACTTTTTATATAGATCCGTTACACTAAATGTCAGATCAAAGTTCGGTAACTAAGTACATTCTTTGACATAACTTAGTGACCTACGTCTTATATATCTTTATAAGTCCGAAAGAGAAAAGTAATGCATGTTATACGATTTCAATGATTAACAATATTAGAGCTCAATAATTGGCATCATCAGTATTCAAATCTAATTTACAACATCCTTTTCTTTTATATCTCGATAGCCAGTGATGAATGTGGACTATAATAGGATGTAGCGATAGAAACACGGATTTGACGGTGAAAGTAATATCACTAGATAGGGAAAACCTGGCGACGTGATACAAAGCTGACAACTGAACTTATGTTGACATCTGAGTCAGGAAAAAAACCAAATTTACAATATTTTACCGCCAACATGATTGTCTTTTATAATAGAAAACTGTATCCTTAACGATCGTCTTTGTTATAAAAAACAAAACTAAGTTATATTTATTAAGTTTTTCGCATGAAGTTGCATAAAGCTTAAATAGGTATCTTTTGCTTTGCCCAAGGTGCTATTATAGGCTAAACGTTTTATACGTTTAAGTTACAACGCATCATCATAAAGCTAAAACAAAACTTTGTTACCATAATGAATAGTTCGTAAAACTTTAACGATTGATAAAATCAGCTGTAAAACTGTATGAAGCAGTAAATTGTTCTTTTTAAAGGACGGGAGCTATTCCGGAGTCCATAAATCAGGAATTGGACTGTTCGGGCCTATTGGCGATCGTAAAGATTAGACGTGCCTCATGTTTGTAAACAGGGGATTTTATTTTTGTGACATTGACTCGAAACTGAAATTTACCTCAAAAGATTTTATGTTTTTCGTTCGTCAAATTATATAAAAGGGCATTCAGGGGTAGGTACAATCGTTGGAATCCTATTTTATTTAGAAGCAAATAAGGCAAACCGTTGTAGAAGTTGATTCAGGTGTCATTTTAAATTAACTATGTAATATGTTTAATATTTTTCATACATTCTTAGGCTAAGCATAAAAATATACATGGATTTTTTCATAAAACATGTTAGTGCAGTACCTAGTTTACTCTTATGTTGAAATGAAGTTGGCAAACGAGATAATGGTAAGTAGATTGCAGAGCATGCATGGAGGCAGAAGAGACTGCTAGACACATTCTACTAGACTGTAAGCAGGTAGAAGTATACAGGAAGAAACACCTACGAAATCCGAACACACTGCAGAAAGCAGTAAACAATATAAAGACACTGATAGGTTTCATACAGGAACTAGGATGGTTAAAGTAGCGCTACCCCCTTTTTCACGCAAAATAGGCACGTTGGATGTCGACTTGCGGAAAATGCCCAGTATAACTAACTAACTAATAACTGGTAAGTAGATACCGTAGCATATGGACGCTTGGGCTGCGCTACATGTACGTTGCCGAGCTTGTTTTTATATGAGAATTGAGGTGGAAGAATATAATTGGAGGCATTTTATATGTACCAATAGCATCATAAAAACAAATGGCTTTGATTTATTAATCAAATGTCTAAGTATATTTTAGGCGATTGTGTAATAGGAAGCACCTTTCGCACATACGACAGGTGTCACTTATATTTATTTATGACATGAAGACTGTTACGACTTGTTAGATTTACAGCCCAGTCGAAGTAAACAGCTTTGAGTTTCATGTGCTACTGTTCAGTTCCGGGTCTAAAATAAACCAAAATAAAATTTATTTCTATGGAACTTTAATTAAAAATAAATCGTGTTTGTTTTATAAATTGCAATTAAAATAAAGACCTGATGGCGATGATCAAATATCACCAATCGATTTTCAAGATCGTTAATAAACGAGTCATTATTTTTAATCGATCAATAATTTTACGACCAAAATATTGACAGCGCGTATATTTTATTTCTCTATCGGCTGTCCGTTGTGCACCCATAAAACCCGAGTGTAGTCAGTGGCTACGGTATCATTAATAAAATAGATTTAGGACAGGGTAATAAAGCACTTTTAGTTGTCAATAAAAGCGCGTAAACAGTTGTAGAGTTCGGAACGCTCGTAAAACGCCGCTTGTGTGGCCCCACACGTGACGTAGACATACGGTATTATTGATATAATGATATAAGATTAATTTAAACATAATTATGACAACTAGCCGTTATGGAATCGTAAAATAGGGCCATAAAAATGCATTGAAAATGTATTTAATTGGAATTTTGTGAATGTAAATATAGAAGTATGTATGTATGTATGTATGTAAGCACTTTATTGCACACAATAACAAGTTAAAACACATACATCATATTACATATACTTTTAAAACGGGATGATTTGACAGTTTATGCAACTGTTGAGCGCGATAAACATAAATTATACGAGTTTTTACGACTTCTTTAACTTTAGATGTTACAATTCTGTGGATTGTTACATTTTGAGAGGTATTTAATGACGACGATCATTTTATAGCACGATAATTCGCGTTATTTCAGTCTTTTTAAAATGTTTGTGGAATATTTTTATCATTGATCTTTATTCAGTTTCTTCTTGGATTAAGCTTAGTGTTTTTATCAATCAAAGTTTCTTTTTGCCATTAAAATTGTCATCACTTATTTATTCATCATCATCAGCCTATCTACGTCCCACTGCTGGGCACAGGCCTCCTCTCATAGATGAGAGGGATTGGGCAGTAGTCCCCACGCTGGCCCAGAGCGGGTTAGGGACTTCACATACAACTTTGAATTTCTTCGCGGACGTATGCAGGTTTCCTCACGATGTTTTCCTTCACCGAAAAGCTAACGGTAAATATCAAATGATATTCCGTACATAAGTTCCGAAAAACTCATTGGTACGAGCTGGGATTCGAACCCACGACCGCCGCTTGACAGCCGCACGCTTGAACCACTGGGCTACCGTAGCTTCACTTATTTATTACTTACTTTAAATTCATAATCATTTGTATTTTGACGTATGCTATTCGTATCACGTATGACATGATAATGTACCTACTAACATTATTTTGTAAGCATTTACTAACAATAATGATCCAAGTTGGTCTCGAATAAATGAAATTGAATAGAAATTAACGAATAAAAATGTAATTCGTATTTATTTTCCGGGGTCATTACGCTAGCGTTTTCAACCGTTACGTAAACACCCCGAGCTTGACGATTTTACGGTGTAGGCGAAGTAACGGATCCCAATAAACCAATTTGGTAAAGTAACCCTAAAAATCATTCATCGCAAAACACGTAATACATTAAGTAGGCGTAAAGTCGACCTCGAAATTTGAACCCACGTCCCATATCCTGTCAGTCAGCCTATACGGCAACAAGCAATCGACTTTATACCGAAATGTATGGTAACAAGGCTTCAATTTCGTAGGCAAGCTGAGCTTATATGGCGGTTGACATCCACTTATGAATGAAACTTAAGAACTGAATGTAAAGGCGGGGACACAATGAAGGATAATTAAATGTTTAAAAAGTGAATACTTCTTTGCCAAGGTTTATATAGGCCTACATCAAGCAAAAACTTTCAACAGAAGGAAGGTAGCATACAACGTGACCCATTTTAGGAGTTCGTACCCGAAGAGCTCTCTGCGGAAGCGATTGCCTTCTGGGGAAACTAGACCTTATTGGGATGGCCAACTTGATTGTCAGAAACTATCATGGCACCCGATCATAGACAGCAGCCCGGCTTAACGTGCCTTCCAAAGCCCGGGAGCGCTCAGTTGATAATCACTGACAGTGGTCACCCATCCAAGCGTTGACCTGGGCTGACGTTGCTTAAGAGCGTATTCGCTGGAAACGCCGTGTTTCCGCGTTTTACCACGTATTCATTACAGAAAATCTCAAAAACGGTATAGTTTTTTGTAACACTGTTTACAGACCCGTGAAGGACAACTTATCGACTACGGGAGCTACAGTCAAAACATTTTTTACAAACATTTATTAAAGAAACTCGAGCACTTTTCTCACACTCGATTTCGAAATATTCGAAACCATGTCGTCATTCAAACCCACAGAAATATATCAAGATAGAAGGAAAGAGTTCGGCAATTTGTAGGGAGACCGAGCGTGTAACATTTTGCGTAGGTACTTTGACGTCACGAGCGTAATTTAGTGATGAGAAACATAAGCCGCGCGAAAACGATTCAAAAGGATCGATTAGAAGTATTAGAACTCGGCACCGATTCTATGCATCGATTTAAAATATCGATAAGAACCGACAGAGGAAATGATTTTTTTTTCGACAGAAGAAATGTTTTGACAGAGGAAATGTGTAAGCTCAGAATTTAAATCGAAAAATATAAATGTAGGTAGGTACCTACCTAATAACCAATAAATTGCGTTACATTTTAGTAATTTGTACATATTAGCCGCTCCAGTTATTAACTAAGTACCTATAAACGTGTACCATTTTCAGGGTTCCATACCCTAAGGGTAAAACGGGACCATATTACTAAGACTCCGCTGTCCGTCCGTTTGTCACCAGACTGTATCTCATGAAAAGTGATAGACAGTTGAAATTTTCACAGATGATGTTTTTCTGATGCCGCTATAACAACAAATGCATATTAATTTAATATGCATAAGAATAAAATAAATATTTAAGGGGGCTCCCATACAAAAGATATAATTTTTATTGCCGTTTTTATAGATAATGGTACGGAACCCTTCGTGCGCGAGTCTGACCCGCACTTGGCCGGTTTTTTATATATTCTTTGTTACAGACCATGGAAAAATCAAAGAAGTCCAGCGAAAAAATATTAAAAGCTAAGAGGAAAGCGATTAATAATATTTGTTTTGCACTACGTACATTATATAGCTGCATAATAATATAAGAACGTAATTATTATTTCGTCTGTTTTCAAATTCAATTTTAATAATCGAGTAAGAAAATCGCAGTGCACAGCACTATTCTTTAGTTTTGACAGAAAAAATGACTATCGACCTTGAACGTGACTCGACAGTTTGAATAGCTTATTTTTACATTGCTGGTTTTGAACGCACGCCAAGTCTGGCTCGTCAAATTAAAGCCGCAATGGAAAGCTAGCGTTGACACACAATCGCCCGCTACCGTTATGATGAAAATAATAAAATATTTCGTTTTTTAATTATTAACAGATATTTAAGAACAAATTGTACTTACCAATGAAAGGAAATACCTCGATTAACAGCTCCAACTTTCTTGGAAGTGTTTGAACAATTAATTATTGCGCAACGAACCATTTTGTTTTTAAAACCTGGCGTCGCACGCATAACGCGATCGGGAGCACACTGAAGTTTGCGGCGAGCAGTTGTGTCCCCGGTACGTAATTTCGCCACGCGAGGTACGTACACTCTTTCCTTCTATCTTGATATATTTCTGTGTTCAAACCTGTTTATTCTGTAACCAATTGAAACTAAAATATGTAATACATACAGTTAGATGCACCGAAAGACGGTCTCTTTCGCCTACTGTCTGAAAATACACAATTTAAAATTTGGTTTAACTAAAAGAGCCACGGAAAACTCCATATTTTTGGCAAACTTCGCTGCATCATATTGTCACTTTAAAGCTAATAAAAAGGTTTTTAACTATGCTATTAGGGTAAAATAACTTCTATTCTACGATATTAAATAATAAAAAGTAACAAATAGGATATAAAAATATTAATTTTAATCGATTTAAAACAGACCTTTTTCTCATAGACTCGCTTGCTGTGACTCAGTACCGGCCCAGCGGCCATCGGAGGAGGACGTATATATCGTTTTTTTGTGGCTCTTCACAAAGCTACCGTAATTACTCTCAGGAAACCAATAAAACATGTGACCTCCGATTAGGCGTATTTATTAAGAACGACACAGTCAGATTATACTGGGGACTAATCGTGATCTAAATTGAGACAAGTTATGAATGGTACGCAACCGTCAATTGATTGTCGACTAACAACTTTGATACTTGGTTGATTTCATATATTTATTATTGTATTTGGACTAGAGTTTTTTGAACTATAATGCTTTATTTTGATAAGCAATTATGTATGAATATAGCCAGCTACCAGAACTAGTGGTACAACCAGGAAAGTAGCAATAGCAACTAGAAGTTAATAAAAGTATAATAACTATAATATGTAGTGACTCATGGTAAATACAAATACAAAGTACAAATACAAATGCGTTTAATTTTCATACATATGAAACAATGTTTTTATAAACATGGTATATTATTGTGTATAATATCCCTTTTAATACATGGTATTAATAGCAAATCTGGCGCAAATGAACAATGCTAGCTTGAAATTGAAATATGTGCTTGGAAATTCTTTTTTAACCTGGCTGTGCCCATTAAAGCGATAGGAGTGCACTGTTTGAGGGTGTCCTGGGGAAAGAGCAGAGGAAATCTCCGATACTACCACGCGGGCGGCTTAAACATAGAAATACTCTGAGAGTTTGCGCTCCAGTTAGCTTGGTTGAGCGGTTTCAACCGAATCTGAAGTGTGGTTTGGAGAAACATAGTGTAGACCGGGAATGAGTTACCATTACAAATACAGATAGTTAAAGAACCGGCCAAGTCATTGTCGAAAAACGCACATTTAGGACCACGCAATCACGAATTAGAAAATTCAGATAAAATATGTCGACGAGTATCCGTACTTGGGCCAATAAGCTTCTTTCAGCCAAAGACAGGACAAGGAAGTTGAAAGACGGATCCAAAATGCTTGGAAGAGCTATTGGGCTTTGAAAGATTTACTGAAGGGAGGCCTTCCGGTAGCTCTGAAGCGGAGGCTCGTCGGCATGTGCATTCTGCCTGTTCTAACCTACGGTGCACAAACATGGTCACTCACCGTGACCAAATTGAAGGTTTACCAACGGGCAATAGAGTGCAGCATGCTGGGAGTCAAACTGATCGACCGTGTTCGGAACTCTGTGCTGCGCTTCAAAACTGGTATTGCAGATGTTAGAGCTGGAGGATGTTGGAGCAAGACTGCCAGGCTGCAATGGAACTGGGCCGGCCACGTCTGCCATATGCATCCACGGAGGTGGGCAAAATTAGCAACAGAGTGGGTTTCGCAATATGCTCGGAGACGACGTGGCAAGCCGAGGCAGAGGTGGCGGGATAACCTAGACACATTTCTAAACGACTGGCCCGAAACAGCTCAAAGCCGGAACGAGTGAAAGTCGAGGGGAGAGGCCTTTGCCCAATAGTGGGACACCTTTATAGGCTTAGGAAAAAAAAGTAAACATTTCATCGCCAAATTTCAGGTTCATATGTGATTTATGTCCACAAAAATCACCTTTTTCCTTTGATGCAATTTTTAACTTCCTATTCTTCATATACTTCTTTTATTTTAATATACGATGTTTATCTACACAATAACGGTAGTTTTATCCTTTACCGTGGACTTTCACGGCACTTAAGTCAAGGGTCTTATGTTTAGATTAAAGTTTCTCCGAATTGAAATCATCATCATAATCAGCCTATCTACGTCCCACAGGTGGGCACTGGCCACCTTTCATAGATGAGAGGGATTGGGCAGTAGTCCCCACGCTGGCCCAGAGCGGGTTGGGGACTTCAAATACAACTTTGAATTTCTTCGCGGATGTATGCAGGTTTCCTCACGATGTTTTCCTTCACCGAAAAGCTAACGGTAAATATCAAATGATATTCCGTGCTCAAATTCCGTAAAAATCTCATTGGTACGAGCTGGGATTCGAACCCACGACCGCCGCTTGACAGCCGCATGCTTGAACCACTGGGCTACCGTAACTTGAACTAATAAATTGCTTGAAATTATAAAGCCGAATTGAAATACACACACAAGGGGCTCCTGCGGATGCTCTAAGGAAGCGTCCTTTTATATATTTGCTCCTGTTACTGGCTACACCTTGAATATCATTTCCGATTGCAGTTCTCTTGCTAACGGCAAGCATGCACTCGCGTAGGCATAACTTGGTAGCCAGGGTTACACACCTACCACTACTGACAGATCGATCAAAACGCTCGATGACATCATTATCCCCAATGGCGAGAACCTTGTAAAGGGCCGAGAAGGACATAGTTAGCAAGACTAAGATAGCCTTTCCACCAGAGCTATGCTATGCAGCTATGCTGCGAGGATGTTAAAGTTTTCCGTTTAAACCAATGCTATGTTATGTGAACATATGATTGGTGGATATCAACGCATTCATAGCAATGACACAACTTTGATGGAAAGGCACCCTAAAACTTGAAAGCCGCCGCCATGTTCTTCACGTTGTCTCTTGAAAAGATTCGATCAAGACGCCTCAAGACACTCTCGTTAGATAGCTGGTCAAATACGAAGTATTGATGAATCATAGGTATAAGTAGGTAGGTACGAGAATATACTTATTTCATTGACTTGTATTTTCCTTCAATATTACAAAACGCATGTGGATGATTTTCCCACTAATTTATCTTCAACTGATTATATTTTGACATTCAATAGTAAGTCTGATACAAAAAAGATAATAATATGAATGTAGTTGTATATCCCTAAACACAACATTTTCGCTGCAAAAGTATCAAGGCTCATACACACACTATACGGCAACTTGTTACAGCATACGAAGATACATGACAGATATCATTGTATACCTTATTGCACTATATAAGGGTTTAAATTTAAATGAAAAGTTATGTGCGATAGTGTTGTTACGAACACATTGGAACGCACCGTGTACAGTGCTCGTTTGTGTGCAGCGAAAAACGTCAAAAAATACCTAGATTTGACTTGTGCCCGGCAACGAAAGCACTCTTAAGCTTGCATACCGAACGCGGTACGCGGGCGCCGCGGGGCCACGAACGCCCTAATGAGGGCTACCGTTTTTGTGCTCACCAGTTGGCGCCACCGTGCTCCAAGTCCTGCTGTCAAAGTTTGTTATTGGTTAATATGGGCATGAACACAAAGTTAACGTTGAAATCGTATTGTATATTAACAGTACAGTAATTATATATCTATCGAACATCCCATAGAAGCTCAGTTCCATTTTGTTCCGAAAACGGACATAGTAAGTTTACGAACGTTAAACTTTCTGAAAGCAATTCCTTGGCCCGTAACTATTACCATTATCAATCTCAGGTATTGCAAAATATTTTTCTCCCCACGCGACCCAGTGCACACTCAGCCTTATCCCGACTGAAACGCGAGCACCGGATTGCAACTGCATCGTTGTTAGGTCGAATTAGCTTGTCTGTCTCGTTAAGCTTGTAATACTTTTTTGCTGGCCGAATTTCTATGAAAATTTTATTGAATCCTAAACCTTATTATTTGGACATTATTATAGCTTTTTGAACGAATAGCTTTGATGTCACTCTGCCAACTCAAATAATTTCGAGTAATACACGTACAGGTAAATTACTTTCGAGACATTTTTGCATTTGTAGTTGTGTATGGACCAAATGTGTGTAAATTATTTTTTAAGTGTGTGTAAATTTAAATGTAGAATCCCTGTAAATATACAAATATGTGCTACAAATGCAAGAACGCCTCGAAAGTAATTTACCTGTAGCTACAGGTAAATTACTTTAAGTATTGTGTAAGGACCGCAGTGGACCGCAGAGCCAGGAGGCTCATTGGCGACGGTCAGGTAGTAGGAAACAAGCTACAGAGCCTAGCACATAGACGCAAAGTAGCATGTCTGTGCGTCTTCTACAAATTGTACTTCGTTGAGTGTGCTCAGGAGCTCCATGAGCTCATACCGCCTTCCCCCTTCTTCCATCGGACATCCAGACGTACGGCTGGATACCATCCTTACTTGGTCGAAATTCCTCTTATTCGAACCAAGCGCTTTGCATCATCTTTTATAATGCGCACTTCTAAGGTTTGGAATTCTCTGCCGGCGTTTGTGTTTCCGAGCTCATATAACCTAGACCTTTTTAAGGCACGAGTGAATAGGCATCTTCTGGGTGAGCTCGCTTCATCGTCGGCCTCATCTTTGCCCCCTGGCTAGATGCTAGCCAAGAGCGATCCCATTTTTAATAAAAAAAAAGGACATTGACGTATGTTTTTATTCTATTGGATATTCTATTTTGACACAAATGTAATAGAGTTTCTATTACATGAACACTGTCTAAAAACGTTTGCTTGTAATAGAACCTCTATTAAAGTAGCGATAAAGTAGACTATCCAATGAAATAATGTCAATGTCAAACTCAAAGTACTATAGCCTGTTTTGTATCTATACAGTAGTACCATAGTATGCCATAGAATGTATGGCGCGTTCATTTGTTTCTTGCCTTCAGGTTAAAATAGCAATTAAAACTGTGCAATAGTCTGTTCTGGCTTAGGAAATATTATGATCAATTAATATTATGCATCCACAATTAAAATGGCTATAACTATTCAAGGTGTAAACATAAAATGCACAACTAATTTAGATAATAATATTTTAAAGCAATCTTGACGGACAACGGCGACATTAAAAAGTCAGGTTTTGAGCTAAAATGCCAATAAATCTAGATTAATGTTGTTGATTCACATTCTTAGGAATATTAATAATTTTCCTGCATAATTTTATTTTAAAATTTTAAGACAATGTTTACCATATTACCGCTTAAGGCGCGTGTAGCCGTAATTTTTTGTATCACTTGTTAATTTTAGCTTGACATACAAAAACTTGCAAAAAACAAAACAAAAGCTTACACTTGCAAAAATTGTGAGAATTGGCATGAAAATGGCGGGTTGCACAAACTTAAGGCCGTGTATTACCACTTTTGAGTTTTTAAAAACCATCTGAGATATAGAATATAGTGCCATAAAATCTAAAAAAAATATATGTGTTACATGAGGATCTTGTCTAGTCAAAATCGCAGTCAGTCACATGATCTGATGAATTTCACTCGATAGAAAAAAATCGCGAAGTTACCCCTTTTTGGAATGTTTTTTCAATACTACGGCTATATTACTGATATTTAACATTTAATTTTTGTACTCAATTAAAGATCGTGAATAGTTATAGACAAATTCGCAGGGTTTGCTTTGATAAAATGATTGGCTTAATGACTAAAGCTAAATATTTACAAAACTGCGCGCAGAGCTTGCGTAGAGAGCGGGATGGTTAATTGTAAACTCACGCGTGTTAGAGCGGGACAGTTGCGTTGGGGATACCTCCCCTTAACGATTACGGACCGATCCACGTTAAACATGGCGGTGGTTGTCATCCCACAGAAACTTGTCAAACTTCCCAGGCAATAAGATTTTAATGGACAATGCTCGGTTTGGTGCAACCTATTCTGAGTTTGTTGTCAAATCATCTTGTAGATTACTGTATTTTGATTATTTTTTCGAAAGAACGGTCAAAGTATCCGTTGTACTTTATAAGCAGTAGTGAAGTTAACGCAGAAAATTAGCTTGATTTGATTGCCTATGTATTTCAACAAAGAATTTATTGATCTAAAAAACTCTGGCTTAAAATTGCTAGTGAAATACCAAAGTTTGAGATCATTTTTCTTCTGAATTACTGGCACTTTTATCTTAAAGATTCTTAAAAATCACCATAATACTCTCGCTTTGGCTCTTCTTAGATAAAATTACTTAATTTCACTCCGTGTATTGGCGATACGATGAATAAAATAACCTTTAAAATACTCACGCATTGTAATGGCATCCGAAACATTTACACCGAATTAAGATTTCGTGTTCTAGACACCAACGGTGTTATTTATAACGGTCATATAGCAACGACTTATCTGTATATCACACTCTTACATGACTATTATATATAAATCACTATATTAACATGAAAAATTCAATGCCTAAGTAAATACTTTTGTCGATAAATTACTAATTATAACTAATGGATTCTAATCAGGTTTTAGTTAAATATATGGCTTCTGAAGTTGCTGTTTTAAAGTCATATAGGAGTTGGTTAAAAGCATATCGAATTTCAATTGACGTTTCATGATATATTATGTTAGCCGTCTACAACTTAGCTGCCAAAAGATGAATATTTAACACTTGCCGATGATTTAAAATAAAAAAGGCGGCGGTATTGTAGTATTTTAAAGTTAGTATGACGGTGAACTGTTAGGTATAGTTAAAGTCATAAATAAATATGTGTACGTTATCACAGTGACAAAAATATTTGTACAATCGTACGCCCTCTTCATTAAAGTCATATGATTACATATTTTGTGTTTGTAAATATGTGTATACATTTCGATGTAACTGTTCATAGAAAGTATTCCATATTTGAAGCGAACCTTGTTTTAAAGGTCTAAGTACGTCAAACCAAAAACAAAATCATCGTGGGACAGAGAGAGGATAATAAGTCTTCGCTAAGCGTTAGGTTCTATTTACTAACTATATTAAAAAACTTCAAAATGTATGGTCTCCTCTCTATGAAATATGAACCATAACCGTTGATTAAATGATACATGCCGAAATAAAATAGTCAGCAACGTCGCAAATCAATTCTGAAATTTCCAGAATACCTTAACTTACCTACGCACGTACATTTATAAACTGATGGGTATCTAAACCGACTGACTAATGATATAACAAGAAGATTATCATTCGAATTAAACGATTTATACTCGGACACGAGGTCGACACTCTCATACGGACATGTTTATTAGCGACGCCGAAACTCACTAAATTATTTAAAATAATCGCTAGAAGCACCTATTAATATTTAAAACAAACTTATATTTGCCGCTCCCATATACTTCAATCAGTAGCATCAACTTTAACTACGTTAAAATAAGACTTGTTGTTGGATTTGCTTCGATATACAAGTGGAAAGGTTATCACGGTCAATCGCTACGCTTAAGTCGAATCTCCTTTTCGTCGGAACGCTATCTGTATTCTATTCAATAACCATTCCGTATCGATATATTGTTACGGCCGACCTGAGTTACTGATTCGAAGATGGCAATAGAAACAATCGAATAAATAGCGGATAGACATTATCTTTTATTCGTTACTGAATGACGCGTTGATAGAAAGGCTTGCGTTTTGCTTCCCTCGATATGTTTATCGTATAAAAGACAACTGAGATGTAACCGTATTATGTGGCTTTGGCTTGATAGATTTTATTGACATACTTTATCTGTTTTCATCTGATATTAATTGTGTTCTCCATAGGATTTTCTGTGCTATATTTTATAAAATGATTATATTTATAATCTGAAGTCGGACTCAGTATAGCTGTAACTGAAACCGAACGATGATATTATACGGCTACTATTTAAGCTACTATATACAATATACATACATATATTTATAAATAAATATAGAAAACATCAAAGACCAAGGTTCGTGTTCATCACGGAAATAAATGCCTTGTCCGGGATTCAAAGCCGGGACTATCAGTTTCATAGACAGGGTCACTACCAACTAGGCTAAAGTGGTCGTCGTCATTATAATCGCGAAATTTTTTAAATGCCGATTTCTGTGAAATTGGAATTAAACATAAACGAAGGTAGATCAGGCGGTATTTATTAATAACGCTAAAAAGCGATCTATCGCTCGTAAGGCCCATTGTACACTCTAATGAACAAATTCAAATCTAGTTTCAAACTTTAACAAAATTAATTAAAGTTCGAAATTTAAAATCACAAAAATCTGTCTGGGACTTACGAGGCGCTAAAAAGCGATCCGGGCCATCTTTGTCTTGCATGAATGTTGAGTCAAGAAAGGACAGAGACATTGCTTATACAAACAAGACAGTTAAACATGGAAGTTTTTTTTTGATATCTATTGGAAACTGAAGTCCAATATCTCACGCTCAGCATCCGAGTGGAATCGACGGAGCCGGCAGATGGATGTTAATGTCGCTGGCTCAGGAACATTCTGAGTTTCGATTGATGGGGCGCCCTAAAATGCCGCTGACTTTGTGGCGTCAATATTTACTTCATTGATCGAGTGAAACGAAGGTCTCTGTTTTAGCTTCGACAAAGTATGTGTTTATATGTGTCCTGTTCTCCTCTATAGGTTGCATTTCACAACCGTTTCTAGTAAAATTTTATGATAAAGTTGGAATAATTATTAGTAAAAAAAATACTCACGAGGTGTACAACTAGAGGATTACGGTTTAGGACTTTTATACGACTCTTACAAGTCGAAAGATTTGTTGGAATACCTACTGTAGTTTTTTAACTATGCACTGTATTTTGAAATGGTAAGTAAGTATGTATGTGTTGGTTAGGGTTGGTTGATATTTGATATTTACATTAACAGGTACTTCCCCAGTAAATCTGACATGACATTTTGCTGTGCCCTACGTCCCCACCCCTAGTATAATAAATATCGTTTAAATGGGTACGTTTCAATACATTGCGCCTATATGCTTACTTCATATGTGAGCGGAATCACATTTTAGGGGCGTACAGTTTAAAATTAATTTACTCCTTATTATTGATTTAACGCCACTGCCACGATAGTACTCAATTTTTAGAAGCGCCATCTTATGCACCTAGGATGCATTCTAAAAGTAATCGTTAGATTTAAAAGGCGCTTAAATTAGACTGGAACGTGGGAGTGGCGACATATTTATGCGGCTCTCACCAAACTAATTAAAGTCCTAAATAATTTAAACTATACAACAAACTTAGAGTTACAAAACTCGGGAATGTTGCTGATTACCTATTTAGGAGCTTTATGTCACTCTTAATATCGTCAGAAATAACTATTAAAACACAAAAAAAACTAAGACAAAGAACTTAATAATTTATATTTCCTTTTAATTTTTGGTTAGACAAAATAAGGCCGCAGCCACAATAAAATAACACCGCTACCCTGAAGGCATGTTGTTTTTTTTTTAACTTGGCCCAATAAAGCGATAGGAGAGTGTTGTGATCCTGGTGGTGACTAAGGTCAGCAGAAAACCCGATGCGCTGTATGAACAGTGAAGCATCAACGTAACTAGAAAAAACATATGCAGGTCGCATATGTTTCTTCTAGTTACGTGGATGAATTCGCGACCAAAGTTCCGTCAACCCACTCCCGTCCACAAAATTGCGTCGCCGGCAGCTGTTATAGCACCCTTATGTCACCGCCAATTCGTCAGACAAGGAAGTTGGTAGACAAAGATGTCTGAACGCCTTATAACACGGCGGGGTAACGCTACTGAAGGCACCCGACATCTCTCGCTTCTGTTATTGATAGAATTTATCAGCGATCGGGCTTATGTGGTGGTTTAAGCAGCAAGACATTGGCGGATGGAAAAGTGAACTTGTGGCAGTATTCATAGGTACTTAGGTGAAACGTGATGTGTGGTGCTGTAAGGAAAGTTGTTAAAAAGGTTTAACAAAATCGCGAAATATCGTATACGGACTCTTAACGTCGGAGGAAAATTATACGAACTGATCTTTGATTTTTTCAAATTCAATTTATGCAGGATGTAACTCCATTGATAGATTTTGATAGATCGATATCCGTATTCATACTTATTATCTTGCGTGAAACGTGATGCTGGAAGAACGTTGTTCACAAGTTTAACAAAATCGCGAAATATCGTATCATCAGACTCTTAACGTCGAAGGAAAATTATTAAGTGAGATTGTATCAAATTCAATTCATGGAGGATGTAATTCCATTATTTTGATAAATCGATTGAATTCGTTTTACCTTGGCAACACGCAAAGTATTATAGTTATATTGATCCAAATCCAATCCATTGCTTCTTTCAAGACACATCTAAAAGAATACTATCTGTCCCTCCCATGATTCTTTCATCCTACTTTGTGCTTCTATCAACTCTATGGCTGTTATTGTAGTTATATATATATATATATATGTGTAGGAATATGTGTATGTTTATAAATGTGGTTATGTGTGTATGTTTATTTTTGTGGAGTTTTAGTTTACCACCCATTATAATTCATTTCTCGCTATATTTCCGCTACCCAAAGGTTAATGTCTGCAAGAGATCGCTCTTTAGCGATAAGACCGCCTGTTGTTTACCTCTAGGTTTAAATATACATACTCTGTAATAGTTCTAGTTATTGAGGTGTGCAATAAATAGTATTTTTTGTATTGTATTGTATTGATTTAAACTTACACGATTTTTACTAATTGTTATTGGGAAACGTTATGTGATATTTTGTTTTTTGATGTGAGCTTGCTTAAAAGCTGTGAGTAGAAATTAAGAAATAAAGAAAAAATTGAAAAACTTAGGCACCGAGAAGGAGTCGCTCTAGCCAACTGAGCTACAGGTCCGATTACTACCCGGCTTGAAATTCGTCAATCCTTCCTTCATTTATACAACGCCTTAAGGGAGGCGTACAGCGACATCTACCAGAAGACTCAGGCTTCATCACGGCACTAACGTCTCAAATTATTTTGAGAAATCGTTAGTTACGATGCGCTTCCCATACTAAATTAATTTTATATTTTGCATTAGCAGCGTTACTGCTTAATACAAAATTAATTTAGCTGTGAGTAGGCTCAAAATCACTCAGAGGGCAATGGAGACAGAGGGCTATACTGGAAGTTTCTCTGCGTGGTGGAAAATACCACTCACAAATTCCAATTCACCAAATCAGGAAACCGCTAACTGCCGTACCGTAACCCGCTGCCTGCTGTAACTTAACCCTGCCACCGCCGCGTCGAGCCGCGTTACAATCAAAGCGAACTTCGATACCTGGACGACTTGTGGTGTTTGCCATCAACTCTTAAACTTGTTCACACTGTGAATTATGCTAGTAAACTATGAAGACAACATTCTCTGACAGATAGAGTGCAAAAGAGGTAAGCGAGCGATAAGACTTTCAATCAGTAGCTCTAGTATAAGTTTTTTCGAAACATTAACTAATTCGAACGCGTTTGCGTATTGTCTCAAAATGTATGAAAACGCTCTCACCGAGTTTGAAATACGCGCGTTCATCGGTTAGCAACAAATGTTATACTCGCTGTTTTAGTTTCCACTAGTGATCACCAGAGGCGCCGTTCACGTTTTCATACCACTTTCATACATTTTGAGACAAAACGCAAACGCGTTCGAATTAATTAATGTTTCGAAAAAACTTATACTAGAGCTACAGGTCGCGGGTTCGATTCCCGGCTCGTCCGGCTGAGTTTTTTGGGAGAGAAAAAAAAAGGTGAAGGACACTGGCACAGAATAGTAATAATAGTACTACATACAGAATGGCCACGAACCCCCCGCACCGAGGTCTGTTACCTCGCCCCTGAGAGACCCGCCTGGTGCCGGTCGGGTGCCGGCGCGCCTTGCAATTCGACCGCGCCACACGCCACGCACCCGCGCAAACAAATGACGCGTGTACCGACAGCGCACGCACACATACTTAGGCGACTTCCTGACTTGGCGGGGCGGGATCGATATGTGACATTTTCTTCTTTGACGTAAACTTACTGACGTCGCAAAGATTCCCACTTGACAAAATACTGTCAGTATTATGCGCAGCAGTAATATTATGCGCAGAAGCGGACCAGTACTGCATTCGCATCGTCCCGCTTCCGCGCATCCCGCGCCAGTCAGGAAGCGCTCATTTAAATGTAAAGGGGCCCAGTAAAAAGTAGTACTGAGTTGACTGACAGTTGACACTGACATTTGACAGTTTTCTCATATCGTACCGCCTCCGCACTGACAAATCAGGAAGTCGCCTTACCCACAGCGCTTACGTTCCTTTGCGTGTCAGAGGTGTGACACTGGCACCGAGCTGGATTCGAACCCGATTTTCGAAACGAATTCACGATTTTACTATTCGCGAATAATTTATTCGTGTATAATTTATCCGCGAATAAATCAAAAGACAACTTTTAATATTACGAATGATCTATTCGTTTTTTGATTCGGGTAAATCCACAAATAATATTTAAGGGTATGCTTCAGATATTCAAATAAAAATAATTATTCGTGCTAATCCATTCCACGAATAAATTATTCGCGAATAAATCATTCGCGACTAAATTATTCGCGACTAAATTATTCGCGAATAAGTATAATCATTCAAGAAATTTATTCGTCATTCGCGAATAAATTGGTTATTCTTATTCGTTATTCGTCATTCGAATAAATTTTGCCCATCTCTGGTCCAGGGTAGGTGGCGCTACAAGCCTCCCTAAGTGATGTGATTGAAAGATTCGTCACCACAAGGGATACCCATGGTAGATCAGTTGGTTAAGAGCAATAATTGGATTCCAAAGGTCATGGGTTCAAATAGAAATGGCAAGTACCAATACAAATGGTATGAATAACAATTCCTAACACATAAGAAATAATTAATTTTAATATTAATTTCTCCATACAAACTCTGTGCACGTTTTATTCGTAGGTTTTGGCACTAACGAAAAATATATTTTTTTGGATGTAAATATTAGATATGCGAAGAAAGTGATGTGGAAATTTTCAAATATTAAAAAAAAAATCAATGAAAAAAAAAATTACATCACGAAATAGCTAACAGAAAGATAAGCATACTGACCAAAAATCATAACTTTAATGCAAACACAAACGAAGTAAATCCTGCACAAAGTTTGTATGCAGAGAGCTTGCCCTACCCCTCCTCTTAAGCCCTTAACTATACATACATATACATATTTTTTATAGAAATCGAATCTTATGTGAAAGTTAGATGATTCTAATAAGATGTCTACAAATTGCTCTCCAATTAGTTACCTATAGGTACATACCAGTGGCGGCGCGTCAAAAATATTCTTAGGGAAACCGGAAATTATTTACCTTTCTTATTCTTCGTGATCCATAGTAAAAGAACTGGACTGGTTTAAGATTAGGCAAGCCGGTGGGAATCGAGTTGTATGGACGCTCCGCCACTGGTACATACCTATTAGACTGCACTTAGTAACTACTCTTCTAAACTCGACTCAATAATTGAAACTGTCGTCTTTAAAGGGATTGAAAAACAAAGACCTCGGAATAAAAACGCAACATTGTATTCCAGTCCCTAACTGCGACAAACCTAGAAACTAACGTTAAATTAGTGGTTCAGAAACCAGTAGCTCTAGTATATGTTTTTTCGAAACATTAACTAATTCGAACGCGTTTGCGTTTTGTCTCAAAATGTATGAAAACGCTCTCACCGAGTTTGAAATACGCGCGTTCATCGGTTAGCAACAAATGTTAAACTCGCTGTTTTAGTTTCCATTAGTGACCACCAGAGGCGCTGTTCACGTTTTCATACCACTTTCATACATTTTGAGACAAAACGCAAACGCGTTCGAATTAGTTAATGTTTCGAAAAGAATTATACTAGAGCTACAGGGAACACGAGACAATTCGTTGCCTCACCCAGGAACAAACCTGGCTAGTCACGATCTCAATGTAGTGGGGCGTTTAACTGGTGTTAGTAGAGAATTCTTCGACTAGGGTACTTTGCCCGCGTACATTGACAAAGGCTTAATGTCGAAACGTCGTATGTCTATACGAGATTTAAATGTAGTTACGCGTTTTCTACGGATATGAGGTTGAGAATGCTATAATTTCAAATCGTCGTATCGTCATAAGATTTTCAAAGTAAATTACGCGTTTTAACTTTTAGGATGCGACAATCTTGTATTAAGTAGGTACAGTTTAGTGTTGATTCATTCCTATTTTTGTTTTCTTATAAAGCAGTTTTCTAGTTTTGAGCTAAAACTCGCTAAACAAACAGACATTATGTCAACTTTGTATTTATAATATTACGTAGCTGTATTAGTATATGACTTGTAAAAAAGCCCTTATAAGACCTATTACAGACAAATGATTTTACATTACCGATAAAGCCCAACCCAGTATAAAATCTCTTTAAGAGGAGGGGTAGGGCAAGCTCTCTCCATACAAACTTTGTGCAGGATTTACTTCGTTTGTGTTTGCATTAAAGTTATGATTTTTGGTCAGTATGCTTATTTTTCTGATAGGTATTTCGTGATGTAAATTTTTTTTTATTAACTTTTTTTTTTAATTTTGAATTTTTTTGAAATATTTGAAAATTTTCACATCACGATTTTCGCATATCTAATATTTACAACCAAAAATAATATTATATTTGTTAGTGCCAAAACCGACGACTAAAACGTGCACAAAGTTTGTATGGGGAAGGCCTTGCCCTACCCTGCGCCTTAAGCCGTCGATCTCGACTGCTGACTATGGCAGTTTTCGTTAAGCCAAGTTGGAGGCCTTCGGGCGGCTTGAGAACTTCTAACAGTCGAGTTGCCCACTCACATTAAAAAAGGGTGTCGCGTTGCACCACGTCCGTAGGTAAAGTACCCACCGCTACCCTCCACGTGACCCTTGGGTGGTGCTAAAAATGCAACAAAAACTGGCAACCGTACTGCTTTCTCGAAGATATCACGGTTCTAAATAATCACCCTACGATAAATAAATAAAACATCATCCCAAGAAATCAGACATCAACCACTGACCGTTACAAATCAACAAATACCCCCGCCATCATAACCGAACAATGGCAATCACGGGCGGTTTAATCTCGATTACAAAAGTAATCGCAGATCGGCTCTCAATGCCCGCAATGCCGAATTCGCCTTTTGTCTTGAACGGGAGTTATGAGGAAGTTTGTTTGATTAAAAACCTGGTTTAGGCTGTAGGAATCGGAGGTAGAATTATTTTTTAAATTTTAAACAACAGTGATAAATCTTTATCGGTCTTTGTAATAGTATAGTAATTTCTGCCAATATCTCATTAGTTTTTTTTTACACGCAATTCTTTGCGAAATTTCGGTGAGGAACATTCAGCCCCACTTTGGGGCGAGTTGTTCCATGTGTGGGGCAAATTGTTCCACTGGTATAATAGAAATTAAATATAAGAATAATATAGGTTTCTTTTAATTAAAACAATCATTTTTCAAGTTTAATTTATTGTGTATTTATGCAATGCTATAAACTAAAAAAAATTACAATAAAACATTACTGGTTATAAACAAAACTGAGATCTCTTAGCTTATAAATCTTCCTATTTGCTTATTTAAACTTCAGGATACAAAAAATAAACACGTTCATGCTTATTCATCACTCATTTCTTCACCTGACTCACAATTGGGACACACGACATAAGTATATAACTTGAATGTGGGACAGAGCGAACGTATCGACGCACGTCGCGTCCCACACCAGGGCCCTCCCGAGCTTCCACGGCACCAAAGTTACCCCGTCAGGGCGCTTGCCATCGTCCCTTGTTCCGCTTGAGTTTCGACAAATATGCCTCCGTATTTCTAAACCGAATCTCTTGAATATTTTTGAGCAGATTCGATAATTATATATCGAGGTTTACAGCTCACAGAGACATATAGTTTTATGTATATAATACAATACGATACAAATATACATTGCACACCTCAATAAGTAGAACTATTACAGAGTATGTATATTTAAACCTAGAGGTAAACGACAGGCGGTCTACTTAACTGTTCTGTATTCTGGCAATAAAAATAATTGAATTGACTCAACATACTGTTTTTTTTATAATAGTACATTATTTATTTAGGGCGGTAAAACAAAGAATGTCTCAGATCAGATCGCAGGTATTCAATAAATACCTATGCGATTTTAGGCTTTCTTTATTGTCGCCCGTGGTAAGTACTAGGTACAAAATTTTAAGTCACCCCTTAGTGGGATTTTCCACGCGTGGAGCTTGCGGTAATTGCTACTTTTTATTAACAATTCACATATATTTTTGCACCAACTCCCGGTATACAATCGATCGTCAGTATCACTCAGCTCGATCGCTCAGGATCGCGATACCGATGCCAGTACTGATACCAATACGGACTCGACACCGTCTCCCTGTCACGACGGTAACGAGGTGTTACCTGAGAAAACACTGGTATCAGATCATTGGGAAATATGCCTTAGGATTGAAACGTAAGGTATAGTTTAGTTTGTACGGGAGCTGCTGAAATGGTTTTTGTAGGATAAAAGAGCAACGCGTCAATGATAGAAATAAATATTTTTCCCGTTGGTTTTGTATTGAGATTTGAGATTCATATTGATTTAAATTATACAATGTACGGATCAATTTGATTTCTGGGTCTCTTCGTACTTTGTCACAATGACATAAATATATATGAGCTCTCTAGCGATTTTCATATTGATTTTCACTGTGACAACATACCAAGTGGCCCAGTAATCAAATTGGTTTATTGTACATAGCCATGTTTTCCATCAGAATGTCTTTATAAGGCAGCAGTCAAACCGCCAGCGAGTAGCGAGTACTCTCATAATAATTTTACTCGCTTGAACGAGAAAACGAGTACAATAGAAATACGTACGTCCCGAAACTTCAAAAATATCTCAGCAACCAATAAAGTCGTGTTTGCATATTTTTGATCACCTTGTCCGTGCATATAATTGTGAACCCGACTGTACAAGAAACGACGGCTTTAAGGGGAGGTATCCCCAACGCAAAGGTCCCGCTCTAACACGCGTGAGTTTATAATTAACCATCCCGCTCTCTACGCAAGCTTTCCGCACAGTTTAAATATTTAGCTATAGTCATTAAGCCAATCATTCTATTAAAGCAAACCCTGCGAATTTGTCTATAACTATTTACGATCTTTAATTGAGTACAAAAATAAAACGTTAAATATCAGTAATATAGCCGTAGTATTGAAAATACATTTCAAAAAGGGGTAACTTCGCGATTTTTTTCTATCGAGTGAAATTCATCAGGTCATGTAACTGACTGCGATTTTGACTAGACAAGATCCTTAATGTAACACATATATTTTTTTTAGATTTTAAGACACTATATTCTATGTCTCAGATGGTTTTTAAAAACTCAAAAGTGGTAATACACGGCCTTAATGCCATCTAATTTCTACCAGTCACATCATATATAAAGTGCGCGTCTGAACAGAAGTACTAGGCGCGCAGAACGTCAATAGAGCCATAGTTTCCATCAAACCCCACAAAGGGGATAATGCGAGATAAATCCCCGTTTAAGGCGAAAGAGCGGGACGGCTTTATGCGGCGACGCCCACTGCGTACGCGCAGTTTTTGCGACATAAACTACGGTAAAGGGTGGTGCATACGCGCGGTAAATAAGAACTGTTTATTGGTCCGTCCGTTTTTACTGAGATAACTAAATGCTTAGATATCATTTAGTATATTTATTTGTTCTAGAATTTGTGGCAGAAAAGGCGTAAGCGCTTGTACTCGTATCATTATATATTTTTGAGCACTTCAATAATGTTATATACCGACATATAGGTTAACTTACAATCAATTTTTTACTCTGGACCCATCTGCATTTTTTTTTGCGCTGTGGGTAAAAATTAAATATTGTATTTCAGCCTGGACCCTACTGAATTCCGCCATAGGTAAAAATAACTTGTTTTTTACTTACACATAGGTTATGCACACTCGACGATTATTTACAATCAAGTAAAATACAGACTCGATACATGTTTACCATCCTCTATTTTTTGGTTATATTATAACTTAAAGAGCTTATCCTAAGGTCTTCATACCTACATTATTGTCGTCCTTGGGTGTAAAGTACAATAAATATCCATAAAGTATGCAAAACATTTTCGCTTGTCCGTTTTTAACGAATTCCTCAGTGTGCATTGCACCTAAGGCTACCGCATTTCAGCAAAACATCATAAGTCCATTTTCCTCATATTAACTTAAGTCATTCTTCACACCTAAACCGAGAGTAGTATATTTCAATTTGCACTGTCACTAAGCGGTGATTGTGTGAAATGACACATGACAGCTGTAAAGAATGCTGGTTTGCTTAAGTGGGCGCTACGCATAAACCTGTCAAGTTTATACAGCATTTGACATAAAGTGTATGTACTTTGTACCTATAGAACAGAATACACGTTAAATAATATAAAATGCTTCTTGTGTAGGTTATTTCTAAAAAAATGTTTTAAAATAACGCAATGAATATTAAAAGGACCATGGGCACTTTAGTATGGAGTCTGGTCCATATCCTCAATACTTGTGAAACCTATGCCAAATGATAGCTTCAATGCTATCATTTATTTAATACTATGACAGTTAAGTCGAAATCGCGGGCCAACATGGTTTTTTTTATATAAATAGAACCCAGTACGGCAACGGTTTCACCATAGTATGTTTTATTATAATAGAAAGAAAACGACACGTTATGCATAATCTTTCCACTGACTGTACAATATCGGTGTCAGTTTACTCAATACAGAATGAAACAGTTCTAAGGAATAAATATGCTCAATCTGGTCTAAGTTTCTAATTACGGCTATGCTAAAAAACATACTATGGTGAAACCGTTGCCGTACTGGGTTCTATTTATATAAAAAAGACCATGTTGGCCCGCGATTTCGACTTAACTGTCATAGTATGAAATAAATGATAGCATTGAAGCTATCATTTGGCATAGGTTTCATAAGTATTGAGGATATGGACCAAAATTACTCATTGTCCTTTATAACAATTTGTAGGTGCAGTGAAATCAATCTTTTGTTGGTTGGTTTGTGTAAAGTGTGAATTAAGGATAAGTATTGGCCCTGTGTAAGCTTAACTGTTGCTTATACAATAAAAAAATCTGCAATCAAAATGTTATTTCTTATCCATAATTTTTTTGAAATGGGAGCAATCTTACTTCTGTTAGCTTTGTTCATATAACACAAGACGATGGTTGTATCATAGATTCTAGATTCTTTGGTTATTGATTGAATTTATAGTCAATAGCTGCACATCCTCCCATACTAATGGCTTTTACACATTAACTCGTTCTGGCGTGTCCATTTTGATTACAAAAAATTAAGACTTACAAAAATTATGTCTCATAATCTCGATCTTCCTTATACTAAACTTATCAAAAACCAATTCCAAAGCGCTTCCAAAAAATCTCATTATGTGTTCAAAAATGGCTTAATAACGCAAATTGTTCGCAAGAGTTGTGCAGACCTGTTATCATGGGGCATCGCGCGGAATACTTAGAATTATATAAGTTCGCCGATTTGTATCAAATTAATTCATTCCAAAAGCACCTTTATTGCTCAAGCTAGAAGTTAAAAATTCGTATAGCAGTTTCATAAGATTTCGGCCAGTTAAAATAATTTCAACTTTACTGCGCTTAATGAGCAGGCGTGCGCAGGCGACGGCGTCGATCTGACACTTGCGTTTTGCATCCTGATTTGATACGTTTTGCACGCTTCACCCGAGTGTCAGTGTGCGTGGAAGTGAGAACGGGAAGTTCGTTATAATGTTCCGTGAGGCAGGCAAGGCAAGGAATGAAAACAACTATGACACTACATGTAATTCTTCTATTAATGAAATTTATGTAATTCTTGTATTCTTGTATGTGTATTCTTCTTGTTTGTTGTTGTTCTTGTAATTTTGACATGTGTACAAATTTATAATGTAATTCTTATCATGAAATAAATGAATCTAATCTAATCATGAAACAAATAATAGCAACATAAAAATAATAGTTTCAAGTTTCAAGTTTCAAGTTTCTTTATTTGACCAAGTAACAAAATCACGTTACATCTAGCAAGTCAAGATACATAATTATCTCTTAACATTTATCATGCACCTGTAAAATTCGTTCATAATAATAATTCATACATTCATTTGTCTCAGTTACAATATATATAATATGTCTATACATTAAAGCGATTTCTCTTGTCTTAATTTTTCCCTAAATTCATTTATGGAGTAAAATGGATTACATTGAAAAAAACGTTTGAGCTTACTCTTAAATTCTAAATATGACATGTTTCTTATGTGAGATGGTAGTAAATATGCTTCCTTCACCTAGATCTGTCAGATCTCAAATCAGTGCTAGTTGAGTTGAGGACCTTGGCTCAGCGCTGCGCAAGAGCTATCACGTTTCCACTGATCAGTCGGCAATAAATCTGGAGATCTCAAGTATCTGAGCTGTTCACAACGCTTACTAAGTGTTCTACCTCTTTGACCCATAATGTACAATTAATAGAGTCGAAAATTTGGACCACTATCTTCTCATTTTTATTATTAAAAAAAAATCACAGGCTACTAAAATACTAAAGGAATATTTAACAAAGGGGAAATAATTATGCCGGGGAGTATACTTACAAAGTAGCAATGTGAAAACCATAGTTAATAACCATTGTGAAGCATATTAATACTTAGTGTAAAACAAAACTAAAAATAAAACTCTAGTTTTAAAAGAGAGTGGAGTGGAGCGCAAATAATCAATTCGATTTTTCAACCTAACAAAATTTAATAAATGTTCACTGTTTTTCTAGAAATAAACAGATTTTTATTGCTCGCTGTACCTGCGCATGAGTTACACTACTCGTGATAGTTCACACTAACTGCACAGCGATGTTTACGATGTCCGTCTCTGTCTTATAAATGATTATAAGAAGGACGTAAGATCACGCAGAACAACCGTCGATGTGACGGTAAAAGTTCAGATTCCAGACCTTTAGTCTGATTTATAAATGTCGGTGCTAGAAATGTGAGAATGAGGTGTGATTTGGTTTAATGTCTTTGGTGGTAGCTGCCGAGCGGTCAACAAAACTCCATTTTCTGCTCAAAAACCCAATACTTGGGGGTTTTCAAAGAACTTATACATGTGCGAAATATCATTTGTTACCTATTTGATCTGCTGGATGCTCTGAAGGAAGGCTGGATAAGACTGGTTTCCTTCGTGATGCTTCGTATTTAGATACTTTAACTACTTTCTGCTAAATACTTTCGTAGTTAGTTTAGTTATTGTATTTAGATACTTTAGCTACTTTCTGCTAAATAGTTTCGTAGTTAGTTTAGTTGCATCTACCATTTGCACTTTTTTTGAAAGTACTTGTGGGTAGGCCTATTTGATCAATCAATCATTTTATCGCATTTTATTGAATAAGAATATTTTAACTTTGACTTGTCCTGATTTGAGATTTAATATTACCTTTTCTTGTTATAGGTACGTACTGCGGCAGGGACATCTATATATATAACTGGTGAACAAATTTGAACAGGGTGTTTGATATATACAAAGCCTTTCAGGGATAGGTAATAGAGGTCATTTTAGACATTTCAGACCATACTTACGTCTATATGCTTCGGAGATATGCGCCGTTTTATTTTGAACAACTATTCTAGCTGGAGGTCCCGGGTTCGAATCCCGGCCGGGGCATTTATTTGTGTGATGAGCACGAATATTTGTTCATGGGTCTTGGATGTTTTCTATGTATTTAAGTATTTATTTATCTATATAAGTATGTATATCGTCGCTTAGTACCCATAGTACAAGCTTTGCTTAGTTTGGGACTAGGTTGATTTGTGTAAGATTGTCCACAAATATTTATTTATTTATTTTTTTATTTTATTCTATATCCTTCCGACCATACAATGAAAAAATATTAAGTGCCTGTAAAAAATATAGGACAAAATTACAGGATGTTGAAAATGGCCTGAATGGCTTCGAGAAAAGGATGGTACGGCCGTGCACATTTTTGCTCGACTTGGCGGGGGCACTGCCGTACCCCCAGATTTTTTTCTTGCTATCTAAAGAAACTAGGTACAACGTGGTACAACTAACACTTAGGGCCTTATCACACTCACGATTTGCGGGTTCGCTGCAAGCGCGTGACGAGTTCACCGCGAGCGCGTCGCGTTCGCCACGAGCGCGCAACGAATTCGCTGCGTACTCATGAGAAAATCCGTATACTCTAGATGCGGCAAACTCGCTGCGCGCTCACGGCGAAATCGTTGCATTCGTTGCACGCTCGCCTCGCTTTCAACTCGCCCGCAAATCGCAAGAGGCCCGTCGGATTAGACCTGTACATGTGTTGAGTCTCAACGAAAGTGGCTCTCTTCATCGGTGTCAATAGGTACAGGTGATTTCTCATTGCATCAGTAAGAAAGTGACGCCGTTATTGGCGCCGCCAAAAGGTATTTATTATTTTCCCTGCGAATGACGCATGTTAGAAACGGTCAAACCAGTGGCCACAGTTCCATGATCACTAACAATTCCTATTATTTCATCCACCTTCAACATAAATACTAACCAATCAATTTCAACTTTTAAAGCCCATTATGAGCGCTAATTGGAAATAGCGAAATTATCTAGTACCGGTAAATCACCGGTAATCGGTATACCGGTAACAAAACCGGTAATTAAGGATAAGACGCACCCTTGCCGTGTCGGAGTAATGGACAAGCATGGATGTAAGCGTAATAGGAGCGTTGTAGTTGCTGCCGGGGTCACACAGGGAGGAAGGTGAATTATAATTATATATTATACTAGCTTTTGCCCGCGACTTCGTCCGCGTGACCTTCTATTTGAGGGATGATTTCAGGGATAAAAAGTATCCTATATGTTAATCCAGGCTATAAACTTGTTGTATACCAAGTTTCGTCGTAATCCGTTCAGCCGTTTTTGCGTGATTGAGTTACAAACATCCTCACTTTCTCGGCAGTGAGTGGCCGGGGACTTGTAAAAGTGCCATTACGGCCTACTTACAGAATAAAGTTCATTTTATTAATTTTTATTCATTTTTTATTGGAGTAGGTAACGCTTAATTAAACCATCCCTCACATTCGGTTGATGCCGCTCAATTAACTCACTGCAGCGCAAACTCATAGAGTATTCCAGTGTTTAAATCGCCCGCGTGGTCGTGTCGGAGGTCAGTCAAGTTCAAATAAACTTGATTTCCGGTACCCTAACGGTTGTGTGTGTGTGTGTAAGAGATCGCTCTTTAGAGATAAGAGATAGACTGCTTGTTGTTTGCATTTGTTCTTTGTTATAATGTACTGTGTTGGTACATTTTCGAGTTTGTGCATTAAAGAGTATTAGTATGGTTTGAGGAACCTCGACACGAAAGAAGAAGAAGTATTGTATTTGTACGAGTACAAGAAATGAACGAGATTGTGGGCTATTTTAGAAAGTTTATTTAAATTTTAGGAATTTGCATGTATTTTTGTAGCCGTGGATTAAGAGGCTGTCAAGACCTAATTTTGTTGAAATTGATGTTATTTAAGCAGTTTTTTAAGAAAAACTATTTGTTCCAGCACATGAAAAAAATATATGTTAATATTCATCGTATTTCAAAGACCGTGGATGGACTTGTCATTGGACGAAATCGGCTCGATAGAAAATAATTGCAAAGATTGGTCTTAAAATCATCATTAAACGGTTCTATGTACTTTATTTATATACATATGGGTCTGCAATTAAAAACATGAGGTCAACATAATTCATACCTAAACCGCTAACCAGTCATATTTCACAAATAATCCACATTTTTAAAAAATATTATTATTATATTTATTAACTATTCTACGCGCAGAGCTTCCGTGAAGAGCGGGATGGTTAATTGGAAACTCACGCGTGTTAGAGCGGGACATTTTCTAGGTGTTGACAGCTTCTTAAAACCCCGTTTTAAAAAAAATGCATCTGATTTTAATAACAGCTTGTCAGCGAAAGAAAATATCTTGAGAAAACCCCAAAAGGGTTTTCGTTTTTTCCTCTGGGTTGGAAATTTGGATGGCAGTCGCCAAAGCTTGGGATTAAGTACCAAAGCATTTTTAGGATAAAGCCTTATACTAGGCAAAGTTGATACAATGACAAGATTTACAAAACTGACCTTGTATTTTCCTCCCAGTGTAGCTCGGACCGACTTCTGCGCATAATAGCGACTTTTATCGATACGCACTCCCTAGATCTCATAAATAACAGCGAAATTGTCGATAATCATCTACCAGGCTTTCCATTATGCGTACGCGCACCTCACATAATTTCGACAAGTGCGTATCTCGCATATGTGCAATTTAGACTTTAATTATGCGGGGTAAAGTTTAATTTGCAATAAACGCGTGGTGTTAGATGGGAGTTAAAGGAATATTAATGGGTAAGGGATTTAATATTTTCTTGTAACATAACAAGGTCGTGTAAATTAATAATGGAGGAGTAAGTATAGTTTTTTTAATTGATTTGTTAATTGGGTTGTTAATTTTTGGAAAAAGGCCTGGAATTTGATGCCTTGTGGCTTCACCATTTCGTTATCAGTTATATTTGTGGCCCCCCACTGTGATATTATAATATTGTTCCAGATAGGTAAACTGAATTTTCGTTAATTTTGTTGCTTAAAAACGTAACTTCGCTATTTTGATACGTTCGAATTTTAATTTATCTAGAACATACATAAAATGTTAATTAACATGCTACAAAGTAGCCTAATCCCAACAAGCTCTAGTTCAGATGACAGTCGCGTAAAACCAGTTCCTACGACAAATCTTGGGATTAGATACAAACCCGATAGGGTTTAAACGACACTTCTCTGTCAAACCTCAAATAAGAATTTAGACTAACAGATATGTTTCAAGCGCGGTCTAAATATGTCGAAGTTTATTATTTATTAGTCTTAAAATACAGGGATTTGTATTGGTCCTCTAATATACCACACACTGTCAAACCCAACACAACCTTTCATATTTAAAAGTTGACAGATACCTACACTTGCGACTCAGCTTATCATCACACGGGCTGTCCTTTGCCACTATTCTGGTCTAAAAAATATTTACAAATTTTCCTTCAATTTAAGTCTAAAACCGATTAAACCTCAAAGCTACACCAACGCCATCTATCAGCAATAACGCCTTAACCTCGTTAAGGTGAGAGCCCGCTTTTCGATGGTAATGAGTTTAAAGATTTCCTGACGAAGATTGGCTGGGGACATTTCACTTTGCACTAAGCTAGACTGAACTATGAGATAAAAACATTAAAAAGCATGCGAGAGAAGGGGAGAGATAGACTTTGCGACAAGGTAGTTTCGAATGAAACTGCTATATTTAGGATTGGATGGGAAAGTAACTGGTTTGGCGTGCTCGCTTGCACTATCGCATAGTTAATTCTTTTTTTGATTATAGTAAATTAAATTACAATTGATTTTGATAACATTGATATTAATATGGACATGACTGAAAATCCCGGGATGTACTGGTCAGGTGAAATTCTCCGTAAATTGTTAACCTAAACGGCATTTTTTAAGGCGAATATAGTTAACAGGTAGACCATGAGATGTTTCAAACATTGGTTTACCGTTAGCTGGGGATTTTGGGACTACTTTGGTCATTAAGGATTCGAGAAAGGCACGTACTCGCACTCGGCTGCAATGGATCTCACAACACAACGCTGTAGATCATGCGACAATAAAAACAATAATTTCGAATAATAACCGGTTTGATCAAAGTAGCCTCTCGAGTCCAAGTTACTTCATATTAACAGTATCATAAACTCCTTTTCTGGCAGTATACACTTATAGGAATAAAGCTAAGCGCACACAACGAAGGTTAAGAATGTGCGTCATATCTCACCGGCGCCGTCCATCGTGCACCAGGCCTTGCAGCTTGCAGCGTCATATTTCTCACGTCACCACGTCAACGTTGAGCTATAGTTTGACGTTTCACTGGGTTCCAATTTTAAATTGCAATAGTGTACTTTATAACAGACAAAAATACATAAGTCTGATGAAACGTAGTTTACGCATACGCTTTTGTGTCACTTTGCCAGTTTGGGGGTGGTCTGTGTCTACCTGAAAGTTTTTCGGCTGATATGATGATATTGATTATGATAACAAGACCAGAGGGCCGATCTTTGAGTGTCGAACACTCGACTTTTCACTCGAGATCTGTCAAAAAACTATGATGTTTGACAGATGTCGAGTGTAAAGTCGAGCGTTCGACACTCAAAAATCGGCCCTCTGGAGAATGTGGTGACAGCTTAGCGCTACAAACAACATAATTGGCAGGTACATTAGAATGTTAAATTCATTTAATATTGTTATTACCTATGTTTTTATCATTCCCTATTTCATCCGTTCGAGGGATGATTTTCCTGAATATTGATCCAGGCTTTAGGTAACTCTTTGTATACCTCATCATTATCTTTTCAGCCGCGTTTATTAAATAATAAACATCCAAACATCTAAAATTTCACATTTATAATATTAAATGATAATTTCAGTAGTTTTAAATAAATCAGATATTCATTCCGCTACGTTTTGAAAAGCTTGACATTTTGTGAAACTTCCAAAGACGCAGACCTTCATATAACCAAGTAAGAAAGTTCAGTTAAATACATGATCAAGCCGTTCTATAGGTACAATAACAGGCTCATAATTCCCCCGTCCAAGCCGTTAGGTCACACGTCCACTGACAGATGGCGCGATACCAGCCTTTTGTCGCATGGCTGCCTACTTTATACGTACCATCAAGGCTTCAGAGTGATCTGTGGGGACTGGAGTCATAAACTGTAGCGATTTTATTTAAGTGTTACTGTTATGTATGTATGTATGTTAGCATTTTATTTCACACAATAACAAGTTAAAACACGTACATGTCACAAAAGATTGAAGTACAAGGCGAACGAGGCGAGAGTATATCTTTATGTACCTAGTTTATTTGTATGTCCGCAGATACACATAATGTAATAATTTATGCTATTAATTAAAAATACAATTTGTTAACAAAAAAATAACATAATACGCTAGAAATATTTCAAACTTACATTACTCATGTAAGAGATTTTTTAACATGATTGAGAGATTTGTCTTTAAAGTAAATAGCCCTTAAAAATAGTTGTGTTGTGTATTAAAAATATATTTAATGTTGGCCACAATTGGTTCGCGATAAATATCAGTAAGTGTTGATATGTATCGAAATACATTAAACGTTTATAGTTTTAAGTTACTACTAGCGCCATCTGTAGAGTCACATGTATTAACCTTTTTTTTTAAATATTAAAAGTCAGTTCTCAGAAAACCACAACGTGTATTTCATTATAGGTTATGGCCTCCAGCAGTTAAAAGTGTTTTTTAGTAGATTTTCGCGAGATATACTAGCCAGTGTGTGCAGAAAAGTGTACGTGAACAGTAAAAACACAAGATGACTTCGAATTACGTTGTGAGCGTTCCAAAACTGAAAGGGCGCGAGAACTACAGTGAGTGGGCCTTCGCCGCAGAGAATTTTTTGGTCCTAGAAGGAATGTTGGCTTGTATTAAGCCAGTTCAGCAAGATCAGAAAGGACCAGAAGCTGCAGATGATGCGAAGACTAAAGCAAAATTGATACTGACCATCGACTCGTCGCTTTATATACACATAAAAGGAGTTACAACTACTCTAGAACTGTGGGAAAAGCTGAAAAATTTATTCGACGACTCAGGATTTACAAGACGAATCAGTTTGCTAAGAACTTTAATTTCGATTCGTTTAGAAAACAGTACATCAATGACTTCGTATGTGACACAGATTATTGAAACTAGCCAGAAGTTAAGTGGTACTGGATTTAAAATAAACGACGAATGGGTTGGATCGTTGTTGTTAGCCGGGTTAACTGAAAAGTATTCTCCAATGATCATGGCCATCGAGCATTCCGGTATCCCAATTACAGCCGACGCCATTAAAACAAAACTGTTAGATATGGAAGACGGCAGTGGTGACACCAGCGGAGCATTCATGAGTTATAGTTATAAAAAAGGCAAAGGTGGCAGTACTGGCAGCGGGGGCAGAGACAATAGATTTCATACGTCAACGTCAACGTCAAGTATGCATCAGTCGCGTCAGTCAACAAAACCTAAAATAATTAAGTGTTATCGATGCAAACAAAGCGGACATTATAGAAATCAGTGCCCATATTACGACAAAAACATATCGGATAAAACGAACTTCGAACGTAAACAAACAAATGCATTTAGTGCAGTGTTCCTGAACGGTAACTTTAGTAAATCCGACTATTATATAGACTCGGGTGCAAGCGTCCATCTTTGTCCAAATAAACACTGGATGAAGAATATTTCATATGACCACAGTATTAAGGAAATTGTGGTGGCAAACAAAGAAAAAGTGGAGGTTACTTGTTCCGGTGACGTGCAGATTTCAACACGTACAGATGTTTGTGATTATGACATCGTAGTTGAAGATGTATTGTGTGTTCCCACTTTAACGACGAACTTACTATCAGTGAGTCAGCTGATCGCGAAAGGCAACAAAGTTGTGTTTACCGAAAATGGTTGCCGTATTCATAATCAGATGGGTGATATTGTTGCTACAGCGTGTCTGTTAAATGGAGTGTATAAATTGAACACGGTCGCGGCACCATCAACATTGGCGGCTGCTGTCATGGTGTCAGGCGAGACATGGCATCGCAGGCTTGGCCATGTCAATAGTCAATACCTCAACAAAATGCAGGATGCAGTTGAAGGATTTGTGCTTGACAAGAAGGTTGATATTACGAAATCCTCATGTGTTGTTTGCTGCGAGGGAAAGCAAAGTAGATTGCCATTTCCAGATAACGGTAATAGAAGTACAGAACTTTTACATACAGTGCATTCCGATGTCTGTGGGCCAATCGAAAATGTGTCCATAGGAGGATCTAGATATTTTATCCTGTTTGTAGATGACTATAGTCGTATGACCTACATTTACTTTATGAAATATAAAAGTCAAGCGTTGGAATCGTTCCGGAAATATAAGGCCGAGGTGGAGAAACAGTTGGATAGAAAAATCAAAATAGTGAGAAGTGACCAAGGTACAGAATTTTGCAACAAGGAATTTGATGACTTTTTAAGCAGAGAAGGAATAGTCCATCAGAGAAGTAATCCATATTCAAGTGAACAGAACGGATTAGCTGAACGTTTTAACCGAACGGTCATAGAGAAAGCCAAGTGCCTATTATTTGATGCAGGGTTGAGCAAGGCATTTTGGGCAGAAGCGGCTAATACATCTGTGTACTTGTATAATAGGACTGTGGCATCTGTTTTGAATGGCAAGACACCCTTCGAGTTGTGGACAGGGAAAAAGCCAGATATCAGTCATTTAAGAATCTTTGGCAGCACAGTCATGGCACACATTCCAAAACAGAAACGCCTCAAGTTAGACAAGAAGTCTGAAAGATGTATTCTTGTTGGATACCCAGATGGTATAAAAGGGTACAGAATATACAATCCGAGGACTAGAAGCATCATGACCAGTCGGGATGTTATTATTATTGAGGAAACATTACCTGAGAAAGAGAAGATGGGTGATGGAGACAGTCATCATGAGAATAAACTGGAAGACATGCTGCAAGTTGTTGAAGAGATGAAACCAGAGGAAGAGGTAGTACAGTCAGTTCAAGATGTAGTACAATCGGTTCCGGACAAAGTACTATCAGTTCCAGATGAGGTACTACCAGTTCCAGACGAGGTACCATCAGTTCCCGAGGAGGTACAATCAGTTCAAGGGGAGAAGCAACAAGAACTGAGCTATCCTGAAGAAAACAGCCACACTTCTAGTGTGGAAGAGTTTGCCGATGCATCTGATGAAGTCGGCTACTCTATTCCTGCTAGTGAGAATGACATTGAAACCAAGAGACCACGGGAGCCAGTGAGGGAGCGACGAAAGCCAGAGAGATATGGTTTCACAAATGCGTGTGTGGCTGAACGCTTGGAAGATACTGGAGAGCTTACCGTTAAGGAAGCTTTATGTGGACCCGAGAGATCACAATGGTTAGAGGCAATACAAGATGAGTTACAGTGCTTCAAAGATAACAAAGCGTGGGACCTGGTTGATATTCCTAAAGACGGTACAATTGTGCAGTGCAAGTGGGTGCTTCGTAAGAAATTTGACACTGACAATAAAGTGCGTTATCGTGCCAGATTAGTGGCTAAAGGTTTTTCACAAAAACATGGTGTAGATTATGTAGAGACATTTTCACCAGTTGTTAGGCATACCACTCTTAGAATGTTATTTGCGCTGTCGGTTCAGCTAAGGCTAAATGTAACTCACTTAGATGTTAAAACTGCTTTTTTGAATGGTGACTTGGAAGAAGTAATATACATGTATAAGCCAGATTGTTTTGAGCCCTCCGACAGTAACAATAAAGTCTTGAAACTGAACAAGGCCATTTATGGCCTAAAACAGGCTTCGAGGGCTTGGAACAAAAAGGTTGACAGTTGTTTATTGAGTAACGGTTATAAAAAATCACAGTTAGAGCCATGTTTGTATACAAAAAATGTGAACAATTGTAAAACCATTGTTACCTTATATGTTGATGATTTTTTCATCTTTTCCAATGATGTCATGGAAACTAAAAATCTTGAGAATATCTTGTCAAGTCAGTTTAAGATTAAAAACCTAGGCCAGGTAAAGCAATGCTTAGGCATGAATGTTAAATTCAATCAGCAAGAAGGCTCAGTTTCATTAAGTCAAGAGAGCTATATTGATCAATTGTTAGAAAAGTTTCACATGACGGAGTGTAAGACTGCTAATACTCCTTTAGAAAGTAAGTTGAGTGTAAGTAAAAGTTCTGTCACAAATGATCAGGTGCCTTACCAACAACTTATAGGCAGTTTAATGTATTTATCAGTTCTGACTCGACCTGATATAACTTATGCAGTAGGATTTTTGAGTCAATTCAATAACTGTCATACTACTGAACATTGGGCCTATGCCAAGAGAGTTTTAAAATATCTTAAAAAGACTAAATCTCTCGGCATAAAATATGTTCCAGGTGGTAATTCTGAAATTACAGGCTATGTTGATGCCGATTGGGCAAATAATATAGTAGATAGAAAATCTTATACAGGATTTTGTTTTTTATTATCCAATGGTGTTATTGCCTGGGAAAGTAAAAAGCAAAAAACTACTGCGCTATCGAGTACTGAAGCGGAGTATATGAGTATATCAGAGGCTTGCAAAGAAGCTGTGTACTTAAGGAATTTGCAATATGAAATCACAAACAAAATGTATACTTTTAGATTATTCAATGATAACATGAGTGCACAGAAACTTTCAGCAAACCCTGTATTTCACAAAAATACCAAACATATCGATGTGAAATATCACTTTTGTAGGGAGTGTGTAGCAAATAAAGTTGTGAAATTAGAATATCTGCAGACAGCAGATATGCCTGCCGATATCTTTACTAAAGGCTTGTGTGCAAATAAACATTACAACTTTGTAAGAACATTAGGTTTAGTCGATGTTTAAATATTTCGATAAGTGAGGGTGTTGATATGTATCGAAATACATTAAACGTTTATAGTTTTAAGTTACTACTAGCGCCATCTGTAGAGTCACATGTATTAACCTTTTTTTTTAAATATTAAAAGTCAGTTCTCAGAAAACCACAACGTGTATTTCATTATAGTAAGTAATATGGCACATACTTTGAGTAAAGTTTTCTAAAACTTGCCTACACAGAGCAAGTTTTAGAAAACTTTATTTAAATAGTCCACCGTCATTGTCTTATAACTTTGACCACAAAACAACCGTGGGTGTAACATATTCGCGTTCCTTACGATTTCAAAAGGATTTGATTTTATAACAATATCGTGGAGAGTCTAATATTATGCAGCATTCAATGGACGTACTTTATGATGGACATAACTTGCGAGCGTTAATTCGATTGTTTATATCACAGGAGTGTACAGTTTGCGTAAATTGTTTCGTCGTCAAATCAAAGGGGATTCAATGGATAAAGATCTGATTGGAATTGATGTTTGCGTTATGGTTTATACCCCATTGATTATGTCACATTTACCGCCTCATCATGCATACTCATCATCAGTAAGATAGGTGGACGCCAAAAGTGACGCGATGTGTTTACAAAAATACGAAAGGAAGAGGAATCTACCGGGGAAACGTTAGGGTGATGAAGATGATGTTTTTTTTTTCACAACTCAATCCTGGCACCACTTTTGCAACAATATTTCGAGAATTATAATCAAACCTCGCAACGTATTATCAGGTGCTATTAAAGCAAGTGTTAGGTATAATTGCAGTCGTATGTCATGCTGCAACAGGTAATGCATCGTCTGTGTTGATTAATTACGGGACCTATTAAGAAAGGTGATGATTAATTGAAAATTATAGTAGGTTTCCGTGACTTACTTAGGTAAAGGTTTATTGGATATGATTTTAACTGTAAAAGAACTTGAGGTGAATTTGAAAATTACTACTAGGTTCTAATTTATTTAGGGTGCTCGGATTGAAACTCTCTTTAGAAGAACCTCAAATCAAAATGGTATGTTATTTTGTTGCCTTTGCCTATTTTCTATAGGATGTGAAAAATATAGTTGGCACATTGTTTAATAATGATTTAATTGGTAAAATTATTTAGATTCTTAGCAAAAGTGACGAGCCTACACAACACATATTTATATAAAACATTTTCACACAACGCTATGTCCAAAAATTTACTAAACTTTTGCAATTTAATTGTCCTGAATATTTTCATTAGTTTCTATTAGTTGAAATAACGGCCTTGCATGATTCTCAAAAAAAAAACTTCTATAGATAGATAGATAGATAGATAGATAAAACGTTTATTTGTTTGCCACATACACACACACGTTTGCGCAGCAATGGAAACAACAACAAAAGAAATAAAAATTATACAACAAACACAAAAACTTACAAACACAAATCAAAATGGTCGTTCTATCGTCTATGACTATGTGACCCGTTTATTATATTTCAATATCTCTTGTATCTTTGTGTCTTTTGTATTGTACTGTGTCCTTTAATTGAGGTGTGCAATAAAGAGTATTTGTTGTTGTTGTTATCTCTGAGACTCACGGAAGTTTTCTATTTAAAACTTCTCTATGAACCAAAGTCAAAATATTTTTTTAAACTACCCTATATGGGTGTCCCACTTCTGGGTAAGGCCCTATGAACAAAATGGCCATGACTCCCGTGTCTGTGCTTCTTCCGGCCAATTGGCGAGGAAGGCTTCTGAAGTCATCCCGCCATGTTCCTTTAGACCGGCCCCATCTGCGTCGCTCTTTTGGCATCTATTTCAAACCCAATGTTGACTAGAATTACATTTTTATTTATAGATGTGTGGTTTTAAAACCATAATCATTCGATTCGCGAAATTCGAATATGCTTATTTAAGCCAACAGCCTAGCTTAAATAGAGCTACTACCAACTTCAACAACCACAGTCAAAACAGTTTTCCTAAGATTTATTCCGACCTCATTACGCTGCCATACCTCTAACTTCAACCCTATAACAACCATATACGACTCAAATTCAAACACTGTTTTACATGGCAGATTTATGCTCTGTTTGAAAAACACACTCATTATATGCTTTCCTCATTGCTTGAAACAATGGCTACTAAACATAAGGGGGCAATAAATACTATGCACTTGCCTTATCAGTTAGCTGGTAATGATAGGCTACAAACGAACTGAGGGAAAGGTAGCAAAGACGTATAAAGTCAAACAACTTACGCTTTTACTCCAAGTACCTATGTTGATGTGCATGCATGTCGTGTACTTTACGCAGTATTTGGAACATAATGGTCTAGTAGTAGCTAGTTAATGAGTCATGCTTTCTTCAGGTGCCAAAAAAAGATACCTTAATTTGATTGAATTAGTGTAGGACAAAATTTACCTATACTAGTACCTATTTAAAACATGCTAGTGTCTCTGTCTCTCGCTTTGACAACTCTAAACTATACAACTTTAGGTGTAAAACTGTAACACATAAGACGAATCTTGGTTGGATTGTGATGATACCGGGTATATAAAAACCTAAAATAATAAAAATCACAGGAATATAAAGAAATTTCGAAAAAGAGTGTTGCATCAAAATTACGAAATAATTTCAGTAAGCTCAGTTATCACTCCATAGTCCTAGAAGAGTACACGTTTGTATCGCTCTACTTTTTCAGCCAAAATACTGATTATTTATTTAAGCGTTACTGCGCAGCAACAAGTTACGTATATAACAGGCAAACTTTATCCCTAAAGGCATTCTCAACTATTCAATCATTTATTAAATCAACCAGAACTGAAGAGTACATATCTGTAATTGTCTACAAGTTCGCGAATATGAGGTATCGCTAGTAAATAATCAGACTGATTCTGCACTTTCTGCAGGCTCGTAAACCCTATATCCAATTCCGGGATTCATTATAGACAATCCCGGACCCAAACTAAAAATCCCGGGATTGAACCTATACCTTGCTTGACCAATATTCAAACAGCGTGCATAAATTTTTACGTCCCCAATCGTACGGAACGGCCCTGCGAGCGCCGATAACGTTGACCGACTGACGTCATAACAGCCCTGTGGCGGGGCCTGATAAGCGACAGCCCGTATGGAGTCGTCATATATGTCTACACGTGTCAACGTCGATACGTTTAATCAGGACATGATGACTTATTAGTCGGCGGCAATTCTCGCACTAAAACCGAATGGCAATTTAACGGGGATCGTATTGGTAAACGCTGTGTTATACCAATAATACCCATAACAGGAATATATACCTAACATCTAATAGCGTATATACACTTTTAAAAGTGTTAGTTTATCACTTTTATCACAATGTGCGTCCTCATAATGCTCATATATCTAGTTGAAATCAAATACATTTTGTACTTTTTTTTTGCGACGATATTCGTATGGATAAGCCCGTGATTTAAGCACGGGATTTTGTAGGTGTCACATTTTTTTTTAAATTCCGTATATTTATTTATCGACACCTACGAGTGATCTAAATTGATAGGTTTAAATTATACAAAATGTTTTTATTTGTATTTGTAACTTGACACACACAGTTCACACACAATTCCCAGAGTAAGTAACCTGAAACCCATACAAACTAACCAAAAATACGGATTGATGTCCCATAGAAAAATCATATCTTTGACAACAATCAAACATAACTGTCGGACTTTACGATTGCCCATTACAATTACAATAAATTCATCATATTTCGTAAAATATGGCTTATATTGAAGGTTATAGAGTTCAAAACTGTGTATCTGAGTAAAAGTCACAGGTCACACATTTGTGGCAGGCCAGTAATATTGTAGAAATTATTTGGCTTAGAGATCGAACGGTTGGGTCGTAGTGTAAGCGGAAATGTACGGTCACGCGCTTTAATTTATGGCCCATTTCGCAAACTTTTTCTTTGAATTTCTATACAGTTTGACAGGACTGTACAGTCACGAGTTTTAATTTCGAACCCACTTAAGGGTTCGAAATTAAAACTCGTGACTGTACAGTTAGTTCCGTATGCTTCCAACAATGCTAGGAAAAATACTAAATAAATGGGCTCTTTTAAGTATAAGGACGGAAATGATCTTGGTTTTTCCTATAGCTCTTTGACTTAAATATAAATAAAATAAATATTGGAGGACAATCTTACACAAATCGAACTAGCCCCATAGTAAGCTCAATAAGGCTTCTGTTATGGCGCTATTATACTTAGGGCGCTGACAAGGCCTAGGTATATTGTCTACACTTTAAGTTATTAACCTATGGTGACTAAAACTCTTTGATTTCGCAAGGCAAAAAAAGTATATGGGTATGTTAATATTCTGTTTGATATCTCTGAAATACGATAAAAAATCGGCTCGATAAGTAAATGAAATTACGTCTGAAAATCCTCTTTAAACAGTTCTATGTTTTTTTTAACTTAGGTGAACATAATTAATAACAAAATTACATTATGATCATCCTAAAAAGTTTTCTGATTTATATTACACGTATAGTGTGTTTTCTTATCATCATTTTTCTGATTTAATATGTATGCTGCGATCGAAGAAGAATCTGCGTGATCGAAGAGCACGGCATATCGAGCGACCACTAATGAGCGAGCAAGACAAAAATTTTGGTTTTGTGAGCGTCTTAACTATGTCGATATGGTCCGCTTGCACTGAGCCCAAACCTGCAGAGGCGTCCATAATGTCGCGGCGTAAACAGTGGTAAAATCGCTTCCGACGATGCGTGGGCGCAGACATTTGCGTAGAAGCCGCTCTGTCCAAATATATACTTTATGGAATCGTAAAAGTTTTGGTACTATTGTTTTGTTTACCATGTTATTTGTTCTAATAATCTCGTGAAAGCCTTAACATACGTCTGAAACTCGCATATATGCCAGTTTCGTACATTGGTTACCCAGGTATAAAGATTTCGATCGATCTATCAAACCGCGCAATGTAGGTAACGTACATAGGCTGGTATGTACATAGGCTTAAGGGTTGCATCAACCCATCTGTAATTAATAACTTTGTTTATAATTTGAGCAGTTTCTATGGGATGAAAGCTGCCTTCACCGTATTGACGCTGATCGATCAGTAGCTCTAGTATAAGTTTTTACGAAACATTAACTAATTCGAACGCGTTTGCGTTTTGTCTCAAAATGTATGAAAGTGGTATGAAAACGTGAACAGCGCCTCTGGTGGTCACTAATGGAAACTAAAACAGCGAGTATAACATTTGTTGCTAACCGATGTACGCGCGTATTTCAAACTCGGTGAGAGCGTTTTCATACATGTTGAGACAAAACGCAAACGCGTTCGAATTAGTTAATGTTTCGAAAAAACTTATACTAGAGTTGCAGTAACTCTATTATAAGTTTTTTCGAAACAAAACACAATCCAACGCGTTAGCGTTTAGTCTCATTTTGTAAGGCAACGCGAGCAGCGCCTCTGGTGGTCTTAGGTGGTAACTATTTTTTGCCATATAAATTAGGACTAAACGCAAACTGTTCCAATAGTTCCTATAATGGTAAGTATGTGGAAATATCCCTTCTTGTAAAATTAACAATGTTGGTCTTTGTTTAAAATGCCGCGTTGAATTGTTTTTTTTTTTAAAGCACAATGGTATCAAAAGGTTACAAATTATAAATTTCATGTTAAATATCAAAACTGCTTTGCTAGGCACCGCACAACACGAGTATACTTAGTCCTCTTTGTGTTCACAACTCACATGTCCAAGCCAACTGCACTTCAAAGAAATCTGCTTAAAACAGCACTCCAAAGCACTACAAAAAAACAGCACAAAGGCTTAGAGCACCTTACCTTCGGAAGGGTTGCCACCCTAAAAAACCTCGATACCTTTGAGGGGAGACGTGTTAAAACCTTATCCGAAGGTTTAATTAAAGAGGGGTAGGGGGGGGGGGGGGGGGGGTCTGGACGACGGACGCCATTTCAGCGCTGTCCACTTCCGGCTAACGTATGGACTGCTTCATTCTGACGGAGGAAAAAGAAAATGCGCACAGAGGTGTGGAGTCGTCTTTAGTTTTTTATTTTTAAATTTGTTTATTTGAACCAACGTCTCATCTGTACTTATGGGCTTCGAATGATAAGGAATAGATTCTATGGCTTTATGAATGATAAAATAGTTCTAGTAAGTATACCAGCAGTGAATGCGTTAAATTATCTATCGAATTTAAGTGTGATAGCTTTGATTTTATAATTAAACTGTATATCGAATGGAATCTCTGTATTAATGTATACTCAGTAACATGAACATAAGGTATGCTTTCTGTGGTACAAAAATCTGGCCACAATTTATCATGAACCATAATTCCGTTTAGTAGAAGAACTTGCGGTCGGCACAGTAATCTACACATTTTTTTTTTTTCGATTCATAATTATTATCTCTCACATCCTTCAGGATGCAACTGTACTGGAATAAGGGTAGGAGATTGACGAATTCTTATATTTCACGCAGTTCAAACCGCATTTTCTAGGTCTATCTCTTTGTCTCATATAAATTAAATGTTACGGTAAATCTAAAGGACGGTACGAGTCTGTCGCGTATAAGGCACATCGGATCAGACGCTCAATAATCGAGTAAGTGATGCGATGGCTCCCTATTTAATTATCTCCCTGTGCGTCCTTTAGAAGGGCTAGCATGGACGTGGAATAAAATTTAACTTCAGTACTATATAGAGGACACTAAAAAGCGCTCAGAAAGCGTAACCATGCAATCATATTTATGCGATTCACGATAATATGGTTAATGTTTGTGCAAAAAACAAAAATATTGAAAACAAAAATTGTACATCTTCCGCACAATTGCTGCAGATTGGAAAGATAGTTACGCCTTAGAATTTCTTCTCTGAGGTTTGCAGGTTCACTATGTTTTTTTTCAATGATACGCTTATAGCGAGTATCGAACAAAAGTACCGAAATATTACTACTTAAATCATCCTCCTCCTAATAGCGTTTTACGGATATGCCCTAAGAAGTCCAAGGTTCGCTTATAACTTATCCCATGATTTGGCGTAAGAACTACTTTTACTATAGCGACTGCCATCTCACTTTCTAATCCTGTTAGAAAACTCCTATTTCATACTACCTCATTACTACTTATTACCCACGATTAATACCCTCGATTCCGGGTGAAATTAACATACTACCTACCTAAACCATATTAATCACATATTTAAATTTTTGAAATATGAAATAAATATAGAACATTTCGCATGTGCTTCACAAAGGACATGACACTGTAAACCAATAATTCCTCGCGATCATGCTAGCCGCGCGGCGTCCCGGGTGTTTTATTTCAACGTTCTTGAATTGTTAATGTGTCCATCTCAGCCACGATTGAAAGTGCTCGCGTTTTGCTCGTGCTTGGCCGGTTCACCACGCTTACCGACTGCGAACGACCAGTGTAACTCTGACCTTTGGTTACGTGTAATTACTACGTAGCTCGGAGTCAATATGTAATTGTATTTAACGTGAGCGGAGAAAGGTTGTGAAGAGCACAGCAGGTCTAGCATGTGTGTAATTAAACGTTGAAATCTGTGCACTCCGTTTTAATTTACTTCGTGAAGCATTTAAATCAAAGCACTTGATTATTCAGTGTGTGTATCAGAAACAAAAGTGTAAACTTGAATTCAGTTTGTAAAAATGTTATTTCTAGTGTTTTAAACGTCCCTTTTTGATTTTATTTCTATTTATACTGCGGGTTGGGCAAAAAAAGCACACAATATGCCACACCAAAGCTTGACACTGACAGAAAATTTAGAAAATGCATGCATGCACCGTTTTCCTCAATTATCCATATTTTAACTCACTTTGTCTTCAATATACAAGTTTCATTGCAATATATTTTTAAGCGAATTAAATGTAATTTATGTCACACCTGGCCATAAAGTGGCCATTATCGCACGCTCCGTGCGCGAAAAAACCCACTTCCTGGCCAGGGGATGACATAAAATTTTGTACTTACCACGGGCGATAATAAAGAAAGCCTCAGATCGCATATTTATCGCCCTTGCCTTCGGCTCGGGCGTAAAATACCTGCGATCTGAGACATTCTTTGTTTTATCGCCCTTGGTAAATAATGTACTATTTCATTTCAGTTTATCAATGCAATTATTGCTAATTATTCTTAGCTTATTTTTTATTTCCAAATATAAAATTGGATTTTCTTCGTCTATCAGGCATTAAATACAGACATACGGACTATAAAGTTATTTTATGTCACACCTGGCCATAAAGTGGCCATTATCGCACGCTCCGCGCGCGAAAAAACCCACTTCCTGGCCAGGGGGTGACATAAAATATTGTACTTACCACGGGCGATAATAAAGAAAGCCTCAGATCGCATATTTATCGCCCTTGCCTTTGGCTCGGGCGTAAAATACCTGCGATCTGAGACATTCTTTGTTTTATCGCCCTTGGTAAGTAATGTACTATTTTTTGTATTCATAGTGGTTATTCTAATTGCTTTTGTAAATACCAACAATAGCTCTATATTAACGTGACCTTAGGGGTTTGTATCAAGGAGCGTTTACACAGTCCGCTGGCCGTGACAGCGCGAAGAGTGGCGCATGCCGCAAGAGAATGGCGGGTGCATAAGCGGAGCGATTTAAAATGTAGCTATAAGATGATAGATTTGAAAGAATGACATTGGTAAATGTTTACAGACTGAGAACGTAAAGTATTGTAAAATAATTGACGACATTGAAAACTTGCGTGTTTTCAAAGCGAAGGCGAATTGGCTCTCGGCGAAACAGCTCTTAATAGTTAGAACAAAGTTGAATACACTAATACTTAGCAATATAATTATTTAACTTAGGGTAAAATTTTCAATCCGCAGATAAAAGCATCTGTCAGATAAATGTTAGCTCTATTTTTTCTTTCGCTTGAATTTAGGACATAATTCATCATAATTAGTTATAATTTTAATTGACGGATAATTTTATGTGGAGTTTGAAAAATCGGCCCTTAAACGTATTGTACAGTCAGCATCAAAAGTAGCTTGACATATAAAGATGTCAAAAGTTCTTATTCCTGTGTAATAAAGACTTTTGACGCCTTCATATGTGTCGCTATTTTTGATGCTGACTGTACATCCATAAATAATGTGCAACTAGTAAGGTAATATTTTCAAGTGTGACTTACCTGAAGTGAAATTTCATACAGGATCAATTTCTTCTGCTGATAACTAAATTTTTGTTTTAATTGATAACAACTTATTAGTTGATTTCATATCAGCATCGAGTCGCAATACCAGCCGTCATTGGAGTCTTACGCTACATGCATGTCGCTTGTCGCTCATCGCTCATCGCTTGAGACTCGCGTCTCAAGACGGAGACAATTGGCACGTCAGCGGCAGCGACTGACCACAAATCACGCGTGTCGCCGGTCAGTTGCCGCCGGTCGCCACACGACATGTTGTTCTAAGGATATATAAATTAGGGTTGTCATATAGACATTATACTTGAGAAAATAATGCAATTTTAACCACTTCATTCTGAATAGTTGTTGGCGACGTGTGGCGGTAGTATAGGGTATGAATCTGTATCTACTAATAAATTATCCGTATTGAATTGTGGATCGGTTGTATTTGTTTCAATTATTTAGCCCACTACTATACTCAACTGACTAAACTCTCATTGTCGTGTTCTTGGTGACGTCGCGACGCATAAGGCGACTTCCTGACTTGGTGGGGCGGGATCGATATGTGACATTTTCTTCTTTGACGTAAACTTACTGACGTCGCAAAGATTCCCACTTCACAGAATACTGTCAGTATTACATTTGCGCAGTAGTAATATTATGCGCAGAAGCGGACCAGTACTGCCTTCGCATCGTCCCGCTTCCGCGCATCCCGCGCCAGTCAGGAAGCACTCATTTAAAAGTAGGGGCGCAGTAAAATTCAATTCTTTAAAATAATGGCTTCCATCAAATTTATGATGATTTCGCCAATGTCACGTGTTCAATGACGTTGTTCGGTAACGACGCCATGACAGTAGATAAGGTTTTGTACGGTAAATGGATTCTGCTCGTCGTCGCCCCGGGCACGTGTGCTCACCAACGCGGCGACGATCAAAATCCTAGGGGCGCAGTAAAAAGTAGTACTGTGTTGACTGACAGTTGACACTGACATTTGACAGTTTTCTCATATCGTACCGCCTTCGCACCGACAAATCAGGAAGTCGCCTTACTAGTCCAAAGGCATTAACTATGTTACTAAATAATAGTTTCTTTGATGACAAAGTTTCATTTGTCCTTGTTTTTGCTGATTTTCAGAAAATTGGCAACACCTACATATATATTATATGTAGGTGCCTTTTATTGTTGACGACTTCTTATGGTTTAATATGTAACGTAAGAGTACATAAGTAGTTTCAGTTCGATATAGTGTAAAATAGTTTCTAATAATGTCGCATTGGCTATCTTAACACAACATATAAAACCCCGATTGAATATTCAGATCCTGTAGCTTAACTTCCAACTTACGAACTTTAACTTGAAGAGATCGTTTAAAAGTTCGCCTGAAACTAGATTACAGCCATTCTCAAACACGTCTCATTCCGAAATTTCAGTGGTTACTTTCAGAATTGATAGCTTAATGGCATAAGGTTCTAAAATATCTGCGCTATGACAAAAATGTGTCTTCTGGGTCGATTCCAGACTTTATAGAGTCTGGCTAACCAAATTTTGTTGACAGATATTTCATTGCGGTATCACAAATTGTCTATAATTTTAAATGTCAGTTATCAATTTATGTCATTCATTCAAATTTTCCACGGTTTATTAAGGGTTTATTTGAAATAATATTAATAATGAACATACCGAGTGAGGCCCGCAAACTATTATTTAAACTCGAAAATTATTACAACAATGTGCGAAGGCGACGTGAAGTGTTGTACAACGAAAAACTGCAATGTTTACAAGTTGAAAACAATTTAGGAGGTTGGTGATCTATTATTATTTTGATACTTTAATAAACCTACTGGAGCTTTAGCTGGACCAAAAAACTTTGGAAACGCAGCAGGAAGCATCTCAGGATCATATCTGGGGTGTTTACAGGTCACTTCGGGGTCAAAGGACTATTGGCCAAGATGGGACTATGCGACAACATGGATTGTAGGATGTGTGGCGAGGAGGACGAGACCAATGGAACACTTGCTGTGTGAATGTCACGCCCTCGCCAGACAAAGAATGAACGACTTTGGCAATGGCTACCCAGAACCAAAGGAATTCAGAGTACTCCCGTTGAACTCCATCATCCGGTTTGTGGAGAGATTGGAGAACAGGTTGGAGTAGGTATAAAGGAGGGGGCAATTGCACAAAAGATCCCATTGGGTCGAAGTGCATCCGCAAGGGCCCTCATCTAGATAAGATAAGAGAAGATAAGATTAATAAACCTACTAGTTTCTATTATTTGCCTATAGCTTTAATTAAGTACGTGATTTATTAATAATCTCATAAACTGGACAAGTATGTAAAGAAACGGATAAACAAGGATTTTTGGAAAATATCAAAAAAATCAAAACATTGCAGTCTAGTGGTTTAATGGATCCGTTAAAAATTCTTGTTTTGATGATAAGCTTTATCTATTAGAAATTATTTAATGCCTTTAATTCTTATTTAAATATTTTCTACTTTTCCAACAATAATCTGTGGTAATTTGTTAAAGATTTCATGGGCCTGTACTTTACATAGTGGTAGAATTTATGTGAGCTAACTTTGAGTGCGTCAACGTATATTTGAAAAGAAAGAAAAAAGAAAAGAAACACAACAAACACGACAAACAAAACACTTACAAAACAGGACATTACAAACCGAATTTAACTCACACATTCACACATCATTCACATTTTTTTTATTTAACTTGTTTCCTTAGGTTACGTGTGCACAGAAAATCAAAAATTATTTCTAGTATCAAAACTATAATTCGTACTACACAAAGTGTGACCTGCCTAAGATTTTTTGAATTTCCCGCCGAAAATTTGTGTAAAATTTCAGTAGCCAGACTCTATTTTAGACTACAACGGTGGCAAGCATACGGCCTGTCTAAAGGCAAGTAGACACCATAGCCTTGAGACAATAAAACAATCACAAGCGCTTAGCTAACCCTTTATTCATTCGAGGATTCGTTAAGAGCTATAAATGCCTACCTTTAAAATTATATCTATAGAAAATCTGTACTAGCCTGACCTACAGTTTACTGCTACCGCACCCAATGCGAAACCTTAGGTACAATCAGCATCAAAAATAGCTATCCATATGAAGAGGCCAAAAGTCTTTATTACAAGGGAATAAGATCTTTTGACCCATTCATATGCGTACGAGTACATGCGGCACCGATACATAGTTCATAAGTTAAAGATTATCTTAAGCCGAATAACCCTTAAGTAATATCTCTGTAATTTGACGATGAATAAGTAATGTCACGTCAGCCGTCACGTGACGATGACATGACGCGACGTGACGCGTGACGTGACGTGCGGAACTCGCTTTGTGATAGGAAATTGTAATTATTTTGATTGATTTTCAGGGGGAGGGCTGGTAAGATCTTACTTTTCAATAAATTTCTGTATTTAAATAATGCAAAAAATTACAAAGTAAGGTTAAATTAGTAATGCCATTTCTAAATAAGAATTGCATAAGTTCTATACATATTTATAAATACAAAAACCGGCCAAGTGCGTGTCGGGCCACGCGCAAGGTAGGGTTCCGTAGTCGTCCACCCGTTACATTATATGGACTAAAAAGTTCGAAAACTTATATTTACTATGTTTCTGAAAGAATTAACAACATTATCTAAGGTATCAATGGAAATTGTACGAAAGTTTGCTTTTGCAAAGTACCTTTCTGAAGTTTGACTATTACTCGTTAACTAGTAATGTCTACTTAGCTGTGATAGTTTTCCTTTTAAATTCATCGTATATAGTACTACCATGATTTTTTTCACATGCCTAGTAGTCACCGTTTAGCTGGCAGGGGGGGGGGACACTTGACCATAGCAAAAATTATCACTTCAAAGCTTAATATCACGCTAACCAATTCTTTAACCAAAAAATGCTTCTAGAAACCTTATAATATTTTTAAAAGAGCTATCCAACGACACCCCACACGATGGGGTTTGGCAGAAAAAAAATTTGCACCACCACTTTACATGTAGGGGAGGTACCCTAAAAAAAAATTTTTTTTAAGATTTTATTCTACCGTTTTGTCATTGATATGTATACTCATGCGAAATTACAGCTTTCTAGCACTAACGGTTACTGAGAAAAACGGGGGTCGGACGGACGGACGGACGGACGGACATGGCGAAACTATAAGGGTTCCTTGTTTACTACGGAACCCTAAAAACCGAGTATGGTTTGATTTCAATATGAAAATGTATCTCAAGTGCACAATAATGTTATTTAATAGTTATTATTTTTACTTCTACACACGTATTTATTGTTTCAAAACACTTCAAGATAGACAAACAAAAAATACTGTGTAAAATAAAGTCATGACTTACACAAAACTATATAAAAATGCATTTTTGAATAGCTTTGTGAGCATAAGTTCCAAACATCCATAGAGATGTGGCTACATTATGTATACAATATAATAAAAAAAGTTGAACAACTATCGTAAAGGCGATGTACAGCTTATTAATTCAGCCAGTCACCTCGGACTCATTTCGTTTCCACTGAAACGGCAAAGTCTCGGAAACTCCAGTAAAAGTGGCTCCGTTGGATTTTATTTCTGTGGCCGGGGAATGCATTTTAAGGAGTTACAGTTCATTTTTTAATTTAGTGTCCTTTGTGATGTTTATTAATCAAGCTTATTTTTAAAAATACTATTAAATGCCATAATCATACTTACAATGCAATACGTAAAGAAGAATATAAGATTTTAAGCTCACATTGGTCATTTACATTATAATTACGATTAACATCGGAAACTCGCATATTATACAATTATACATGGTAAATATCCCGTTATTAATCGTAATTCTAACGTAAAGAAGAAATTGCCATTTCACATAGGTATAAACTAAAACCATCGATATAATTCGAATTTAAAATATGTTATTGAAATACTTATTTACATTCGAACGACTATAATAACTAATATAAAATGTTAACCTGACTCACGCTCGGAAGCGTTACATAATTCCAAAAAAAATCAAAAATTAAAAATTATTCATTTTTATCAAATAGCGTTAACAAGGTTGTCAAATCCTCCTTTTAAGTAAAAACTTGTGTTAGGAGTTAGGAGGAATTCGCTCTTTCATACAAGGTGTCGACCCTTAGTTACTGTCAGCTAAACCATAATGCCCATCGGACTATTTTTAGAACCGAAAATGTTACCATTCTATCATTTAAAACGTTTGGAATGACGTTTTAACGCTTTTTTGGGACCCTTAAAAATCGATTATTCTTCTGTTTTTTTTTTAAAGCATCGTTTTTCCAATTGTCCTAAAAATAGTTCGGGCCTTACGAGGTCGATCTAATAAACCATTAGTAGTAGAAATTCACCCGTGTTTCAAATACATACTGAAGCTTCTGTCCTTTCCTTAAATTAAAACATTAATTCAATTAACCTCACCAGCAAAAAACACCCCTTCCGGGCCTTCTGAGATAAGACTCAGCTCAGACTGAACTAAATACAAAACTGAAACTACCCCTCCGGCCTTATAAACCACCGGCATTACATCCCTCGGCGGTGATCGCGTAAAATCACTGCAAGACGTGCATACCAGTTGGAAAGAGACACATGCAAACGCCAGCGAGTTGGACAAGGACAGGGTAAACTTCTGCAGTCGTCATAATTTTGCAAGGCAGACTAATAATAAAGATAAAGAGGGATCTTTGTGTTTTTATGCGAGCTGTGTTGCGGGTACTGATTTTAAGGTTAGGATTTGAAATTTTACGGTAAAGGTCCCAATATTTCACACCTTGAGCCTAGTTTTAATAAAGACTCGTTAGATAAAATGTCAGATCTTATTTTTAAAAAAACAGTGCTGGCGACATCGAAATTATCGATCCGGAATAAGTGCAAAACATATGCGAACATGCGTAAGACCGTATAGATATTTTTGTGGTTTTGTTAACGTATACATATACATATTAAAAAAACATACATACATACATATTAAATAATACTTTTAATAAGGTTTTCGTAGGCTCAAAAATGTTACTAACAAATATAGATGTTAAGTTTTAGATAAAGAGTGTTGTTTTCGCCAACAAACTGTGATGCAGTTTGGCGAAGTTAAAAGTACTGTGTATATGTGTAATCTTTTGTAAGAAATAAATTTAAAAAAAATAATAATATAGAGGCTAGAGCGGTCGTCAAAATAAATAAGGGTAACTTGATTTACTTATTCACACGATACCGATTCTAACCACACTTTACTCGTATTTTATGTGTTCACCTTTCGCTAGTTACCCAATGCTCAGTATCGTAGGTCAAGAATTTATGGGTAACTCTTTAACATTATGCCGAAGCGTAAATCATAATGATTTATTTACAGGTTTCTCTGTTGCGATAAATAATGTTATTTGTGAATACATAAGGTAAATTTCATTGTGCTCGACATTGACTTAATAGCACTGTCAATCATGTTATTAATTATTTATCGATCATTCTCCAAAAAAAAAACTTTTCCCGAAGAGTTGCATCTAGGATATCCGCATGCGGAAGGAAGTCATATGTGTGTCTAGTGTGTACACGTGGGTCGTGATTTACAAAATCGAGGCATCCCCTTAACTGTCTCATCGTTTACGCAGTTGCTTGCGAGTACGGTAATGCAACCATTGCAAATTCATGGTAAGGGTACTGATTACGCAAACTCTGCTAAGTTACGAGTAGTAAAATAACGTATGCGATAGGTCAAATACCGGGCAATGAGTCGTTTTTTCAGTGATAGTAGTCTGCTGTGAGTCGTTTTTCCAGTCAAATCTGAGTAATGAGCCACTTTGGTGGAAATATGATCGGTGCTCGATCGATTTGGCTGGCTGGGCGGCTTCGCATGCCAAGTTCGATTCTAGATGAATTAGGTATGCTAGTTAGAACGGTTAATTAACCTCTGAATCATAGGACGAGGGTTTGTGTGATATGTGGGTAATATGTATGGTTCGAATACTGGTCAGGGTATTTGTGTGATGACTACGAATATTTATACTTGAGTCTTCGATGTTCTCTATATATTTATGTAGGTGTTTACGTCATTTATTTACTAAAAAATATATTTAAGAATATGACAATAACTATAATATTAAAGCTAACTTAAATCTAAAACAAGCCCTTGAGGCATTGTACCGAGGATGTTGGCGGCATTTGTATCGCAATGCTGATTGATACGTTGTGCTAGGAAGTCGCCAGCTCTTCAGTCATCAATTACGTCAACCAGAAGCTACGCGATTTCAGTAAATAACTTGTGCGCGCTGATCCCCATGGATCATGTATTATATTTTACGAGTAGTACAGTCAGCATTGAAATTAGCTTGGCATATGAAAACGTCAAAAGTCTTTATGACAAGGGGATAGAAACTTTTAACCTCTTTCCGCTTTGGCGACCACGGACCGGAAGGCGCTGCGTGGGTAGACCCCCCCCAAGGTGGACTGATGACCTGGTAAAGGTCGCGGGAGTCCGCTGGATGCGAGTGGCGCAAGACCGGTCATTGTGGCACTCTTTGGGGGAGGCCTATGTCCAGCAGTGAACGTCTTTCGGCTGATATGATGATGATGATGATGATGAACCTCTTTCATATGCCAAGCTACTTTTGAAGCTGACTGCACGCCATTAGCTTTTAATTGCCTCTGTGTATGCAGGGCAAAGGTCTCCCCACTTTCTTTCCACTCAGCCCTATTTCTTGCATTCTCTAAACTAAATAAAAAGTGCAATACTGACGTAAAACTATCTGCATCTCGAAGTTTACAGTATCACGTATCTTACTACTATCCTCACAATATCTCAAAGATAATAAAACCCTCAGGTAAGATCGAAGCAAAGATTGATGGCCGCAACGCATGATGGACGGTAGCCGGGAAATTGCATCTCCACTCACCTACAGTACCTGCACCTGAGGCTTACAAACACTTAAAGGACATATGTGTTGCTGTAGAGAAATAGGAATCTTAGTAAAGAGCGATAAGGTCTCTTTTTGAGGAGAACGAAACATAGTTGCTTAGGAAAATTGCAGTAGTTGTGACGTTCTTGAAAGAAGGAGACTTATAAGCGACCGCGCTGTTACATTTTTGAGTGTGTATGTACAATATTACGAATAATAATCTTGGCTTAATACTTTATACAAGTGTAAGGAGTTCGCTTTCGATCTTTTGAAGAATTTGTATGACACGGTTCTTAAGGCACGAGTCGTATAATTTAAGGGCAAAGAGAGAGATGGACAGCTGAGGAGACTTCCTGATTTGTCGGTGCGGAGGTATAAGTGAGTAAACTGTCATCTGTCAGTGTCAACTGTTAGTCGAGTTAGTACCGCTTTTTACTGCACCCCAATATTATACCAGCGCTTCTTTACTGCCGCGGGATGCACGGAATCGGGCCGATATTAATGCAGTACTGCTCCACTTCTTCGCACGATATTACTACTACGCAAACACAATATAGACAGATTAAAATCGCTTGGTTCGAATAAGAGGAATTTTAACCAGGTAGGAATGGTAACCAGCCGTACGTCTGGATGTCCGATGGAAAAAGGGGGAGGGCGGTATGAGATGGGTCTTAAATGTTATGGAGCTCCTGGAAGGCGGTATGAGATGGGTCTATGGAGCTCCTTGGCACACTCACCGAAGTACTACTGTGTAGTTCCTTCATAAGAAGAAATCTCTGCGACATCAGTAAGCTTAAGGCCAGGCAGTCCCAGTGCAAACGTCCCGCTCTAACACGCATGAGTTTACAATTAACCATCCCGCTCTCTGTGGAATTTCGTGAATATTTAGTACATTTTGATTGATTTTTGGAATAATACTGGATCATTCATGAAAAATCTATCCGGTTATTTTGTTAGAACAATATAACAAGCTAAGTACCTTTTTGTAAAAAAAAACATATTACATTACATTATATTTGATTTTCTAATGTCCTGTTTGTAAGTGTTTTATTTGTCACTGCCGTTGACAAATACGAAATAATCAGCATGAATGATTATTTTTACGATGATATTTAGGATTATTTCACAGAGTTCAACGGCTGCAACTTTATAAGTCGCAAGTTAGGCCTCATATGGAGTACTGCTCTCATCTATGGGCGGGAGCTCCAAAATACCAACTTAGCCCTTGTGACTCGCTTCAAAGACGGGCAGTGAGAATCGTCGACGATCCCAGTGTGACAGGCGACCTTGAACCGCTTGATCTCAGGAGGGACTTTGCCTCCTTGTGCGTGTTCTACCGCCTGTATAACGGGGTGTGCTCAGAGGAACTGTTTGACATGATGCCCACGGCCACCTTTCATCATCGCACCGTTCGCCATCGGCACCGAGCTCATCCCCACACCTTAGGGCCACTGCGTTCTCGTACAGTGCGATTCAACAGGTGCTTTATACCGAGAACACTCAGGTTGTGGAATGAGCTTCCTGCCGAGTTATTCCCAATGGGCTACAGCATGGGGCTCTTCAAAAAAGGGGTTCTTATGGGTCGGCAACGCGTGAGTGACGCCTCTGGTGTTGCAAGCGTCTATAGGCGGCAGTAACCACTTACCATCAGGTGGGCTGTCAGCTTGTTTGCCTCCGACGTAGTATATAAAAAAAAAAAAGTTACTACAGCATTTACTTCAATATTTTGTTGGGTTATTTTGCTACTTTCTTTCGTTTTCAATCTACAGTTAATTTGTGTAGTGTAATTCTACATTATTTCTTCACACTCTTACCTCAAGCTTTAATATTTTCGTCGATTCATGAACTGGCCTCGCCTTGAGTCAAATAACACAATACCGCATATCAATGCCGCCCGCTAAGCCAGGAAGTCGTCTTAGTTTGATGAGTTTACATCGATGTTGCCCCATAGTCTGTAACATATACAACATCTATTTTGCCGCTAATGATTCCGAAATAACCGAAAACGGCGCACAGCGAATAAGGCTTAATGAACTTACTTTCGCCCTTTAACCATAATTAGCTTAATGAATGCCTTCTTAGGTAGTTGGATGTATGTGCAACATTTAACACTGTAAATTGGTAACATCCGAGTATTTAAGGGTTTGATTTCGACGATATTTGATAGATGTCCCTGTAAAATGAAGGCGGCCCTGCTATAAGATGAATTACATTTCATTTCATTTAAATTTTATTTCATTTGTATAAAATTTTATTTCATTTAATTTCAATAACAATGTACCTACATCAGTCGTGACATAGGTACGTGTATTTAAGGGTTTTTTTCGACGATATTATTTTGTCACTGTCAAATGAAAGTAAGGCCATGTCATATGTCAAAAGTCATACAAAGGATATCCTGTAAGGCCGATTTTTGCGGAAATATAAATATATATGTCAGGCTAAATAATCTCATGAGGCAAAAAACATTTTTCACGTCATGCTAGACAAAATTTGACGGATAGACTGGTCGTAAACCATTCGAACAATCTGCCTAATAGATAACTAGCCTAAGTAACCTATATTTTGTTACCCAATACTACAACATATCACGTAAATACCAGCCTAACATATGTCGATAACTCTTCTAAAATTACCTCGCATGCCGAAGCCCCATAATATCGATAGCGAGCATTTTCCGACTACTAATTCAGTACTAATGTGACTGCTCGATGATTGGAAATAGTTCTCTGCTCGTTAGTCAGTGTGTAACTGGCTTTATATCGCTAGAAACGAAGTAAAGCTTGATTGGCCAGAACTGGTGGAAGTGACCTTTCTGACTTAACTCTCGCTTTCGATAGAGCGAATCCTCAAATAAGTAAAGGATCGACAACGTGCTATAACCCCCCTGAAGTTGCGTGTTTTCTGGTTGTGATAACTACTTATCATCAGTGGGCCGTAACATTATTTACCATCGTCATTTTATTATATTAAGGCCGGGTTATAGTAAAAATCTGATTTGGTAAACGGTTTTATTTCGAAATACTACATATTAAAAATGTAAAAAAAATACGATGTTATATTTGAGACCTTTATCTAATGCCATCGGATGTCCGTTACACAATTTGCAAAACTTTGTTCGATAGAAAAAAATTCCAAACATACCTCTATTTTCTATCTTAAAACTCATTTTATTTCAATCTTAGGTAACATGATGAGTAGAAAATAATACTAAAATAAACGTATTTGATGGTATGAGGGATGTCGGGATTAATATTGTTAATATAGTAAGCCATGTATTTTTCTCACCCAAAAATGTACTAAAAATTTACGAAAATTACGCGCACAGTTCCGTAGAGAGTGGGATGGTCAATTGCAAACTCACGCGTGTTAGAGCGGGACATTTGCAATGGAAGAACCTCGCCTTAAGTAGTGTCATGGTTGAACTTTCATCATTCGATTAAACTGTTTTTATTTCTGTTTCAGGTAAGTGACGCAGGCGCAGATAATTTTAGCTCAGAATTGGTAAGAACGGGTACTACTCCATGAGCTGATCCAAAACATTATACCACACCAAGTCATTTCATCCAGAGGTTTCTTAAAAAAAAAATTAAAAACACACCAACTTTAGGCGTATTTGACAGGAAGCGCTGGAATAAAATTTTCTCAAATATACGCATTACTACGCCATTGTATTGTTAATAGCTAGACGCAATGAAAACAGCGAACTGAATTTTTTTTTCTGGCTTCACTATATTTGGAAAATATCCTAAAACTGAATAGGTAAGTTTGGACACAACTCTAAGGCTAAATTGTGTTAAACTAACGCAAGCAAAACTAGACTTAGAGCTCTAACTGTAAGGTAGATTTTTGCTTGCGTTAATTTGACAACATTTGGCCTTACAGTTTTGTACGGACTATAAAAGCCAATTAATTATCGTACCCGCTCACAAAATTTTACGAAAATCAGTTGAGAAATGCGACCTGTAGAAAAGAACAGACGGAGTGGCATCCATAAGAAAATCGTGATTAAAAAAAAGACAGTAGGTATCTTAAACAACCACAATCCGTGCCAACGTGCAACAGCTCAATTTCTCAAACGAACGAACAAATCTCCCGTCAGCACAAACGATTTCCCATACAAAATCATAATGGCGACCGAAGAAGGAACATTAATTATGCCACTAACAAGCGCTTATATACGTCTCGTGGCGCGATTTATACCAGTCTATATACAGGGTGTGCTACGTCATTATCATGAGGATAGTTAGGCGATTTCCTGACTTGGCGGGGTGGGATCGATATGTGACATTATCTTTTTTGACGTAAATTTACTGACGTCGCAAAGATTCTCACTTGACGGAATACTGTCAGTATTACTTTTGCGCAGTAGTAATATCATGCGCAGAAGCGGAGCAGTACCGCTTTCGCATCGTCTCGCTACCGCACATCCCGCGCCAGTCAGGAAGCACTCATTTAAATGTAGGGGCACTCATTTAAACGCAGAAAAAAATGGTACCGAGTCGACTGACAGCTGACACTGACATTTGACAGTTTTCTTATATCGTACTGCCTCCGCACCGACAAATCAAGAAGTCGCCTTAGTTCTATCGCTGTAAAAGATACACAATGTAGCTGAAAACTCACGAGACTCCCCATGCAAACTTTGTGCAAGTTTTTCTTGGCTTGTGTTTGCATTATACATATGATTTTTGGTCAGTACGCTTATTCTTTAGTTAGCTAGAAACTCAAAAAAAAAAATGTTTTTTTTTATATTTTCAATTTTTTGAATTTTATTTTTTTGAATTTTTTGATTTTTTTGCTTGACATTCTTCGTATATTTAATATTAACAACCAAAAAAAATATACGTGGAGTGCCAAAACTTACGAATAAAACTTGCACAGAGTTTGTATGTAGAAGGCCTTAAGTCTCGTTTCCCAATAATAATACCTATTTGTTGCCATACAAATTGACGCTAAACGCAAACAAAAAAAGTGGCCGCCATTTCAATTTTCTTTGTTTACGTTCTAATTACCCTTGGTACTAGTCACTATAGTTAGTCGAGCGGTAAGGCACCCGACTTTCGATCTGGAGGTCCCAGGTTCGAACTCCGGCTCGTGCCACTGGGTTTACCGAAACAAAAATGTACGAAATATCATTTGGTATGTCACAGTGGCTTTCGGTGGAAGAAAGCATCGTGAGGAATCCTGTGTATGTAATCTCAGAAGGTCATATGGCATTCGCTTTTGTTAAAGTTTATAGTCTGGATTAACGTATAAAATACTTTTATACCGAATTACGAAATTACGCGAAGTCGCGGGCAGAGGCTAGTTGGGCTGTAATGTGAAGCTTTTTGGATATATTTGCCTAGTCAGCACGATACGGTCATAAAACCTATCATGCCAGCCCTGAAACACTCTGTATACATATATAGACAAACATATGCTCACATACATACATAAAATTATTTCAGTTAGCCGAGTTGTGTCCGAGCAATCCATTCAAAAAGCGACCCTTTTGCCTGCCAAAAGACTCAAAATCGAATGACAGTTTAATAAAACATCGGCCACTACGAAAGATGTTTAGTATATTATACATCTAGTATACAGAGTACGATGTATACTCGCGATTTGAGCAACAGATCGGCGACGGCAGATGTCGCTGCCCGTATCTGATGCACGACCATGGGTCAGTCTTGAGGTATCCACTTACGAAATGTGGTAACAACCGTGGTGCTTCATAGTAAAATACGCCCTTTTGAAAGTTAAAAGGAATAAAGGGCGTTTTGAAATGTGTCAATTAGTTTAGTAAAGCGAAGGGATGATTAAATTGATTTAACATAGTGTATGATGATTTCAAGACTTCAGCTAGGTTTTACGGTTTTTTTTAATTTAAGAATCCTTTTTTCATTGAAACAAGCGAGTAGTGAAGTGATACATTGTAAGGAAAACTGTACATCCGCGAAGAAATTCAAATACTGTGTATGTGAAATCCCCAACCCGCATATGCATGCACGCGTGGGGACTCGATCCTTACTATCCAGAATAGGAGGGCTGAGCCCAGCAGTGGGACATGTATATATACTGATTTAAAAGTGCCCTTGTTGCCTATTTGCAGAATAAATATTTTTAGTAGCAGTAGTAGAAAAACTCTTTATTGTACACAATAAAATAGATGAAAAATACTTTGATTTTGATAACAATGATTTTAATTGATGTAGGTAGGTATTCTTTTGACTGTAATTCTTCTAATATTTATAAACCTAAACTAACAGACATACGATTCAGGTATAGTTTTCACTTCCTAGTATTATCTAGACTACTCCATCTTATTTACGTATCTGTAAGAATTTATAGTGCTTTGTGCCTAACAGTTTAGCCTTTTCTGGCCTCTTCTAAAAGCGGACATCATTGTTCGGACAGCCGTTATATATCGTACCTCTAATATTGTACGTTTAATACTAACTTGGAGGTATTGAAATAGGTGTAGTTGATAAGGTGCCTTATGTCTGGTTAGGTAAGGTCGGTTAGACAAGAAAGAAGACTGAAATTTTATTTTAATTTTAACTTATTTAATTTTAATTTCAATTCCTTAATGTAATCTATGGACTTTGTCTGGAATAAAATTATTTCATTTCATTTTCATTTCATATTATCCTAAGGGACGTAATATCATAGTTTTAACATTGTTTTAAAAGTTATTTCTGTGAATCGTAAGACAAAATTATGCATATCGTTATAAAGAAAAAAAACGGCATCATTAAGTTGGTTTTAATAGGATATTTAAGGAAATTTCAATGAAAAAACCTGATTTGTCAATATAAATATTAATATTTGTTTGTAAAATATACTTAAAAATAAACAATATCACCAAACAACTATATAGGTCCAATCGTTTAGTTGTAAAACTGTGCGACAGACGACGGACGGATGGATGGATGGAGGGACGGACAGACGGACGGACTCATGAGTGACAGCAATACGGTTCCATTTGGACTCTTCGGATACGGAACCCTAAAAAAACTTATTAGAGCTGGACCTTACATGTTTGGTTACATTATTTGGTTATTGGCGTTGTGTGAAGTGTTGTGCTTTGAGAAAATGCGTTATGCTACAAAACATATAAAAAGATGCACTGTTGAGAGAACTCTCGTAATCTCACAGAAGAAATGTTCAGTTAAACTGGATCTCACCGATCCACTAAAGTTCTAAGTAAACATTTGACATAAATAACCATTTGCTGCACCAAACCAGTTTAGATATACACCGTTTAACATTTAGCAATGTACAGTCTTCATCGATTACAGTTAACCACAATCTAAATCGAACGCGCTATGTTTAGGACAACGAAGAAGGTAAACAAGCTTAAGGCCGACACTGTAGAATGCTCGCAGCTCCAGAGGAATTGTCTTTTTTTTTAAACCTGACTTATCTATCTTATAGCTCGTATCACACGAAAGAATGATCACATAAAACAATAATATTTTTCGTCTTTTTTTATTTAGGATAATAGTTTAAAAAAGGGTCAAGTTTTCGCCACACTGTCCAACATCGAGTACACAAATAATGCTAAAATTGTAATGTTCCCACATTGTATCTGACTGTACCAACGCATTTCAAACTCCTTAGACATGTCCGCGGTGACCTCACCATAATGTTCTGTTTTTGCGTCCGCGCCATAAATCGACAACCCTATTAGATATTCGTCCGTATATCAATCGATGGTTGGTGCAGATTTGGTTCCACGAACAATGTGGTTGGACGCTACCTGTCGACGGCGCTAGGGTTGTGCAACGTTGATTATTTTGCAATATTTTTTATCGATGTTTCAAATTTTACGGACATTGTTTTATCATTTGCCACCTGTCACTTACCTAAATATTTGATGTGTGCAATGTAGATGGATATATTTATTACATTTGTTTTTCTTCAGTAAAATAACATTGCTGATTTAAGTTCATTAAAACGCCATTTAATATTTAAGTCGACTCAATTTAAGTAAACTGAAAAAACAAGTGTGAGTCGGACTCGTGCACGAAGGGTTCCGTACCATTATCTATAAAAACAGCAAAAAATCATGTCTGTTCTGTTGTATGGGAGCCCTTTAAATATTTATTTTATTTTATTTTTTAGTATTTGTTGTTATAGTTAGCGGCCACAGAAATACATCATCTGTGAAAATTTTAACTGTAAATAAATAAATAAATGTTTGTGGACAATCTTACACAAATCAACCTAGTCCCAAACTAAGCAAAGCTTGTACTATGGGTACTAAGCGACGATATACATACTTATATAGATAAATAGATACTTAAATACATAGAAAACATCCAAGACCCAAGAACAAATATTCGTGCTCATCACACAAATAATTGCCCCGGCCGGGATTCGAACCCGGGACCTCCAGCTTCGTAGGCAGGGTCACTACCAACTAAGCTAAAGCGGTCGTCTGACTGTCACGACTGTCTAACTGTCACGGTTCATTAGATACAACCTGGTGACAGACGGACGGACGGACGAACAGCGGAGTCTTAGTGATAGGGTCCCGTTTTACCCTTTGGGTACGGAACCCTAAAAAGTATCTGTGTGAGAAGAGGTATTCCAATCATTAACTCATTTCTACTAGTCTCTGTCACACGCGTTAATTAATATACCTACGAGTAGATTACCGTCACGTTCCTACAATAGCTTTAATTTAATAAACTAACTTTGTGGTCGAACATAGATGTCAATCTTAATCTTCCTAACATTTTCCCAGTTGTAACTATCCTAGAGCCAGTTGCTTTAGATAAATAGTATTTACCCGTTAAACTTTTAATTAATAAGTTCCACCGTGCTCTAGAATATTTTTCAATAACACTGTTTTTTCGAAATAAATAAATATTGACGTATTACTTTCACCTGATCGAAACTATCGATGTCGTCGCCCATCCCTAGCATCGGCTATCTCGCTCGCGGTATCGCACGCACGCCGAAAGCCCTTTTGTCCGAGTAGCGAAGATATATGCGCCTGCGCCTGATTTATGTGTCCGTAGCCTATGGAAGCTCATTAAAATATCACTCCGCCTTTTTGCGGAGGCTTTCAGTACTGAATGATTTTAAGAGCTGATTGCCTAATTTAATGAGATGAGACACAAGTTCACAGCACTTACATATCTACTACATAAGCAAAATATTATTTGAAACGCTTTTTCTTATATTTTTTACTATAAATATTACTTAGTAATTATATTCGTTTTAGTTATTAACATATTATTACAATCAATCAATCAAATTTATTTATTTCTGTGAATGTGGTACAATTTAGGGTCTTATAATTATATTAGTTCAGCACATCCTGCCAGTGTTGGCGTAGAAACAATTAATACACATGAAATTTATTACATATCATTATCAATAATAAAATATTAGCAGCAAAATATTAACAACAACATTTACATCTTTAAGGTGTCTCTAAAAACTCTTTTATAGAATACAAATACAATACAATACTATTTATTGCGCACCTTAATTACAGTACAAATCACAATACCTAAGTAGAGGCAAAAACGGGGGAATTAATTACTTTTTTATGAAGAGAGAACAAAATGTCGATATAAAAATAAAAATTACCTATTTATTAAATAACGCTTATTTATTTCTAATTATGTATTTCTTATTACATGCAACATGTTTGAACACTCCGAAAATTCTCGTTGAGGGTGAGTAGGTATTTTCGCGGCGGTATCTCAGAGGTATACCTAAGTAATAAACATTAAATTTTGATTTTGATTTTGCCCACCACCGTACCCACCTGACGAAGCCTGCGTAGCGGATGTAAATATCTCAATACAATACAATACAAATACATATTATTGCACACCTCAATTAAAGGACACAGTACAGTACAAAATCACAATAATTGCAGGCAAAAACCAGGTGGCCTTATCACTAAAGAGCGATTTGTTCCGGACAACCTTAGGGTGCTCAATGTGGTTCTTTGGCTTATTTTGTTAATAAACTAACTTTTTGATTTTGACATATTCGAAATCATTACTATACTTTTCTCATCAAGCAACCATCTTTCCCGGTGCCAAGTTAATGAACCCCTCCCCCAGATTTCAAGTTATGCAAATAAGGTATTAGCAGGCATCAGAAAGCTTCAGCTGTCGTTTCAGGCACCGAATTATCGTGACAGACATGTTTATTCATGTCGTAGGGGTATGTCTAAAAGTGGCGATTTCATGTCTGCAGATGAACAAAGCAAATATAGGTTGATATGATAATGTATAGGTATGTATTAAAAGTATCAATATATACGACAGTGTAAACACTTAAACAGCCTGTAAAATATTTGCCTATTCAATTCAATTCAATTCTTTTTATTTTAGACACATGGTCCATAGTCGTTAGTAACAATGGTCAATGGTGGTAATCTTAGTCGTATAAAATAATAATCGATTGCTCGTCCCGGAAAACCCCTACATACCAAATTTCATCAAAATCGTTAGAGCCGTTTCCGAGATCCCTGAAATAAATATACATTTATATAAATAAATATATATACAAGAATTGCTCGTTTAAAGTTATAAGATAAGATAAATAGAAAGATTTAGGATTTTTAATCTAAAGAGGATAAAATTACTTAAAATCTTTTTTTCGTGGGTTGACCAGATGGCTGTCTGCAAAATAAACTGTAAAGATTTTTGATCATCATCATATCAGCCGAAATACGTCCACTGCTGGACTTAGGCCTCTCCCAAAGAGTGCCACAATGCCCGGTCCTGCGCCACCCGAAGATTTTAATAGAATATTTAACACAAATATTCTACTTTGAGATCACAAAAAGATAAGTACAAAATAAAAACAAGATTAAAATTAAACATGTTGAATTGTTGATGGTAGACATCAGGCGGTCTTATCGCTAAAAAGCGATCTCTTCCAGACAACCTTATGGGTGGTGGGTACGAGAGTTTTAAATGTAAATGTGAAGATATGAGCCGGGAAAGACAAAGAATAAAAAAATAATGGCTAGTCGGAATTTACGAAATATAAAAAAAATATTTTACTAAGGTTAGATCTGACTGTCATTTTTGTATGAAAATTGAAAAATGCCATTTAGATTAACTTTATGTACAGTCAGCATCAAAAGTAGCGCCATATATGAAGGGTCAAAAGTTCTTATTCCTTTGTAATAAAGTCTTTTGACGTCGTCATATAACGTAACATTTTCGAGCGTACAGTCAGCATCAAAAGTAGGATGCTGACTGTACGCTCGAAAATGTTACGTAATTGTCGCTGTTTGTTATCTATGTCTTACTTCTCTATATTTGGTTAATAAAAGTTAATTTTTGATGTATAAAATGATAAGAAAACGACAAATTTTATTGTCACTTAGATACCTTGGTACCTATAAGTAAGCTTTCAGTACAATTTTACTTTCTACATTATGTATAATAAATTAGTGTTGATGTTAATCCAAATCGTGAGAATGCGTCAAGTGTCCTCTAACAGGATATCATTCTTCATTAATACTTGTTATTTCTCATTCTTTACCTCGAATAAATTAAGCGATACACTCAACCAATAAATTCTTCTAAGCCCAAAAATTATCCAGCTTCATATGACAGAAGCACATAAATTGACCCCCACCTCACTTCTCCAGGTAGATTGAGTCTCGTAAAATCAAATTAGGTACCTTTGTGAGCGGTACTATTTATCTATTTTATGGAGCAACACGACATATTGTTGATACGTTTTTTGAGCATAGTTTTATGTTTATGTGCCACATAAGTTGTGGGGTTTATGGGGTGGATGGGTGCTTTTATGGGTTCGATATCGATTTTGAAGTCAAATAACAGTTTGTTTGGTGGAGTAGAAGGTGATAGGGGGGTAGATTATGTGAATGTTGATATGTTTTATAATACTAGGACTATTTCAGATATTTTTTGTCTTGGTCTACACTGTAGGTAAATTTATCATCCCAAAGCTTGACACTGACCCAATACATGACACTTTCAATATTAGGTACGTCATATTAATAGAGATGAACAATAGGTGTTAATTATTGGGTATTAAGGTATCGTTATTTGGGACGTTCACCTTTTATTAGTGACATAAATAAAGTACTCGTATTTCCAAACAGCGCTTTTATATAGTTATATTCCGTGGTTTAAGTTTTTTATTGATTATTATTATTTTTCAAACACATTAGCATAAGTATATAAATATACTGTACCCTATATCGATGACGCAGCGGAGCCATACAGTTACGTCGTCAAAATGATCTTTTTTATTGTTACTGATAGGCATATTAGTCGCTCTGTATGGAATATGTAAATATGGGCCTTGTTGCCGGATGCAAATAAATACACAACAATGATGTCCATGTCACAAGCGGCGAAACATACAAATACAAAACTGATCTCAGGTCAATACGTCTAGTGGAATACACCTCTGAAATGGCGACTGGCAAGAGGGGCCTTACGTGGTATGTGTGCCATTTGTCACATCGCAAGCATTACTCAATCTCTATATGTCGGCGCCTGCGCGCTTGGCACGGGCACGCGTATTAATTATAATCATTACTAATTACCGCCTCATTACGATTTAGAATAATGACTGTGATTATCCTGATATCATCATAGTGTCTTTTGTAGTTTTTTGGACTACATGGATATTCGAGCCGGCTTAGTGTTTTATCATATCACTTCGTTCTCAAATTAGCATACGGACCGCCCGATCATGGTCTAAGAAAACAGGGTGTAGCAATCCGGAGCGTGACACAAGTGACGTCACTGTTGACGACACACTCACAATACGAGTAAAAGACCGCATCCATCGATAGGCTGATGCCGTAGCTTGTGTCACCCACACTACTATCCGATGTACCGGATTGCCATCATACCTGGCGCAGTATATAATTGTATCATGGGACCGCCTGATGGTCAGGGGTCACCGTGGTCTGTGGAAGCATGCAACTAGTCTGTTAGGAAACTTCATGGATACGTTCAAAGGTGGCTTTCATCTAGATTTTTATCAATCATCCATAAAGAGCTGTCTGTTCTAAGCTGTGTTGCTGTGAAAGGGTAATACAACAAATCTTGCAGAAAATTTATTGACTAGGTACTTTACCGATGCATACATACAAAATACTCATAAGATTCCATTTTTCTTCTCAAAGACGAATCGGTATTCCGTAGTATATTAAAGTACAAGACTAGATAACCAACTGTGATTAGTTGGAGGTTTAGTCTTGTCATTGATGACAAGACTGAACCTCCAACTAATCACAGTAAATCAAATAATCAACTTGAGTAATTAGACCATGTTAATGTCATCTGCCTCAGAAAGACAGGTGATATCTGGGTTTAAATCGCGCTAGGTCACATCTTCATTCCAATAATGCTTGGACAAATTTCATCTAACCCATTGTCTTATAGTAGTAATAATAAGACTTTATAATTGATGCCTCCGTCATCTAAACGCTAAAGAAACAACCAACATTTTCGAGCGTACGTAAGATTGATCTAAATGACATATTTTATACTAAAAATGCCACTGCCTAACGTAAGTTTGACATGTTAAATAATCAACTAGCTAGCTTGGAATGCGAAGCCATCTAATAGCAATCGTTTGCGAAACGTTAGCTGTCACCTCGGAAACGCTAGGAGTCGTCACCTCGCATAGCATGATGAATCGCGCCCGCCCACCGACTTAGCTGACACAGATTCGATGGTCTCAAAACAGTTGGGCGTGTTGCGATCCAAATTGTCCGCTGTCTTTGGTTGTTTTATCGATTTCACGGGTATTCCTAATTTTGACCGAGAAGTGCTGATCTATAGTTTCGAAAATATAATGTACGGACAAGTTAGTCAAAAATAAAATATGTATGTGAATACAGGTAGGTACTATTTTCTTTTCTAGTACGTAATTAGTCGACACTGTATGAGTTATTTTCTTGACCTTTTTAGCGGTCTTCCTAATTATTCAGTTCATAATTAAATTGTCAACTTCCTGGATCGTCTTTTATTAGACTGACACAAAAGACTGAAAGAGTGATGACACAAAAGGAAGCTATAAACATCTGCACTAATTAGGGATAAATGTGTCATCGTCCTCCTAGGGTCTTCCCGGTGGACTTTGACAACATATCTCCAAAAATTGGCGTAGGAACTAATTGTTAGGAAAGCGACTGCCATTTGACCTTTCAACCACGTTAAAACTAGACATTGTTGGGATTAGATCGTTTTTCTCACGATATTTTCCCGAGGGAGGACTATAATGGCATTTTAATCGGGACATAACGTCACTATTTGGCATCACTTTACTTTTAGCTGCCATCGCTATTAATATATCTCGTATCTCGTACAATATCACATCGTGGTTATGACAGTTCTCAATCGGTCCAATACATTACAACTATGATTTACTCGCCAATATCTCCAGGTATCTTGGAATAATTTCAAATGTCATCACTATTACAGGCCAGCAATCATACGTTCTAAAATCAACCCAGGGGTTACATGTACTTAACAAAACTGTCATTATCGTTGACACATGCTAGCCGGACGGGGAATGACAAGTTTAAAACGCTAGGAAACGTTCAAATATCGACCTTAAGGAATTAGATTTAAAGGTGAGTGAAAGCAATGACATGCCAGTTGTCAGAGGCGTAAAACATCTGTCATTGGGTAACAAATGTGGACAGGAATTGATGTGACTTCGGACAGTGAAATACGCGGATTCGTCCGCCTATTTTTGACTACTCCTGCAGCTGTCTTGTCATGTTGGTATCAAATACAACTTTTCACGCTTAGAATAGTCTTGGGAATAGAAAAGGGGTCTAATGACGGACGATGAATGACTGGGAGGATTCATTTCAAGTTTCTGTTTTAGATTGAGACTGGATTTGCATCCGCTTCGGTTATAATTAACACGTTACACTCCTTTTTGTAATGCGGAAGCATTGATCACTTAAATCTTAGATCATCTCTTTGCTTTCGTTGCGTAAAATATTAAATTCAGCAAAGTTATACAAGACGTAACTGTTACTTCTTCTTGTTTCTTTACACTTTTGAGTAATTACGTTCCCATTACTATTTATGTCATAGCAGCAACACATCGTGAAGTAAACTCCACGAATCAAATTTTTCATGACTCATCGACATGTTACTCGGGATATTCTATTAACTTTACTTATAAAATTGTGCCACTCCTGTCCATGTTTTTCAGTGTGTCTGTCATATAACTTGTCCTCTCGGTTACTCAAAGGCTAGCTGGAAGTAATAAGTTCCACTTTATACAAATAATCTGTAACTGTACAAATAATAAGAACACAAAAATAAAGTTTTCTGCTATGTTATTTTTTGCAATAAAGTTATATGATGCCTAGAATAATGTATAAACCCAGACATCTCGCTATAACGAGTGTTGTAAAAATGTAAAAAAATATATAAACTTGTCTGTCTTCTACAATTAACGACTGTATCTACTCTCTCTTGTGTATTTAATTTATATTTATATTAATTGTGTCTAATATGACTGTTATTCGCGCGGTATAGCTTTCGTCGAGTGGGTCTAGACGAGTAAACTTGCGAGTTGATGTTCTTATTGCTCAGTTCAGTAAACGTGCGAGTTGACTACATAATTATACAATCTCATACACAGTATAAAGTGAAGAGTCCTACCGCAAAAGAGATGCTTGTATTCATAGACGCATGTGCAATTATTAGGTCCAGGTAAGTACTTTTGTATTACCCTACCTAATTATTGGTTTGTGTTTTGTATTATTTGTTGTTTGTTTTCATATTATCATTGTTATTGAAGTATAAAACTGGCATGTAACACATTGTTATTTTATCAATAACTTGATTGAATTTATATTTATATATGTCTATTCGTCGTGTGCTGGTGCAAGCTGGCGAGAAATTGCGCAGGACCGAGCAAAGTGGCGTGCTCTTGTGTCGGAGGCCAATCATCAAAATCCCAGCCCAGTTAGTTAGTTAGTTAGTAGTTAGTCTATTCGTCTGTTGACAATGTTGACATATACTATAGGTATATACATTTATAATATATTTAAGTCGGTGATATACATTGTTATTACTTCTATCAAAGTATCTGTACATTCTGTTTGGTAGAGTATTTCTTGAAGCATTAAGACCACCATGATATGATCTCCACTCGTTACAAAACCAACAAGACAGGTGATGGCTGTTTATACAGTTGGTTAAATTCGAGATGATAAATAACACCTATTATAACTATAGCATTCTTGGGACCATGATATGCGTGTCGACTCATAAAGTGGCGACAGGTGACTAACTGACTGACGCGGTGGCGATTAAAACAATATTTATGTAAGCTGCTATTTTATTGTTTATAAATGTGCTATAGATACTATGGAATATGACACATAGTTCGTTATTTAGTGATTTGATGGAGTTGGCAGCTAGAATTAGTTGCAGATCTATTTTTGCTGTAGCGAAAGAGAGAGTACCTAAGTAGTATAGTACGAGTATATCACCTGATGCACCTTTTTTAAGGTTGGGGAAATGCATTTTACGCATCCCGTCCTGTCAGGGAGGCAGGAATCACCTGATGCAACTAGGCAAGACAGTTCCTTTCATAATTTTAATGATACCCCTTATTAATTAGACTTGACTATGTTAAGTTTAATGAATCGGGTAGTACCTTACCCGCTCCTCCCTTCCGCCCTTTGACATCACTCCATTTCACCACGCGGGCAGTAAACCTATTATAGTCGTCTCTGCGAACAGTGCGAATGGTAGCGAAGGATTTCGCCCGTTGCCGCGTTGGTGAACGCACGTGCTCTTCGCGACGACGGGCTGAATTCACTACCGTACAAAACCAGTTGCCTACTGTCATGGCGTCGTTACCGAACAACGTCTAATGTACACGTGGTTGGCGAAATCATCATAAATTTCATGGAAAGCCATTTTTTTTTTAAAGTGAAGAATGTTAGCGAAGATTCTCGACAAGCAAACATCTTAAGAGACTCTCGCTGGGGCAAGGGTCTAATACAGATCATACGTCTTCTTCTATAACACCTTCTGTGGCGCGCTCGTGGCCCTGCGGCACCCGCGTGCCGCGTGCGGTGCGCTAGGTTAAGCAATGGCGGCTGGGGTCAGTTTTTGGACGGGTGACCGCTTTGATTGGTTACTAACTGAGCGCTCCCGTGCTTTGGAAGTCTTTGATCTTTAAGCCAAGGTGGAGGCTTTCGAGCAGCTTGAAAACTTCTAACAGTTCATTTGCCCACTCACTTGACAAAGGAGGGTCGAAGTTGCACCACTGTCTTCACGAAGGTCACGATGTTCGAAACAATTGCCGTACGATAAATAATAACACCTTCTTTGGTGTTACACCTTGTCGTCGGTTTAGTGGCCTGCTTCACAATATGACGCCATTCTTTGCAAACTGCCGCCTTCCTGCTACAGTCAGCAAATAAATTCTATTCTATTTTCGATTCTATTATTTGAGGTTCAAAAGTGGTTGACTTTGTTGTCTCACTATAAATTCATTTAGGACCGTTGACATAACATAGAGTACATTAAACTAATCAGCGCCTATTCCTGCACCGAATAAATCAGTTGCGCTCATACCGTCGCACGCGCAGAATCCGCGCGACTGATATATCGCGGCAGACGTGACGATTATGACGTGACATTTCGCGTGTAAACGACCGAGGCACTCGAGTTTTGTGACTTGATATAATGAGGCAGCCATATTATGACCAGAAATTAGAATCATACATACGAAATAGTTGTTCGAACAACAGTGACCTCGCAATATAGGTACTCGTAGGTATAATAGCGCCATGTGGTGTTGTTTAGAGAAACCCATTGGCCTATATGGGTCATAAACTAAAAATATAATTTCGTCCAATAATACTTTACTCGCTTCGCTCGCTCGATCTATTATTACGAGTAATTGTCATTGCGAGTGACATGTTGCGAACCTTTCATTTCTTCATCGGGATGTGTATTCAAAATCAAAATCGAAAAGCTAGAAGGAAATAACAACCAATTGCTAACCTTTGTTTTATGTAATCATATTTCAAATACTGCAGAAATGTCAAACAAAAAGAAACAAAATGTCGGCAAGTAACAAATCTTACTTATTACGTACATAAATAATATTAATACGTAAAATCGGAATTAAACGCAGCCAACCGTCTCGCACAATATGCAATAATTCACCATTCTTTATTATGTCTTCCACCGTAATATCTACTCTTTAATAACACATTTTATATAAAAGGAAGCAACAGTTGACACAAACATATTCAGATAAGTAGGTAAATAATTACTTTGTTGTGAAAGGAGAGTACCTACTGTGGCATAGTTGGTAGTGATCCTACTTACAAAACCGATGGTTCTGTGTACGAATTACGGTAAAGGCATCGATTTATTTGATGAGCATTCAAAGAACCATTAAAACAAAATGAAATTGTATCCATTACTATTAAAATACGTTTCAGTCACGCCAACACTTGGACTAATCAATTTTTCGCACCAACCCGATGTAACAACCGAAGCCAATAAACTCAATTTATTTAGATACGTCAAAAACGTTTTAACATAAAAGAATGCCGCACTTGCCACAAAAAAAACGCCCTACACCCTTAAACACATAACTAACGTCCATAAAACTAAATCATACACATCAAAAAAAGTCTGGAAACTGGGAAGAAATGGCTTGGAATCTATAAATCCGCCGGCATAGCATCACAATCACAAATATGTCAGAAGCAGCTATAAAACGTCTCAAAATATCTCCCCGAGGATAGTTTATTAGAGAAGGCACAATGAGAATGCCGTGGAAATATGTTATTGTTCCGTCGATTGATGCGATGGGAGTTTTTCTGAGGAGAGACGGGTAACTTTCGCGTAATGGCGGATTTGAATTAGGACGTTAGAACTTGTCAGAATGGCAATAATATAATAAAGTAACATGTTCTAATGACATTTAAATGCTTCCGTGTACCCGTGACATGTTGCCTATTGTTTGGTTCCTGTTCTTCACTAAATTGCTCAAAGGTTAACTCAGATACAGTGATAAGTTCGCCGTAATAAAATCTGGAAATCGATATAAGTACGAAAGTTATAAGTTAATTTAAAATAACTGCACCGGCTTAATTTAATAAATTTGAAGCAGTTTTTTATGCTGATGACCTGTCATTGAATGTCGATTTTAGCATTAAGCAACAAATGGGTCTGACTGTACTTTATAACTGGTTGCAAATGGCACATGTCCTTACATTCAACGATTTACCGTATGATTTATAAATGATGGGTACTTGACGGTGGAAAAGGGAATCGTACATTTGCAACTTTAATCCTTAAAAATTAAGGCTCAATATAGGTTTTATCTTATACACAGTAGGTACTCTGCTTGGTCGGTTATATCATGTAAAAGATATTCAAGGAAAAACGTTGAAATTTGGATCTTTTAAATTAATCGAGCAAACACGAAAAACTCAGGTCAAAAACAGAATCAGTGTTTAAAGTTAAGTAGTTTCTTACGACTCAACAATTAATATTTTAACTACGACTATGAATTTTCAAGTCAAAATAACATGATAGCGTAGCGAGATAGGTACTAAACTAAGTGCAAAATAGGTCCTTTCTTCAATAGTGGTCTTGATTACTTCGGGCCGCTCATTTGTGCAAAATTTGCAACAGCAAATGTCATCTTTTCTGTAGTAAATTTGTTAAACCGTGATGATATTTTATGTCATACATAGTGAAGATGTAGCTATGCTGGTGCTAATAAAATTAATCTAATAGGCCCCGATACGGTCGGCAAGTCAACATCGAGAAACTTGCACAACAAAGGTAACTCGTTTCCTCGAGTTGATCTCTTCGGTCCAAAAGTGCAACTGCAAAAGTGATTAGTTCCTCAGACCGCCTTGATAAATACAAATAGGTACAATTACCACTGATTTATCCGCGGCGGCCGGATTACAGTCGCCGATTAATACCGACATCTGCGGCCATCCATCCCGCGCCCTTTAACTTGTTCGACTGTACTTTATTGATGGCTAGTTTGTCAAGGAAATGGCTGGTGCTTAAAAGATTCCTTTAGAGTTCGCGAATACTATAATTGCTTTTAACAATGGGAGTGCAGTGACGATATACCTGTTTTGTGTACAATAAAATGCTTACATACATACATACGATATTATCTATATTCTACATTTTTATGGTAAAAAAAGGAAACCGGCTTAGTCAAAACATGGTCTAGTTTTCGCTCCGGGTTGAAAGGTCAGATGGCAATTGCTTCCATATAAAACTAGTGCCTTCGCCAAATTTTGGGATAGGTAGGATGTCAAAGCAGGCCCCGGACTCCTGTACACGATTTCTATGTTAACTAGAAATAATGTTAATAAAATACACGACCAATATGATTATATTTTGTCGCTAAGTCACGAGACAACATAATAAGTTCAATTTTGTTTATCAAGTGATAATACAATTAATTACCAGAACCATTATCATTCCGCAGTAACCTCAAACTTGTTGTACGTAAGGCCTACTTGAGTCAACGTACCAACACCTATTGATAAAATTGTTATGACATTACCGCTCGTATCCAAGTGCCTAACATATCTTACCCTATATCTAATACGTCAATTCGAATAGACCTCCAGTTCGTTTCTGGAACAGATCTTACGTATTGCAGGCATTGCAGCTCATGTACTGACGTTGAGATGTTGGACGAGACACATCTCCTTTGTAGCTCTGAGATAACTGTCACACGCAAGCTACGAGCTCACTGTCTTGGATAGACGTCGGTGTGGATATGTGGAATTGAGAAAAGCTTTAGACATTACATGTGATGTGTTGTTATTTGATAATAACTATTAAGCACGATCCGAGTCCCACTTTAAATTAAAATATAGCTAAGCAATTTTTTCCCTGCAACTTTGTCTAGTAAAATTCAAAAATTTGCAAAAAAATTAACATGAATATCTTATGTTCAAATTTAATTCAATTAAAGTCGTGCATACATGTTATCCTTCCCTTTCCCGCTTTGATATATTAACCTAACTCTTAAACCTGCAGATTATGTAATATATCTGAAATACGATTAACACTTGGCTGGCAGAAGGATAATTGACTTAAACGATAGCAAGTTCAAAGATAAAAATTTAAACCAAATGACACGTTTTATGATCTTCAGTCGATTAGATTACGTAGGTACACACTAAAGTATATATATAGCTACGTAAAGTCCCCAATTGAAAAGCACAATAACAATTAGGATAGACCTTCAGACCGGCCATCGCAGTATTTTCATCGACATCAATAGGTAATGTGGCTCAAAGTCCGGCTAATGTGGAGACCGAGTCGCCTTTGTTATGCGGGTAACACTTCCACTACTAAGGACGAGTTTTCAGCAGGATGGCCGGTTCGCGAACTCGATTGAGAGCTTTACGCTACTGTAGGCAAGTGCAAGTAAATCAACATATTTGCACCTTATTATATTGTGATAAGGTGAGGTTTCACAGACAAATTTTTCATCCAATTTATGTTTTGCTGAGTTTTCATTTCACAAAGGGTCGCAGTTATAGGTATTATATTATAACCTAACTTAACATAGATGGTAGATCTAATGGGTTCTACACAATGACCTGTATAAAAAGTTTGTATTAAATGAAAATTCTGCTAAATTATATGTAACGTTTGTCGATGAAATAAGGGGATACGGTTTTCACCAAACAATCATACTACACGTACTGATTAAATGATCACCGAATTAAACTAAAATGATTTTTAATCACCATTTTAAGCCTTAGTTTTTGATATGTAACAGTATTTTTTGGTGAAGGAAATCATTGTCACAAAGTTGGTCTGGTTTTCGTGACCTTCGAAAACTAATCCCTGTCCTCTACTTGAGATTAGGGGCCAAGTTCCGAAGCACACGCCGTGTTCCTTTAGGATAAAATCAGGGAATTGTTGAGAGGATGAAAATAAGTAAATTACCATAGATGTAATATTATAGAACTAGATTCGTAATCAGCCGAAAAAATAGCCCCCGTAAAAGTACCGCCCGCACGACTAATGGCGGTATAGTTCGTACAAAACTGTGAGTGGTTACTAACTGAGCGCTCCCGTGCTTTGGAAGGCACGTTAAGCCGTTGATCCCGGTTGCTGTCTATGGCAGCAGTCGTTAAGCCGAGTTGGAAGCCTTCGGGCGGTTTGAGAACTTCTACCAGTCAAGTTGCCCACTCACTTGACAAAGCCTAATCCCAATAAGGTCTAGTTTCCCCTTGGGGTTGGCAGGTCAGATGGCAGTCGCTTTCGTAAAAACTAGTGCCTACGCCAAATCTTGGGATTAGGTAGCGGACCCAAAGCATCCTTCAGGATGCAACTGAACTGGGATAACGCTAGGAGGATGATGATGGAGTTCGTACAAAACTGTTAGGCCAAGTGCTGTCAAATTAACGCAAGCAAAAATCTACCTTACAGTCAGAGCTCTTTTGCTTGCGTTCGTTTGACAGAATTTAGCCTTAGAGTTGTTTTCGAATTATACATTCGTGCTAGTATTTGTGTTTACAAATTTGACGGTAAAGACTAACAGCTGTAAATTTTTTTTTTTTCGAAACTTTTGGAATGTAACTGACAATGTCAAATTGAACCACATTTTCCGCCATTTTTGTTCGACATAGTGTGTTTATTTCTAATATTTTAAGTCAATGTAAGTAAATTACAAATAGTAGAAGGCATCGGCTTTAGGCTGCAAGATGGTGCAACAATTACTGAAATAAACCGGATGTGTCGGCTAATTGGTCTAGCGACAATGTGTCCGAACTTCCCTCACATCTTTTTGTGCGGTAAATAGGTACAGGTATATCCCCTTTAAATTGGGGAAAAGACCGATCGAGTGAAAATATCGTTCGCAGGCCACAGTTTTTCTGACTTTAAAAAGTTTGTTTGAGGTCAAATACTTATATAAATATACTCAAAAATATACATTTTAAAGTAGTTTATTTAGAAATGTCTTTCGTTTATGAGTACTTATATTAAAATTAAATATTATAGTTTAAAGTGATGTGTATATCAAGTACCTACATGAAGATATAAATATGGACTTACTTAAAAGTTCAACATATCAAAAAGTCATAAAAATACGAAATCTATAAGATATTTGAATAATCAAAAGATCCAAACCACAAAAAACTGGTTTGCGTTTCAATGATTTCTATTACCTATAACTTCAAACGTAGAAATATCTAATTTTATAGGTTACTAAAGTAGCCCACGCAAATCGGGACGAGATATTCCAAACTTGTTCTAAAAAATATCGAATAACTAAATAAAACAATTCAAAGAGGCTATAAAATAGACTTCACGAGGTGCTAAATGCCCGAATTTGAATATACAGCTTGAGTACTTAATACTTATATTAGCGTGATTAAAACTTTTAAAGGCGTTTTGTTCGATGCATGATAAATTGAGAGTTTGATGTCTAATAGACTGTGAAAATAATTTAACATAATATGCATTTTCTAATTCTTGGGACTTGAGAAAAAATCAAACATAAAAAGCATTTTGCAATTGTTTTAGTTCAAAACATTCTGAGAATTAGTGAAAAGGGCGCATTTTGCATGTTTGGTGTAAACATTGTATTTACATTTTATTATGCTAACGACTAAATAACTTGACGAGTATCTACTTGAAAAATACATACCTAACCGTATTAAAAAATACCTTAACAACTACGGTCGTCACAAATTGACATCCCTTTACTAAAATATATTTATTTATTATTATCAAAACTAGTTTTCAATTATAAGAATGTGGCCCTGGGGCCGATTTTTGAGTGTAGAACGCTCGACTTTTCATTCAACATCTGTCAAAACGTCATAGTTTTTTTAACAGATCTCGAGTGGCTCCCTGTGCTTAGAATCCACGATGCAATAGAAAAGGACAGACACAGAGCCGTCAAGATTATAACACCCTTTCACGAAAAAACAAAACGCATAATTAACTGCATAAAATCCGGGCTCTTACATTTCGGCTGCATTACCCTGTCAATTCAAAATGTCCTAACTCCATTCAAGTTTCACACTGACATGAAGCCTTTTAATTTTGTCGGGTTACTCGGTTTAATGCAGGCAGTCTCGTTTCCTTACGTCAAGCCCAATTTGTCGGCTCCTTCCCTCGTAATGAGGTTTTTGGTCTTATTCGCCAAAGGCTTGTGACATTTCGTTTCGTTGTGTAATTGTGGCGTGCTTAAAAGTCGCGTCGCGTTTGTTTTCGCTTTGATTTTAACGCCATCTCTTGTAATTAAAGAGAACTAGCCAAGTATTTTGAGAAGGTTTTTGCATTTGTTGTTTATTCGGTACTGTCGAAAGTCCGCATAGTTTTTTTTCTGAGTGTAGACTGTGAGAAGTTTTTTTTTTTTTTAAATTAAACTTTATTTTTAGATCCAAAGACCCCGCGAGGAATACTGTGAGAAGTGAAGTGTATGGAGTGGAGCATTTTTAACCTGTTGTAAATTGTATAATTTTTCTTTTACCTATTTTGAAAGATAATTCTGATAATTTTTGTTGCAGGTAAGTTAACTGCTGCTGACGAATGAACGTTGATGGTCGATGGATAATTATTACATTTAATAACGGTATGATTAGATCAAAAAATTTACGTCTGGGAGTGATAGTTACATTACCTACTGTATCCGATACTTTCAGTTTTTTTTCGAAATTCTTAAGAATGATTAACTTCAGTTGATCTTTCATACTGATTTAAAAGCTCATTTTACGTGTGTATTAAAGTAATAATACTTAAGTAGGTATTTTATCATTTGAATAATAAAATTGTACTTCAACGGACTGGAAGGCGTAGCGTGGGTAGACCCCCCACAAGGTGGACTGATGACCTGGTAAAGGTCGCGGGAGTCCGCTGGATGCGGGTGGCGCAGGGACGGTCATTGTGGCACTCTTTGGGGGAGGCCTATGTCCAGCAGTGGACGTCTTTCGGCTGATATGATGATGATGATGATGACAATTCTAAATCAGAAATAAATAGTTTACACCCTTGGAAGTAAAGAATAATGTATATCATCAGTAACTGTGAAATAAATACACCCCTTTTCACTATTTAATCATAAACAAAAGAACATGGCTGCCGCTCGCGCCCTCCCATTGGTCATCTGTCATGCGCAAACGCATCAGTCACTTACCCTCATTATACATTCGTGCGTTACGATTAGAACCCATTATTTTTTATAGTACCCTTTATGTTCAGTTAATGGTACGCCATAGTAAGCGGCAAGGTATAAAGTGGGTTATTTAGTTTTATCTTAATATAGTGATAAGAGTGAGCTTGTTATAGTTCCATGTATAAATTATAATTAGTGTCGTTGTTTATGTGACATGACACTTTATGTCGATCAATTAACGACTATTAAGAGAAAAGTGTAGTAGTACTAACAGTAATGGTAAAACGTAGTACTCAGTACACCTGTTAATATGTTCTTGCTACATGGCAAATTATATTCTCTGTATTCATAATTATTTTTAATTACGAATACTTCATATCAATTAAAAGCCACACCGCAAATGAAGTTACATGAAATTTATAATGTTATCACACAATATTACTTCCATGTTCCATCTTTGCAAGTGAAAGAGGGATAGCAATTGCGTAATTGTAACCACAATCATATTCATTTACAATTATGCTGATAGGTAGTTGAAGCGTGGTTTTTCTAACGATATGTTTTCAACTAGGGAATACATAGATGATATAACAAGTCATCTTAATATTCATGCGATCCATTTTTTATCGGACGTCTCAACCCGAGTACCAATTAGAACACTACTAATGTAAATCACATACATACAATTACAACAACAATGGTTGCGCGTGAGTCGAAGGGTCGAATCCATCACGTCAGTTTAAAAAACGAACGGCGGCTCGACCAATCAGAGCGCAGCATTCGAATAATTGTTCGTTTAGCGGGAACCAATGGGGATCGCCCGGGGCTCTTATTCTCAAACTTGCATTAATCATGATGATATATTTACGATCGACTCTGATGGGAGATTGAATGATTTGTGCGGTGTCAATATCGACTGGATTTACGGTTGCGTGCTGACTCGATGATTATTGACGCGTCATGCGTGATTAACTGAGTCGATTATATAAAATAGACGGTTCGAATTGTGTTTTATGAGTGCTATTTAAATGATTGTGATAAACAGATAAATCAGCTATATAATTAGGTACTTCTACGATATACTTATGTGGCATTCTCGAACAAAATGGTATCTATTATTGAGATGTCATTTAATTATAGACACAATTAAAATCGTCCTTATTGAGATCGACGAAAAGGGATCTTTTCTTGAAAATGACGATAATGATTATGAATGACACAAAATATGTATCATACAAATACTCTTTATTGCACACCTTAATTAAAGGACACAGTACAATACAAAAAACATAATAAGTAGAGGCAAACAACAGCATCATAGTGATTTGATTCATTAGAAAACCTAAGTCTATTGACTATACATATAGGTATTGCCCACCCACTCATTAGTCTGACGGTTCAGTTTTATATCATTCCATACACACAAAACGTTAATAGTGTAAAATGGTAATTCATACCTGAAATATACCTTTTTATAGTGCAAGTAATAAAGAGACGACTGAGATGCGCATCTACATTAATTTGTTAAAACCAGAACACATTTTAACTTATTAATTTAAACTTCCAAGTTTTTCACACATTATTATCAGTGGGTAACATCAAAAAGGTAAATAAATCAATAATACAATTTTAATCTTTTAATCCTATATCAAAATATACAAAAATAATGCTGCGTTTTAATCAATAACCGGTATAAGTTTTTTTTATCTCTCCTTGTGCGTCTAGACTAGACGTAACATTTGCATCCTAATTCACAATAATTATTCCCCTGGTCATCTCATAAATCTACACTTAGTGATCATTAGCTATTTCTGAATGTATTAAAATGCTTTGCATTTCTCGTGCGCTTTCACATGCGCAAGCGCAATGCAGTGACGGCGTCATAAACAGACGACGGCTGATGACATTTGTGAGAATCGTTAGGCGATAATGTATCGCACGGCATTAGAATAGGGCGCATGAAAGTCGTAGATTGCTAATCAGGTGTAATTTTCATAAAGATATATGACATTACTACGTGATTATGATAAGACAGATATGTATATTGTTATTGAGTTATCTTATCAACTTACTACTTTCATCACATTATTTTTCACTTAGATACCAACTTACGTAATTTTGTCATATCTAACATAGAAATCATAGAATACTGAACAATTTAGGTAGGTAGACAGAGAAATTTAGTGTTAAGATTTCAGTAAAAATTAACATAATATTTTTACGATTATTTAAACGTATAGTTAACACAAGCGAAAAAGAATCAATAAATTTTAAATATCCAATTAATTCGGTAAAAATAGGTAGTGGAAATTCTATAATGAGTCAATAAATTTACTATTTTATAATTTCTCGCCATATAAATCTAAGGTCAACACAAATAGTTCAACAGCACCAATTAATTATATATTGATATTCAAACAGCCATAGATTTCGTTCCAAATAGGCCAATTCGAGTGAAATAACGGCCACATTTCAACGGGTGTGAATTAAACCTATCGCATTATATGCGCATACGCATAAGGTAGTAAAAGCCTTTAGTTTTGTGCTGAAATAAGTCTTTTATGATAGCCAGGCTATCTCAAACGATTGCACGCAGATTTTCTAGCCCTTTCTTGATAAATTTCACCGTCTGAGTTAGGTAGGAGCTACACTGTGCGGCATTATGTCGCATGCGGCATCTGGGCTGTGAATAGAATGATTCGTCAATTTCCAATGGTTACACTACTCAAATGATAAACTGTGTACTTAACTGTGTACTAAACAATTTAAAAATACCTCTTGATAAAGTAATTGAATTACTTCTTGATTGAAAACAAATATCATCATTCATATAATATCAATTAAGTAGATGAAATCTACCATTACCTTATAATAAAGTAACAATATCTTTAAAAAATGCTTTATTATTTATTAGTAAAACAATAATTATAAATAAAAATAGGTTCATAGAAAACATCTTAGATACATAAACTAATATTCCCAGTGAGCAGATCCACAGAACATAGCTTATTAATATTTACTGTTTGTAATAAGATTAGCATTAATATTTATAATTATAGAAAATCATGTTTGAAAGTACCTAACTATAAGCATAAACTAATTCAGAATAAAACCATTACAATTGAAAAAAGTCACCTGCGCGGTAATCACGTAACGTTTTCGACTGTTAGTACGATAGATTTAAATGTCAAATCCCATACCTACTAAAACTGCCATTAAATACGTACATATCGTTACGTGATTACCCCGCAGGTTATTTATTCATTGACTTATGCAACAATCCGTAGCACGGTGCAACACCGCTTTAACCCCTTCACAGTCTATCAGAATGCATCAGCACTCAGTTGTATGGTACTGCAATAAAGTGCAATATGACTTGGAGATATCTGTGACAGTCATGTATGGCTCTCACATACAATTTAGTGGCTGTGGTAGTAGTTGCATATTTCCCAGTCTATCTTGTTAGCTGTGAGTTACGCTAGACAGTTGAAAGTTGTCACTTTGACAGTAACAGTTGTTACGAATTGGTAGTGTAAATAATGCGTGTTTAACATACAGGTGGCTAAAGCCAATTATGGCTGTTGGTTTTTATTGATGTTACTTTGCAAAAATACGGTTAAGTGCGAATCTGTCACGCACGCTGTGGTTTCCGTACTTTAGTTTAAAATATTATTGGTGATTTAAAAAATAAATAACTAGATAGAGACATGGTTATATTTCTTCTATAAATTTATCAACTGATTCCTATCACTATATTAATAAAATAAAATATTATTTTGCAGATAAGGAGGGAACCGCATACGTATTTTCCCACATTCTCCTTTAATAATCGAAAAATTAAATTAAAAACTTTTAACAATTTGCCACCAAATACACCCCAAGGTTAGGAAAAGCCAAACATCTTAATCTGTTCAGCTGTTTAACCGTGAAAATAAAAAGCTGTCAGACAGACAAACATATTTATTTTGGCATTTATAGTATTCAAACCTCGCACTCCAGCGGACATTTTCCGGACACGTCACGCGTCATTTGGGAAGGTGTACAAAAAACATATTAATTTACTAGTTTCTTTATGTAAATACGTACTTAATATTTGTTTATTTACCCGTTATCAAATATTACTATACCTATAGATTGAGACATCTATTTGATGCCCTATCGTGGAATAAACTCTACTTACTATCATAAAAACATCGTATTTTATTCGATCGGAGTTGGCATATTTAGCGTAGGATTACATAGTGTTCATCAAATCTTTACACGCAGGGGCACGCAACCTGTTTGATGAAAAGTAAAGTTCTTGTTTTAAACCATGCTATAGTCCTATTTAGTCATCATCAACTTAGTCCACTGTTCACATGCCGAGGGTAGGGGGGCGCTGCGCGTGACCGCCTCCGTCTCACATAAATCTGTCGGCTGCTGCGCGAGCGCAGTAACGCACACATCTTGATCTCGTGCAGGGGCGCGCAACTTGACTGATGCTAATTAAAATGTTTTTTGTAACTATTTCTATCGAAACAGGTAGGACTCTGTTCGGTCAATAGCATTGAATTGAATAAGCGATTATAATGGGATCTCTTTAGAAATGCTTACAAATTTTAGTAACCTATTATCATAACCCATAATATTTGGATCAACGGTGTCATATAAAGCATATATAGGACAAAAACGTCAAATATTAATTAGCATTTTGTTAATTAGCTAAGTTCAAGCAGCGATTGGGCAATAATTTTGCCGTTTTAGGTACCTATTTTATTGTTTTATATAATGAAATAAAATAATGGCATTTGAATGATAAATATTTTTACATTTTCTATGTACGCTAATAGATTTTCATTATGATTATAATTTTATTAATCTATCATTATTATTTTGACTTATCTTCTACAGATGCCGGCGATCTCTGCCCAATATTAAAACCAAAAAATAATTTCGCCGGTTAATAACTTAAACCAGCTTGTTGACGACCTCTTCTATCGGTATGCGTGCGCACACGGAAAAGCCTGGTGATTTGTGATCAGAACTCTCGGATCCATGTTGATATTGGAAGACATTTTATAAAATATATACACACTATAATACTTTTTATACGATCTCAACGTTAATTATGTCAATTATTTTGTCTATGACAGAGGTTTACTATTTTTAAAGAGGATGGCACAATTAAAATTTGACCTAAAATATTACCTTGAGAAACTTCTTAATTTCTCAGACACTGATAGCGAAATTATCATTTTTAGCATCCAAAACCTTCATAAAATGTTGTGTTTTACACATTATATTATATCCATTATATCTACGATAAAATAGTAATTCTCGCACATACATGGATGATGATCAAATGACATATATTTGTCGACTTAAACGCTTCCTAGAAAACTTATTAGTGATCTTCACTTTAGTTAACCAACTTTACCTCTTAACTTCTTCACATAAACCACTGCATAAGAGCATAATTAAGTAACAGCTGCAACTAACTAGAACTAGATTTCCCAAATCACTCCTTCCCTATAATCTAGCTATCTTCAATCAGCCTGTTCTGGCATAGCGATCAGATAGCCTGTGGAGTTACGCTAGATCGACGGACTCGCGCCCGTGGGCAGATTTACGATACGAGTTGATTTAGAAAATGTGATTGTGGAACTTATGTGGATCGAGTTAGCGAGTTCGGGACTTAGTAGATTTCAGTTGAGTTTGTTAAATGAGATGGCTTGCATCAATTACAAAGCCTTTTTATTAATTTCGTCATCCTTCTGTCGTGTTAGTCATCATCAAAATTTTGTTAGTCGGTTTGTTTTGAACACTACAGACTATAGCGACTTATAAATACGATCCTCGGACATGAATTTTTGAAGAAGACCAAGGCCAATATGTATATCTTTCAATTTAGGTATCTTTTTTGTGACGCTACATACACTGTAGTTCTGTTATTGTTATTGATCATAGCAGAAATATGAAAATGAGATACAAATATTGGCATAGCTAGAAAAAACAGGTTTTTGTACCGTTTCGAAAGTTTTTTAAGGAAGCTAAAAATAATTATAATGTTAAGATAAGACGTTCAAAAGGTTTTACAATACAATAATGAATAAAAGCACGAGAACGATTGCTTTACGCAATAGTTTCAGATAAACATACTTAAATAGATATTGACACAAGTCCGGTGAATAAACACACCAAAACCAGGTGGGGTCACCGTAGATCAATAAATCTTTAGCGAACCCCATACATTACATAAATAATATTTTGTAATTTAAAGCAAGATTGTTCATTCGTCGGACTGTAAATCAACGGTTAATGGGAAGGTGGGTGGAGATGGATTTTTCTATTAACTATTGATGCTTTGATTATAATGAGATTTCTTCGATTCCATGTTTTGTCTTTCGTAATTTATTGGTCGGTTTGATTTGTAACTGATCGGTATCAATGCCATTAAAATTAGGTTCGTTCGTTTGGTGGGTTGGTTTAATAGCTTGCTATTGATGACTTCAAGCATGACGTACTCGTTATTTGACTTGTTGTTCAATGTTCATCTTATTTGGCGTCATTATGTATTTGATGTAGCCTCTGCCATTATGATTTCTCACGTTGAAAGCAATTTATAAAAAAAAGAGTCGTCGATGATAAATGCATGCAATGCAGTGCAACATGAAGTGAGAGTGTATTTCGTCGGGAGACATCCAAAACTTACTAGAAAATCAGTCATTTACTCTTAAAAACTTTGCACCTTTACTTTGGAATTTGTATTTTGAAATGGACTTTGACGATTCCGAAAGGGAGATGCATTTATTTTATTTTCACATTTTATCGTGTATGTTTTATTTTGGTTGACATTATGTTATCATATTCTTTCCTGTTATGACGATCATGATAAAAATTCTTGTAATTTTGACGTGTGTGTGCAAATTATCATGTAATTCTTATCGTGAAATAAATTAATCTAATCCAATCATATATTTACTAACACTATTTTACTTTTTACTTTTAACTTTTCGTAGTCAACCGATGGTTAGTTAAGTTGCTTTTTTAAACTTATAACTTCTTTTAATTTACTCGCTTTCGATTTTTTTGTTGGTAATACAAAAATATTGGTGACGACACGACACGCATTTTAGCGTGTCGTCCATGAAGCCCCCCCCCCACAGTCCAATCCGTACAATAGGGATGTTGACTCAAAATTTATTAATTATCCATCTGAAAGAATACATATAACTATGCCAAAAAGTGAAAATCCTATTCAAATATCTCAAAAAATAACGAAACTACAACCGTTAGAATGTTTTTAGTTAGAGAGAGAAAACGCTACAGATCAGTGACGTCACTGACCTCGAGCGCCATAGTAAATGACGATCGTTCAATACAACGGGGCGTTTTGCGGAAAAGGGACAGAAAATGCCCCCTCCTAAAACTTTGAAGACTTATAATTATGTAATTATTTATTCTTTTGGATTACTTTTTTCACTATTTGATAGAGAATTTGATCCTTTTTCGAGAAAATTCGGATTCATTGATTTTCTTATTTGGTGTCAACATCCCTATTGCGCATAGCTTATGAGATTCGTTGTGGAAGGGTGCGTTGTCGCGGATGACACGCACAATAGTTTGAGCGCATCTGTGAGCGCCATCTACTGAGAACATATTAAATTACCTTATCGTATACTGCAACTACCACGGAAGGGTGTTGTGATTGAAAGTTAATCCAACAAGTTAGGCTCAGCATAAACACTGATGCAAACATGCATCAAATGAACACTAACGTAAATGTAAGAGCTTAAATACCAAGATAATACCATTAAAGTCCGCCATTTTGTTCCGTACGAACTCAAAACCTGTCGTCGCACCTTGCGAGCGCAGGTCAACTATGCTTAAGCTCAAACAGACGCTGGCTATGAGAGCGATATGTATAGATACCACTTTTCGTAATTGGACTGTGTTAGCGGTCGCGCCTTCGAAACCTTTGTACTTTGCGTTGCAGAATGTGTGCAGAATTTAGAGATAAGCGAGGGTTTCTAAGGTTGTGGAATTCGATTTTACGCATCAGAGAAATAATGTTTTTGTCTAAGTCTAAGGTCTGCTATGAACAAATTTAATGAAAAGAGGACGTAAATTGTCACAGCGCATATTCAAAACATAGGGCATGTTTCTGAGTTTTGGGCGTTTTCTCTGTATTTATGCATGCCCGTTCCTTTTCGTCTGTGAGAGGATGCCCAGTACCTAGCCCGTGTATGTGTATGTATGTGGTATGTGTATGTTGATAATGCTAAGTGTTTTGATGTAATTAAATATATCATCGTCTACACTTAACATCAACCTCACTGAACTTACTATTAATTAGTTTGATTTGTTTTTCAGTTATTGATTTGTATATTGTTTCTGTATTTCAGGTAAGCGATGCAGACGCACATACTATCAGTTCAGAGTTGGTACGAATAATGTTTATATTTTTTTTAATACAACGTCGGTGTCAAACAAGCGTACGGTCCACCTGATGGTGAGTAGACACCGCAGCCTATAGACGCTCACAACTCCAAAGGAGTCACGAGCGCGTTGCCGACCTTTATAAAATTTGAGGTTTTAACACAGTGCAGTGGAATACAAAAGTATTTTGTACCGCGTTGCATGATTTCGGTTTGTTTCGTTTTTTTTTTTTTCAATAAGGTTTCGTGACACGACTAGGACCTGGTTAAATATCAAATGCCCGATATTCCCTTAAGTTGTAGATTCAAGTTTTCCAAGTCCGTCTGTTACATTGTCCAATGTCCAATGTTTAAATCGCAGAAACCGGATCCGTTAGTTGCACTATTTGGTCTAATGTAGTAATGTAGTACCCATTGTGTGTCTAACGCCATTTCTTTAGTCAGACTGCGTGGGCGCACTTATTTCGCTAATTAGTGCATAAGGGCTCGTTATGGATCAAATAATCAGCTGATGTATTAAAATGTTTTGTACCATTATGACAAGTTTTTAAGCGTGGTAACAATGCGGCATTTAATCGTACTTTACATGATCTTTTTCTATGCACTTTTTTTTTAAACTTTATGGCGCTTATCGTGTAAACGTTTAATAAGGTTCTTCATGGCAAAACAGAAATAACGGTTTGAAAATTCAAAGTTTACTTTTGCATGTACGAAACCCATATAGTTTAGATAATACAGAAAAACATTGTGCTGTTGGATTTAATTGTCCGGGATTCGCGACAAATTCTGCAGAATGACGATTTAGCATTTTCAACATTTCAGCGCCATCTATCGTGACTTTAACAAACTAAAAAAAGCAATCGCGTGATTTGCTAACAGCACGACAAACTTTTATTTGCTCCCATTTAAACCGTGTCCGGAGCTAATGACTGCCATACAGATTGCATGTTAAACGCCCATACAAATTCAATACTCAATACACGCTGTATCGAACATCTACTGGAGTTAGCTGGTCGACTATTAAGATATTCATCAATGAGGCTTTATTGTCGCCAGTAGTCGTTTGCATGGAAATGTAGTGGTCCGAGGGAGTAGATTTGGAGATTTGAGCTAAGTAGTCAAGAGACCTAACTAAATTACGAATAGCCTTTAATGCTTCGTGATCTGATGAGTGAAGAATTCATTTAGTGTCCGTCATTCTATACTCCAATACTTAGTATAAGCATAGGTATAAGATAGTATATTCACTACGCATGTTTTTGAAAGTTTTTACGTTAATGTTCGCTTTTATATCTGTGTGACTGTCAGGGATAGTGCTCAAAGAACAACTCAAACGTGTATTAAGAGCAGGGGTAGGGCAAGCTCTCTCCATACAAACTTTGTGCAGGATTTACTTCGTTTGTGTTTGCATTAAAGTTATGATTTTTGGTCAGTATGCTTATTTTTTTGATAGCTATTTCGTGGTGTATTTTTTTTTTTTTTTTAAAATTTTTGAAAATTTTCACATCACGATCTTCGCATATCTAATATTTACAACCAAAAAAAATATTATATTTGTTAGTGCCAAAACCGACGAATAAAATGTGCACAAAGTTTGTATGGGGAAGGCCTTGCCCTACCCTGCGCCTTAAGCTTTATTTATGTGTGTGTTTGTTAGGTCTAATACATCTCTGAGAGCACTTGAAAAGGAATTTTGTTTTAATTCTTAAAAACCTTGCGCATCTCTAAAGTTTCTTTAATCCTGTAATGAATAATATCGGATTCTTGACTTTTAATTACGTTAATCTATACATATTCTTGAATTTAATATTACAGGTAAGTTTTTTTTCTGCAGCCGCTGTCGCTTACTACACAGACAGTTTTCCGAAAAATCTCCGCATACGCAAATATCGACTTTTCCGAGTTGCCTTAGAGCACAAATTCCTTTACAAATTGCTCCAGAAAACTAAACTCCGTAAAGCAAGTCGTAGAAACGATAATTGTTACTGTTCTGGCATTTTATTATTGCAAATGTTCTTGGTTATGAACGTATGAGTCATACAGAGAGTTTGGGATCTAATTTGACTTCTGTGTGTTTTGGTGGCTATAATTTTTGACAAGGGCCATTGTATAAATTCTTTGGAAAAAGTAAGTTATACAATCGAACGACGTTACATATAAAAGGTACTTTTTTTTTCTGGCTTTATTTGTTTAGAAATACTCAGCCCTTATCGAAGTCTATGAAAAGGCTTTGTGATGATAAACCAATAAAGTGCTTTTTTTTTTAATATTCAGACAGAATTGCGCTTAATTACTAAATCACCTTAGTAAGCGATATTGTGATCTGTTATGACAGAAGCTCGATTCCACTCACACCTTCGATTCCGTTGAAGCCGCTCGACCAATCTCACTGAAGCGTAAACTCTTAGTTTTCCAGTGTTTAAACCGCCCTCGTGGTCGTCTCGGAGGTTTCCCCTGGATTTTCCCCGGGCTACTCTGCAACCGCGTACTACTGTCACTTTATTGAGCCCGAAAAAAGTTAGTATGGAACTCGCTTACCTAGGTACTAAAAATCGGTTTAAGACGATAAGGTTGTAGTTCACGGGGAACAAGGGCTCCGGCACAACATGGCTTGTTGTTGTTGTTACAATAAAAGTGGAAGCATAGTGCTTCGTGCAATAGAAGAAGGTACATCTGAATGTCCGATGATAGAAGGGGGAAACAGGCAGCGTTCTCATTTGCTACAATTGACAACATTTCATATTTTTAACTACCTACTATATTTTATGAACTAGTTAGAAAATAGGTAAAAATTTAAGCCACCCGTATTTTTTCTTTTTCAATTTAACTCATTATTTCATACAAAAAAAAACACGTTGAAAAGTAGGTCATTCCAAAAGGGCGTAAGTAAAATATGACGTCATCTTCCCAACAAGAATCCAGAGCCACTCCAGAGCAGCGATTGTCTGTACTCTGTACTAAGGTCTCCCTGAATACAGCGAGGAAGATGACGTCAACTTTCGGTTTACAGTAATTTGCGATTTTTTCCAAAATTAACGGAGAAAAAAATCTAAAAAAATGTATTTTGTGTACTTCACACGTTTTTACCGAAATGGTTTTCGAATTAAGTCGAGATGAAATATTGTCAATTGTGTAAAAAAGCAATGGCTATAGATAAAAGAGTCTAGTGCTAACACTGACTTAGAGGGTCTATTCTAATGTCGCACCTAGCCATTACTCGGCGATACTTACTTCCTTTACGGCGTTTCTCACTCAGACCGATTGGTCGAGAGATATCGACTGATAATTTATCGAGCGATTACTAAATAGGGTTGCTGTGTTTAAAATAGGGCAAAGATAGCATTACAGCTATAAATTAATAAAATTGCAGCTCTTGATGACTTGTGTTGTAAGGCGTGTTTTCTATGAGAAAGGATTTAGGTATTTTGTACGATCTATACTGTTACGTATTACTTATTGCATCGGCCTGTATCTATTTTTTACCCGAATAAAGAAAATAAATCTACAGAATAATACTTTCAAAAACCACTTATTAAGGCGCTACACTGAGGCAAGAGTGAATAGGCATTTTCTGGGTGAGCTCGCTTCATCGTCGGCCTCATCTTTGCCCCCTGGCTAGATGCTGGCCAAGAGCAATCCCATTATTAATAAAAAAAAAAAAAAAAATTTGGAGACTTTGAAACGCTTTCCTGCCCAGACTAGCAAACAGTAGGGGCTGATTTTCAGATATATGATTCTTGACTATATGATTGTGGTACTGACAATAGCGAATCATGATTGCTTAAAATTTTCTCGATAGAAAATAAATCCAAAGTCGAGTCTATATTTTCCTTTTTTTCCTCAGCCTACTAAAACAACGCATTATTAAAAGACATGATTAAGTTAATATGATGGTATTTTACCTCATCTAGGTACTGACAAGAGGAAATTTAATAAACCTGCACACAGTCAGATATTAAACAAGATTTGTCTAAAAAGCCATTCTCGGAGAGGGATGCATCCCGTTTTGTCGCGAGCGAAAAACAAAGGGTGTCTCTTTCAACCGATATATCGCCTTAAAAGTAACTTTTTTTACTTGTCTGGGAAGATTATTTTTAAAAATGTTTGCTAAGTATTAGATCTATGCTATGTACAGTCAGCATCATAAGTAGCGACACGTATGAAGGCGTCAAAAGTCTTTATTACAAAGGAATAAGAACTTTTGACATCTTCATATGTCAAGCTACTTTTAATGCTGACTGCACATTTTAATTTGGAAAAATCAATCGAAATTTCAACTAGGTATTGCATTTCTTGACTGCTTAACAATAGGAACCGCAGTAAAAAACAACGACTCTCATACATGCAATTTCCCAAACAATTACACATCCATTTCAAAAACAACAATAATCGTAAGTCAACCGCTATCTCTGCGCTTCGGTACTCTATGGCGCAGGACCATTCTCCGCCGTTATGGCAGTTTTCACTCAACGCGATTGAACGGCCGCGCCACTCCGCTGCAGAATGACCCTACTATTGTAGTGCATTGCTGTGTTACAGAGGCTATTGGCAATATTTAGAAATGGTTCCTATGTATTGTTGCGGAATAGTTGAGAATGTCGTTGAACAACGTAAATTGAGTGCTAACGGCTAAAACTGAGACGCGATGGTGAATTGAGATGTTGTATATGGCTTAGCTGGTTTCAGTGGCTTGTTTTGGTGTGTCATTTATTCTGAGTTAAGGGGCCGTATTTGCCATGTTGGTATCAATACTGAACTTGGCTGTTTCTCGATACAATGTTGGGTTGTTAAGTCCTACGCAAGGACGTGTGTGAGCGCAAGTGTAAATCTATAAACATACTTAGATAGAGACATTGAATTTAGCTTGCAAATGTGAATGAAATAGAAATAGTCAATATATTATTTAAAAAATAATAATAATACGTCAGATCAAATTAATTAATTTTAATTGCAATACGTTTGATAGATTTTTCTGAATAAGGATATTACCTACAGGTAGATACTTATCATACTGTTACTAATTTAGAGGATTTTTTATCTCAAGAGTGCGGGTTGGCCATTGTGACACATACGAACACATAGGCAACGTGAACTCATAGCGCTTACGCTACGCACACATAGACAATGTGCATGTATAGCTCAATACATAACCATGATTCACCCGTGCTCGTGAGATAAAAGTACTCTATACTTTTCGCATTTAACAAACCTAAAGGATGATTCACGCTAGACCGTTCCGTGTCTGGACCGGCCCGTTTTCTAGTACAAGAAATTTAATCGACGGCACAGAATAAGTAATAGTACAAGTATCGACGGCCGTCGCCCGTTCTGTATTAGAAAACGGGCCGGCCCGGACACGGAACGATCTACTGTGAATCATCCTTTACTCGATCCGATCACTGGTCAGAAACTAACTCAGTTGTAGGTTCGCAATAGGTAGCAAATGCGTCCCAGGGGCCAACTAACATAATATATGTTAAACTAAGCCATCCCGAAAGAAACCACTATGTACATTCTGTCATTCTCATTAGCTTAGAATTGACATTACAAGACAAACTCAACATTCACTTCCTTAAAACCTTTTACCCCTAACTTTAAAGTCTAAACTTGCGCAGCATAACAGTAGTAGCGAACTTGGGGGCACCGCGCATAGTTAATCCATGCAGTCGCTTTAGCTCTTACTGTTACGTAATAAGGTTGGTTTTATTGTGTTCCGGACGAATGTAGGCTGCATCTTTGTTGTGCCAAGGATAAGGTAATGCGACAGTTTGTAAGCATGAGCTCGCCGCGAGGAGGAATCGTAAAGAAGTACACAAGTATTATTTACCTGGAGGGCGATGGCCTTAGTACCTTTTGTAGTTTTCTGGAAATGGGGAAATGTATTATTCTATGATGGCTGCCCCTTTCGGCTTGGGGACTATTGTTTTTTTTATTAAAAATTATATTGCTCTCAGAGTTTTTAAAGTTGTCAGATTATTACGTAGAGCCCAATTAATTTGGCATTTTTATTAATCTTTATTTGTTTGCTGCACTTAGTAATTCCAATTAGTAATCTTTGTATAATTATATGATACAAAGAACAAATACAAAGGAAAAAATAACCGTGATTACGCACGCAGCCTCAGACGGGAATCGAACCAAAAACAATTCAAAATAATTTGATTCTTAACAATAGTAATCTTTGTATACCTAAAACTGTAATGCCCTCTTGGTACCTGAAAATTAAGGCTCCCAACGAGCGACGAAGTCACAGGGGTCGAAAATCGCTGCTTCGAGAAAAAGATAGTACAGCCGTGCTTTCTCTTTTGCTGGACTTGGCGGGGGCACTACCGTGCCCAGACAATAGTAACTGACAATCCCAATAAAAGCTACCAACAAGTTCTGATATTTTCCAGCACATGTCTGTACAAGTCAAAGGCAACTATACAAAAATTATAAAGCAGAAACTCAAACGACCTTTGGCCGTTAATCCGTTCAGCAAAAACCTTTACTAAACGAATCAGCCTGGAGTACAGTCGATTGCATTTTTCGAACAGTAATAGAGCCAGCATTAATAAGAACTAAATTGATTTTGTCTGTCTGTGCGTTCGGGTTTCGTGATTAGCTCGGCACCGGTGCGATTATCGATGAGACGCAGATGCATGCAGATGCATCACTCGATGGATGCTTTGCATCGAAAACGAAGTATCTCCCTCTCTGTTGCTCCAATGTGCAATTGCGACAGAGAGGCAGATATTTCGTTTTCGGTTCGTGGTAGGCCTTCTGTAGACCTGCCAGTGATATTTTTTATGCATTCAACTATATCTGTATGCAAATGCTTCACTTGACGGATGGTTCTACTGACTGGCTTTGAGATCTTATATAGAAGAGTGGTATTTCCTACATTTTAACACATATGACTACGCCATTTTTGAAAATTTCTGAAGATGGACCTACATAAAATATAAACTTAGACTAACAATTAAAAAATATATCTAACAATAATAATAACAACAATTAATTTGGGAATAGTTGCGCACTTAGCATTATTAATTTACATATTAAAGATCCGAGTGTGATCTCGCAAAGGTACCTACTAAAAATACTATAAAATATTTGAAATATTTCTCGTTCGTTATTAATAGAGTAGGGGTGAATTCAACGTTTGCTTGTGTACCGACTAGCTACGACACACAGTTTTCAGTTCACCGCCAATGACAACTAGGATAACAAACGACATCACTGCCTCATCTGTCCCGCACTCTGTGCAAGTACATTCGCCAACAAAAATCGCTCGATTTTTAATTAGAACCCGGAGCCTTGTACGTGATCGGAATGAGACGCCGCGACGTCAAGGAAACCGAGTTAGTACTTGTCGATGTGACTGTACAATTAGCAGACTAATGAACCGGACACTTTTGAACGGAACTGTACGTTTTATGAGATTATGTTTGAGTGTAAAGGTAATGTTGATTATTATTAGATTGTGATAGGTTTTGTTATGGAAACACATTATTTGTAGAAATAGTAAGTACTCGTAGATTAATACATATATAACTATACTCCTATCTGGTAAAATAATGTCAAACGTGTCGAGCTTACGTTTTATCTGTCACTAGAGCATAAAAGTCCTTTTTTTAACACGCTTTTATTAGGTCAACCTGTATGTAACTATGTAATGGAATCTAAGGTAACTAATTTAACCATATTCCAAGAATCGTAGCGTCATGAAAATTGGTAGCTGTATGTAGTTCTGATGACAATACAATAATATGGTACTGTCGAACTGATCTGATGATGGAGCCGGAAGATATGAACTGGAACTTCATGATGGAACATCGTATAAATAGCTGTGTTTGGATTTGTTAGAAAATTCTTGTAATGAACTTTGACCACGATTAGGTTTCAAGGTCTGATGATGAAGCCGGAAGATAGGCACTGGCATTCCATGATGGAATATCGTATCATACTCATAGTCGTGTTTGCACTTTTGAGAAAGGTCACGTAATGGACTTTGAACGTTTGAACACGATCAGGTTTCAATTAACACGCAAAGCGTGTTTTTTCTAGTGTTTTTAAACTATTAATTTATTATATGACAAGGACAAATCAAATGGTATAACCTAATATTTTGACTGTTTCCAAATAAAAACGGGTGAGGGGTGAGGTGGCAGGTAAGGATGGTAAACGTCCCTGTGCTCGACACTGGCCCAATACATGACACTTTCATTCTTATGTCATGATGACAGAGGCGATTAAATGTGTCAACTACTGGGCGCTAAGGTGTCGAGCACTAGGGCGTTTACTATACAGGACGATTTAAACCTAGCGTGCTAAATCCTTATTCACAATTGACTTAGCTACTAATAAGTTAAACAGTGTTATTTAGAGTGTAAACGGCGGCTCGCCTTTACAATTGAGCTGACGAGTGCAGCCGTTATGGGTGTGCGCTTAGTGCGGTGTTACAGCGATTTTATGAGCATAGGCGATTTGTACTATACGATGCTGGTGATAAAAGTATACAGTATTATTTTGTTTTATTCTAGGTATATATTGTGTGGTTATCCTAACCAAAGCTAAAGGTATTTTTACTGGGTTAGGTTACTGAATTAATTTTAAATAATAATAAAATATTATAAAGTAAAGTAACTCGTACACACCAAATCCTATCGTTTTCCCGTTTGAGCCCTATTTTACCTACTCCCAAGATTTGACGTAGGCACTAGTTTTATGAAAGTGATTGCCAACTGACCTTCCAACGTATGACATGGATTTTTTATAATATCATCATCATCATCATAATATCAGCCGAAAGACGTCCACTGCTGGACATAGGCCTCCCCCAAAGAGCCTTTTATAATATAATGTAATGTGATGTAGTAGTGCTACTTGCTCAATGTTTTTGTATGCCAACTGGGAAAACATAGTGATACGCTATTATGTATTTTAACATCCCTGTATTCAGTTATACCTATGTTTTACAAATATAGCACTTTGAACTTTGAACGTAGAGGGAAAACTAGACCTTGTTGGGATTAAACTGATTTTGTCACGATGTCACCCAGTGGAGCTTAACTTCGCGTGCCTTACCGTTCGCAACCTTGCGTTACAAACCTATCCGAATACGAAAAATATGTTTTTTTTTCACTAACAGGTGTATTGACTAGCGGTGATAGGTAAAATTTGTGTTTAACCCAAACCCCCCATTCAATTTCATAGAAAAACAAAAAGTCAAACACGAACTCAGTTAGCTGCCAGTGCTGCTACGCAGTAGTCGCTCTTCTCATTACGGCCAAAACGCTATCGCTCCCGCTTGTATCTCAGACCCGACCTTAATTCAGAAACACTACCAATTTCCGAGCGAAATAAGCGAATTAAAATCGCTCAAAGCGCTCGCAAAGAAAGTGCACATGAGTTTTTTATACCCTTTAGGTGCCTGTCAGCCTTTGAGCTGATGTGTGCTCTGCTCTTTATAATTTTGCTTTACGTTAATCGTAAGCGAAAATTTCAAGGGTTTTTTTAAGACAAATAATGGGTACATAATGTAAAATGTGTGCCGGAAATTTATCTTGACAACGTCCATGACCAAACTGAGCAAGTTTGGGACTAGGTCGATTTGTGTAGGATGGCACATAAATGTTCATTTTCGTTTTATTTACACTGTGCCGCACTAACGGCTACATATCTTTATTTGGTGCTCAGATGCATTTTATCATCGTCGGCTCAGAAATGATTTGTGACTTGCATTAATATACTTACGACACTTTTTAGCCTATAATTGTACTTAAACATTTGTATAGATTAAAGTAACAATAAGTGAAGTTGAATCATCGAAGCGAATAAAACATTACGGTTCAAGGAATTAGGGTTGTCACGATCACGACGTAAACATTTTTTAGCGCCAATGCCAACTAATGAACAAATATACTTACCAAAGCAAATAAACAAAATACCAATAAATAATTTTTCAGTCTCCTAGATTTGAAATACGCACACACTGTTAAGGTTTGGAATTCCCTGCCGGTTTGGAATCTGTATATCGTTCATATAACCTGGACATCTTTAAAGCACGAGTGAGTAGGCATCTTCTGGGTGAGCTCGCTTCACATCCACCTTATATTTGCCCCCTGGCTAGATGCTGGCCAAGAGCGATCTTATTTTTAATAAAAAAATAATCTTAAAAGCATTTATACTCAATTACAGTTAACAATCTTCAAACTTCAGTATTACGAAAATGTTATTATGTGTCACGATATACGTCACAAACATTATCATTTTCTTATATCAATCCATTCGCCAACTAAATGTTAGTACAAAACACAGCAAATTTTACAAAGACAGTCACATAATATCACTTCAAATACGATGACATGAACAAAATACCCCTTGTGACAGCCCTAGCGTGACAGCGGATGAGTACGGACGTGACACGGCTGTCGGAGTGACGAATCACTGTCACTTTTGCGAGACAGCGTCGCTGAGCGAAATAATCTGATTAATGAATGCATGTTTCTGGAAATTACGGAATGTGTTTTGTTAAGGTGGATGTCGTGAGTACAATGTTCTTTAGAAACGTTTTAAAAAGTTAGTGCTACTAATAAAGGGTAAATTTCTTATTAATGGCCATCCCCCAATAACTGGCCCGTTCGCAATAATATGCACAGAGATAACCAACTCTTAGTATATCTGCGATTAAATACCTAAATAAAATTTAAGGTAACTGGGCACAGAGGTGACTTCATGTATTTTGTTAAAGGTAGTCTTGTAGGTAGTAATTGAGTCTTCACTGCACAAATTTGGTTAGTTACTCGTAATTGGCGGTCTTATTTATCTTTTACAAATTCTGGTAATTTATTTATTTTAATTAAATTAATTAAATATACTTAAAAGGTTTGTTTTAACGGGTCTAACGCGATATTTATGTATTTACCTTTTTTACCTTTGTTAATTAAATATATTACACAGCATTACAGATTTACTTAATCTAATACACTGAGAAACGAAATATTAAAGAAACAAACAATAATAATAACAATACAATAATCCACTACATAGGTACACCGAAAGGCCTATCAATATCATTCACCTCACAGAACTTCAGACATTCCCTACACACAGACATCCATCGCCACGCAAGCAAATCACACTCGGGTGTTGACACCTAGAGGGCATTCAGCAGCGTCAGAGCACGGAGGTGCGTCGAGTTCCTGTGCGACACAGTGCGAGCCGGAGGCACTGCTAAAAGCGGGCGCGCACGAGGTCTAAGAGCCATTAATAGTAAAATGAACATAAAAATAGTTTTGAATTCAGAGATTGCACAGTAATCCCCTACAGTTGACAAAAAGCAGGCAGACATTTTACTAAACACTGATTTAGCGAATCACAGCTACGTTCCACTAATCACATGTAACGGCCCCCGATCTATCACCGTCCTTCGTACATCACTCACGAGATTCTGACGTGCAACATTACCTGTAACACCCACACCGGCCTTAACACCACCGCAAAAGGTCCAAAGTAATCTACCCCAGTTCAAGAGAAAAGTTTGTCATAACCAGTCGTCCAACGTAAAGTGAGCCGGCTTAAGTAAGTGCAAATGTTTGAAGCGGTGTAGACTCGTGTTTCTCAACAGGGAGGTCTGCTTATTTTGGACACGTCCACCGTATGTCACGGTACATTATCTGGACCTCTTAATTGAAGATAATAAGGGAGGACATGTGTCTTTGTCGTGTTTTTATGGGGTGTAAGAGAGGGATGAGAGTTTTTTTAAGTCTCGTTAGGATCATTTATTAATGTTTGTTATTCATGTTTCATTATGTCTATTCGTGAATGGATCATGCTTCATTAACATACGTTCTTCATATTTGTACTATATTCTGTAATGCATTTTCTTGCTTTGCATTAGAAAAGCTACCCTTCTTTCCTTAACATGCAGATATGAAGTGTTTTGTATAAAATATATATTTACTTGAAATGTGACCGTCGGGATTCCTTAACTTTAAAAATAACGAAAGCACTATTCAAACTTTCATCCTCTATTTAAACCCCTTAAGGGACTTTGGAAATCCTTTCTTAGCTCTCACGCTACATTAAGTTTGTGTATTTATTAGCAAAGATAAGGATACTTTGTCAGGTACTTAAAATATGTATCAAATCCCCATTGTTCCAGTGTGTTTGTTGACTGTCAAACTTACTGATATGTCAAATTTGGCGATATGCAAGTATGTTTGAATTCTGAAACACGTATACATGCAAACAACAATTCAGAGGATACACTTTTTTAACTTAAAATAATGCTTAGTTGAAATAGCTTAGTAATAGTAAGAATATCCTTTTATCGTCGATATCTTCTCAGACTTTTAAGTGAAATCCAGCTCACACCACATAAATAAGCACGTGAGCTATCTAAATTGCAGCATAAGACAGCGCCTTACAAATGGGCATTGTACGAAGATCGGCTCCAGTTCACCTGCATTCGTGTAGTAATATCAATCCATCTGGTCCTCCCCCCACCCGGTGGGGTTGGGTGGGGTCCGGTAAAGTTGACGTCTCGTCTTTGAGGGGTATTTAATTTTGTGCAAATGACACGACGGCGCGGACAGCGAGCGGTGACGTTTCTAAATGTAGATTTTCTTTTGCACTTCGGTTTTCATGTTCGTGCTTGAAAACCGAATGAAGTAAAATAAAACAAGTGATTTTCTACTGGTTATATATTCAAGATTATTAAAACAGTAAAATACTCGTACAAGCAGCAATCAAAATTACCAATTCAAATGAAGTATTTTTGACATCAATGCGAACTTATATTGTAATTTACATTAATGAAATAAATGAATCTGAATCTACACAACATAGCTGCTACCTATTTCATCACTAGCATCAATTACCAATGTTAGAGCAAGATTTAATTTTGATAAAAAGAATTAGGTTATAGTTTAAATACAAAAGCAAGATTTTCAGATGAAAGACGGACGTAATTATTAGTGATCTTTTCCGTACACTGCACTTCAAAAGCTAATATACCTTCAGTTGACGTGCACATTTTTAATGTGAAACACATTTCCACGAAAGAAGACTTCCATCCCGCGTCGCCCCCTTATTATCCGCCCCCTCGGGGTCAGTCGCCCCCTGGGGTGGTGGGGGGGGTGGGGTCGTCACGTCACTGTCTCTGGATCGCCATCACGCCCGTCTCGTTTGCGTCCAACGACGTAGTTTTCAGCTTGAAGGGTTGCAGAACGGAATATAATATTAAATGAATAATATACAGAGCTCGTTTTGAAGTTGGTCGTTGGCAAAAACTTGTACGGCTATTGTTGAGTTAGGAATTTGAACGGATAGAGAACTCGATATTGTATGAAAAGAATTTTCTAAATATCGAAGATTATGCTTTACCGATCCGGGGTATTTTTGGTTACGGAATGATATCTAAAAATGAAAACTATTTCGAGAATCGTAGTAGTAAATACGGATAAATATTAACGAATTAAGGATATATTATTCGAAGGGTAATTTTAAAAACGTTATGTGGGTATTTTTTTTTGTACAGTGTACTTTTTAGGAGTTATCTTCAATGCAAGTCACAGTTTCTACCTAACTATCACCATTCACGTTACTACTGTCACAAAAGAAATAAGATTTTCAAAAATATAAATGTCAGAAATACGACAGCAGTCAACAATTACTGAAAATTAAAGATATGCAAGTTGCAGAAAGTTTTGAAAAAGTCGAAAAAGCTCTCTGAAAGTTTCTGGAAACTTAAAAAAGAACTTTATGAAAGTTACAATTTTGAAAAAAATCCCATAGGAAATATTTAGAAATTCTCGACATTTTCCTTTGTGGAAATTTCAGTTGGCACATCCGTACTGAAAACTAATACATTCGTAATACAACACACAGCAAATCCCAATTTTAAAACTGACCGTTAAACTAAAAAGAAGAATAAAGTCGCACACTTTTTAAATTCCGACATTCCCGTATGCAATGCCGTCTTATGTCTGCTTCTGCACCGTAATATCAATCCATCTAAGGGGGTTGAGGGGGGGTTGGGGGGGGCGTCACGTCACTGTCTTAAATGACTGTCACGGGTGCACTCGAGCGCCACTCTGAAGAACGGTCGACCGACGGCTTTACAATGCCAGCCTTGATATTACTATGTTATTTGTTTGCTTTTATCGACCGTTTGACCGTAAGACGGTTAGACGTTGCGTTGTTAGACTTGTTAAATACAATTGGCGGTTGCAATAACGTTATCAAACATTTTGCTGTTGCGCCCAAATAAATAAACGTTGTGACTTGTTTAGGTAGGGTTTTAGAGGACCAAATGGGTCATAAACAGATTTAGGTTCGCATCTTTCCTGTGGACATACTCATCAAAAGTTAAGGGCTTTGGCTTTGATTTTGGATTGGTCTAGTAACCCGCATAAATGGCGTCTCCGGTTCTATAAATCCATGTAATAAAATCATAACTCACATGCTCATAACTATTGACCACAGGAGAGACGACTTTTGTTTTTGCAAGTGTTTATGATCCAAATATGAGATAAAATTTTAGTATGTCTTTACATTTTTTGACATAGCTTTCTGAGATAATTTTTAAAACCGATCCCTATAATCAGTCAAATGTGACCGAGATTTTTTTAAATACTACGACGGTGGCAAACAAGCGTTCGGTCTACCTGATGGTAAGCGGATACCGCAGCCTATAGATGCTCGATAACATAAGTGAGCTTGAAAAAATGCTTTAGCTACAGAAAAGTCATTATTGCTATTAGCTTTTTTACAAATCACTGCTAAGCATTAACCTCCTTCAGGGTGAGAATAGCATTTGAGATGCTTTCAACAGAGAAGAGCATTGAGAGATGCTTTCAACAGAGAAGTCGTCAATCATCATCATCAGAATCGATTTTTCTTCATCCTACTGCTGACCTTCAGAATGAGGTCATTCAGGGCACTAGTCCCCACGAGGCACGATTCGGCATAATTCCGTTTCCGTATGAACATTAAAATAATTAACAAAATGTTTGCAATAACGAAATTACCGCAGTCGAAACCGCCATTGGCGTTGTCAGGCGCTCAGTGCATTATCAACTTGCATCGGGATGACGCTGTCGCCCCCACGTCCCCAAGTTTACTCGGCGCCTGGAAATTTCACTCCAGTCTTGCTTTTGTGTGGCCTGAGAGACGGGTGTCAGCGATTCTGTAGTAGAATGCGTGACAATCTTTAAAAGGAACATGTGTTGATTTGTAATAACTTGGGGTATATACATATTCATATTCACTTCATTGGTAATATCAATTACAGGTCAGGTTTGTTTTACGCATCTGCTTCTAATTTGATGGCACTTTCTAGAATTCATAAGCACAGTTATAATATTTTCTTGAATGTTTTGATGATACTTGAAGTTAAAAAGACTGTATATCAAAGTTGGGAACAGCTTGTGTGCCAAATATTTCACTCCTTTTGTCGTCTGTATATATTCTGAATTCTGACCCAGTATAAAACCTCTCGAATAGTGCTTAAAACCACACAGATAAATGACGAATGATTGATTAAATATTGTTTGTCGTGAGGTTTATCTCTCTTCACTTGGACTACCTTCATCACATGTCAGCTATGACGCGAACCGCGCTACTGGGAACTGTCTTTGATGCACTTTGTTAGCTGAAAGACGTTTGTTTCTGGACGTTCTCTCTTTGCTTTGTTCAGCTGTCGCAATCTTAATCAATCTGATCGGAGAGATTTGCTGACAAATAAAACATATCTCTTGTGACTTAGACCGCGTCTCTAATCTGTCAGTGACGTCTCAGCTCTGCTATGACGGCGTCACGGAACCGTTGTTTTCAAGAAATGCTTTTTCCAGGGATTTTGTCACTGGATGTTCAGCTTCGTAAAACTACAGACTTACGTCGGGCAAGTTAGAGTTAAAAGAACATTTTGTTAGATACCGCACTGCCAACTTCTTAAGTAAGAACCATGAACCCAACCTAGAGTGATACCGACGAAGAATAACCGTACTAACGCTTACAATAAGACCACCACCACCACCACCACCACCACCACCACCACCACCACCACCACCACCTAAGTTTGTTTTTGAATATAAATAAATAAATAAATTGCTTACGTGAACCGTATTAAACCAACTTACCATGTATTAAGACACAACAATTATTTTATTTATTCAGTTTAAGGAGTACCAACAGCTAATAAAATTAACATAGAAACTTAAGTAGTAACATAAAGCCAATTATAGGAACTCACAGATAGAAGCAGAACAAGAAATTTAACAAAAATACTGCGCACTTATTCGCACTATGCTATTCAGAATATAATCTAAATTGGAATTAGAGAACACAAAGAATGAATACAACTCTAAACATAATAGCTAGGTTATATAATTAAGTTCAGCTAGTGACAATAATTATTTACATACCTTGGCACAAAGACATAAAATCTGTCTTTGCTTCTAATATAAGTTTACGTTACTGACTTTAGTTTCATGTGTTTTCACTCCATTCGCTAATTTGAATTTGAAGCCATGTCTATTTCCATACCTTTTCACTATTAATTCTATGATACATTTCTTTAGTAATAAACAACAGACATTATTTACGCTGGTCTTTCCTCAAAGAGATCTTTGTAGCCATCATTTAGTTATAGTCAAAGAGATTTCATCTCTTGTGACTTGGGCCCCAGTCTCCAGTCACCCGTCAGCGCTGTCTCAGCGATGACAGCGCGACTGAATTGTTCCGCGCTCTGACAGCCTTGTCTTAGTTTATTTTGTTACTGCACTTATTGATTGGTTCTTAACTTCAGGAAGTACGTTTTGCTCATTCGTGACATACATTTGGGTATTATGATGTTTTTTGATTAAAAGTTGACCGATATCTCAATAAATAAAAATCAATTCTCGAAATGTAGATATCTATAGTTTCAGAACCGGTGCATTATTGTTTTTTTAAACCATACAAAAAGTAAATGAATGAGTGACAAAGAACATAGATTGAAAAAGGGATCATTTAGTCTCAATTTTATTACTTTACGAGTTCCCATACGTTTTGGATGTGCCATATTCACTAACTTTTTGCGAGTCAAGTCTGTCTTCTTCTTCTCGTATCGATGGTTTCTTCTCTGGTTAAATCGAACGGGACCAGAAGCTGGCTACAGCTAGAGTCAAGTCTGTAAAGTGACAGTACTGTTTCTGGAATTTTCCTCAGATTAATCTGCATTCGTCAAGCTATCAATTACGACCATAATATAAACTTACAATTATGCCTATCAATTACTCGTATCGCAATAGTTTCATCAAACTCTTTTTCGTTTAAATAGTCTTTGGGCGACACTTTATTGTTTCGGCTTCTCGTTAATTTTCCATCCATCACGCTTCATTTGAGCTCTTCTCAAAACAAAATTAGACAAGAATAAATTCAGTGTGCGATGAAATTTTAAGGTCTGATTGATGATATAGATGCATTTGTCACATTTATACTTGAAAATTTCCTTTGACTTCTTTCATGTCGTTTCCGCGACATCGGGCCGTAGCCAATTTGTCGTTCGAATGACTTGAGTTTGACTGATTTATACGTCCGTCAAGTGACGACGACTTTATGAGACGGACGTATTAAACGTGTTTTGATATAACGTGGGTGGTATTGGTTATGCTCAATTTAAAATTGTACTCATTTTAAAAATACAGTAAAAAACGGGATAAGTTTAATTCACAAACATAAAATAAGATTAAGCATATACATATATGTAGTCACGACAATTTTTCCAAAAGGGTGAATAAGATTGAACTATTGAGAAAAATCTTATAGGTATAATTTTTATTGAGTGCTTCAATGTGCTATCTTTTGCAGCAAACGTACTTTCAACAGTACAAAACCCAAAACCGTTTAAATTTTTAAACACCCAAATTAATATTTTTTACAGAGCTCACTTTTAATTCTGTACTGCATCTTTTTCTATTGAGTGCCTCAGAAATGTCCTAGTCGGTTTCGTGCTCACGGAATTGTTTAAATCTACTGTGTCTGCGTCCGCTGACGTGACAACTTGTCACCGGCATGCGCCCGCTCCGACAAATGTACTATTTATAGTACAATTTTGGAGTTAAAACTAGTACGGAAAATTTTAAAACAAGTGAACATCGTTGTAAGTGGTAATTAAACAGTATTGTGAATTTTAAATTGTTGAGCATTTTTATTGAAGACAAAATATGAAGAGTATATGAAATACTCCTCATCTCCCGCAGCCGCAGATTCCCGTATATTTATCCGGATTCATCGACATATATCTATTCATAAAAAAATACCGCGATAGACGACGGATTATTGAATTATCGATTAAAATATGTCCGATTGGAGCTATGAGTTAAAAAACTCGTGCCATCAAAACATTATTGCACCAGTTATATTATGGATAAAAGATATATAAACACAATCTACTATCTCGAACGCCCATAGGCCATATAAGGCTTTGATACCAGTCAAACGTATGTTTTCATAACATTTTTTCTGTATTAATCTCGCTACTCTGAGTAGTTCATTTGTTTTCGCAAAATCTTTCCTACAATGCAGCTTTATTTACAGCAAACGCCACCAACAGCATAAAAATGCGACCCAACAATTACAAAGACACATCAAAGAAACACGTATGCACTTGATCGGGCGCTGCACTAACGTGACGCCATCGATTGGGGGGCGGCCCCCGTCGGGGGAAGAAAGGTTTAAAAACAGAGCGTCTCCACGACGGCCCAATACGTCCCCGGCCGGCCGTCGATTACGACTGCATATGGTGGACGGACGGCAGAAAAGTTGCACAGACTTTTACTAGGTACCTCTGAATCTTATGTCAACCAGAGGTACTATTAAGGAATATTCTTTTGAAACTCAGATTACGTTACGATACGAATGGTTACAATAAATAAAGAAAAAATCCTTAGCTTTTTTGAAGCTTTTTACTATGTCCTTTACAAAGTACATTTGGTGCGTAATTAATTAATCGATGATGGAAAATTTTATAGTGACTTTTTTACAAGACTGCTGAAGGGATAGTGATGGTTTTCGCATTTTGCATTTGGATACATTCTGCGATATCAGCTAAATACCTATAACATTCCTGAATCTTGTTCTGTATAAGAACAATTGAGATGTGCGTCAAGTACATCATCTTAGGTACAAGTTATTAATTTTTGCATTAGTGTTATAAGTTGTACGGTGAACCAACAAACATGAGAACCTCCTCTTTATTTGAGAATATTATTTACTCTTCCCATGCTTTATTTATGACTGTGGTGTGTTTAACATACATGCTTGTTTTGCCGTCTGTACCGCACGGAAACTCACGAGGCAGCGGTAACACATTCGTTATTTTTCGCCACCTTCGTATTGATTAGTGCTCATTGGCAGCCCCAGGTGTTTTTTCACGTTCGTGCATCTCTTTTTGTCACGTCTGTGCGTCCCCTTTTGATGTCGAACCGAAGCCACTCCAAAAGAAGCGTAAAGCCTGTACAAAATTCCTTGAAACCTAATCGTGGTATGAATAACTATACCTATTTTCATGATTACGTTTACCTGTTATGTAATTTTGACAAGTTGGTACTCGCGAGTTCGAATCCCGGTGGGGGAAAACGTGTTGCATGACCAAGCGTTATGATGAAAAAAGTTTGATTGTTTCTTTCTGAACTCGTTGGACAATGGTTTTTGCAATAATATCGGATAAATTCCTAATGCCCTTTAAAAAGTACGTATTTCTTATTTCACTTTTTCGATTTTTATTATTTATAACAACACGTCCCAGCTCTACGGCGACTTGTGAATTACGATAGGCAACTTGTGACTTCACAAATCATAAGTCATGACGTCACTCGCGAGGCTAGTGGAACCGAAGTTCAGTTAATGAGTGCTTTCATACTTTGCTCGCCTCCGTTCGACAGTTAGTGGTAGGCGTTGCGTGTGGTCTGAGTGTTGGCGGGTATTATAAGACCGCGAAATGAAAAACCTGGCAATTCATATACACATTGTTGTTTGTATATGGCAAAACTGTCACCTCTAATACCATTGTAATCGGGATTAGGTAAAATACATCATGAAATTTGCAAAGGATCACTAAATTTGGGACCTCGTTTGATTTTATGACAGTTCACTTGAATTGGTGTTTGTAGTTCTTGGGTCAAGGAAAATAAAATGTGCGATTTTGTCCTACCGTCTGTCACAACATGTAACTCAGGAACTACTTTTACTACTTACTCGTATGACATGGATATGAGATTTTTAATGGTTCTATTTCAATCGCTCTCACTGCCACTACACCTCTCTACGCTTTAAAATTGCCAACTTTTCGCTGTTTTAATTAAGTTCCCATCGCAGTTACACCGCTGATTTGCTTCTCCGTCATTGCTTTTGCCAAAGAGAAGAACAGAAGATGTACTTCTTCGTTTCTTCTTCTGTTTCTATCACTTTTCTTTTATAGACGCCAAAGTAGGTTGTACAGAAAGTACAGTGGGCCAACGAAAATGTTGAGCACTTTAGTACTTAGTCAAATTAAAGAGATTTCAAATTTTATGACGTTTCAGTCTAAATATTTCTTAGATTTCGATGTGACAAGGTTCTAAGTATGCTCAACATTTTCATGGGCTGACTGTACGTACAGTATGTTTAGTGTTTACTATCAGTAAGGCTAAGCCCGTATTCTTTTTCGCTACCATCGCACTTCTATTTTTAATTTAGGTAAGCCTATGTTGTGTCCAACTGCTGGAAAAAGCCCTCCCCTTTATTCCACCACTCGTCTCGCTTGCCAGCTCCTGCCAATCCGTATAAACGTATAAATGTCGACCCACCATCTCCTTTTCCGTTTGCCTCTGCCTCGGTAGCCATACTGTGGGATCCATTCGGTGGCTACTTTAGCCCATCGCTCCTGATTATTTGGCAGACATGTCCAGCCCAGCCCAACTTCAGGTTTGGTATTACGCTTGTCATTTTGCATACATTGCATGCATGGCTTTTTTATCGTACGTACCTCAACTACAAAAAAAAACCGAATACAACGTAATAAAATATGCTGCCACCGCATTTACAGCATCAAGCTCCTATTTTCATAGCCGTAAAGTCATTTAGCGCCAATCACGACACACATGCGTCAAAAAACGGGCGCTTTTCGCTACGTATCACTAAGCTATTACGGACTACGGCGTAGCGCTACGCGCGTAGCACGGCGGTAAATTAGTTGTTTGCCCGGGGAAAAAAATTCAGACAGCCCAAAATCACAAAGGAGCTGGAATAATGTGTACTGTGATTTAATTTATAATTCTCTCCTAAACAACATTGTGGGTCCAAATCGTGCCAGGCTCTTGGTGGTCGGAATCCGGGAGGTCGGTTACTGGCTACACGCCCATTCCTCGCCAAATACCGGTTCTTTTCTGGTTTCGAGGACGGTGACACGCTGTCACGGTATCTACTTACCCCACATGTATGCCCTTGTGGCACAGATTTGCACCGATTGGGACATCATGGATTATGGTGTCAAAAAAGTGCAGGCCGTTTTTCAAGACATGCGACGCTAAAGGACATTATACCACAGGCCTCTTGCCACCGTTAATGTGCCTGCTCTTCTTGAGCCGACTGGCATCGTCAGGGATGATGGTAAGAGAGCTGATAGGGTTGTCTATAGTTCCTTGGAGCTTGGGACGGATGTTACTTAGTGTGGGAAGCTACCTGTGTAGACACGCTGGAACCGTCACACCTCCAAGGAACTGCCGTAAAAGCAGGTGCATCGGCATAAAACATCATCATCATCTCTCCTAGCCGTATTCGGCCACAGCGACTACTTTCTACTGCTGAGAGCGACGCTGGTGCGCTCTCTGGTGACTGACATAGCCAATCTTTGCAGCGAATGTGCGACTACACTCGGTGCATGTCAGCACCCCTCCGATATAGTTATATGTTATGGCCGCAGGTGGTCTGGCCTTAAGCTCGTCGCGCTTAGCGTCAAGTTCTGCGCGTCGCCTGACTTCAAAATCATTCACCCGAGTGAACACAGTTTGCCTCCATTCGGGTCGGCCACCAGCTAATGTCACCCAGGAGGAAGGCTCTATGTTCGTCTTCTTCATGTGACGTTTCAGCACATCTTTATAGGCATAAAATACCGAAATTGTAAAGTGTATTTAATAAATACAAAGGCCTCGGCAGAGTCCAATTTTTACCTTTAGGCACTAGGTACTAACTTAACCGTCTGTGAAGCTTGGTATTTGGAAAACGCAACTTTCGCTAAAGTTACGAAAGCTCGACTGATGCCTTTAAGTTTATTTACTGGCAATGATCGAATGAACTGGTTGCATTCATTATTGGGAAATTGCATTCCGAGTTGGAGATATTTTAACGAACTTATTTAAAGTTAGCTATTTGACTAAGGCTCTATTTCGTTTGCAACTGACGGATTTAAATTCGATTGAGATTGCGTTGCTTGTTTGCGCTTCTAGACAGTCAAACGCGTAAAAGTGAGAGCGCTTAGGTATATCAATATGATTACAAGCTACTATCGATAGCAGAATATATCCTTTTGTCACCAATCCATCAGGTAGTTCTCAACTCAACTTGAAGTCAAAGTGGTTAAAAACTCATAGTGGCCATAAGCGGCATACAAAGTTTGCTGGTCACTAACCGGAATCTTTACCTTACTAAAATATAAATACTTCTAAACGCCTCGTTATAGATAACCTTCCATTCTATAAAGAAAAAAAAAAGATTAATAGCATAAAAGCATAGCATAGCATATGCATAGCATATAGCATTGTTTTATGTACAATAAAGAGTTTTACTACTACTACTACTACTAAAAGCGTACAAGGCAGAAAAAAATCACAACTTAAAAATTATACCAAATTCTGAGATTACACTTCTATTAGGTACACACATGCACAAGCAATTTTCAATAGGTACTGAAAAATTCTAGAAAAACTGTTAATCGTGTTCCAGTGTTTCTACTTTATTTCGCTTCCAGGAAGTTGACGTTACAAAGTACATAATTACAGTACGTCCGCTTAAGTTTGACAGCTAATTCCCTCGAGTTTCATGTCGCTACGCTGGCAAGGAGTCAAGAAAAAAGGAAAGGCTGGATTTGTCATACTGTTTCGGCTGTTTAGTTTTTAAAGTGGCTACTGTAGTCGAGTTTAAGGCGACTTCCTGACTTGGCGGGGCGGGATCGATAGGTATGTGACATTTTCTTCTTCGACGTAAACTTACTGACGTCGCAAAGATTCACACTTGACAGAATACTGTCGGTATTACATTTGCGCAGTAGAAATATTATGCGCAGAAGCGGAGCAGTACTGCCTTCGCATCGTCCCGCTTCCGCGCATCCCGCGCCAGTCAGGAAGCACTCATTTAAATGTAGGGGCGCAGTAAAAAGTAGTACTGTGTTGACTGACAGTTGACACTGACTTTTGACAGTTTTCTCATATCGTACTGTCTCCTCACCGACAAATCAGGAAGTCGCCTAAGGTGTAGCAAGAACTTGCGTGCAATTTTCAGTATTTTATATATCTGTGGCAATGATTTAGAACCGTGAGATCTTCGAGTAGATGAACTTTCATCACATTATAGGGTTTGGTAGTATTCATGTTACCTCAGTAGTCTGTAGCCCCGCAAAGTAAAGAAGTTCTTACTAATGTACGACTTAATTGGCCTTAAGGACGTTCAGTACTGACTGAGAGCTCGATTCCATTGACAGTTCGGTTGAAACCGCTCAAGCTCACTGGAGCGCAAACTCTTAGAGTGTTCCAGTGTTTAAACCGCCCGCGTAGTCGTGTCGGAGGTTTCACCTGGACTTTCCCCAGGCCACCTTCTAACCGCGCACTCCTATCGCTTTAATGGGCCCGGCCTATAAAGCCACAGTTAGGTTAAAAATAATGTTCAGTCAGGAGGTCGCGGTTTCGAATTCCGGCTCGTGCCACTACCTCTGTTTAAATTTAAAAAAAATGTAATGTCATATCATTTGATATTTAAGAGTAGCTTTCCGGTGATGGATAACTTCGTGAGAAAACCGTTCTAGTACCAAAAAGGTCGAGTATTTTCGCTGGGTTGGAAGGCCATATGGCAGTCGCTTTCCTGGAACTGGTGCCACATTGTGTTACTTATGAAAGGAACGTCTGAATGCATCAACTATCATTGCAATAACGTTTCAAATGAACGCAAAATAATATTTTACTACGGCCACACTCCTCGCGCTGCTTGGCTGTTATTCACGAACCGACTGGTCTCCCCTGTCACCTCTCACTTCACCCGTGTTTATATGGAAACTGTCAAAAGCTTAAAAATGAAATCGTGTGAGGTGAGAAGTGACAGATGTGGACAAGTCGGTAAATTGCATAGTTGCTCGCGCTGCTCACCGCGTTGCCGCGATGTTGCCCGTTCTGGCCTACTCGCGCGATAATACACTTTATTTAATTGCCGGCCCTTTGACTCGCACCAAAATACCGACAAGATAGGGTGCGGTGCGGTGGACATGACGAGTAACGCGGCCACACCACGTCTCTGCCTACTTCCCTCACCATTCGTCGAGTGTCTCGCCTGGGTTATTTGAAATCACGGCAAAGTTTGAAAATGTCACGAAAAGCGCATGTCCGTGTCCGCAAAGCTATAATTTACCGTGTAGATATACATACATAGTACCTAATATCATAACAGTCGACAGCGTAAACATGTTTATTACTAATTTCCATTGAAATTAAAACCAATGTTTCCAAAGTTTAACTACAAGTACTTTTACAAACGTTTCAAAAGTTCTCAAACAAGAAACCTGTCACAACCCTTCGAATTTGAAATTTAGCTTTAACTTTGTAATACACGTTTGTTTATTTTTGCCTCAACTTCGGTAAAGGACCGACATGGCTTCGCTGACGGGGGGAATTAAAACAATTTTAATTTTGATCAAATATAGCACTAATCGACAGATGGACTTATAGCGTGGTAACCTGTCCTACTGGAGGCCGCTAGCCCATAGAAATCATTTTTAATATTAACTAAGTGAAATCGAATTTGGGCAGACTACTGGATCTGTGAGCTGTAGACCTCTCGAGAGTCTCGAGTGATATTTTTTACGTTTTAAACTCCTTTGGCACCACTATTAAAAAAAAAAACAAAAACTGAATCAAAATTCAACAATATTCCTTTGCTATTCCGCTGAAAGTACGTGTAGGTCTATCAGTGATAATGAGATACACGTACATTCAGCGGAATAGCAAAGAAATATTGTTGAATTTATCATAGAATTCCGCGAAGTAAAATCAGTTATTTAAAAACTGAATCGACAAAAATAATTATAATTTTCGAGCATGTTCACAACAATAATTAGAGAGATGCGACCTGTAGACATACAAAACTACACATGTAGTATACTTTTACTGTACAGGTATGTAGTGTTGTGTTCCTGGAAGTGAGCTAGGTTGCCAGTGCTTCCGAGGATGCACTGTATTGAGATCGAGGGACTTCAATTTATCCCTTCTGCTGTCAACACAGTGAATCCTTGAACTTTATAAAGGGTCGTGACTCCTTTGGAGATGCGAGCGTCTATAGGCTGAAGTGTCCGCTTACAATCAGGTGAACCGTATGCTTGTTTGCCACCGTCGTTGTATAAAAAAATATATAAAATAGCCTAAGTATATGAGCCTGAGCATATGTATTATATGAGCGTGTTTTAAATGAAAACGACACTGAAACAAAACATTTGTGCGGCCGCCGCCCTCAACCCTTCACTGCGAAGTTAGATTTCAGATGTCCAATTTCACCCAATCTCTTTCAGCCGAATCTTTTTTCGAGCAACTTTGCGTACCCTTTTTAACCGTGACAGACGCCAACTACTTAAACTCGTGTGTTTCGATTGTGAAGGTGTTAAGTGATTCATAAGTTGCGACGTGTATAATGGGCGTTTAGATTGGTTGGATTTGGATTGTTTTCGGTGGAGGGTTAAGTCTTAAATGTAGTTGAAGTAGGTTGTCAATTTGACTGAATTTATAATATTAACTTCACAGGTAGTTTACAAAATACTTGAAATAGTTATTTCATACATGTTATTAACTGATTAGGTGCCTGCTCATTTTTTTATAAATTTAATTTTGGGTGAGCGCTTAGTAGGTATTGTCCATAAAACATTAGTATATAATTTCGTAGCTCATTGCAATTGTGTATGTAATTATAAATGATATCATAAATGATGGAACACTCTTTTAAATCGTTTCATTTACATCAAGCCAATGTCGCTGAAAATAAATGTAACATAGGGTAGGTACCTATATTTTGATTATGAAAATTTGTCGGGTTTGTTTTTACACGGGTTGTCACTTTACCTACGACCACAGAAGCAATCACGATAGCCTCATTTAAATAAACCTCCGTTAACCCTTCAAATAAAAACAACCCAACCAACTTCCAGATAACGCTGACAAAACCCCTCCTATATTATTAATTAATTCATATGAAAAACTTCGACCCCTAACCCAAAGACATAACCTGAAATTGGATTACCACGGTACCTTCATAAATATTTAAAAAAAAATACTGATAACCTTCATGAGCATCACAAGTTTTCGCCGACCAACTTAGTTTGATCCCTGCAATTTAGAACAAAAGCTTAATAAATGTGTATACTTATGCTGGTTTTATGTGAGGCGGGGTAGGGTGACCAGGCTCGATAGCAGGTACAGTCAGGACGGAATTAGATACACAATAACATGGCGATTTACATAAGCACGCCGGCTATTCGGTAGATACGGGGTTCCGGCGATATTGCGTCTTGGTTGACGGCCTGCTTTTTCAATAATGGCGTGTGTTTGGTTTGATTTGAATGTGGGTACGGGTTTGTCGTAATTTGACTTTGTGGTCCGATGCGATAGGTGATTTCTTGCATTTTCCAATCATAGGTAAGACAAGCGTTCTAGACCTTGTACTGACACTAGTTTATCACTTGTCACTTTCTATTCTTAGTACGAGTATGCATACCTGTGTCATGTTAATAGATATAGGTATGTGAATAATTGGGTATTTCACAAATATTAAGAAACAAGTGTTTTTAATTTTAAATTGTATGTTATATATGAACATCTCTTGTAAATTGTTAGGTCATTGTTAAATTTCATTTATGTTTAAATGTGAATTCATGTTATGTGTGTGGTGTAAATTGATGGAGTAGGTAATGTTAAAAACAAACTATTTTTGCATGCTGTTAAAAACAGCCGGGAAAGGTGAAACAATTATATATATACACTAACAAATGTAAAAATACCCTTTTTCTGCAAATAAATAGTATTATTGTTGTTGTTGTTATTGTCATGTTATAGTTATATAAATAGTAAATTAGACAAATTATTCAAAATATAAAAAATGGGACTATAAAAACGATGATTTTATTTATCAAATCAATCAATAATAATTAATTTCGGAAATGACCATATCTTATTAGTAACAATGGAACTTAAAAATTAATAATTAATAGTCCAAATGTATATTTAAAGTTACCAATAAAATTGACATGTTTGAATAAAAATAATATTGTTTGGGAACTATTTATCCATAACCACAATAATGAACGAGTCACGGCAAATTACTCTTTATTCCATACAATGGTAGTAATCGGTACAGTGCTGTGACGTCACATTGCAATGTCAATCAGTAAGTATGGATGGAGCGTCTTCAGTGCTCGAAAACTTTGCCTCTCATTTTCGTTCTTTGTGTTGTTGTAATTGTAGTTGGTAGCATAGGTACAAACATTTGATCTACTAAACTAGTCTAAAAACTGGTTCGAATGACACCATAAAAGCGAATTACTTAAATACCTAGCGAATAATTGTCAACTGTTGGGTATATGTGTCAATTTTTGGGGACGTCTACCTTATAAATAGGTGTAATGGTAGGTTAGATTTTGCTTAGTTTCGGACTTTGTTGATTTTTGTAAGATTGTCCACAATTTTTTATTTATTTACAGGTATTTAGTTGTACGTAATTGTTACATTAATGTTATTGATAGTTATTTTGATGCTTGAAAATAATATTGTGAAACATCAAAACATACGGTATCGACGGAAATGTTTGTTTCCTATAAGAAGTAAAATCATCACAATGGTAGCGGTCAGGTCAGTTATAAATCCAGTACAAGGATAACTTTACCAACCCTTCGTCCCAAACCGTAACTATACGGGAAGTGGGAAATCCATGCAAAACTGCTTCAAATAAAACATAACTAGGGACGATGGAGCTAACTGGGTGCTATAAAGGACACAGTAAAATGAAATTCGATCACTTCAGTGTTGTAAAGCCTTCGCTTTAACCCTTCGGTTAAGGTGACTGAGTCAGTTTGGGGAGTGTAGATTTGCGATTGGTTGCGTTTGTAGAGCAGTTGCGACTATTTTATTCAGCCTCTTTTTGTGTCTCACTTCTGGGAAAAAGCCATGACTCCCGCATCAGTGCCTCCTCCTGCCAGTTGATGAGGAAGTCGTCCCGCCATTTCCGTTTAGACCGGCCCCGTCTGCATCGCCCTTGTGGCATCCACTTGGTAACTATATTAGTTATATACTATATTAGTTATTCTATTTTTATTTGTTTGTCTATGTTTCGTGACGCATTGGTTATTCTGTAATGTCATGCAAACGTTTTTATCAATAAATAAATAAATTAGCCCACCATCGTGGAATCTAGTTATTAGTTAGTGTAAGTGTGGAAATACATCTTCCATTACTTCAACGGATATTGTCAGTGTTATGTCGAGCGAGATGAGCGAGACCTGTCCAGATGCATGCGAGAGACGTGAGCCGCCCTGGCCCATATGAGTCTTGCAGTTTTTTTCGACATCAGCTATGCGTGTTTTAGAGCGCATGCGTGGTGTTCCGGATGCGATCTGCCCTCTTACACCTAAAATGCTGTGTACTAGCCCGTTTGCAAACCTTCAATTGTTTTAAATATTTAAATTTGGTTTTGTTCTTTTAGCCTACCCGCAAAGAGCCTAACATATGCCGGCAGTAGACACCAGCTGATAGTTGTCTCATATCATACCACCTCCGAAGGAAGACGCCTTAACGCGACTAAAAATCGCAAACAAATCGCGCGTCTGTCCCAGAATCGGACACTATCCAACGCGAATTCCGGCCGATATTAAATCCATTGAGTGTATAAAGAATTCCGATGGACTCAGAGACAAAGGGGTGGCACGGTGGCAGTGGTTTAGTCGGGGACTTTTTATATGGGTCGCGTTGGGTGACGTTGGTTACATTGGTACGTGTGTTGTCATTTGTTTTATTGTGATTCTTACAAGTTTAACGTTTAATGTATGCGGATAAAGTAGGAAAAAAGTACAGGATGCAAAATTTTCTACCGGAGCTCCTTGTAACCAAAATTATGTTGCTCGTTAAATTGATTACGTCTTCTGAGTCACTCTTTTGTAACAGTGATACATTACAATACAATACAAATACTTCTTTAACTTCTTTATTGCACACCTCAATTAAAGGACACAGTACAATACAAAATTACAATACATAAGTAGAGGCAAACAACAAGCGGTCTTATCGCTAAAGAGCGATTTCTTCCAGACCAGTGAATTTATAAAAATTGAAATATTTATTAACAATGTGACATGTTATAAGGTTTATATATTATTTACCACATATGATTTTTAATAGAAGTTCATAAATATAGCATTATCTCTAAGAAACATGATTTCTAAGAGTTTTACGGTGGCAGTTCCGAAAAGTCGCAGGAACCAACAGCCAACCTGTGGAACTCCTTGCCGGAATCCTTGTTCCCTGTAAACTACAACCTTTCGGTCTTCAAGACTAGAGTGAACCGGTTCTTACTAGGTAAGCGCGTTCCATCCTAGACAACACTATCGCTTACCATCAGGTGATTTTGTGGTCTAGCGCAAATCTATTCAGAATAAAAACAAAACTCAGTTACTCGTTGTCTCCTCGCTCATGGGACAGTAAGTATCTATAATAACAAGGAAATATTTATCGACCCTCTTTAAGTTTTTTTCACAATTACGAGAAAATTTTATTGTATTAGTATTATATTTATAAATGTCTTTTTTGTTACAGGTAAGCTATTTTGGAGTATTTCTACATCTTCTTTAATTCGTCAATCTGATCGTAAGTACATCGGTCGTAGTTCTTGAAAAAACCCGCTGCATTAACGTAAACGTTCCAGTGCTTAACACTGACGCGATACTTGCTACTCTCAATACAATAAATATACTCTTTAATGCCCACCTTTATATAAGTCAATTATTAATCATCAAGGTGTCAAGAATTGGGGCGATTAATTTAAGCCTTGCGAAATCTTAATGCGCATGGAACAACAATGTCACTCAATAGTTTGTTTTACAATACTGTTACGAGCGTGGGGTAAGGGATAGAGTTTAACGCCTGTTAGGCGTATAACTATGGTTTTATTCCGCGACTTAGAAACGCCGGATAAAGCTTACTGTCTACATGAAAACTCCACACGAACTAGGCTTTATACTCATTGAATACCAAGTTTCGTCATCCATTCAGACGTTTTTGCGTGATTGAGTAATAAACATTTAAACTTTCGCACTTATAATATTAGGAGGAATATCCGGGCGTTTTCCCGGACATGAGATCTAGCTAAATCGATTGCTCGTCCCCGAAAACCCCCACATACCAAAATTCATCAAAATCGTTACAGCCGTTTCCGAGATCCCCGAAATAAATAAATAAAATATATATACATATAAACAAGAATTGCTCGTTTAAAGATATAAGATACAGTCAGCCACAAACTCTAAAGGAGAAAACAGTAATGGGAGAGACAAAAATTAAATAGTGATATTTTAATTCAGACAGCAAAAGACATTATCAATATCATCCTCCTATAGCGTTATCCCAGTACAATTGCATCCTAAAGGATGCCTGGGGTCCGCTACCTAATCCCAAGATTTGGCGTAGGCACTGATTTTTACGGAAGCGACTGCCATCTGACCTTCCATGATAAATGAAATTGTAAAAACTTATTCATTTCAACAACGCCACAATCTAACCAGGTACTTCATTCCAATCTACGGTGAAACTGAACAAATATCCTATTAAAATGGCGCTTACCCGGATTGCCAATCATCCGGCCCGGGTCACTGATCCGATGTTATAAGTGCAGAATATTCACACGAATCGAAAGGGAAGGAATAATTCTAATTTTGGAAAAATCCCACGTTATCCTTAAGAGATTTGATCGTTTTGGGCTGTCGATATTCGTCTTGTAGACATTACAAGACTGGCAATGTATATACTGGGTTGCTTTGAAACTTTATTGTAATATTTTTGGAAGAAGCAAAGCTTAACAATTATAAGATAAACAAGCAAAAGTTTGACATAACTGGTGACCGAAGAGCTGGCGACTTAAGGCGCAGGGTAGGGCAAGGCTTTCCCCATACAAACTTTGTTACGCACGCACGTTTTATTCGTCGGTTTTGGCACTAACAAATATAATATTTTTTTTGTTGTAAATATTAGATATGCGAAGATCGTGATGTGAAAATTTTCAAATATTTCAAAAAAAATTCAAAATTAAAAACTTAAAAAAAAGTTAATAAAAAAAATACATCACGAAATAGCTATCAGAAAAATAAGCATACTGACCAAAAATCATAACTTTAATGCAAACACAAACGAAGTAAATCCTGCACAAAGTTTGTATGGAGAGAGCTTGCCCTACCCCTCCTCTTAACTCGCACAATGTATCAGCATTGCAATATATGTAGCTAGGAAATGCCGCCAATATTATCGGCAGAATTCCTCAAGGGCCTGTTTTAAATGTAAGGTGGTGCGTTGGTATTATTCATTGTTGTATTCTTGTATATATATATTTCCTCGTTAATAAGTGGTTAAAAAAAGTTAACAAAACATTGTAAACACGTAATTTTGCATCAAAAAACGCAATATAGACGCCATCTTTTTCTTTCATTTTCATATCGAAATAAAAGACAGCTCTGTGGAACCTCATACAATTTCGCAAGATAAAGCCAACCCTTTATTCAAATAGCGAATAAACTCTCAAACGCAAAAAAAGACAAGAATCGTGATCTAGAAAATTTTATCACCGGCCGAGAAATATCTACAAACAATTCATTACGTCACTCGGTGACGTCACAGATAACGACAAAGGGTTGCCTGAAAAAAGACCTTATCGGCTCTTCAGAATTTAGCTGTCAAAAGTTGGCGATATTTTTTAAATATGCAGGTGTTTTTTTTGGGGAAATTTTAAAGAAAATGCTAGTGTCATTATTTATTATTATGTTACTTATTCGATTTATGAAATTTGAAAAATGAATCTCCTTATTCATGTACAGTAGCGTCCAAATTAAACTATTTTAAAAATATGAAAAACTGAGAGATAAATGTAATTCTATGAACTCCTAGCATAGTGAATTATAATACTTGTATTTCGTATAGGATTGAAATCTTTCAGTATCGACTCTCAGTCAAATCAATGAGATTCCCATATAATCTATACATATAATAAAGCAGAAGAGGGTCGAAAATCTGTACATTGAAGATATTAGTAAAAAAATCGATGGAGGGGTCTAAGAATCGATAACAGAACACGTTTCAACTGTTTTTAGAATTAATGTCTGTTTGTCTGTTTGTCTGTTTGTCTGTTTGTCTGTTTGTCTGTTTGTCTGTTTGTCTGTTTGTCTGTCTGTTTATATGTCTAACTATCACGCGAAAACTAGCGAATGGATTTTAATACAGCCTTCACTAATATGTTTATTGGATCTTCGGCCAGGTTATAGGCTATAAAAATCATACAGGTTAGGGATGAAAGGGGGTGAAAAGAGGGGTTAAACTTTGTATGAGAAGTCTTTCAGTTCATGATTTACAGGCTTGAAAGTTGGTAAGTATATACATGGACGCAAAGTAAATAGAACCTCATTCAAACATTGTATAATAAACAGATAGTATTTGAAAAAATGGGGGGTGAAATAACAATACCTCTGCCTCTCAAGGCTATAGACAAAAATACAAAAGTCCCTCAAACCATATTAACTGTTTGAAATGAGAGATCTAATTATGTTGGTCAGTCAGTCGCTATCAATATTCACAAACCTTACTACGCAACCTCGGTTTTTTTTTGTTTTCGATGGAGAGTACTTTACCTACGCAGAGCGGCGGGCTCTCGGTTGCATGGTAGCACTTGCGACATGTACTACCTATATATTAAGTATGCGCATTTTTGTATAAAATATTGTTTTTTGAGGTGCTCATTACAAGAATGATACTTATCCATTTTCAAATTGAAGATGGCGGACATTTACTTATTTACTTTTCTTAATAATCGATATGAGTTTCATCTTTGAGGTTCTTCGAGGTGCCGATTAGTTGCGTTTTCCGTCAGCAAAATGTATAAAATACGTTCAGCGCGTAACAGACATAAATTTAGAGTATATTGGTATTCGTTTTTAAAACATACATACCTACGTAACAATAAACATCAAGTATGACCAAATTCGAACAGGCGGATTGGAAAGAAAAAAAAAACGGCCAAGTGCGAGTCGGACTTCGCACATTTAGGGTTCCGAACCGACCGCAAAGTTAAGTTGGTTTTTATAGGAAAAATAAGGAAATTTCAAAGAAAAAAATCTAATTTATCAATATATTAGTATTTGTTGGTAAAAAATACGTAATAACAATCATTATTACCAAATTTTAAATTCATCGGAACAAAATTTCGTAAATTCCAATAATTTATGAACAAAAAAAATATCTATTCAACTACCTCTTTACAAAGCCACTTAATAGGTCAACAAATTTTTTTTGTTCAATATTTCGCGCTCGCTGCTGCGCGTTTTCATCTACATTGCTTGATGCGTATGAAGTATTTTCTGTACCTGCATCATAATGTTCGAATCATTTCGCACTAGCTTTTTTATCTACATTACTTGACGCGTAGGAATTATTTTGAGTAACTGCATCATAATGTTCGAAAAATTTCGCGCTCGCTGCGCTCGCGTTTTCATGTGCATAACTTCATGAGAATGAAGTATTTCCCGCACCTGCATCATAATGTTCGAAAATTTTCGCGCGCCGTACGCTCGCGTTTTCATCTACATTATAGTTAATGCGAATGATACCTTTTCCGCACCTGCATCAGAATGTTCGAATCATTTCGCGCTCGCTGCGGTCGCGTTTCATATACATTACTTAATGAGTGTGAAGTATTTTCCGCACCTGCATCATAATGTTTGAAAAATTTCGCGCTCGCTGCGCTCGCGTTTTCATCTACATTACTTGATAATAATTTTCCGCACCTACATCATAATGTTCGATAATTCTCGCGCGCCCTACACTCGCGTTTTCATCTGCATTATAGTTGATGCTTATGAAGTCTTTTCCGCACCTGCATCATAATGTTCGAAACATTTCGCGCTCACTACGCTCGCGATCTCATCTTCATTTCTTGATGCGTATGAAGTATTTTCCGCACCTGCATAATAATGTTCGAAAAATTTCGCGCTCGCTGCGCTCGCGTTTTCATCTACATGACTTCATGAGTATGAACTATTTTCCGCACTTTACTAAACTTTAGCGCCCGCTACGATCGCTTTTTCATCTAAATTACAGATGCGTTTGAAGTCTTTTCCGCACCTGCATCATAATGTTCGTAAAAATTTCGCGTTCGCTATGCTTGCGTTTTCATCTGCATGACTTGATGAGTATGAATTATTTACCGCACCGGCATCACAATGTTCGAAATATTTCGCGCTCGCTGCGCTCGCGTTTTCATACACATTACTCGATGAGTGTGAAGTATTTTCCGCACCTGCATCATAATGTTCGAAAAATTTCGCGCTCGCTGCGTTTGCGTTTTCTTCTACATTACTTGATGAGCATTTTCCGCACAACCTACATCATAATGTTCGAAAATTTTCGCGCGCCGTACGTCGCGTTTTCATCTACATTATAGTTGATACGTATGAAGTCTTTTCCGCGCCTGCATCAGAATGTTCGAAAAATTTTGCGCTCGCTGCGCTCGCGTTTTCATCTACATTACTTGATGAGTATTTTCCGCACCTACATCATAATGTTCGTAAAAATTTCGCGTTCGCTATGCTCGCGTTTTCATCTGCATGACTTTGTGCGTATGAATTATTTTCCGCACCGGCATCATAATGTTCGAAATATTTCGAGCTCGCTGCGCTCGCGTTTTCATACACATTACTTGATGAGTGTAAAGTATTTTCCGCACCTGCATCATAATGTTCGAAAAATTTCGCGCTCGCTGCGTTCGCGTTTTCTTCTACATTACTTGATGAGCATTTTCCGCACTTACATCATAACGTTCAAAAAATTTTCGCGCGCCGTACGCTCGCGTTTTCATCTACATTATAGTTGATGCGTATGAAGTCTTTTCCGCGCCTGCATCAGAATGTTCGAAAAATTTCGCGCTCGCTGCGCTCGCGTTTTCATCTGTAGATTAGTATTTCCCGCACCTGCATCATAATGTTCAAAACATTTCGCACTCACTACGCTCGCGTTTTTATCTTCATTACTTGGTGCGTATGAAGTCTTTTCCACACCTGCATCAATGTTCGAAACATTTCGCGCTCGCTGCGCTCGCGTTTTCATCTACACTATTTGATGCGTATGAAGTATTTTCCGCACCTACATCGTAATGTTTGAAAGAATTCGCGCTCGCTGCGCTCGCGTTTTCATCTTCATTACTTGATGCGTATGAAGTATTTTCCACACCCGTATCAGAATATCCGAAAAGTTTCGCGCTCACTTCGCTCGCGAGCGTTTTCATCTACATCTATAATAAGTTAATAACATATATTTAGTCCTCTGTCATGTTTCATGTGGGCGCATTGAGCCGGCGTGCGCAATGTTTGGCGAGACAACCCGGCGAAATACGGTGTAGAAGTTGATATGGATAATGGATATTCACGCGAATGAAGTCGCGGGCAAAAGCTTAGATAAATAAATTTAAAACTGGACTACCCGTGCGAAACTGGGGCGGGTTATAAATGCGAAAGTAACTCTGTCTGCCTGTTTCCTCTTAAAATGCTCAACCGATTTAGATGGAATTTGTTATGGATATAGTTTGAGTCCTAGGGAAGGACATAGGATACTTTAATCCCGGAAATCATCCCTTAACGGGGTTTAAGATAGAATGGAAGAGAGATAACTAGGTAAGCGCATGAAATAGAAGAATGAAATAACATTCTAACGCGATGACGCGAGTTCTACGCAGACGAAGTCGCGGGCAAAAGCTAGTATAGAATATTAATCACGCTATTGCCATATTTGGTATAAGTTGGACCTCATAGATTAAGGTACTAGGTTAGTGTACTAGTTTTATTCATTTGTATTGTATTGTAGATTATCTCTTTATAGAAAATACTTTAATAAATCCTAAACATATTAATAAATAGGGCTGAGTGAATGAAAAGAGGGAAGTTTGCCCAGCAGTGGAATACTTAAACAGGCTATTTAGAAACATATCCATATATATTCCATCATATTATAAACTCCGATTTTACCTTAGCCGGACTTTCCCAAGTTTTTATACAAACTCAACTTTATCAATCGCCACTCCCCCTCACCCCCCTCTGGGGGGGACGTCTCGTCCGGCTGTCAGCACCAGATCAATGCGGCCACCTGCACTTTTAATTCGAGGGTGGGGTGCGCGCGCCTTCGGCCTTTGTCTTCATGTGGATAATGTTGACATATGATTAGATAAACGTGTTTATATTTAGAGGGTTAATTTGATGTGTTCAAGCTTTAATCGCACTTAATTTGACTCGTTAAATTGAGTTTGTTTGTTATATTGTACGAGTACTTTTTAAAGTTATTATGGAGTGCTTTTTTTTGTTTTTAGACTAAGATGCTTATGACTGATGTAACTAAAATGGGCTTACGAAAATTCGATATCAAAAGGACTCATACACCATTGTGTCCCACCCTTCTCAATACAGATGTGAATATGTATATGTAACAAAGCTCAAATCTATACCAGTTAATGATTGATCTGGAAATGACAGCGGACGGGCATGGGTGGGCGACGTCTTGTGGGTGGGTATAGTCCGCATTAGAAGTATCTACATATTCGACATATATGAAAAGGTAACAAGCTCTTATTACCCTTTTAATAAGGACTAGACGTTTTCATATACGTAGGTATTTGAAAAGAAAAGAATGAAAGAAGATACGTTTATTTAAGTTCATAATTGATACATTAAAAGAAACTTATTAATTTAAGGCCGGTCGCACATTGGACACGATTTCGTACGAAATTACTCGTCCGAACACGCACTAAGCCGTGCGAACGATCCCGACCTTGAAAGTACTATGGGAGCGCGCTCACTGGATACGAATTGGTCGTATTCGCACCGGCCTAAAAATCGGCTAAGTGCGTGTCGGACTTCGCACGTGTAGGGTTGCGAACCAACCGCAAAACTAAGTTTGTTTTAATAGGAAAAATAAGGAAGATTCAATGAAAAAAAAACTTTTTATCAGTATTAGTTGGTAATGTATGGGTAATAATAAACATTATCACCAAATTTCAAGTTTATAGGTCAACAGGAAACACCAGATTCTTAGGAACAAAATTTTGTACCTAGATGAAGTTGATTTTGATGGGGTTTTGTTTAAATGCTGACCATTTTCAGAATCCAGAACGTACGCAAGTAACCCAAGTTAAACAATAAGACGTAACGACCGCCCCCTGGCGAAGGCTCGCAAATTAGTCGCCAGTCCAGCCAGACGCCACTTCCGGACAGGGTGACCAGGACCCTATACCACAAAACTTTACAAGTCTACAATTTGAAAAAATTGTACAATTTTCCATAGAAAAAGTTCACAAATTTGTCGAATTGTACGCTTGTAAAGTATTGTGGTACAGGCCCCAGGCTGTCGTGGCTGAAATGAGTTTCTGTCCACAATAGGTAGTTTTTGAATCTTATATTTGGCTCATAAACACTTGGAAAAACAAAAGTCGTCCCTCCTGTGGTCAATAGCGGCTTATGAGCATGTAAGTTCGGGTTCAAATCCCGGCCAGGGTATTTATTTGTGTGATGAGCACGAATGTGTGTTTCTTAAGTATTTATTTATCTATATAATATCATCGCTTAGTACCTACCCATCAGTGGCGGAGCGTCCATACAACTCGATTCCCACCGGCTTGCCTAATTTTCAGCCAGTCCAGTTCTTTTACTACGGCTCATGAAGAATAAGAACAGCAAATTATTTTCGGCTTCCCTAATAATATTTTTGACGCGCCGCCACTGCTACCCATAAAGCGTTGCTTAGTTTGGGACTAGGTTGATTTGTGTAATATTGTCCACAAATATTTATTTATTTATATAAGTCATTGTTTCCAATTAAAGTGAACAATTGAAAAATTCAACGCCACAGGTGGGTTTTTAAATTTTTCACTTCTGGACGGATCCGCTTGAACAATTTAATTTAAGTCATTGTTTGTTGTCAAATTGTAAAATACATTTGTAATACGGTTAATAATATATATAGGATGATCACATTTCAAATAACAAATACATTTTAGCTCACACTTGTAGCAGAGCTTAACTATACAAGCACGAGCGACACGTAATGTTCAGGTCATAAATTTCCATAATGCTATGTATATGTATAATGTTTAAGGACTCGCCAATATTTACTGAAAGTAAAAAAAATTAGACTGTCCCACATCGCACGAACGCATGGTCGCCCGCCCGTCTAGCCGTTTGACTGAGCAAAATCACTCAAAAGTTTTAATGCTACTTCCGTAGGGACGGGGCAGTGTGGGCGCGCCTTTATATTCGCACTTATCGGAGCGTGGACGGTGCCTTATATTTTTATGTATGGTTTTAAACTTTGTGAGTTATTCTTTAGGTAAACTGAAACATCGATTGACGAATGGTTTAGTCTAGCTAGTGGTTAGTGATCTTCCTGCGATCGATCCCGCCAGTTAGGAAATTACCTTAATGCGAAATGACTCATTGCGCAAAAAATCTTATGCCATACATCTGTATACCCATGCAGTCAATCGAATGGTACAGTCGGCCTTATAAGTTGCTAGACAACTTGGTACTTTGTCGCTTTCACCCGTCAAGAAATTTAGTATGATAGTTCAGCCAAGGACGTTAAAGCGACAAGGTACAAAGGTGTAAAGCCCCTTGTGAGGCTGACCGTTCAACTGTATTACTTTAAATCAAGAACTTGGTTCGAAGTATAGTACTTGTATCTCACGAGCGTGAGTAAGCCATGGTTGTGCGTTGAGCTGTACATGCATATTGTCTGTGTGTGCGTCAGCGTAGAAGCTATGAGTTGACGTTGTCTATGTGTTCGTATGTGTCACAATCGCAACTACAATGTCCAAACCGCTCTTGTGAGATAAAAATACTATACCAACGCAACGTCTGTCCGGCGATATGTGACAGCTTACGTTGTCAGTGTCGCTTGTTTCAGGGGTAAGAAAATGAGGGTCCAGACGCGCCTATCCTGACTTTTTAAGGTCACCTTCTGAAACATAGCGATGATCACAGCGATCTATTCCCCGCATGCTTCCTTTTTTACTGTTACAAAAGCGACATTTTTAGGGTTCCGTAGTAAACAAGGAACCTTTATAGTTTCGCCATGTCCGTCCGTCCGTCCGACCCCCGTTTTTCTCACTAACCGTTAGTACTAGAACGCTGTAATTTGGCATGAGTATACAAATCAATGACGCCGACAAAACAGTAGAATAAAATCTTTAAAAAAAATATTTTTAGGGTACCTCCCCTAAATGTAAAGTGGTGGTGCAATTTTTTTTTCTGCCAAACCCCATCGTGTGGGGTATCGTTGGATAGCTCTGTTAAAAATATTATAAGGTTTCTAAAAGCATTTTTTTATTAAAGATTTGGTTAGCGTGATATTAAGCTTTGAACTGATCATAAGCTTTGAACTGATCATTTTTGTTATGGTCAAGTGTCTCCCCCTCTGCCAGTTAAACGGTGGCTACTAGGCATGTGAAAAAAAATCATGGTAGTAGTATATACGATGAATTTAAAAGGAAAACTATCACAGCTAAGTAGACATTACTAGTTAACGAGTAATAGTCGAACTTCAGAAATGTACTTTGCAAAAGCAATCTTTCGTACCACTGATACCTTAGATAATGTTGATAATTACCGCTTACCATCAGGCGGGCCGCACGCTTGTTTGCCACCGACGTGGTATAAAAAAAAAACTGTCAAAAACATAGTAAATATAAGTTTGCGAACTTTTTAGTCCACATAATATAACGGGTGGACGACTACGGAACCCTACCTTGCGCGTGGCCCGACACGCACTTGGTCGGTTTTTACTGTTACAAAAGCGAAAACTTTTTCTTTTTTTTACCTGACTGTGGCTTTATAATTAAAGCCATAAGCCATAGGAGTGCGCGGTTGGAGGTTGGCCTGGGGAAAGTCCAGGTGAAACCTCCGACCACGCGGGCGGTTTAAACACTGGAATACTCTAATAGTTTGCACTCCAGTGAGCTTGGTTGAGCGACTTGAGCGGTTTCAACCGAACTGAAATATATTTAATCCACAAAAACTATATCAAAGATAGCGAAACAATAGAACGTAGCTAGAGTAAATAATACCCCCCCTGCCACCCGACACTCGTTACCACGTTCAGGACATATTTTAAGTCAAAGGGATGTTTAAAAAATGTTCGTTGAGTTACTATGGTTTGTTGAATAAACTTGTTTGTGTTTTAGAACAGTAACTTTTACTAATATAGGGTTTCTCCCTGGCTTTTGGTATATTTTGAGGGAGGTGGGGCGCAATGATCTCGCTTATTTGACGACCGCTTTAGCTTAGTTGGTAGTGACCCTGCCTACGAAGCGGGAGCTCCCTGGTTCGAATCCCGGCCGGGGCATTTATTTGTGTGATGGACACGAATAAAATAAAAAATAAAATAAAAAATTAGCTTTGCTTAGTTTTGGGACTAGGTTGATTTGTGTAAGATTGTCCACAAATATTTGTTTATTTATTAATATTTGGAGCAGCCCAACTGCGGAAGTAACTCCACTTACAGAATATTTTTGCATTTTGACTCATCAAACAACTTCGCCTAATGCTGGACCAGAGTTTAGTGAGAGTAGGTTAAATCAGTACAGTAGCTCTAGTATAAGTTTTTTCGAAACATTAACTAATTCGAACGCGTTTGCGTTTTGTCTCAAAATGTATGAAAACGCTCTCACCGAGTTTGAAATACGCGCGTTCATCGATTAGCAACAAATGTTATACGTTATACTCGCTGTTTTAGTTTCGACTAGTGACCACCAGAGGCGCTGTTCACGTTTTCATACCACTTTCATACATTTTGAGACAAAACGCAAACGCGTTCGAATTAGTTAATGGTTCGAAAAAACGTATACTAGAGCTACAGGAAACTTTGTGTTCAATAAGGTTGTGGTCACTGCGTGCCTCAAATCAGAATTTCACAAGAATTTCTCAAATTGAAGATGGCTCCAGGCTTCCCTTATCAATCTAGAAACATTTCTAAAGCCGGTTTAAAATCTTCCTCGTCGCATTCCGTATGAATTATGTGACGTCCCATGAATTATGGGGTTTGTAAAATATTGATGCGAAACGAGATCTGAATATCGTGATGTGACGTACGCGTTTGTCGAAGTCATGTCTCGGATGTGCTTTATAATAAGCCTGAAATGTATATCGGGATTTATTAGCAGGATAAAAGTAGGCATAGCAGTATAAAAGGGTAAAGATAGACAAATCAGGCGCATAATAAATACCTACAATATGGTGTCCCCTTCTTTTGCAGAAAATGTTTCATAGTGAAAAGATACTCCACAACCATACGATGAGTAGTCACTTTATTTCCTCGATATACATATAAAAGTTACAGGGTTCACACCCAATGATATCGTTCTACGACAAACATACCGAAATGACTATGACAAACTATACTTAATAACATATTAAGCTGGATCTCTGCTTATTACAAGCGCTCGTTAACGAATCAACCGCCTCTGTCCAGGCATCGGCTTTTTGATCTCGTTTCCCCACCCAAGAATAACGTGCTTACCCTCATTTTGTCACGAGCGCGGGTAAGCCATGGTTATGTATTGAGCGTTGAGTTATATATATGCACATTGTCTATGTGTGCGTCAGCGTAAAGATAAGATAAGATAAGATAAGATAAGATAACGTTTATTGTGGTAATAAATGGTACATAGTTCTGCTTACATTAGTTTGTAGTATAATAAGGAATAGGTACTAAGTTAAGCTAAGTAAGCGTCTACTGATCCCCGTACTAGTGTGAACTGTATTACGGCGGAACAGGATCCACTGTCCTTAACAACTAATAATCCATAGGTAGGTATTATCTTGGCCAAACAGCTATGATAACAAAAACTTGTGAGATGTGGGTACAATTACCAGATAATATAAACAATAGCCTAGCAACGCTGCGGGTGCGAGCGCTGCGCCTAGTTACTAGTGGTAAACAAGTAGTATACGCAAAAACTTAAGAAACAAACAATAATTATACTAAATGTTAACATTGTTATGGATAATCTCTTAAGGTAAGTACAATAGTAGTAAAAAAAATATATATGTATGTGTGTAAAAAAAATGTATATGTATGTATGTATGTATATATGTTTGTGTGTGTGTGTGTGTGTGTGTGTGTGTGTGTGTGTGTGTGTGTGTGTGTGTGTGTGTGTGTGTGTGTGTGTGTGCATGTGTGTTTGTGTGTTTGTGTGTGTGTATTTGGTTGAATGTGTGATTTTTGTTACACCATGATTTTAAGCAACTGTTCAGTACTTTCATAATTCAAATTTTGTATAATATATGTTTTTAATGTTTTTTTACAGGAATGCAGATTAAGTGAACGTAGGTGTATGTTTTTACTTATTTTATTATAAAGGGTAGGCCCAAGTACACTTATGAACTTTTTGGCAAATTTAGTTTTGTGATGCGGAATACTGTATACGTAATCACTTCTTCTCTTTGTTTCTAGGTAGTTAGGAATGCATTTGTGTTGTTTTAATAATAATGACATCATGAAAAGTTGCCTAACTGAGAGTACCGAGGTATCACGGTAAAGTATGTGTGTAGGATATCGAAATTTATTGAATGTCATTACCTTTAGTACTGCTCGTTGAGCTCTCTCTATTCTAAGCATCAAAGTTTTTGATGCGCCTCCCCACGCTGTGATACAATAGGTGGTTACTGTCTGGCATAATGCGTAGTACAATGATAATAATAGGTTTTTATTACACGCATATCTCAGTTTTCTAAAAACATATATTAGTTTTCTAAGCTTTGCAGTGAGACCTAAGATGTGTTCGCGCCAAGAAAGGTTTTTGTCAAGTCAAGGGGTAATCTTTACCTTCATAAGTCGCAGAAATCTACCACAAAATCCAATCCTAGAAACCCCACAACCATAACAATAATTACAATTTATTAGCACAATAAAATTATAATAAATACAGTATGTAGGTCGCCCCACCGCCCAGTCAATCGATTGTCAAGGAGTGCAGCTGAGTGCTGCATTCTAACTTACAACTTCTAGAAAGTTCTATCTGCCTTCACGTTCACTCTATTTTCAACTTTAATAGTTTAACTTAAGGTTGATATTGTAATAGTAGCTGTTGAATGACATACGTTTGGCATGGAGTTGTCGGTAGATTTGCGCTGTATGTTCATCTGACGGAAGGCTTTCAGTTTATATAACACGTCTAGTCTTGTCGGGTGCCGTCACTTGTCTCTCTTGCTCAGTAGATATTATATAGAGATGGATATAGCGTGACAAGAAGTAGATATCATTCTTCAAGACTAGAATCTAGGGGAATAGTAGGAACAAAAACTTGTAATTCGAGGGTGTAGTAATAATGGCTCGTCACATATTTTGGACCAGGTCTGCGCCGGACGTAGTTCAATAACATATGTATATAGATTTTATTTTTAATTATGTAATAGGTACTGTCCTGTTTTAACCTGTTTTCTCGTGACTTAGGTACTTAATACAAGTTTTACAATGACATATTTAAAAATGATAATGTACTATTTGTGAAAATGTAGCCGAGCGGTAGGTACGGAAAGCGAATTTCAAATTTGAGGTCGCAGGTTCGTAGGCTGGGCTGGGTCCTTTTCGTTACACGGCCTACACCGTCTTCTTGTTTTTTTCTTTCTACATTATTTGTCGTTTGAATTTAAATTTTATAGTGTAGTAGGTTTTCCATAAGTCCAGCAGCGGACAGACCACTTGTAATCCTGAGGCTCCACGCCAGTGGCAAATCGGAGCGCTCGTGGCCCAGCGGCGCCTGCGTGCAGCAAGCATTATTCAAAGTTAAGCAACATGGGCCGCGGCCAGTATATGGATGGGTGACCGCTTTGAGTGGTTACTAACTGAGCGCTCCCGTGCTTTGGAAGGCACGTTAAGCCGTTGATCCCGGCTGCTGTCTATGGCAGCAGTCGTTAAGCCAAGTTGGAGGCCTTCGGGCGGCTTGAGAACTTCTAATAGTCAAGTTGCCCACTCACTTGACAAAGGGGGGTCGAAGTTGCACCACGTCCGTAGGGAAAGTACCCACCGCTACCGTACACGTGACCCCTGGGTGGTTCTAAAAGTGCAACAAAAACTGGCAACCGTACTGTCTTCTCGAAGATCTCACGGTTCGAAATAAATGCCATACGATAAATAAATAAATAATAGTGGCAAACCGTAAAACTAATTTGTCACTGGCGTTATATTTAAAAAAATGTGTCCAATTTTTATGTGGAGCACATCATAACTGTTCTACGACTATTTTTTGGCGCCATAAACTTTAAATATGATTCTATAAAACCACAGCTGCAAATTAATCCGTCACCGCTCACCCCAGATTGATGGCGTTACAAAACGTGATCTCAAAAACACAGAAAATTCTCGAACAATAATAGAAACTATAAATTAGCGTAATCCCGAAAATATTCCACGTCGCATCGAGATCCATCATCGAGAGTTAACGAGCCGAGCAGCTGTTTGTCCGTCCGTCGATGGAGCTGTATATAACGACTTGTCACCGTTGGATGTGGCATGCGAGAGTTCCTGCTATGCTTTTTAGAATGTTCACGTCACTTCTTGTTATAAAAAGAGTATGTCTTCAGCCTATAGAATTCAATCCCTCAAAGGTTAGCTGGAAGAGATCCATCATAGGGATAAGTTCACCTTTGTACAGTGGGCCTACGAAAATGTTGAGCACTTTAGTACTTTGTCAAATTAAAGAGGTTTCAAATTTTATGACGTTCCAGTCTAAATATTTCTTAGATTTCGATGTGACAAGGTTCTAAGTATGCTAAACATTTTCATGGGCTGACTGTACTTTAATCTTATATGAAATGTATAGTGTTGTGTACAACAAAGTTCTTACCTACATACAAATTTACATATAGACAGTAAGAAAACCTTAATACACTTTGAAAAGTCACTATTTGCGACATGTTTCGGACTGTAATTGAAGTCTTTTATTAGGTTGAGTGGTGTCACGATAACCGACCGCGCATCACTGATCGCCGGCAGGTTTTTATTGTCAACCGTTGTTCCCTTATTAAGTGTAAATATTTCTCACGTTAGTGTAAATTTAAGTAAGAACACGTCTCTAAAATAATGGTGAGTACATCTCAGCGTTCTTCTGACCACTCACCCGTAGTATATCTTCACGCCGGCACTCGTAATAGCAACATGTATTCGAAGGTCTGACGCATTATTTCACCTAAGGTGAGGTGAAGCGTACAGACTACTAGAATTACACTGCTGGTCAGTCAAAATCCGGCAGTGTTATTCTAGTAGGGAGTAATAAAATGAAGTACCTATAAAAAGTAAGTCACAAAAAAATGTATACCTAGGTGTGACTATCAATATTCGCCAAGTGTCCCCAGTCATCATTGTTTTCAGTGTGTAATCTAATCGCCTACTGCTGAGCATAGGCTTATTTCTCTTCTTGTGCGCCACTCCAATCCAGAACCGTTGCTAAGGTTCTTGAGGTGCTCATGTTTGTTAGAAACAATATGCAAACTTTTAAACGAGTTGAAGTCACGGGAAAGCAGATCCGATTCACTGGGAGACTCATGACAGTACCGCGTCGCATGGCACTCTCAGCAAAAAATCCACGGGTAATTGGACCAACCTATTACGAGCGTCCACCCGCCAAATTGCGAACTGAACCATCTGACGATACATTTAAACGTCAACTGAGAATCTTTTTATTAGAAAATCCTTTATATTCCATTGGTGACTACATGGAAATGAAATTTAGTTGACATTGTTTAATTTAATATTATTGATTAATTTAATTCTTGTTACAATTTTACTTTGACGATCATTATGAGATATTGACATTGAATTCCTTGTTTAGATTGGTATTGTTATAACATATTTTTTATAATGAATAATGATATACCTGACATAATTATTATAATATTCACTATTTGACGATCATAAAGTAAATTCTTGTAAATTAGCTTTAAGTTAATCTATAATGTAATTTATATTATGAAATAAATAAATCTAAATCTAATCTCACCCAGCAGTGATCCGCGGTCTTTTGAACGTTATCAACCCATTGTGCTGGTGGAATTTGGTTTAAAATATATCCTTCTCATTTGTAGGTAGTCAGCAAGCGAAGGCAATTAACGCTTTGAACGATTGGCCACCGTTTTTGTTACCTTCTTTTCCCAAAATGACTAAAATATAGGCAGCGAAAACCCGAGATTCGAACTCGCGACCAAAATATTGAAAGATTCCTCATAAGTTAACGCCAATACATGTAGCCGGGCTCAACCGCTAATAATGCCCAAACTGTCAAGTGTCGCAAATACGCTTTCTTAACATATAATTACATATTTGCGGCACTTGCAGTAGAGACCCTGGGACCCTGGTCGACAGATACTAAAGGATTAGTCAAAAAAGTTTCTCAAAAACTGATCGGGGTCTCAGGTGAGGTCGGGGTGAGGGCTGGCTCCTTACTTCGGCCAGCGGCTGAGCCTGGCCATTCAGCAAGGCAACGCAGCGAGCGTCCTGGGAACGATGCCTCGGGTAACATTAGGAGGAATTGAGGAGGGGCGTTTCCATTTGTAATTATTATTGCTAAATATTAGTTAAGTGTCATGTATTTTTGTGTTGTGTTGTAATAAAAAAATCCTCATATATCTTAATTATATCCAGGTCGCTGTAGAACATTGCCTCATCCAAACAACGTAGTTCTGTCACCGCAATAAACAGATGCGCCCACGCACGCCGTGTTTACACGCGTTATTGTTATTGTCATCTGTATTGTGTGAACATGAAGAACCTGTATCCAACAGTATATTTGAAGACCAATGTATATAATCCATCTTATGGCTTTATTTGCAAAAAAAAGTTTTAATGTATAATTATTTCAAGCAGTTTATTGTATACAGTTAAACGTTAAGGCTGGGTTGCACCAAACTGTCTGTATCGTAAGCGGTGTTCGTCAAATCTAATTGTATGGTAAGTTTGACAAGTTTCTATGGGATGACAGCTGCCGGTGCCATATTTGACGATGACCGGTCTGTGTTCGTCCGTTGGTGCAACCTGCACTAAAACTTTGGAAGTTGCGTCTCCGATTTATTATAAAACTTATTACTTATGCGTTATTATTACCTTATGTTTAAAGGTATATATTATTGAATTTCATATAATATTAGTTTTATCTATGTTGTATTTATGTAATATTATTGTCTTGGCATCCGCAACGAAAAGATTTTTATTAATTTGAATACATAATTTAAGATGATAAAATATTACTGTCTACCAGTAACCTAATACCCCTTTTTATGTCACAACCAAAGGTCATCGACATGTCACAGATAACATTAAAAAAGCGAAACCACGGAAGACATAAAACGCCGGCTTATGATGTATAGCAAGAGTCAGACGAAAAAAGAACGGTGGCAACCCTGACGGGCGTGATTTATGCAACAAACACATAAATCCGACTTCTGTCTGTCAGTGCTAGGGCTGTGCGCGGAATCTTGGGAATTAAGCCGGTTAAATGGAGTGGAATATCTTTATGGTTTTGAATAATCATTTCTGTGCTTACTTGAAACAGGATTTATAGAAATTAAATTAAAACCAAATTTAAAATTAAACGCCTCTTTCCTAGTAGAGATTGTATCAATGTGTGAGTTTTTGTGTATTGCTCAAATACAAATGTTTTCTGCCAACAAACTGTCATACAGTTTGACGGATAAGTAAAAATATATTAATGTACCATTTTTACTTGTAACGTATAAATTGAAAAAATGCCAGTGAAAACACATTCGAAGGGCGTTCAGTTTAATATTGGTTTTACTCTAGCTGGATGTAAAAACATTGAAGCGTAAAATTATAGTATGGTTTTAGAATTCAGTTTATTAAGATTTAAAGATAATTTTCAAGTATTGAGTACCTATTTGCTAAATACGGCATATGACTGCATCCCCATAATTTAAAAAATGGTATATTGATTTAAACTTACACGATTTTCACACATTATTATTGGGGAACTTGACTTAATCGCGTAATTAATGAAGACCAAGTGCGGGTAGTTCGGAAAACCCGTGCGGCTAGAAGATGTTGATACCCGCTCACGCCAGTCAGTTCGCGACCACGGATGTTGTGATACATTCGAAACGTCGGACAAAAACCTTAAAAAAGGTAAATTAGTTATAATTGTACGCGATTAAGTCCCGTTCCCCAATAATAATGTGTTAAAAAATTGTGTCTAGAGTGTCTAAAGGAAAATCTTAAAAGTTCGAAATTATATTCAGGGTTAATTTTAATCACCTTCAATTAGAGACACCGTATAGTAAATTAACTATAAAATGATGTGAACGTAATCACATAAGTACCTTTAATACCCTCGTGAGCTAATGAGGAAAATAAAGCAGTGCATCGTGATTAGCTTGCAAGCACACCGAAAGTTCTTAATCGAACTAGTTACAAAAAGGGTAAGGCTGCAGTCTATAGTTATGACAGTAATAAATCTATCTTCAGAATATGGTGAGCAGGTCATCATGAGACTCGTGCTAATGCTATTTACAATGCTCCTCACCGCTCACCTCACCACTCAACCCTATTATATCTTGACGCCGGAGCTCGTAATAATAACACTTAATCGGAGGTCTGACGTGTTGGTTACTTAGATGTGAAGCATTGTACAAACTACTAAAATAACACTAGTTCTATTTGAAGAAACAAACACCCATTTTAGTGTTTCGTACCAAAATTTGTCTAACACAAGACTTTTGCGATTATCACCAGTGGCTCCAGATAAGTTTTTTCGAAACATTAACTAATTCGAACGCGTTTGCGTTTTGTCTCAAAATGTATGAAAGTGGTATGAAAACGTGAACAACGCCTCTGGTGGTCACTAGTGGAAACTAAAACAACCAGTATAACATTTGTTGCTAACCGAAGAACGCGCGTATTTCAAACTCGGTGAGAGCGTTTTCATACATTTTGAGACAAAACGCAAACGCGTTCGAATTAGTTAATGTTTCGAAAAAACTTATACTAGAGCTATGCTGTGAGACAACATCACGTAGCTACAGACTAATTTTTATGGATATCACATTAACATACTTTACATCTGTATTAGTTACAACGGTAAAACCGCAAGTGCTTATCCGCACTATTCATATTTTAAAAATAAACAGCCTAATATAATCAGCTAAGAAAGAAACTTATCAGTCTCCATAATTTGTATGTTAAGGTTTAAATTAATACTTTTTTGGCATAGTGTATCCACTAATCAATCATATATCACATAACCAAAACTAGAACCTTGCGGCGTGTTCTCAATCGATACCGCCACCATTACCATATTTTCCACAGTTCCAGCCGTAAACATCAGACGGAATGAGCACTAATTCCCCCCTTCTTGCTCTCACCCCTCTTAACATAAATTTGTCATATTTGCACGCACCCCTGCCTTCGTGCCAAGTTTGGAGTCCAGCTATTCGACTTGGTTCTGTCATGTGTCCTATTTCGTCACGTTTCTGTAGATTTCACGTATTGTTAGATGCAAGCATGGACTTGAATCAACTTGCCCAAATGTCTGAGTTTCCTAAAAGTTGACTGGTAGAGAATGCTTAGTAATTTCCCGCCTTTTGTAACATAAGGGTTTACATTTGTGCAAAAGAACTCTAGGTAACGTAAATGTCTCAGAGCTTGACACTGACCCGATACAGGGCAATTTCAATCTTATGTCATTGTGCACAGAAAGATCTATAGTTGTCAATAATTGGGCATTAAGGTGTCGACCATTGGGGCTTTATCCTTATTCTTGTTTGACAGAGTTAGCACTACTATAATGAATGACCGTGATAAAGGTTGCCATCACATTTTCGAAGCAGAGTATAGTTGCCTTGTTGATTTGGTTTGCGACTGCCCCGGAAGTAGGGTAATGTCTTTAGAGTATGCATGTTGATTACTTTGGCATGCTCTGTAGCCCAAACGAGTTCAGTTTCTTGACGTGTGTCATGTTATTAGATTTGTCATAGTTATGAGAGTGGCATAATAGTTTCATTACGTTTGTATCATTTTATATTATGTCACTTAACCTTAGTTTACAACTACTGTAAAAAGTATAAATAAGTTTATAAATGACAATTATTTTTATTTAATCCTGATGTCTATCGGTTTAAAAAATATCATTATGAATACCTTCGTTTAATGTGATACCTTAGATAAGGTAATACTTAAAAAAAAGGAAATTAAAGTGTAAATAGGTACCTTGGTTTAAGCAGTATCCTAATCCTTAGTTTCTTTTACAGGTAAGCACAGAGAGCTGAATAAGTGAACATCGTACAAACAGGCCAGTAAAACATTGAACATCCCAGCACATTTCACTCACACACGCCGTTAACTCCACTGCAACCCATTACAACCTACATATACCTAAGATCACGTCAATGCCACCCTCACCCAGAAAAAGGAATAATTTCTTTATAAATTATTACAGCCAGCGAGAATTGAACTGATATCCTTCAAAGGCGAGGGGAGGGTGGGGGGAGGTGGCACCCCGGGACGTACGCCGTGATTTATTGGGCTATAAAGTATTATAATTAAAAGCTCGGAACGTGGGGTGAAACTACACGGAACTACGGGTAGCTGATCGGTCAGGTTATCGTGTGTCTCTTTCGCGCTAATAAGTTTGGGTTGAGACGGGTTTGATTGTTGAAGTGCCGAGGTGAAGTTAGTCCGATCGTGATAATTTTGATGACAGTGTGCATGGGTTTAAGTTACAATTATATCATTTTTAATCATCAAAAGAAATATGTACACATGAACTCTGAAAAACAGTACACTCCTTTGTTGGACAGTCGTGTAAAAACAGTGTAAGTTTACGCATATAAAGTCAACAATATCAATTTCAATATTCACTAACATTACTTGACATTTTTCTTATAACTGCCTGCATGCCTTAGAAGTTTTTTCAGTTTCAAGGAACTGTAAACCTGAGTTAATTTCAGTTTTCAACTAGCTACCTCCACGCGTTCCCAATATAAAAGGTCTTGACAGACAGAAAGACAGACAGACAGAAAAGTGAGTTAAAGGGTTCAGTTTTTTTTCCTTTTGAGGTACGGAACCCTAAAAGAAGGACGCCAAAGAAAAGTATGCCAGCGCCATCATCTCTTAGAACCAACAGCACGACACATCTTTAGAACTTTATTGTGAACGTCGCATAAGTCTGGCGTCGCCCCGTCTGCTTATTAAACTCAAAACATAATACGGGTGGCATAACTCACTGGCGGCCACTAATTTCCAGAAACGACCAGGGCAGGGAGGCATCTGCATGTTGCTACTTTTGTTCTAGAACCAGCTATAACCAGCACAATTTATGATTTGTCGTGAGTGTGGATAAGGGTAAAGTTCTATTAAAATATCAGACTCAGAATTTATTTATTTGCATAGTTAGGGATGTTTCTTAGAAGGATGTAAGAGAAGGGGTAGGCCAAGGAAAAGGTGGATGCGTGATGAGATATGGAGAGGATGGATGTTAGTGAGGAGACGATGGGCGATAGAGAGGTATGGAAGAATAAAACATGCTGCGCCGACCTGAAGTGAATGGGAAAAGAGCAAACGAATGAATGGTGATGACAGTACACCAGAACATCATCATCACAGGGATGTTACAGTAGGTACATTTTATGTCTCATGCATCTAGCCTGCAATGCAAGAAATATATACAATGTCAAAATTGAAATAATAGAAAAGACATAAACGGCGTATCACAGACAAAGATACAGAATGATCTGGTTAAAAATAATAATGAATTAGAACACTTAGGTGTAGGTATAGGGAATTAAATACAACTAATTTACTAATATCCAATAGTTATAAAATAAAATTATACCTATGTATTTTCTATTTTAGTGTCGAAAATTGGGAAGTTTTCCTTACGAGATTTGGCGACAACGACGACCATTTTATAATAACCGAGTTATTAGTGATCCTGCCGACTTGTTAAGAGGGCCTGGGTTCAAATTCCAGTTAAATAATTATAATAATATTGAAATATCGTCATCTATTACTCATATACAGTACGAGTATACACGTATTCTAGAATAATATAGGGAACGATGCGAATAGGACCATCTGCCCCCAAAAATATCGACGATGGCCCATTAAAATAATTTAAAGATTAGCAACACAGGTCCTCAGTTAGCGGAACGAAATTAAATTCTGTCAGAAAACGCACAACAAATCATATTTATTTAGACCTAAAAATACCTCGGGTGGCCATTACGCTCAGAAAATGCGGACTGCGCGGGACCGCTGGAGATTAAGCAAGGAGCGACATTAAAGAGAAATTATTTATTTAGGGCCACCAGCTAGATTACATTACTCCATACACATAAATAACGAAAACAATAAGAGCTATTCTAATAAATTATCTTTTTATTGCCGGATTGTGAAAATTTTAGACACTTATCTCGGGGCCGGGGGTGGGGTTTTGTCCCAATTATTTATGGCGGTTGAGACGCGAGGGATTTTGAATTCGTCGCCGTCCTTTCTTATGGAAAGTTCTTTTTTTAATTAAAACATTCGTCGAGGTTAATTAATGGCTGTGAATAATAATGTGGACGGCTTTGAATTTATTCCGACGTGACGGCTCATGACATGTTTATGTTGAACGGATGTTAACTTTAAATATGCTTTCCTTAGATTATTTTTCATCATTCACTTTATCACGTTAATCTTTCTACTACTAAAAACGTCTCATTGTAAGAATCTAAAATTAAGCTAGTGCTTGCTATTTTTCCAGATTTATTTTCTTCTCCACAGCATCCAGCAGGTAATTTTACTATGATACAATTTTCACCTCTTTGTAGAGGTATTTATATAAGCCTCTTTGTATAGACTTCGTATAGGCAACTTCGGGTAGGTACAGGTATAAATAAGGCAATATGCTTGCTAGTGAAAGCTAAATATGTCCAAATACCAAATGACAATATAAAAATACCAACAGAGCAACTTATAAAAATCCTTTCATAAACATGCAGTAGTCGATTTACATTTCAACCTCCAAAAACAATGACGTAAAAAACTGCAAACCAAATTCATTTGCTATTCATCATTCCTCTCGTGTCCCATTGTTGTTCGCTTCCACAAATCAATCAAAGCAAAAAAGTTTAAAACACAAGTCCTAAACGTCCTTCAACCAATACGGCACAGCCTCTGAATAATCTAATAAATAAAATTTATTAGCTAAGGCATTACGAAACGGAAGCCGCGGGACAAGGACAGCGGTATGTCTCCATTGGTTAGAGGGAGAGGGTTGTGTCGTCCGTCATAAATAACTGAGGCAAAAACAATGGACAATGGATTGTGGTGGCAAGATACGTCTTCTTTAACCCCCTCCCACTTCAGGACTGTCCTGACTGAATTGAACGCGTGCGCAACCAAAAAAGGTTTTGAGGGATTTATAGTTCGATGATGTTTAGTGAGATATGAGTCTTGAATTCGGTGGGTTTCGTTTTAGGAACAAAGATGTATTGCCTGACAATTAAAATGTTGTACTAAATGCAAGAGTTAAGTCAAATAAAAAAAAACAAAATATTTTTATTACCAGATGGTACACGATACATGAAAAATATTACAGTGATTCCCACACTAGGCATAGCCTGTCTCGTGGGGATCCAAATCTAAGAGAATTACCAGATTAATGCGGCTGTTAGGTTAATAGATTTTAAGTTTAACAACAACTAATAGGTTAACTTAACGATTTTCATACGACTTGCTAATATAACTAAGAATGGATAAACACAGGGATTACAGGTCTTTGAGTGTGTGTGTGGGTGTATGTGTGTTAATTGTGCGTGAGTGAATGAGTGTTTTGTATGTGTGTGTGAGTGTATGGTTGTGTTTGGGAGGGTGTGAATACTACAACTAAGAACATTTCAACAAGTCCTCAGACTCATTATAATTCCAGGATAGTAATAAAATCTGGATGCGCATTTTTGCCTCAACATGATTACAGGATTAGAGTAGTAAGTATCAAGATTTTTAGTTTTTTTTTTTAGATTTTTGACTACTAAGTTCTACTATCATAGTATTGATATTGATGCGGCATCAATCCACCTATAATCATGAGCATTTTTGTCGTGAGTCTCATGTTGAAATATAATAAGCGGGAAACTCACGTCTTTAAAGTCGAATATCGCTCGTCATGTTCACTTGCCGATACCGAGCAGTCTAGCGAGCCTCGCGCTCGCGCGCAGTGCTAGACGAGAGGCCGTCGCGGATAGTTCTCATGATTAAGGACTACTTATTGGTTCGAAACATGTCAAGCGATATTCAACTTTAAAGACGTGAGTGGCCCGTTTATTCTATTTCAATTAATCGTGAGCATTTGTTACAATCTAATTGTTTTGCAAGGGAAGTTCTAAATATTATGTTGCTTTGGAATAACAGTTGCCGATGCCAAATCTAAGCTTGCTCGATCTGCAATCATATCATATTGAAGGTTTACCTATCAGTAAAATGTTTTCGATCCAAACTGATCTCAATCAAATTGAAGAATCCTGATTACTTAGATGAAACTTTGTATTGAATAAAAATCTTTTATAAAAGTTACGAAACACATTCAAAATGAGACTAGGAAGCGAAAGTGCTGAACCAAATGAAAGCCTAGTTTTATTAGGTACTTCACATTATCCCTTAAATCTTTCGTTTTCTAATGGCTAGTAAATAATTTAGCATGTAACCTTCCGGCCACCGGAATTACGCTCAAAGACAAATGCTGACGCTTTGAAGAAATAACAAAGCCAATGGAGGTCGTAATACCACAGAATAAGTAATAGTACTACGTACAGAAGTTGCACTGTTAACAAATCGCCAACTTACAAACCCTTAGGTAAATAACAAATATTGACCACATCAAGCGAATGACGAGACGACGCGACCGTCCGGCAGCAATTGGCCACTGAATGTACTTGCAGCGGCGCGGTGAACTGACGGACTGAAAGCCGCCTGGTGATACGGCTGCTTCCATAATATACCCGTTTGAGACATGTGACATTTATTGGGACACTTCTAGGGTCCTCTATTTGGATTGTAGAAGATCCAAGGTCAAGGGGAATGTTATAATAGCCAGTCACTTGCTTTTGGCAACTCTGGTTGCCAGGCATAACCCTTATTTTCTAGGGAATAGAGTTCAACTCAAAATACAAAGCAAGCAAGTGGAGTCACTTGCTTTTGGCAACTCTGGTTGCCAGGCATAACCCTTATTTTCTAGGGAATAGAGTTCAACTCAAAATACAAAGCAAGCAAGTGGATAGTAACACTTGTACAGTACTTTCATCTCACGTGCGCAGGTTGGTCATTGTTGTAGTTGTGACACATACGAACACATAGACAACGTGAACTCATAGCTACGCTGAAGCACACATACGCTCTTATTCCCTCATGATAAAGTTGTGTAAAGATCATTTTGAGCAACTCACCCGCGAAGCAACCATTGCTGCTGACTGTACCTAGACAATGTGCATGTACAATTGTACAGCGCAAGACCATGCAACCATGGCTCATCCGCGCTCGTGGGATAAATTATCGCCACGTCATGACATCGCCAGTGTAATCACGTCATGTAAATGGTGGGTGCGAATCCTGGCTCACACCACTTAAAAAAACTTGTGTACATAATATCATTTGACATTTAATAGTAGCTTTTCAGTGAAGAGAACAACATAAGAAGGCGGATCTAATACCAACAAGGTCGAGTTTTCCATCTGGGTTAAGAGATCTGATGCAAGAATGCTTACTAAAGCAAAGCTAATTAGTGAAAATTATGCCAAATCTTGGGGTATATTGGTGCCATCCCCAGTTGGGCTGCTTCAAATTCGAGCAAGATTACATTTTGCTGTGCCCTGCCTCTCAGATACAGGACGTCTTCTTTAACCCTTTCAACATAGCTGTCAGTCATTGTTTGTGACACACGGTTGACTGACAGACGGCATTGAAAATGATTACAAACATACCTAAATTAGGTATCTTTTTGTGTCAACGATCATACGTAAAACATTTGTTGATGTTGACGGTAAGAATATACTAAATAACCATGTCCTCGCACCTGCCTTCACTAATGAACGTATAATCAAACTTCTGTAATTAATTTATATTGATAGCAAATGAATTATGATAGAGACACAAGGCAGGACGTCAATTTGGATCGATATGTGATATGTGCGTATAGAATGATACAATTATATAGGTGTGACATTCCGGTACATCGGTTAGTAGTGTGAGTGACACAAGCTAAGTCGTCGCTGCTATCGAGCGTATCGATGGTATGCGGTCGTGAGTGTGGCGTCGACAGTGACGTCACTTGTGACGATCCGGAGTGGCAGCCCTTTTATCTTAGACCATGTTCCTTCAGTATACCACAGGGGTGGTTGCTCAATATTATCGAGCTTGCGTAAGGTTGACCTACCTTTTTACACGACTGCCCAAAGAAAGGAGGGTAATGTTTTCAGGTTTCATGCATGAATGCATGAAGAGGAAGAGGGAGGCCGCGGATTAATTACATGGACCAAATAAAGAAAAAGATAGACGTCGTGTCGTATAGAGAAGTCAAATAACTGGCGTTAAGTAGAACAGACTGGAGAGAACTGCACCGACAAGATTGAAACTCTTAAATAATGATGATGATACATGGATGTATGTATGTATGTGAGTTTCTTTATTCCCTTAGAACCTCTCGACACTTCAATTTAGATGTGTGAGGTATCGCACGTTGCAATGAAAACAATATGGCGGGTTGTGGACTCCATTTTGTTTGTTCCAAAGAAAAAAATTCTCAACCTTATCAAGTGGGATATCAATATGAAGCATTTGATCAGACGATTTCAAAAAAATATATAATGTATGAATTTTAAACATGATATTACGGCGTATAAATAAATATATATTTTTTTAATAATATTTATTTTTTGTAATGTTGGTAAAGGAAATTGGGACGCGTATTATGTCATATTGTTACTGTCACAAAAACTAAATGCCTATTAAATTTTCTTCTACGTTATCGTATTTAAATTTCAATCCTATCCATATAGCATTGCACCGACAATACATTTAAACAAAAGAAACCTGTATTTAAATCCACAGAAGCACATAAAAAAAGTAATTCGAGTAGTTTACGACGCCCATTCACAAAGCCGACAAAACCACTAATTAACTTATTCCCCCCCGTTGCCCCCTTTCATCCCTTTTTGTCTGCGCTCGCGCAATTCCAATATGGCGCCCGGCCACACGCGCGCTAATTGAGTTTCCGTGTCACTTATAATGCGTGCGCCTGAGTGTATTAATGACCTAAGGCTGGAGGTCTTTGGGTAAATGCGAAAACGATATATCGATCATTTATATCGATTTTTTAAACCTTTTGAATTTGAAATAGAAAACTCCCGTGATATTCAGAAAATATTGAATTATAATGAACTGGTCACTCACGTCTTGAAGTGACGTGAGGAAGTGAGTGGGGCCTGTTCATTATATATTATTTCAATATGTCTTTTGATATTTAATTACTGTTTTAGATGCGCTGTTTTCACATGCTATATAATTATTTGAATTATTTTGAACAAGCAACATGACTCACGATCATTTAAGTTCAGCTCTGTCAATATACGGGACCACAATCGCGAAAACAGATCACGCTTGACCGGTTTTAATTGGCTTAAGTGACTTTTGCGTAAACTGTCAAGTGTAGATATCTACCGGGTGCTTGTCTGTCGTAATGTCAAAGCGTCTAAACTTTACTCGGTATGGTAATTACCGGAAGGGCTAACATTTGCAGTTTTTGAGCGCAAAAATTAGCTCCATTAAGGTTTAAAACATATTTTTGAAATAGTAAAGGCCTGGACGACTGGCATTTAAAAAAAAACCATTTAATGACGATAATTAACCACAAATAGGTTTTAAAAGCATAATAGATCACATAGAGGACGAGAATCCCATGGGATCGGACGTCTATTTACGTCGCTGACTGATAGACGGACTTATACGTCGATACTGGAATTCCTAACTAAAAGCATTGTTGTTGTGTGGACTGGCATTTATACATAAAATTATTTAAGTTGGCCGCGTTGTATCTAATAAATCCATTCAAAAAGCAACTTTATTATGTCAGATGGAAGATTGTTGAAGATTGGTAGTTTTTGAAAATTTCGACCAGGAAAAGGAATTTCAACAACCTATACTTAGGCGACTTCCTGACTTGGCGGGGCGGGATCGATATGTGACATTTTCTTCTTTGACGTAAACTTACTGACGTCGCAAAGATTCCCGCTTGACGGAATACTGTCAGTATTACATTAGCGCAGTAGTAATATCGTGCGCAGAAGCGGAGCAGTACCGCCTTCGCATCGTCCCGCTACCGCGCATCCCGCGCCAGTCAGGAAGCACTCATTTAAATGTAGGGGCGCAGTAAAAAGTAGTACAGAGTTGACTGACAGTTGACACTGACATTTGGCAGTTTTATCATATCGTACCGCCTCCGCACCGACAAATCAGGAAGTCGCCTTAATCGGGTTTTACTTTACGGTGTTTGGGAAAGCAGTAATTGACGGTGAAGACTGCTAAAATTATTTAGGTCTTGGTTAGGATTTGTTTTTTTTTATACGGGATTGTACATTAATCACGTGAGACTCGAAAGGGGGAGGACGGGGTCCGGATATAATCACCAAATATCACGCGGTTTTTTATCGTGAGAATATTTTTGGTAAAACGTTAGATTTTTGTAAGACGATAGATACATGGAAACGCAACGGAACCGTGCAAACTTAATGAATTAAAGTTTACCTAAATATAATATTTTGAATTTTTTTAGCATACTAGGTACAGAAAATCATATGATGTAGGATAAACGGAGGAGGGTGGAGTCTAAAAACTCACCCTACGTATGACCAGCGAAAAGGGGGGTTAAAATTGTACATTGGGTAGAATCATAACGTGTCGTGGAATGGTTATATATTAAAAAAAAAACTATCCGTATTGATATTTCATTTATGCATTTTATAATACTACATATTTTCTCAATTCACCAAAATGTACGCTTAAAAGCCACATCTGACACACTCCTCGTATTTACTCTGACTAGACGAGTCGTCACTTACCAAGCTTTGCACAGACGTAAGGTAAATGTGCCAGTGCTCGACACTGGCCCTAGACACTTTCACACTGACAGAGGTGAACGAAAGGTGTCATGGTGGGGAATTTTCTGTATACCTACCACCTATGTTATCTAGATGAGGGCCCTTGCGGATGCACTTCGACTCAATGGCTTTTGTGCAATTGCCCCCTCATTTATACCTACTCCAAGCTGTTCTCCAATCTCTCCACGAACCGGATGATGGAGTTCAGCGGGAGAACTCTGAATTCCTTTGGTTCTGGGTAGCTATTGCCAAAGTCGTTCATTAATTCTTTGTCTGGCTAGGGCGTGACATTCACCGAAGTTTTTTTAATATTAAAAGAAAACTATTGGCATCGAGCATTTTGGACATTTACCTGTATAACTTCCTATACCGAAAATATACTCTCAAACATCAAATTATGTTCCGTACACTTTTTTAAACCTAGTGTTATATACTCTGGCTTGATTGGCCGAGCCCAATAAAGCGATAGCAGTGCGCGATTGGAGAGTAGACAGAGGTTTCTTGTCTGACCCGACCACGCGGGTGGTTTGAGCAGCTTCAACCTAATCTGAGGTGTGAGTGGAAGTTTTTTCGCTCGTTCACTAAACCTAACCTAGATGAGAATTTTCCTGCAAGAAACATATCTATGCCCAACCTGGGTCGGAACTAGTGATGTCACATTTCGTCTGGCCCTGTTTTCGTCACCAGCAATATCCTTGCTTTATCGTCCTTTATATTCTTGGAAGTCATAAACTGTCATAAGTATTCAGTCAAGATATTCGCGGTAATGTCAAAGGTGACTGGAGTCTTGCCAACAGTCGATCGTTGAGTTGTGAGTGAAGTCGAGTGTGACATGGCTGTCACATTTGTAAATGACAGACAGACAGGGCTGCATTCGGCGAGAAGAAAAATTCAAAATCAATACGATCAAGTACGGTCGGTGAATTTCAGTGAACATGACATTAGCGTAAGATCGTACAGTTATTTTTGTCACTTTGAAAACATACATACATATATTTATGAGTTTGACTGTACAGTGTAAATGACCCGAAGTGCACAGAACTGCGTCTATCCGCGCCACAGTGATTGACCGTTTTTGCATATTTACGTTATGCGTGCTGCACATCTTCAAGCGCAAGCGCATATGGCACGGTTGTTATATTGTGACCAGTACATTGACTTGGAATACTCGTCGTGTGAACGAGTCTTCAATTCCTCGCACTTAGCACTTGGCTCGCAGATAGCAGCTACCTTTATACTTACATTGTAGTTATGAAATGTTTTGTGGTAATTTGGAACTACATATTACAAAATATTCGATATTTAAGTATCTACGCCGAAGATGGTTTTCTGACAACTGAATTTGAATGGTAAATCGACTAGTTCTAGCAAATACCTATTATTTTTTTACCACATAATTTAACAAATATGTTAAGCAAAAGAGATAATTTAATATTTAATTTTACTAAAGAATGAAGGACTATATAAGGAGGAGGGAGGAGGCTACTAAAAAAGTATTTTTCTGTCGTAGAGTCTGTTCGAAATAAGAAGAAGCGTAAGATATAAGGGCGTCCTCATATCCTACGCTTCTTGTCATTCCGGACAGGCTATTATTCCTTTATACATTGAAAAATGTCGACATGTTAATGGGTAGTAAAAACAGTCACGACGTTCCTTTATTTAGAATTTTGTAGTATTGTTTCTCCGCCCACCCTACCTGGAACATAATACTGATTCCTCACCCGAGTTACAGTACTGCTTTCAATGTGTGCACTGTACACACAAGCTGTCATCGCACGCGCAGCTCTGTTTCGTATCGTCTAAACTACTGAGTGCGTACAGATTGATTGGGCTTTGTCTTCCAATGATTTAGGGCGGTATTGTATATTTTACAATTTACGTTCCCATGAGATATGGTGTGGCAATGTATTTTGTCGAACAAAACGTTGTAATTTCGATGTTAATAGCTGTCAGTTACGGCTATTTAATTATGGAAATGTAATAAATGTTGTTTTGAAGCAAATGTACTTACCTCTTTTTAGATGTTAATAAGGTCGACTTCTTATTGTGTCGTGAAGGAAATAACGTCTTAATAATACTGATACTAACTTAAATCAGTTTTGCTTGGCAAAGACAGAAGACAGTTTTGATTGTCTTGTACAGTTTTATGCCTTTACAATTTTAATAGACACTACACTTTGACCGATATCCCCGCGTTATTGGAAGTTACAATACTGCAAGAATTTGCACAATCGAGGTATGTCATAAACTTCGGTGAAGTTTCGTGAGAAAACCGCCATAATCCTTCAAGGTCTAGTTTTTGTTAGATGGCAGTAGCTTCTGTAAAAGTAGTTCCTACGCCAAATCTTAGGATTAGGTGTCAAAGCGGACCTCAGGCCCCTTATTAGGCCACAGCCGGGAAAACGGTATGAGGATGTGCACTGTTCGCTCTAAGCCTCGTTAGCAGGTGATAATCTTATTATTATTATATATTGTCTATTATTGTTTATTATTGTTGACCATTAGCACTTACAGCTAAACCTTACGTGCTAATTGGTATTCTAATATAATTACAATAGTCAAAATTACATTAATTAATAGTCAAAAATACATAAGTTATAATTACAATAGGTACTCAAAATAACAGTAATTAATAGTCAAAAATACATAAGTTAAATTACAACACTCAAAATTTTATTAATTAATAGTCAAAATTACATAAATTATAATTAAAGTAGTTAAAATTACATTACATTATGTAGAGGATGTGGTGTAGGTACGCTTTAAATGTACGATCACCAGATAGGAAGCTAATTTAGATAGAGCTTTCAATTTTTCAAAAGGAGTGACATTGACAAAACGTGAGTTTTAACCGTTTTGTAGAATATTTGTAGTTTTATATCAATATTACGCACGCTAGACAACGTTACCTAATACTGGATATTGATCAGTCCAGGAATTGTGTTAACTGTCATTCAGTTTCAAAGTAGAGTAGTAGACTATTAAATGATAGGAAAGAATAAATTAATTTAATTTACAGATACCCACTTTGCATCTATTTCCGTGCAGACGGTATTAAGCAGATTTATGTTTGAGTTTTCGGCAGCGACTCTCGCCCACTAAGCTAGCATTCACAAATCTTACTATTAGATGAACCAGTTTAAGGCTGACCTCCAGTCAGTCATCATCATTATCATTTTCAGCCCGTGATCGCCCATTGCTGTTTACGACGTCACTCTCGTCCCAGTCCGGAGCTAACCCTATCTTATGCGATCGCAAGCATCCATAGGTTACGGTATGTACCACCCAACAGGCCGTATGGTTGTTTGTCACCATCGTAGTTAACAATAATTCTTGATATAAAATCCGCCGTCAATCTATACCAGCGACGCGTGAGTCGATTTGTTGAATCCACTAAAAAAAGAACATCGTTATTCTTCTTGTTTTTATGACAGCATCACATTTTATGATCGTAAATAATTACTATCACACACGACACCAAACTAGATCATGACATTGTAATTTGAAGCTTAACTCGTCTGCTTTAAATACAAAATAACTTGTCATTTATTGCTTTGCGTCTTTCTAGTTTTAATTTTGGCTACCTACTGGTTTGACACGATTTGACCACGAGTTTTTGGATGTTCGTATTTCTTTTGTTATGTTGGCGCCACTGTCCTCATTTTGAAGTTGGTACACTTTTTGACCGTTGAAATAGAGTGTTTTAGGCGCCACTTTCTTTGTTTTAATGTTTTCTAACGCTTTTTTATTTAACGGATAATTTTGCTTTGGATTTTTTTTTTACTTTAAAGCTTTCCCACGTTTCATTAAGGCCGTGTATTACCACTTTTGAGTTTTTAAAAACCATCTGAGACATAGATATCATGTCTTAAAATCTAAAAAATATATATGTGTTACATAAGGATATTGTCTAGTCAAAATCGCAGTCAGTTACATGACCTGATGAATTTCACTCGATAGAAAAAAATCGCGAAGTTACCCCTTTTTGAAATGTTTTTTCAATACTACGGCTATATTACTGATATTTAACATTTAATTTTTGTACTCAATTAAAGATCGTAAATAGTTATAGACAAATTCGCAGGGTTTGCTTTGATAAAATGATTGGCTTAATGACTATAGCTAAATATTTACAAAACTGCGCGCAGAGCTTGCGTAGAGAGCGGGATGGTCAATTGTAAACTCACGCGTGTTAGAGCGGGACATTTGCGTTGGGGATACCTCCCCTTAAATTTAAAACTGATTTAACAATATTATTAGAATGTTATTTAATTCGTGTTATTTCTAAATTAAATTAGTTTTTTTTTATATTCTAAAAGAAAATGAAGTATTTTGTTTTATGAAGTTGTGTCAAAGGTTTTAAATAAATTACCATGAGACTAAATATTTTTATTGCTTGCTTGTTCTAGTGGCGCCACTGTGTTTGTTAATTTAGTAACATATACATATTATACAAAATAAATATTTCGCGGTTGTATTATAAACGAGCACTGGCTTCGCTATAACCTAATTCGAAGATTTAGTGCAGGAACTAGTTTTTACAAAGCGATTCTCATCTGACCTTCCGACCCCGAGGGGGACTAGACATTATTGGCATCACACGACCTGTTGCCTCACGAAATTTTTCTTCGCCATATGACTTCCGTGCTTCCTAAAGCAAATGTAGACACCAAAATGGTGAAAGCAGACTCCTTATCATTAATTCGTCATGACTGATTGATTTATGATCTTTATATAACGGTGACTATAGTTTTATTGCCAATTTCAAACAGCCAATTAATTAGGTTCAAATTCAATTCAATTCAATTCAAAATTTTATTATTAGTTTTATAGTGTACAATTCGGTTTGTAGTCGGAATTATTTTCTATATGTAGGTACTTACTTTTTATAGGATTTATTGCTCCATTGAGTCAGGACGCGTGGGTGCGATATTTGAGTTTAATTTGTTAGTTATAAATGTTATGATGTAATGTAAGTAAGTAGATTAGTTAATATTGACATATGTATTGTGAATGTATAATGATGCTCTGCGTTCATTTTAGGTTTTAGGATCCTCGAACGTGTTGAGTAAGTGCTATAAAACTGTCACGGAGTCATCACATTGTCTTCAATCTAGAAAAAAATCTAAAATTTCCGCAATCACGACTCTAGATCTAAAAGGCCCGCTAAATTAATTTCATTTTATGAGGATTCTCATGTCATCCTCGTTTCATTGACAGTTTAAAAAAAGTCCAACTAGTTAATAAGAAATCCATCAGTCCTCATTTGTTCGTCCGATTGTCTCTGCTCGACAAAGTATCAATCAGCGGCATCGAGTCGCGAGTCCAATGGACGTCACCCGTCTGTCCTGTTATAAATGAACTGGCGATTCCGACATGGGACTTGGGGGCCCGGAGCGGAATAAACCTTTACTTTGGACTTAATTCAGAGGTTGTTTTAGTTGAAATTTGAATGGTAGACCGTTTTGAAAGTTGTGTTTAGCGCCATCTAGACTGTGGGTGTTGGGGATTGATTGAGACGAATCGTGTGGATTTGAAGGGGTGAGGAATAAATCTTATAAGTACTTTTTTGCATAAATGAAATGATGCAAGCGCAGTATGCGTATGCAGTCGATTTTGCTAACTTGGTAGACGAGTACTACTCAAATGACATTGACGAATTTTTTGTACAGTCAGCAACAAAAGTAACTATGCATATGAAGAGGGCAAAAGCTCTTATTGCCTTACAATAAAGACTTGACGCTTTAATTTGCGTAGTTGCTTTTTATGTAGACGGTTCATCGTTACTCAACTAAAATAACTGTGGGAAAACAATGATACCGAATCGTCATATTGCCCAGTCCGTGTTAGGTCGAAATTCTTATTTTGCAAATAGCTTTTTGAGTGTATCACTTTGACGCGACCCGGCCAACACAAATGATTTCAAGCCTCGCTCAAAAATTCAGTTTTCTGGATCGTTTATAATCAGAACCACACATTACCGTAATACACTGAATCAAAGAACCTTGACATACACTACACGTACATACACAACACATACATATACTCATGCCCGTATCCCATTGGTGTAGGCAGAGACCAAAGAAAGCCAAGTACTAGGGTCCTTAGATACGTCTTTTGCTTCAATCACATCCATACATCTCCTCATACAAGCTCGTCGGTTGCGGGAACTTCTGACGTTTCAGTATCAGTATTTTTTTTGGATATAATTTGAAGTCATTAAACCGAACTAAATCAATAAACAATGAAATAAATCGAAAATCGTGTGACATACACGTCATCATCATCTGGTGTAACCGCATTAAATGATTGTGAAACGAAATGATTCATTTGGAAACTTTTAAACTGAAATACCGCTTATTATACGACTATATCAATATGTTTATTGAGGATATAACGCACCATGGCTGGTCCTTATTAGTCGTATGTGCAATATCATTCCCGTGTCTTCGCCTACGGAAAGAAAACTTTGGCACAACATGAATGATTCATCAACTTTCCACACACGAAACAACATGATTGTATTAAATCTGTGTCAATCGTTTATACTAAAATCGTTTCGTTGATTGAGTCATCGTACCTTTGCAGCGTCAACGGGAGTAGACAGTTTTTTATATCAGTTATTTATGGCATATTTATGATAGCTATAAATAAAGAGTGTAGCAACAGTGTTGAAATATTTAACGAAGCTTTATATATATACTAGAAACCGTTTAATTTCGTTTACGTCATTTGCAACAAACAACTGTGAGTAAAGTAATCATTTCGGTTGTTTACTTTTTAATTATTGCGTTTGTAACGAATGACAGAATTAATTTATTGCATTTGGCAACTATAGGTATTGTAATTTTCAATTAAAAACAGAGGATTTAGTTTGAAACATAAAAGTACTTACAACATAATATAATTGAACTAAACTCTGGGTATAATAACATTGCAAGATTCAAAATCATCTTAGACCAAACAAGAAATACCTATCGTTAATATCTCAAAACAGTCATATAGATTATTATTCAACTATCTGAGTATGCATCTATATCTAAAAAGTACCTAATCATGCAGTGCTTTATGTTAAAAAAGTCTCTGGATTGTATATGTTTTGAGTTATACGTCTGTTTAATTTGTTCCCTAGCGAATTTACTCTGTCCATTTTCTTGTGGATACCTGATAAAAGAAAAAAAAAAGTTAAACCCATATTTCAAAACAAAAACCTATCTTAAGATCAAAAGCATGTCCATACTGTTCAATAACTCGACTCCGTCTCATTACCAGCCGACAGTAATAAAGTCATGACTTTGTAGGCACCCTTATTTAAAAAAAATAACCATGGCACTGGCTGTCACATTCTGCCGACTACTTCTAGGCTCCGATGCTGCCCGAAACGACCTTGTCATCGATTCCAAAGAGTCTCAAACACCATGTGAATCCAAGCTAGTTTGAATCGTAACTGATCAGTGTTAAGGTTGGGAATCCTTTGAAGTTTGGAAGGTAGTTGGAATGTGAAATATAAGGCTGTGGCCGCCATCGCGACATTAAATTGTAATCGAACACTTTACACTGACGGTCGCTGGGAAATATCGCGTACGGATAGTATAAATATGCACTTATCTTTCTTTTTAGTTAACGTACGTTTGCATTATGCACCAGGCACGTGTGAATAAAATTTTAGTGCCCAGCCTGTAGTAGGTTTTGGCGCGAGTTAGGGTTAGCGGTTTGGAGCGGATTTTTCCGGTTTGCGCCGGTTTTTAGTTATGAGGGTTTGTGTTTGGTGGTTTAATGGGTTATTGTTTGACAGGGAAATTAGACTTTTGAATTAATTTATGAGGTTTGCATAATGTTCGTTGTATTTGTTATTTTTTTAAATAGAATATTCTTTAAATAGGACTAGGATTACAATTCTTCACTGGATTTTGTTAATACTATTTTGATAGTGAATTTCGTTTAATATTGGACTAAAGTTATTACCCAAATGTGAAGATTTTTATTTTTTATGCCAGATTAAAGTATTGAAGGAAAGACACATAAGGACTTGTTATTGTACTATTGCAAACTGATTTGTAAAAATTATATCTCACCGAGTTTTATACTTCGGTTCGTCTCGTGGCTGAGCTGGCTCAAACCCAGTGTAGTAGATTATCGACATTTATAGGTGCATGTAATATTCCTGAATTTAACAAGAAATTGGTATAAATTCTTCTTTGGTGTATTTGGTATGGTATGGTTTTATTGGTACGAGAAGGTGAATATCAACCAGAAAATGGGAACTTCATAAATGGGAAACCTCGGACGAGTTTGGTGAATTTTGTAAAACACATCTTAGCACATTTGTCATGGATTTTCAGCCTAATTAAATGCCCTGCGCATTCATTTATAGTTGACAGAGGAATGAGAGTGTTTGACTTACAATTTAAATTGAATATTGCATATTATAACATTGGTGTAAATAATTTATATAATTTTTAAATATGAACATTTTAGATCTCCACAGTATTAATAGCGACATTCATTTTCTATTTCATTAATGATAAAGATAAAAATTATTTATTAAATTATTTTGGTTTTTTAATTAATGATGTCACTTTTAAAGGATAGCTTTTATAGGATAGGATTTTATTTAGGAGCTAGTCTTAAGTTTATTGTGTAAGTATTTATGACGATGTATAATATTATTGAATAAATGATTTACTTTTAAAGGATTAGGGTCAAAAACTTAATTCATGTTTTAATTTTATTACTTAATTACCATTCAAACTTAACATATTTCGAGTGAGATCCTTATAAATACGAGTAATCATTTCTTCTAAATCATATAATTTATGTACAAGAAAATTAACAAAACCTGTAAGATTAAATTTCCAAACATTTTAGTCCACTTTTATCACCCCAGTGTATTCAACCCGCGCTTAGCATAAAATTTAATAATATTTTAAGAAATGATAACGAAAATAACAACGTTGTGTTTGATGAAATGACTATTCTCTACATAAATGCATCAGTACTAGAATATAATTTTTAGAATCGTCTGTCCCTTGTCTCCTTATAAAATTTGGGAAGTTTTGGTCAAGATTATAACGCCGTGCTTCGTACATTTGTTTTAATTTTCTTTTTTGCGTTTTATTTACTCATATTCCTACAATAAAGTGACAGACATACATTTATGTATCATGATTAAGCTAACTTTAATCTTTGACACCATCAAAAAGGCATCGCCTTCAACAATTTTGACGATCGAAACCCTCCGCCCAAGATTGACATATATTAACTAGTCAAAAAATACATGCCTGACGATACTTTTTTTTACAGGTAAGTCGACGAAGGCTAACCACTTCCAAATAGAGCGGTCAATGATGCTGTCAATCTCTCTTCAGTCTGATCACATTACGTCATTCGGTTAGTATGATTGACAGGTTTTAGAATTAATTGACGTTCGGATGATTTTTAATTGATTCTGACCACGTAAGACTTTTGTATATCGACAGCGGAAATAGAATAAAGGTGTGGGTGATGAATTAAAAAATCGACTGCTTTTTGGGCAGCCGTGTAACAATAATTGATTTTGTATATATTTGTTATAATATCATATATGGTACGTTCTATAGTAAATGAAAAATACCTATTAACTATTTTATATGTATACAAATAGGTACCAAAAGAAAATGGACGTCTGCTGTTGTATTGTTGATATATAAGACAAAGCAAGTATATAGGTTTACTTGGCTTTTATTTTATTTCATAGATGTAGCAAACTTTGACATGTCGTCATTTTTCACAAATGATGATACGAGCTATCATGAAAACAAGTGGAATGGCGCCCCGTGACCCCCAGGTCCAGCCAATCTGTAACAATGCGCCCCCGACCGATTTGGCCGATTCTCTGTGATTGAGCCCTCTAACTTGTCTTCGGGGTTATCCGGCTCAAAGGACCAAATAATTGACGGGCACAAGTTTAGTATAATAAACGCATTCAATTTTATTTACACAATAAGCACAAGTTCGCATAAAATAGTAAGTAAGTAAATTAAAGTACATATTTACTATTTGTAGCAATAACAATAAGTACCACGCGGTTGTTTTTCCGGTGAGAATAAGGTACCCGAGCTTGCGCTATTTTAAGAGTGACTTACATTTGTCTTATTCTGTTAACATAGTGAATCCTCAAACGAATAAATGGTGGCTTATGACTCCGTTAGAGTCGCTACGTCGCTAGTGTTCACGGGCTACGATGTTCGCTTTTCATCAGACAGGCCTTATGCTTGTTTAGCATCACGATATAAACATTACTATTAAGTTATCCTTCTCCAACGACGTATAAAAATCACCCATATTGTGCTTGAGTAAAAACTTGTCCAAATAATGTACAACTTCAGGTCAGCCTCCCCTAATCCACAAACACAAAAACCCGCCACCCATCCGTCAGATGTCAGCTGTAAAGTAAATACGCGACAGGTCAAGGGGGGGAGGGGAGGGGGTCCGGACTTGATTGATTTCACATTGACGTCTACACGTATTTGTGAGATGGATGGACGGAGATGTCTTGATATTTGTGTTTTATCCAATGTAAATACTCTGTGTGATATTTTTGCAATGGTCTGAAGTAATCAACTCTCGTTTCGTAAAATGGTTAATGCAATGAGATGACAATTATAGACAAGTACTTATTATAAAGTTTAAAAAGTTGAAACTGTCATAAATATGACATTATGAATAATAACAAAGATTAAATAAAATTATGAGCTACATGTTTAGTTAGAAAATTGAAACTGTCATATAAAATATTACCAAATTACAAGTTCTTTTATAAATATGAATTTATAGAAAACGACAGTAAATCAACAGTGTGCAATCGGCGCGGGTCACGAATGCACTCAACCTGAGGAAGAACTCCCGAAGAGTTCGAAACATGTCGCCCGAAGTGACAGTGTTTAGTAAAGAAATAAATCATAAATTAATCATTTGTCATTTGGTATAATGAGGTATATATAAGTACATGAAATAGCCAAGACAATTTCCTTTCGATTATGAGAAAATTAAGGATTAAATTATTATTTATTAATTAATTATATAACAGTGTAATGGATCAAATGTTACTGTGGATGACCAGAAATTATCCAGTTCATATAATTAAGTACCACATCCCCGTAGTTTTTAAAAAGTAGAAACAATTCGAAGTAGATCGGTAGAATTAACGGTTAGTAGCTAGTAGCACAACTGTTGTGGCACTCTTTGGGGGAGGCCTATGTCCAGCAGTGGACGTCTTTCGGCTGATATGATGATGATGATGATGAGCACAACTGTTTACTGAACGTCTTTAAAAAAAGGTTCTAAAAAACGACACGCATTTCCAAAACCACGCCGTACAAAATAAACGTTTTCATGTCATCACTTATACATTTTAAATACCCAAATAAATGCCACTAAAATCGAACTGCGCTAAATGCCAAGACCGCACAAGCAGCGTACATCTCCTTGAAATATTATTCTCATCATATCCCTGGTGATTGACGGGTGTCTACGGAGGATATATCCGTCACGGGCACGGTAAACACCCCACCACCCCCCACCCGTCCCCCAGTCTGGCCTCCCGAGTGAAATATCTCAATCTTTAGCACGACTTATTGATTGATAGATTGATTCTGCCTTTGAATGTGGATTGGTCGAGTCAGGTGGATTATTGATTATTTCGGTGGCTAATCGGGGTTGAAATGATGAATTGCGTAGTGATTAATTTTTATTTATAGCCAAAATTAGAAAGCAATGAAGCGGCGTTAGATATACCTAGTCCCGTTTTTGATGGATGTTTATTTTATTAGGTACTCTATTTTGTCTTAAATGATTATAAGTCCTTATTATCCATTCCATCCATTTAAGAAACATTTTGTAATCATATTATAGGTCTATAAACTAGAGATTGTATTTTTTTATACTACGACGGTGGCAAACAAGCATACCACCTGATGGTAAGCGGACACCGCAGCCTATAGACGCTCGCAACTCCAAAGGAGTCACGCGCGCGTTGCCGACCCTTTAAAAAATTTGAGGATGCACTGTGTTGACCAATTTAGCTCCCTCACTCTCAGCACAATGCAACCTCGGGAGCTCTGGCAACCTTGCTCACCTCCAGGAACACAACACTACATACCTGAGTATATAATGTTATTATGACTGTGGTCTTCTACAAGATGGAGGTACTTCCCCAGTTGGCCTGCTCCAAATTCGAGCAAGATGACATTTTGCTGTGCCCTACCTCTCTAAATCTCTTAAATGATGAGGTAAAAGATAAGTAATGTATAACTTGTTGTAACTTTGGATACTCATTAACAACACAACACAACTTTTCTCTTGATTAGTTAAGTAAAATAGGCCGTTGGACAGCCTCATACATCCAAAGTTAACCGGACTAATTCGAACCTCCAAATCTGTTCCAAGAATCGTCAGCGAGGCGCGAACGTGAAAAAAGACCTCCCACCATAGCGGCGACATCTGTTCGCTATTTGTCAAACATCGTTTACTATTTTGGTACGGAACTCACTTTGTCCGACGTGTTGGGTTGGGGCACGGAAACGGCGAAAGCGAAACGCTTTTTCTGCACGGTTAGTAGTTTTTCCTGTACGATTGCTTTGAATTTTACATTGAGATATATTCTTATTTCATTGAGTAGTAATAAAAACTCTATTACATGAGTGTTAAAATAGAATATCCAACGTAATACGAGCATATTAAAGCAATCGTACTGTTAAGCTATGTTTCAAGTTGATAGACACTTGTGACATGGAGATTATAAGGTCAATTTTGAGAAATGTCGTAACGTGGCGATAAGTCAAAATTGACAAAATTAAATGCTCTTTTAAGTGCAGCGTGTATCGAGCAACATAATAGACTTTATGTCACACCTGGCCATAAAGTGGCCATTATCGCACGCGCCGCGCGCGAAAAAACCCACTTCCCGGCCAGGGGGTGACATAAAATTTTGTACTTACCACGGGCGATAATAAAGAAAGCCTCAGATCGCATATTTATCACCCTTGCCTTCGGCTCGGGCGTAAAATACCTGCGATCTGAGACATTATTTGTTTTATCGCCCTTGGTAAGTAATGTACTATTATGTCACACCTAGCCATAAAGTGGCCATTATCGCACGCTCCGCGCGCGAAAAAACCCACTTCCTGGCCAGGGGGTGACATAAAATTTTGTACTTACCACGGGTGATAATAAAGAAAGCCTCAGATCGCATATTTATCGCCCTTGCCTTCGGCTCGGGCGTAAAATACCTACGATCTGAGACAGTCTTTGTTTTATCGCCCTTGGTAAGTAATGTACTATTCTGACTGCCCCTGGGTCTTCTGTTTCTGAAGTGTTTGCGACGCTCTATGACACTCTATGGTCGTACTGGTATGTTTTGTTATTTTTAGTAATTGTATTACCTATTTTATGTTAAAAACACCTACCTAGGATTTACCTTGCAAGGCAAAAATCCAAAGCACCTAATCGTAATTAAGCTTTGATCTCGACGTTATTCTTAAAATTATTCTGGTGACAGTTGATACGTCCTAAAATGCACATCATCTTGGGAGGCGCTGTATGCAAAATTCACTCAATACCTCAGAAATCTATAGGGCCAAAATATCCAATTACATATTTAACACCTCCAACCCTAATCTACCGTCACCTTATCCACGACCTTATGAAATTTTTCTTCGCCTTCCATCGACGCTCCGTCTCGCAGACAAGGACGTCTTCTCTTTGGCAGCCCTCAGTGACATGTGACGTTTAAACTTGACAGCTACACCAACTTTCTATCACTTCTGCCAACCCATTCCCATTGGAATTAAGTTCGTTATTGCCTGTCACAGCCGCAAAATGCAGTTTGTCAGCAAAGCGAATTATCTGTGAAAATTTCTCGTGAGCATTCTTAAATTCTTATTGCTGTTAGAATAAAGTTGAGTTCTGTATGACTGAGATGTAGCTTGTAAGTCTGCTGTGGACTTCAAGATTGTTTTGATGGAGTGGATCGTCAATTAAATAGGAGAGGGTTCAGTACGTCTTGTGTGTGATTGAGTGCAGTGATGCAGATTTACTTTGAAGATATGGTTTGCGTTCGTTTTTCTTTTCAGTTGATGAATTGTTCTTTCTTTGGATGTCTAGTTTCTGGGAAAATCTATATTTGTTGTTTATTTTCTTCTGAAAATGCATCCGTCTTCGTGCATCTGATGGGAAGAAAAAGTTCATAGAGAACGGAAGTAGTGTTTAGCTGCAAATAAAAATATTCAGACTCATAGAACAAAAGTATGAATCGCGCGCTGGCAAAATTTCGTTTTATCCCAGTCAGATATGGTACAACTTCATATAGAGGTCGTTTCTTAGGAAAGGAAATCTAGCAGTTTTGCATGTCGTGTAAGGAAATCAAGTAAGGGGTCCTAAATAGAATCGGATAGGGAGAGCTAAATAGCTCGTAGATCAAAAACCCTTCATCATTAATTTGTAAATGAATTTATTCAATAAAACTGACTATCTTTTTAGTCCAATTTTTGCGATGTACATTAATTCCAGTCTGTCAAACTTTTATTCTAAACAGCGGTCCAGTTCGTCGGGAAAAAATCAATGGCGACCCACATCGACTTTGGGCTGTCAAGTTTGATTGAATCAACCAGACGCAGAGCTAAGCGGGGATAGACATATAGACATTTCGAACTATTTAGCAATACAAACCTTGGCGACCCAGACTAATACAAAAACATTTTAAAGAAAAGGCATGTGACTAGTTTGCCAAAAAAGGTAATTTTAAACACGGTATATTTATTGATATTAATAGTGATGCAATTAGTATCTAGAGTTAATACTCTAGATGATAAAGTAATCAATAAAATATGACATGCATAATCTGTTTTGTCTGTATTGTATCTTTTTCTTGTCTTGTGTACAATAAAGTATTTACATACATACATACATATGAATACTATTAACGGCATAAACAAAAGACGGTCTTATCTCCAAATCAAGACGTCAAATAAATTGGTAAAGTAAACGCTAAGCCATCCGTAAGAGCAGAATATCATTATTGACGTAATGTGCTAGGTACATTTTTGAACTCGCTTATTATCAATGGAGACTACGGTAATCAGATAAAATATTACTAAAATCTCTACAAAATTCCAATGACTTTAAGAATTAGTTAATTTAGAGTCATACCTAGCTGACGATAAAAATACAAATTAAAAATTAAAGCTTAAACATTTAGTACCTACATGCACCATGAAGACAAGCAGACTGCATCATATTACTAATTACATTAAAGAATTCACACTTTCCTTCAACGTTCTCGTATTTAAATGAAAATACATAACTTAAACGTCCGCATTTCCCAACAAGACTTCAAACAAAAAGGCCAAAACAAAACCGCGTAACCACAAAGAATTGAAAACGCCGCTTCTAGGTAGTCGCAGCGCCTTGCAAACCAAATAAAGCGACGACCGACAAAGACGTACGTCTGCCCGTGACATCTGAGCGACGCGTGTCCCCGTCGCGTCCCCCCGTCCGATAATGATGTTAACTCACCGTTTGAGACTGGACTGCTTTGTCGCTTTTTTGAGACTTTGTTGGTTACTACGTTATTGCAGTTGTTGCTTTTGGATTTTTCGCGTTGGAAAGGCGTCTGCATTTGTTATATGCACTCGTATGCTATTTTTTTGAGTTATGTTTAACCTTTATCCCATTTTGAATATAAAATGATTATAAAAACAACTTCATTAATGTTTCAGTAAACTGTCGTTCTGGTTGATCAATTTTGAACATTGTTAGTTATCAAATAAAAGGGAAATTATTTTAAGGAGTGAATGAATGTGTCTACATTATTTTTGAAATATTGAGGCTTTATCGATGGATTTTTGTGAGTCCATCTTTTCTAAAGGACGCTTACGTTTCTTCGAAATACTGTTAGAAACTTGGATCATTCCAGTCTGATAATATTTTCTTTTGTTTTCTCATACTTTTGATACCCAACAGTTTACATAATACTACAATGTAAGTTTAAAATGGTAAGAAACATCCAAGACCCCCATCCCCATAATCCCACCCACTCCACCATTCCATAAAACACGCAGCATACTGCAACTTCCATCAAATAAATTTCAACTGGAATCCCAGTCGAGTCGACTTGTTCAGTAAATTGTCTTGAAGAGCTGACCAGTCCCTCGCCCCACGGGGTGGCAGGGGTGAGGGGGGAGGTGGGAGGCCTCCCCGTTCGTCTTGCTTATGACTGACGCCTGGACAGACTGAGTGATTGAGAATGACTGGCGCCTTAATGCGCCCGAGCGCGATATGAAGCTTACACGGCGCGAATCGTCATAACTACCCTCATTTATTAAAGAAAACTATATTCTAATTTGTAGGTACTGTGGTTGTGTTTCCATTGGAGTTGTTTTTTAAGTCTTGTGCATTGCAAGTGTGTTATTATGAATTAAAATACGTTTTTGCGATGCAGTCGCAATTAGCGATCTCCGTTGAAGCTTGATGGATTTGTGTCGTGTTATAAACATTAATTATAAATGTGAGAAGTTTCCTTTGACGAATAAGAAATGCTGTGACTGAATATACTTGAAAGAGATTAGCTTGCCGGTATAACGAACCAATGACTTCACTTAGGTGACGATCACGATCATCTTGTTTGAGGACCGATATCCATACAATATAAAATGGCATACAAGTTTCATTTCAATGCGGGTTACCGAGGTATAATAAGTTCTGTTGATATATCAAACGCCGCACTGTAGTAAAACTTGCATTATGTAAATTAGTTTTTTGACAGACAAGATCGATCTAGATAGTTCTCATTCCCGGGAAAAACTCTGTCTCCCAGGGCTGACACAAACCCGGCGAGGAATCACCTGTCACCTCACCCTTCGCCCGTTTTCATACGGAAACTGTCAAAAAGTGACAAATGACATTTGACAGTTTCCATAAATACCTATCTATTCGGACTAAGTACAAAAATATGTGAACACGGCTTTAGCGACAAGAGCGTAGGCAGTAGGACATTTATGTCGCTTAGGCTGCGTTTCCACCAGAGATGTGCGAGGATGCGTTTTCATACATTTGACACCTCGCAACGCGCCGAGCGAGGTGTCAAATATATAAAAACACATCCTCGCACACTCTAGTGGAAACGCAGCCTAAGGTAAGTCAACAAATTTGATATCAGGGCCACTCCGTTCCTTGTCACAGTGAAAATCAAAATGAAAGCACCTAGAGATCGCATATGTGACAAGGTCCAAAGCGGCCCAGAAATCAAATTGGTTGACCGTACTTATATGACTTTGTCTTGACGTCAATGTGAAAATTCGTAGAAATATCGATGAAAATAGTAACGTCAAGACTCGGCACGTACCAGACGCCGGGACACGCTTGAGGATTGTGTTGGGACAGTTGTATTGGAATTGTCAGTTACATGTACGTATACCCTATTCAGCGGGGTGGACTATTGATTACGTGTTTTAAACAATATTATTATTTCGCTTGTATTAAATGTTGAAGTATGACATTGTGTGGACTTTGAAAGGAATGGATAACACATAGTTGGGTCATAAACCGATTTAGGTTCGCGTCTTTCCTGTGCACATATCAAAAGTTAAGGGCTACAAAGCTTAATTTTGGATTGTTCTAGTAACCCGCATAAACGATGTCTCCGGTTCTATAAATCCATGTAATAAAATCATAACTCACATGCTCATAAGCCGTTAACTATTGACCACAGGAGAGAAGACTTTTGTTTTTGCAAGTGTTTATGACCCAGTTTTCAGAACGGGAAAAATGAACCACGTCTATGATGGTCACGTTTATCGACAACAAACGACCAAATAATATCATCTGTCACTGTTTGATACCCCTCGAAAGAAAGCGACAGATGCCTTATCTTTACTTTTTAGTCGATAAACTTAATTTTATATAAATATCAAATCAAGTTAAGTTTTACCATTAAACCATTTTGTGCTTGTAGTAACCGCTGGGTATGAAACAATATGAACTATGCAGGTTCTGCCAGGAGTCAGAAGAAACTGCAATGCACATACTCTGCTCCTGCGGACCACTAATGCGCAAACGAAGTACCTACCTAGGGCAGCACATCGTGCAACCAGAAGAGGTACAATACAACACATCACCGCCCAAAGAATCTGGAAATTCCTGGATTCAACGGGTCTTAGCGGTGTACTCTAAAGGGCTGCCACAATAGATCACGCGTTGGTCGAAGCGGCATACAAAGCCCAAAACTAACAATAAATAATAATAACCGCTGGGAACATATAGGTAAATAAATCCCAGTTATTACAGTGTAAGGTAAACAGGTGGGGATAGCCCGTTACTTCTCATCACATAAAATAAGCCTATACCAACAGGAGGATAGGATTTACCCATTTATACTAGTGAGAAGAGAGGGATAGACCTTTACCCATTTATACTAGTGAGTAGAGAGGGAGACTAGAGAGTGTGAGCTCAAGACTTCGCCATTTTGAAAAAAAAATTAAAAACTGAAAGAACAAAAAATCCATATAATTATCGAACCTGATCACAAAATTTCACGAGAATCGGGTAAGAAAAGCGATCTGTAGAGGAGAACAACCACACAACAGAGTCAGGCCAAGCATAGGGCCAAGGAATAAGGCCAACCAAGTATAGGGGGGTACGGGAAACTTTATGTTGTAATAATTGAAAAAAATTACAAACAGCGGTAGGTCGCTATTGTAATGTAAGGAAGGATGAAACTACTCATAATTATCACTGTATTTAAATAAAAAAAACATCTGGAAATCAGGATATACGAAGCATTTTTGCCCAAAGCTGAAACGCTCGGATAAGTATCCATTTTTAACCCTACCCCTGCAGGCGAGCCTTGGACAGCTTACTGTATAATCGGTCATCCAGGCTAGATGGCGTCTTTGTGCCTCAGCCAAAGAGATTTGCGTTGACTTGCGGTAATTGGAGTTCCGTACTACAAGGGCCTCCATTTCGCAACGAATTTCAATTCAATTTAATACCAACACGATCTCTATCAGTGCTCGCTCACATACACTTAGCCAAACGCTTACGCAAATACAGTACGATTTCTTTGATTTTGTGACTGACATAATATTCTACTTCACCACAATTATTCTACTTTAATAGGGGTTTTCGTCACTCTTGTCTTTGAAATGAGAATTAACACAAATAATTAGAAAATAGTCTTTAGGTCATATCCCTTGCTAATACCTCAATTACGAAGTCCAGGGTTCATGTTGCAAGCACACACACGGATTCACACGGTGGGCAATACTTTAGGTAGGTGACGTCACAGGCAGGAGCGACATACGCCTTATTCGAATGCAAGCCAAGGATCATCTGTCGGTCAATCGTCATTAGAAGCGTGATGCGCCCGGGTGTGTGAGGAGGGGGTGGGGCATTTTTTTTTTTTTAGAACATAAGGTTTCTATTCTAAATATATTATTTTAGACTGTGTGGGTGTAAAATAAACTCTATTACATTAGTGTTAAAGTAGAATATCCAATGGAATAAGTGCTTACGTCAGCAGTCATCATAATTAAAGTAATTTACCTGGGCTGTATTCACAAACCGACTTATCCACCTGTCACCTCTCACCTCACCCGTTTTTATACCTATGGAAATTGTCAAAGTGACAAAGGACATTTGACAGTTTCCATATAAAAATGGGTGAGCTGTGAGGTGAGAGGTGAGGACAAGTCGGTTTATGAATTGAGAGGTTTTCAAAATTTTAAAATAATTTAAATTCGAATTTTGACAAAAATATGATCAAAACAAATCAAGTGACGCTATTATGAAAGTTTTACTAGCGGTTATTTTGTTGAAGAAAAAAATCCTTTGTTCTTGGTGTGCCTAAAACGTTTTATGACTTATTCGCGTTCTGCCTAAACTTCAATCTCCAGGAGCATTAAGACTATGTTGTTTGCTGGCTATTTCGCTTTTTGACTATTAAGATGAATTGCCTAACTCTCAAAGTGTCATTTTCGCGTTCTGCCTAAACTTCAATCTCCAGGAGCATTAAGTCTATGTTGTTTGCTGGCTATTTCGCTTTTTGACTATTAAGATGAATTGCCTAACTCTCAAAGTGTCATTTTCGCGTTTTGCCTAAACTTCAAAGGTATGAAGTCCAAAGACCGATAACTTTTATTAGAACAGGGTAGCAACATTTTAATAAATAGTTTTTAAATATTTTTTACGTTGGGTTTTATTTGATATCATGATAAATGCTGGGTACTGTATACAAAATAATACCAGTTATAAATCCCGATTTAATAAAGCAAGTTGTAGATCACCTATAATGTGTTTTAGACCTGACGCGTTTTAGGCATAGGGCGTAATAGGCATCAGATATTTTAGACCTACTGCGTTTTAGTCTCAATCTTATCGTAGTCCAAATTCGTTTTAGTCCTATCGCTTTTTGATCCGAATTCTGATGGATAGGTAGACCAAATGCGTTTGAGACCTAAAGCGATATAGCTTAAACAGTTTTAGTCCTAATGCGTTTCGGTTCAACAGAGATGACGGCATAATGATCATTAGGAAATTGGCGTTTAAGACTATAACCGACTTAGGCTATGTACAGACATAGGCAAAACACGTTTTAGGCACACCAAGAACAAAGGGCCTAAATAACAAAACGTTAATAACGTGACTTTATGATTTTTTACAGCTATTTATTGAAACTTTTGTACAGTCAAGGGCACCAATATGTATACACTTTTTCACCTTATTCCATTGAAATAAGGTCCCAAAATGTTTACATATTTATGCCCTCGACTGTACTTATATAAAAATGTTTGAAATATCAAAAATAAGTTGAACGGATTACTTTCCGATAATTTAGGTATTTATTAGTATTTTTTCTCGAAATCCTTACATTTCAATTCATCAAGTAAATCGAAACTGCAAATTTTTATATCATATAAAAGTTATTGCATATCATATTTGTTTGACATCTCGTATTTTATTGCTAAGTGCACGGGCAAAAATTACCGCTTTCATATGACGAGCGCTTTGATTGCCTGTCCGTCTGTCTGTCCGTCCGCTGTCGAGAGCTTTTGTTGTTCTATGTTAACGCAATATCAAGCTTAAATGGGAATTGATGAAAAGGGAAAGCTTATTTGAACTGAATAGTTGAGTGTTGGAATTGGGTATTTGACACACATGTTAAAATTTATAACATGGTGTCACTTTATGGAGTGTAAACCATCAAAATAACACATTATTTAACAACTAAAACAGCAAAACAGTTATGTTCCCATACAACGGTTGGTTCGATACTGTTCGTGTGATGTCATTGGCCCGTGCCAATTTGAAGGAGCCTTTTGGGGGGCTGCCTAGTCTCGAGCTAGGTTCGTCCCTAATTTTTGCCCTTTATTGTGTTCTCATTGTAGAATTGGTCCCATAGAGACATTTGATCGTGTGTAAAACTGGTTCGAATGGCACCATTTTTTTCTTTGTCAAATAGCGTATTACTGGGTCTATGAAGTAAGGTAGACGTGTGCTCGACATCTTCGTTCGTTTTACGACAGTCTAAATTGTTCAATAAACACCATGTCATTTCCTTACTATATAACGCCTATGTTCGCAGTCTGCTGGAAAGTAATAGTATTATATGGAATCCCCATCATCAAAAATACGTTACTCTAATTGAACAAGTACAGAAAACATTCGTGCGGTACCTTTACTTTAAAGCCTATGGCTATTATCCTTATATGTACCCTACTCTATTTGTGTTGGGAATGGTCTCTTACCAGAGCCTCGAAGTGCGCAGACAACTTGCTCTGGTAAAATATATCCTCAAACTAATACGCGGCAGTATAAGTAATCCCTCCTTACTACAATTTGTAACTCTTAAAGTACCGCTACCTACGAGAGGTGCACTTCGTCCACGACAGCGGCCACTATTTGTGGTTCCTAACACTACGGTGTCTTTGAGCACCAGTCCTTTGTATCAGGCATTGAACCATATAAACAATATTCTCCTTTATGACTCTACCTTGGACATATTCTCGCAGTCGGAGCCGAAATTCCTGGCCACAGCCACTCAGTATCTGGAGTCAATCAACACTCCTACCTCAATTCAATACTAAATGTGTTCACAGTACCCAATCATAATGTTAATTTTAATTTAATTTAAGTAATACGTAACTGTAATATTATTATGATACTATAACCTATAACTTTCATGTTTGGCAATACCTATGCTGTAAGTGTAAGTTGGTTAAAATAAATAAAATAAATAAATAAATAAAATCTTAGTGTCCAGTAGATGACACCTTTGAATCACCTCTGTCGTCATGACATAAGATTGAAAGCGGCATGTATTGGGTCAGTGTCAAACACAGGGAAGTTTACCTTGCTATTAGCTGTTTCCCGCAACTTCGTCTGCGTTGAATTCGCTCTTCCATACATACATTCACCCCTTTAAGGAATAATGTCCTTCCCCGGGACTCAAACTATCTCCATACCAAGTTTCATCTAAATCACGCTTTAGCATAAGTAAGAGTAGGAGCGAAGATCTCAGCACTCGTATTTAGAACACAAAATACCGTTGAACGCTCGGACGTAATAAGAAGATGCGGATTACAACCGCCTAGTACCTAATGCCTAAGGGTTAGCACTTAGTGCGAAAAGTCATAGATTGTGCCAGTTGCACCAACGTACGAACACAGACCGGTCATCGTCAAATATGGCGCTGGCAGCTGTCATCCCATAGAAACTTAATGTCAAACTTCCCGTACAATCAGATCTGATGAACATCGCTTACGATTACAGACGGTTTGGTGCAACCCAGCCGACCAGGGTAAGAAAGAAAAACAAAAGAAAAATAAAACAACATTTATACGGCGCAATTTGACCGGTTTGCATGCCCATTGCATTACTTATGGAAGTTTGCCTGTGCCTGTAACCCGACCATGAAATAGTGCTCGGTTGCTGACGAATTATTTCCTCTTACAGGATCGCAATAAGGTTGATTTTTCCCTATCAAAGCATGTCAGGCACTTGCTGAAGACAGTACATGATTGACGCCTCAGGTATACCTGCTCGCATTCCGAGTGTTCCAAAGTTTTATTCTAAAAATCTACCCTTAATAATTGAAGAACATAAATTATCTCTTTAAAGAAACCTACAATCTACATATCGAATCTCTAAATAATCCGCTCTCGCTCCCACCTACCACTACGCTATAAGTCCCTCTCACCTGCTGAGGTTATCAGGAAGTGTTCTCCTGTCTACGAAGACTGACGGGATTACGGCTAGGAGACTAGCTGTTGTCTGTTTGTATGTATGTCTAGCTTATTATACAATTATATACTGCGCCACGTATGCTCCGGGGAAATTCAGTAGTGTGGGACACACTGACACAAGCTTACGTCAACACAGCTATCGATGATTTGCGGTTGTAAGTGTGACTATGTGTTTGTGTTGTCTGAGAGATGTTTGCATAGAATTTAGTTCAGTTACAACTGAAGAAACTGAGCACTCGTGGCCCAGCAGCGCTCGCGTACCGCATGCGTTGGTCCAGGGCAGTTCTTGGATGGGTGACCGCGATGTGGTTATTAACTGAGCGCTCCCGTGCTTTGGAAGGCATGTTAAACCGTTGATCCCGGCTGCTGTTTATGACAGCAGTCGTTAAGCCAAGTTAGATGCCTTCCGGCACCTTCCCAATTTGCCCACTCACTTGACAAGCCTATTTAGTGCCAACAAGGTTTTTTTTGCCTCGGGTTGGAAGGTTGGAACTAGTGCCTACGTCAAATCTTAGGATTAGATAGGACCCCTGAGGCATCTTTTAGCATGCAACTGTACTGTGTAGGTATTCCAGAACGACGGAGGTAAACAAACCTACGGCCTGCCTGACGGCACGCATACACGGTTATGAATGCTGGCAACTCCAGAATTTATCTAAAGTTAGCTCGATGCACGAAAGTTTATGAGTATATATGAAGGACCCATGATTATAAAACCAACAAAACTCGCACTTGCACACAACTAGCAACTAGCAAATAGGCACGTTAAGCCGTTGATCCCGGCTGCTGTCTATGGCAGCAGTCGTCAAGCAAAGTTGGAGGCCTTCGGGCGATTCTAACTTCTAGCAGTCAGTTTGCCCACTCACTTGTCAGAGGGGAAAACTGGCAACCGTACTGTCTTCTCGAAGACATCACGGTTCGAAATAATTGCCATGCGATAAATAATAACTAGCAACACAAATGCACCGTCGAGCATTCTGTCACCTTGTTCGACAACTTGCTTGTCTTAGCAACCTAAACTACCAACGGGTCATAAACACACGAAACAAACGGACTGTCAACCGTCGATCACTGGCGACGGCGACAGCTCAATGCCGTTTCGTTTAATGTTGATTGATACAATGAATGTTAGATAGGGCGAGATATGTTATATAGTACATTACTTACCAAGGGCGATAAAACAAAGAATGTCTCAGATCGCAGGTATTTTACGCCCGAGCCGAAGGCAAGGGCGATAAATATGCGATCTGAGGCTTTCTTTATTATCGCCCGTGGTAAGTACAAAATTTTATGTCACCCCCTGGCCAGGAAGTGGGTTTTTTCGCGCGCGGAGCGTGCGATAATGGCCACTTTATGGCCAGGTGTGACATAAAATATATTCTAGCTCTTCCAACTAAAAAAAACTTTTTGAACCTATATTCTGCAGATTCATGGTGTATTAATTATGAACCCTTTTTTATGGTGATGGCAAACAAGCGTATGGTAAGAAGACACTGCTGCCTATATACACTCGCAACTCCAAAGGAGACACGTTTTTAAGAGGAGTCGTTATTTTGTTATTTATCTATGTCATAGCATTTTGACATACTTACTAACTTACTGCTGTGGCGCAACGCCCCGAAGTGGATCTTGGCCTCCGACACCAAAGACCTCCAGGCTTCTCTGTCCCTAGCTATCTCCATCCAGCGCTTTAGTTATTTTGACATGCGTTTATAATTTATAGCTTAAATGATAAAGACCTCTATTTCAATAAAAATGGCCCAAATTTTTAAAACAACACTCACAATCGAGATACCTTTAAAAATAACACATTAATTCCAAGTAAAATTAAGCTTAACGCATTTCTTATAGAGTATATTCTATAAATTAATATATAAAAATCTTTATTTCGAACAAAATATGCATACATATTATGTTAGTAATACTGCTATGTCTACGTCGACTTTATTGTAGCGAAAACAGTAACACTTACTTAAGACCTTCATTCAAATTTCACGACAGTACAAAGTACTTTATAAAGGACACACGGTTTTTATGATAACTTAGATACAAAAAAAAATACTTAGGATCCAGGAGGGTACTTGTCTGACATAGACAAACATTGCATACTACGTCTACCTTGTATTGGATTTATTGAAAGCAGAGAAAATCTCTGAAATTGTGAAGTTTTCGGGATTGTTTTCAAACAAACGCAATTTATTTATTCCATTCAATTTTTTTAGGTAAAAGTAGTGTGAATAAAACTTCTGTGAAATAGAAAATTGTAGTATTATTTGCAAGTTGGAAGGTAACCTAAATTTTATTAGTTAGTGAACTAGAGACGCTTTAGAATTTCTAAACGCACGCGCATGATCTACCTTTACAAGTCTACGGCGACTGTTGTCAATTGAAGGTGACTGAGAAAACTAGTCACAATATCAACATCTAATTTATATAAGGCTAAAAATGGGAAATTATCGTGAATTGTCACAATCTTCAGTCTTGAGGCAACGGCGAAAAATAAGGATGAAAACCTTCCCACCAAATAACCACTCAATAAAATAAACCTAAAAATGATCACGAAACGCCATTGACGAATTGCTGTCATACACTCATTCAGCTCAAATAACTCAATTGAAAACATTCATAAATCATTTGATTTGATCAATATACATCAATTAGCCAGCCGGCCTCCCGATGACAATGACCCCCGACCGCATCGTCAAGTAATTGATGCGGTGTCATTGTCACTGAGGTCATGAAATATCACGTATATGGGCTAGTTCGGTGACTAATTTTTTCATACGCTATTTCATCTCCTTATTGGATATCTTTAGGATAAAAAGTGACGATCACCTTAGCGTAGTTGGTAAGTGAGGGTTGCTTATTACATATGAGGCTGGTGTTCGAATCCCGGTCAGGGCATTTATTTGCGTGAGAGTAATCCTAATGACCATAATCACCTCTGGAGTTGTTTATAGTTGAAGCTGTATTCACCGTTGTATTCAACATATTTAGTATATTGACAATGATTCATCTTGGCACATTTTATATCATAATATAAACAGTTGCTCATGTAGGTTGAGACAAATGATCGCCAACCCTTATAGAACGATTTTATCATCGCATCAATAACATAAACAACAACATTTAAGTCAAATAAAACTCAATATCGATACGTCCGGCTCGAAGGACCAAACGGTCCTTCGTATTTTATTATGACCACACACTTGGAATAGGTCCTTCGCGATTCGAACCTGCACCCACCTACACTTGTTTACCGGTGACCAGGCCGATATATTCCGAATCAAATTGTGAACTGATCATCGTGTCACACCTACGTAGGACACCGAAACAAATGCCGTGCAAATATGAACCTTATTTGTTTGGGATAAAAATTACTTGTTAACGTGGGGTGTAGAATAATTTGCGATCTTTTAATGCCTGGTATTTTCAGACACGTTGACGTGAAGTAAAATAAACTCCTTGCCTGGAAGAAAGCCGTAAGTGCTTATGGGACCCGATGTTGATTCTGTCATTGTTTATCTATAGGTGCACGTAGTCTTATTTTATGTACGAGATTTCCGTATTGAGGTACCTCGATGTTTTCGATGTCGTCTAGCTGAGTGAGCTATAAAATACATTTGGAATTGACGTAGAGAATTTTTGCAGTAATCGCATTGGCGATATTTTCTTATTTTTATAGCTTTATATCTAAGTATATTTCATGATTTGCCACTTATTTATCAATAGTAGCAAAGTATAGTCACTTGAATATGGATATCATCATCATCATCATCATCAGCCTATATACGTCCCACTGCTGGGCACAGGCCTCGTCTCATAGATGAGAGGAGGCCTGATGTCAATATGGATATATTGACATTGAATTACCTGTGATAAAATGTCAGTACTTCTTTTGTGATTCAAAATATGGACATTTACAATTTGGATGCATGACATTTGGGCTCACAAATTCTCCAAAATTTTATCAGCTGTAATTCTCAACAGATTTGCATCGGGGCAGTAAAACACAATGCACACGTACAACATTAGGTTTCCTTTGTCAGTCTTTGTTTCATAAAGTTAATAATAAACTGTATTCAACCGTCAAGCATGCCGTGAATAAGCGTGCAAAGCGGTACTACGGGTCGGAAGTCACTGAGTTGTCACGCGTGAGCACTGGTTATCCAATTCGCAAGTTGGCCAATCCAAATTAAAGTTGATTCGTGTTTTCAGTCAGGCAAACCATAAAAAATGAAACCCTTTTTCAACTAACGACAAATGTAAAAGAATTTTAAACTTCTAGCGCACATAAACATATGGAAGAAAATGTATTCATAACAAGAACGTAATGCCGTCCTTTTATTTTACTTAAGGATTCATTATTTTGGCAGCTAGAAACATATGTAGGCAGGTCTCTCAACATATACCTACTTAAAGAACAAGTACATGTGTTATTATGGCTCACGTGAGGTGTCTATCTGTAAGGTGGAGGTACTTCCTCAGTTAGGCTACTCCAAATATGATGTTCCGTTCCGCTGTGCCCTGCTACTGTTAAACTAAGGCTAAGAGACTAGTGCCGTAACAGTTCGTTTTAAATCCCTAGTACCTTAGTAACGCTGCGTGTACGCATCAATCAAGCGCCGCCCGCGGCCCCGGCGATGCTTTGCAGATAGCATGATGCGATTAAACCTGCACTTTTTGTTGCGATTTATAGGGGAATTATACAGTGGTCAGGCACCTGGGCGCGGGTGTGTTCTTGGTGTTTTGATGCTTAAAAGTATTAATAAGGGTAGATATTAGTTTCGTAATAATTCTTACGAATATACTCTTATGAACTAGAGTACTCTTATCTCACAGGCGCGGCGGGTGAGCCATAGTTGTGTTAAGCAATACATGCATATTGTCTATGTGTGCGTCAGCGTACGAGCTATGAGTTCACGTTCTATGGTCTATGTGTCACAACTACAACAATTACCGACCCGCGCTCGTGAAATAAAAGCTGTTATGACTTATGACTTCAGAGATATGTATTGCAAATGTAAGCCTATGTACATGTAAGGCTGGAAACAGTGCTCGACCGACGGTCAGTGCGTACCGTCGGTCGGCGTAGCTGTATCTATGCAAGTCTATGGCTGGAAACAGAGCGCGACCGACGCTCGGCGCGTATGGTCGGTAGCTGACGGTGAGGATCGCTCTGAACGCACGCGTACAGCGATAGCTACGCCCGACCGACGGTACGCACTGACCGTCGGTCGAGCACTGTTTCCAGCCTAAGTACATATCGCGTGCATTAAAAACAGTTTTATCTACTAACTAGGCCATAGAACATTTGGCGGTGTAAGTACAGTGTAAATAAAGTGACGTTTTAGTACATTTAGGCCATTTGACTTAATTGCGAAATATTTAATTACATCGATGTTATACAACTATTTTACTTCCCACACGTCAAATAATACCGTCGATCGTTGAAAGTCCTGCATCTAACCGTCCAACTGGTCGTCCAACTGATCGGGCGACCGATCGCGCCTTCTCCGTCAAGTCTTGCACTTTTTGTGAAGGCGCCGATCAATACGTCTGTCAATGCCGTTTGTTTCGTCGTAGGATTCCTTGTGAAATGTACGATTGAAGGCATATAAAGAAACATAGGATTTGTAAGGTCTTTAGGACACTGACATAATTTATTATATATATAAGTATAGTCAGACTTTATTACGAGTAAATTGTAAATTGACATGTAAAAGTGCCCTTGTGGCCTATTTGCAGAATAATGTTTGAATTTTGTTTTTTTTTTTTAATTTATTTAACTATGCATAATAAATTACGACAAACGAGGAAGATAAATAGAAAAAGAGAGACAAATTAAAGACAGCTTGTGCCCCGAGGCTTTTCTAGTAACTTCCTTCTTAAAGTAGGTACCTATCCTTCGTTCAAAATGACTTCAATCGATTTTTTGGCACATACAAAACTGGACCCATAGTAAAAGTAGTTCTGAATCATATTTTTATGTTTCTATTGACGACCTAGGTAGGAGTAATCCTTTATACGAAGCGCATTATGTCGTCGAGTTGACATTTACCTACTTGGCAATGGCATACGATTTAAAAATCTGAATCTAAAAAAAATATTTCTGTTATATACTAGGTATGGTCAAACAAATTGATTTTTCGGCCGCTTCGTACCAAGGTACGAAGGTGTCACTGTGACAAGGTACACAGTGACATTAATATGAGATCTCTGGCGGTTTTCATATTGATTTTCACTGCGACAAGGTACAAAGTGGCCCTTGAAATCAAATTGGTTGACCGTACGTTGGTGACAAAACTGGCAAACCATAGAACAGCCCGCCTGATGATAAGCGTTCATAGCCTATGGATGCTTGCAAAATAAATAAATACTGCAAGATACAGCCGCATCCTCTCCTGCGGGCTCTTTTATAGAATGCAACTTAAGTTAGACATTATTGAGTGCGACCGGGCCTCGAGAAGTCGAGAGCGCATGCAAATGAGTGCACATGGTTAAAAGTTGAGTGCGTTTCCATAATGATTCACTGATATTTTATTAATGGTTTTACGTGATTATATTTATCAAATAATATTACCTAGCACTTTATTTTACTAAACGGTTAAAACTCACATATTAATTGTCACTTCGGGCGACATGTTTCGAACTCTTCGGGAGTTCTTCCTCAGGATGAGTGCATCTGCGACCCGCGCTGATTGCACACTGTCGAAGTATAAAGTTATAACATTTCTCACTAAAGTTTAAATTCAATTACCTAGCACAATCAGTGTCAACAATTTCATAGGCTTTAGAAAATTTAAAATAAATATTTTGGACAACCTGAAACAAATAAACCTAGTCCGAAACTAAGCAAAGCTTATACTATGGGTATTAGGCGACGATATCTACGAGTATACATACTTATATAGATACTTTAATACTTCGAAACCATCCAAGACTTAGGAACAAATATTCGTGTTCATCACACAAATAAATGCCCTGACCGGGATTCAAACCCGGGACCTCCAGCTTCATAGGCAGGGTCACTACCAAAAAGACTAAAGCGGTCGTTTAGAATTTTATTATGCACGTTTGCATGTAACAGCAGTAGTAATATGCGCATTACCGAGACGATTTGAATTTGAATAAAATCCTTGCCTCATTGAGATTACCACAGGCAGGGTCACTACCAACTTAACTAAGGTTAATTGGTGGTCGTATTAAAAAAAACTTTGAATCATATCGTATTTCTGTTTTATCACTAATATAAGGTATTAGAAGAATTAAGTTTTGAAGCTACGGTAGCCCAGTGGTTCAAGCATGCGGCTGTCAAGCGGCGGTCGTGGGTTCGAATCCCAGCTCGTACCAATGAGTTTTTCGGAACTTATGTACGGAATATCATTTGATATTTACCGTTAGCTTTTCGGTGAAGGAAAAATCGTGAGGAAACCTGCATACATCCGCGAAGAAATTCAAAGTTGTATGTGAAGTCCCCAACCCGCTCTGGGCCAGCGTGGGGACTACTGCCCAATCCCTCTCATCTATGAGAGGAGGCCTGTGCCCAGCAGTGGGACGTATATAGGCTGATGATGATGATTTTGATAAGTAAGTATTAGACTACTTCCCAACTTGGCCCAGTGACCTAATTTTTTTTACTTTCCAATTTCCTCACTTATCGATATATCTACTGTAATGTACTACAATTCGTATCATCCTCCTGATCCTCGCAGATCAAGAAGCACTCATTTAGATGTAAGCACGCAGTAAGCATTCTGTACCGATTTGGCTGATAAAAACACTTGACAGCTGCCGCTTACTGACATCTTACCGACATCGCGCTGCCTAATGGAGGAAGTAGGCTTCTTTTGCAAACATGTTATAGTCAATATTATGTTTATGTCAAAACACACTTACTTTATACATATCATAATTAAATTACAAACTTCAACAGTCATTAAAAATAATAATCAAAAATACCAATACAAACATGAGCCAGATTGAAAGAGAGCTGTTAAAGTCCGCATTAAAATATAAATCGAATGAAAAATCGTTTTTAAATTTCCTGACGCGTCAAGAACGGCTCGAGAATGATTGACTGAGGAGATGTCGGAATTAATAACAACGGGCGCAGACAGACACGGACGGTGCAGTATTCCTTTTTTTCTTCCTTTCTTCTTACATGTCCTGCCTACGAAGCTTGAGGTCCCGGGTTCGATTTCCGGCCGGGGCATTTATTTGTGTGATGAGCACGAATATTTGTTCTTGGGGCTTGGATGTTTTCTATGTATTTAAGTATTTATTTATCTATATATAAGTATGTATATCGTCGCTTAATACCCATAGTACAAGCTTTGCTTAGTTTGAGACTAGGTTGATTTGTGTGAGATTGTCCACAAATATTTATTTATTTTTATTTATTATGTAAATAGAGTTTCTGTAATATACACACTGCGTAAAGGTCTGGTTTTTTTTAGATTTTCGTACCTAAAGAACTATCAAACGGGGGCCTATAACAAAAAATATTCTGAGACATAATAAATCTATATAAAATTCTTTACAAAAAAGGTTCTACACAAACTAGGTTTTCGCTAAGATGAATATTAAATGATACTTTAAAGGGGGCATGGTATTTAAAGAGTGGCTTCTTATTCCTTTATTCTTCAATATTTAAAAAACCAAAGCAGAAACAACTACAGCACTTATAAACTCAACGAGCTCTAAACAACGATCCCCCACTCGATGGGGTAGGTAAATTTTTTATCGCGCCCCCCTTTATCTGCAAGGGAGCTAAACGGCTGGAGCAAATCAAATCAAATTTTAATTGTGATGACCCAAAACCATATAAATTATCAAATAATATTTTGCATGTTTATAAGGGGGGCATCCCATGTAGCTAAAGGGGGGCGCGAAAAAAGACACCGGATGGATCTAGCCGCTCTAATGCAACCACTGTCCCCCATTACCTGTGTCCAAAGATGATGAATAATATTATAATTACGGCCACGTCTTAATATCAATAAAGCTCCAATAACTATCAGGTAGACGCTGCGCAAACATCAATCACTCACAAAAACTGACCGAGAAGGCTGATTGGGGATATACCCTTTTTTATACGCGTCATAGTCATAATATTTTTATTCGTGCGTGCCTGCGGCTTGGCATAAATTGCTTCTTAGGGCTGTTTCTTGACATTTTTTTAGGTTAGAATTAAAATTGGGTATCTATGGATTGAGTAATCGTTCTTAACCATATTCACATAATTTCCTGTAAAAATACTCAATGTACATTGAGTGACAAAATATATGGGGTTTTGGTAAGTTGATGAATTTTATACATTTTAGGATTTTTAGGAAGCATGGATTGTTGTGCATTTAATGCACAAAATCACGAGCTAACTAGGCAATATTATATCTTATTTTATCAAATTCTGACAAATATAATAAAACACGGCCAGTTACTATGTTGGAAGCGTTCCCATTAAGCTAATAAGTTGGTATATAACTCCTTAAACTAATAAGCAACCCAAACAGTAGGTATTTACGGACATCAGTTGGGAAAAACTTGAGTATTTTACAGACATTTTTTTTTTCATAATTTAACGAAAAATAGGGGCTTGACGTCAAATAATGAACATACTGCCCCGTAAGGACCACACAACAAGGACAACAACAAAAAAACTTAAACTCGATTTTTAACCTACTTCTAATAATACTTGTTATGTTAAATACGGACAAAATCATAAAATGGACGGTTTTTTTAGAAACGGGACGCATTATAGCAAATCAATGTCATTTTACTTGTCAAAACGTAGACTAAACATTGGAAAGCTGTGCTAAACAATGAAACTGTCAGATTGACAGCTGACGGCCGTTGACACTGTATTACTACGGTTCAGATTATTTGTGTTAATATAAATATTGATTGTTATTTTTCAATTTGGTATTTAGGGTTGACAGTGAGGGACACCAAATGTTTTTGGGACATTATCAGGGTTTATCTTTATTTCTGGTGCAAAGGCTATACAGCGAGGAAATATCGCCATTGATAAGGGTACTTTTGCACCGTAACGGCAAGGGGCGGTTAATTTGATTATTATTTTATTTCATTATGTTGCGTTTAAGATATATTTTGTAGCTTTATGCGAAAAAAGACATTTTGCTTCCATGTGACACATACTGCTTTTCACATCACCTATTGAGGATAATGAAAGATCTGAAGTGCTACCGGTAACATATTTATAGATGCTCTAATATATATCAAATTTGAAAACCTTTTCCCTGAATTAGTCGAAATAGAGTATATTGACGATATAAGCAAAAAACTTTTTTTTTTCAACTTAAAATTAAAAATAAGTGTAAAATTTGAAATCCTTATCCCCGAATTAGTCGAAATCGAGTATAATGACAAATTTACGCAAAAAATTTTTTTTTTCAGCTCAAAATTTAAAATAAATGTAAAATTTGAAATCCTTATCCCCGAATTAGTCGAAATCGAGTATAATGACAATTTTTCGCAAAAAAAAATATTTTTCAGCTTAAAATTAAAAATAAGTGTAAAATTTGAAATCCTTATCCCCGAATTAGTCGAAATCGAGTATAATGACCATATTTTGCAAAAAAAAATTTTTCAGCTTATAATTTAAAAAAAGTGTAAAATTTGAAATCCTTATCCCCGAATTAGTCGAAATCGAGTATAATGACAAATTTACGCAAAAAATTTTTTTTTTCAGCTCAAAATTTAAAATAAATGTAAAATTTGAAATCCTTATCCCCGAATTAGTCGAAATCGAGTATAATGACAATTTTTCGCAAAAAAAAATATTTTTCAGCTTAAAATTAAAAATAAGTGTAAAATTTGAAATCCTTATCCCCGAATTAGTCGAAATCGAGTATAATGACCATATTTTGCAAAAAAAAATTTTTCAGCTTATAATTTAAAAAAAGTGTAAAATTTGAAATCCTTATCCCCGAATTAGTGGAAATCGAGTATAATGACCATTTTTCGCAAAAAGTAATTTTTCAACTTAAAATTAAAAATAAGTGTAAAATTTGAAATCCTTATCCCCGAATTAGTCGAAATCGAGTATAATGACAATTTTGCATAAAAAAATTTATTACTTTTAAAAATAAAGAATTTTTCGCAATCAAAGACATTGAGCTGACGTTTCGTATCGACTGAATTTGATTTTCAGTGATACTAGATTTTGTTGGTTTTGTATGATGCTTCAAATTTGAATTATTTCATTATAATATTATTAAATATTTTATACTGGCAACGGAAATATCCTTGAACAGAAAAGTGCCACTTTGATCCCTCCTAGCAGGGAAGAAAAAGCCCTTATCCGAATAGGTGATGTGAAAAAGAAATAAATAACCCACAGTCTGTTTCATAATAGTACATTACTTAACAAGGGCGGTAAAACAAAGAATGTCTCAGATCGCAGGTATTTGACGCCCGAGCCGAAGGCAAGGGCGATAAATATGCGATCTGAGGCTTTCTTTATTACCGCCCGTGTTAAGTACAAAATTTTATGTCACCCTCTGGCCAGGAAGTGGGATTTCCCGCGCGCGGAGCGTGCGGTAATTGCCGCTTTATGGCCAGGTATGACATAAATACCATAACCGAAGTGAAACTAACAGCAAATATTATTATGACATTTTAATTTTGAATTTGTACTAAATTAGTTATGTACCTACTAGGTAGGTACCTAGGTTTATTCCTCATTATTAATTAGTAACCATACCTATCCATACTTCGCTAGCTTCAACCAATTCTGACAATGATCCGTTCAAACTAGACTGTTTGTCTGTTTGCCTACGCCGCTCTAGCTCCGAAACTGGTCCGGTGTTTGTCCTCGACTCTGGGGGTCCGAAAAAATTGGATAAACATTACGTGACTGAGGTCTGATGGAAACTAACACAAATAGATCGAATGCTGTCATAAATATGTGTACTATTATGTTCTTTATGTTATGGTAATAATTGCTTATTACGTAAGCAGTCAAACTGGGAAAGTACGTACAGTACAGGCAACGTATAAGTAACAAAACGACAAACAAACAAGTAACGTAAAATCACAGTGATTGAATAATTGATAATGATTTAAATAAAAGCGATAAAAGTTCGTGTTACTACTATTTCCTTGTACTGAACTAACTTCTTACAGAAAACCGAGCCATAATAGTACCACTACTTGCTCTGTAAGTATTTGAGTTCGCTCAGTTGAATCAAAGTAATTCTTTGTAAAAGGTATTTTAGTGTTCATAATATATGGTTCAAAATCTAATAACATTTTCATCGAAATTCATCCTACACTAAGAATTGTAATCTCACGTGTTAAACCTGTGGAACCTGGAGGTGAGTCAGGTTGCCAGAGCTCCCAGAGCAGAGTGTGTGTGTGTGTGTGTGGTTGCGCTGTGTTGAGATGAGAGTGAGGGGAAATTTGTCACTAACTGTCGACAAAACTAATCCTCATATATCTCCTTTTTCATAGTCCCTGGTGCGACGTGTGCGTGCCAGCTCCAACAGTGATCTGAAAATGATTGCAGACAGTTTCTGTCCGTTAGTCGACCGTTGCTGTGGACTTCATGCTCCCAGCTGCACTGTGGTCTGTGGTTAACACGTGAAAACATGAATAGCGTCTGTGCGTGTGTTAATCGCGCATGTCTTAACTTAGTTATGTAAGATAATTAGTTTTAAGTATAAATTGCTGCATATACCATATGAGTCATGAGTTATTTGAGAATAAATGATTAATAATAGTCACAAAGTCGCAGCGCAGCCGTTTGATTCATCATCATCAGCCTATATACGTCCCACTGCTGGGCACAGGCCTCCTCTCATAGATGAGAGGGATTGGGCAGTAGTTTGATTATTAGACACCAAACTGAAAAAACAACAACAAGAGATACTGCTACGGAAATGGCACTGGATCGGTCATATCATTCGAAAACCGAACTCCCACTTATCCAAGAAGGCTCTGACTTGGCAGATATCTGGCAAGCGGAAAAAAGGTCGCCCCAGAACCACTTGGCGGCGTTCCGTGGATCAAGAGTTGGGTTCTATGGGGATGAACTGGGAAGAAGTAACCCAAGTTGCCCAAGACCGAAGCAAATGGAGAGAATTGATTCGAGCCCTACACATAACGCGATAAGAAGAGAAGAGAAATTGAAAAAAAAATCTCATTGTCATTACTGAGTGTGCTAAATAGACATATATTTAACAAATGCTGCTAAGGCCAACAGCTAACAATAACAACATTTTCTATTAAAATTCACACCAGTCCAGTTTAAAGACCGGTAAATGGACCGTCAGTAAAGATTAAGACTGTCAAGTTTGACTGACAGCCCGGCCATTTCCAACACAGACGCCTCTCCTAAAACCAGTATAAGTTGGACCTCCGATTCAAGCAGTTGTTAAATCTGGAAGGGTCAAGTTGAGTCGGGGATGTGTTGAGGTTGTGAATGTCACTGACGTGACGTTGATGGGCTAAGGGCGCGATTAAACGTCTGTCCCGTCAGATTAAATAATAGGGTTCAGAAATATCTACAGTGTTATCAGTTTTGTTTTGTTTTCTTTAGCTTCTGTTATTCTTAGTAGATGATTTATTTCGGAGTTACATTTACTCCACTTTTTTTAAATAAGTAATTTTGATATTATAATACACGAACGACCATCATCCTCCTAACGTTATCCCAGTACAGTTGCATCCTGAAGGATGCCTGAGGTCCGCTACCTAATCCCAAGATTTGGCGTAGGCACTAGTTTTTACGAAAGCGACTGCCATCTGACCTTCCAACCCCGAGGGGAAACTAGACCTTATTGGGATTAGGCTTTGTCAAGTGAGTGGGCAACTTGACCGTTAGAAGTTCTCAAGCCGCCCGAAGGCCTCCAACTTGGCTTAACGACTGCTGCCATAGACAGCAACCGGGATCAACGGCTTAACGTGCCTTCCAAAGCACGGGAGCGCTCAGTTAGTAACCACTCAAAGCGGTCACCCATCCAAGTCCTGACCGCTGCCCACGTTGCTTAACCTTAGATACCGCAAGCGGTACCCGCGGCGCCGCTGGGCCACGAGCGCTCCTGTGATTATAATACACGAACGATAATTTAAATTAATATTATTATTAGAAAGGTAAATCGACTTAACCACTGAACCAATATAAATTACAAGGAGAGTTTGTATATATCATGAAAAAATATCCAAAACGCGAAAAACCTCACTGACGAAGTAACGGGCAAAAGCCTTTTCTTAATAAAGTAAACATTTGGACAGTCATTACAAGAACAGGATTCCTACAAATACTCCACTTCCAATTTATCATACGATCATTTTTGACAATTTGTGATCTAGACCAATCTGGGTGATTCTTATCGTTAAAGTTAATTGATGTCCACTCCGGCCCGAACGTTAAGTGAAAGTTAAGGAAATCAGAGTGCAATTTAAACTTATTGTTGACTTCAGTTTACTCTATACCTGGGTCCCTAACTGTTAAAATAGTTAAAGTCAAAAATAATCACTCAAGAGTCGTTAACAATTGGGGCCCGGTGTGGACAAATTAAGAAAATGTTAAATTTTGCAATAGGAATCACCCATCTACGAGTAGATAGCGCCACTATGAATTATTCAGACGATAATTATTTCATCATATCACTCATACTCTCAACATAACCTATTCCAGTCAAAACAATCGTACGTCAGTCATGACGTCACTGGAGATTAACGCATCTGTTTACATTGTCGACCACCAAGCGTCACGCACTCAATACTCCACCGACTCAACACTCCGGTTCAACGGTCACTCAACGTTGAGTGCTCTAGGTGGTGCGAGTGAAAATGTAATTGACGTTTCAGTAACAGTTTTTTTTCTTTTCAGGTGAGTTATTTCGCACATCACAAACATGTGGATGAGGTGGTGGTAAGTTTTAGTGTAATTTATGTTAAATTACTAATATTGTAATTACACTATCAGACGACTTTGATAACAATGTTTTAAAAAAACAGGTGATGAATAAAATACAGCTTTTAGATTACAAACTTACTTAACGTGGGTCAAGATCAACAGAAATCAATATTTCGATTTAATCCATTTTTTTAATTGATATTATAGGTAGTGACAAGTTATTTACAGAATATCACACATAGGTAAAAAACATCATTAATAAATAATATTTACGACGTAATAACTATTACTTTAAATTAATTTTAATTTGACCTTATATATTATAGGAATTCATCAAAAAAATAGTAGGCTACACATACATTCTTTAAATATCAATCCATACCTGAAAGAGTAAAATATTTCACTCACCGAAACATGACTGATTTGCCTAATAATATTCGGAAATTGACGTAACAAGTCCAGAAAATAAGACATTAATCTCACTACGGCTACATGTGGTTTGATAGGGAAAAAAATGTCTCCGGAATAGCGGTAAATGCCGAGGGCTGATTTCGACGTTTGACAATCGAATTGAGGTACAATAATTTTGAAAATCGAACGTGGTAATGTTCGTATGTTCGTAATTTGAATTAAAGTAGTGATGTGACGAAGAGTGATTTTGTCTTTTTATCGATTTTAAATTGTGTTTTATATTGCCTTTAAAATAGTTAAGCGTTAGTTAGGCGTTAGAGTTTTATTTATATTCTTTCAATCTATAGCTCCTGAAAGATTTATTATGAAAATGATGATATAATTAGAATATTTTTAGACATGGTTCAATTAACTTGTTTAAAGAGTCCGCGATCTACCGTTGGAAAAAAAATGTTATCGGGTCAACAAAATTTCTCCAAAAAGCTCGCGATCTTAGATTACCCACCCACAATTAGAGTTAAAGTGGACCGCCACAAAAAACCTCTATCGCGCCAAATCCGACATCATCTAATAAAAGACGCTTCGATAATAAGCCGAACAATGAGCTAGATACAGATCAAATTAACGGTCAAGCGAACACAAAGCCGAGGCAATCAGTGGAACGATTCTTTCCAGCGTTTCACGTATTTACGTCACATTTCTTCGATTCCGCGGCACGTCCAAGACGTAATAAGCGTCCGTCGGACGGAGGACGTCCGTCGCGTCCGTCACCGTAGGGGGGAGGGGGGAGTCGTTGGAGTTAATGAAGTTTTCTCGTGCGATTCCCGCAGGTCGGCACATGCGGACGGAGTTTGCGCCACATATTGCGCACGTCGCCGGCCATCGCTGGATATTGCTCGAAATGTTTTAATAAGCGCATCCCTGGACGCTCGGCCATTTTCGCTTCTTATTAATGTCTATTGTTCCCGAGTTGTTTGACGGAATCAACTGGCAAGTTGCTCGAAGTCTGATGGCCGTCATAATTGGGTGGTCATCTGTTTGAGTTTAGTATTCTGTTCATGCTTGTTGGAGGAATGCTGTTGTTATTTTGGCTAGCTGCGTATGTCCTGCCGTCACCGTAAAGGTGAACTTCAAAGTGGACTGATTGATTTGCACCAGACGATAAACAAGGAAGTTTCCTAACTTCTGTTGGCTATAAGTAATAAAACTTTTTGTCGAAGATATGTTCGCTAACGTTATCATTATTTTCTGTGTTTGTAAAGTATTTTATTATTTCACAGAAAATCAAAACAATATCGCTATTTTATAGCACGTTTTGCATTTACGCTAAGTAGGCATATATTTTTATATTCTGTGCCATTTTTAGAAATTTTAGCAAAAACATAAATTGAGAAGATCGCGTACAAGACACCGCAAAAGAGAAAAAGAAAATATCATTAACATTCATAGGTTTGTAGCTTATAAATGCAATCAATATAAGTAACTCTGTATTATGTATTATGGCTTTCGTACTACCAATTCCTCTGGTCTTTTAAAGAGCTTGCGTCGAGTTATATAGCTTTATAATGACAGCTCTTTATTTATTATGAACATGCTTTACGAGTGATTTTACGATCGACTAATAGACGATCAAGGTTTACGGCCTAGCTGAGCACACACAGCAATATGGCAGCGAAATAATTACATTTTGATTATAAAAATAGCAATTCGAATCGGTAATAAAATCGATGAGGCACGTCACTAAAGCATTCTTAATTTGAAAAAAAATGAATGAACGATACTAACACGCTTTAAGTTTTTAAAGATTGTGGAGACGAAAGGTCCATCTGGAATAAAACAAAATACTGTTTACAAATTAAGGATTTAAATATAATCAAATAAACATCGAACTCAGAAACGTTCTTAATTCAAAAATTGAGTGAACGGAATCCATTCGAAAAAGTCAGTTGGCGCTATTTATTCTAAACTGCATGCAATTCCAACTTGTGCATGCGCGGCCCGGCCTCGTCCAAATTAACAAACTTGCCGTACGTAGTTACTTTTATTTGGTTCGTTACTTTTAATTCTGTAATCTGTGTCTTTGTAGTTTAAGTTATGAGAAATTGAGGAAGTTAATTTACATTCATTGGAAAGATGAGTTCGGTTTCTAATTTACAACACAACATTATTCAGTGTTAATGTGCCATAAAGGAGATAACAATTGCAAGTTCTATGAAATTGCTTCAACTGTGTTGATTTTTACTTCATAATTAAAAGAACAATCAGAAGTCTCTCTTGCTTATGTCATTCCAATCGCCAATACAAAAGCGAACAAAAGTCGCGTCAAAACAACTCGAGTCTACTGACCTCTTCAATAAACCCGTCGATTCACCCCAGGAGTGCATTAATGACATTTTTCACATGTTTCTTACTCAGATCACAGGTCAACCCCACAGGGGGTGTCTGGGGGCGGTTGGGGGGCTGGGGGGTTGGGCAGGGGGTCGGTAAGGCGCGGACGTCTCGCGTCAATCAGTTCGGGCAGACGTGACCGGCTTCCAGAGAAGTTGAAGTTAGGTTTTTTATGATCGTCGCTTGCGATTATTTCGCGTAATCTTGGCTGTTTTATGTGTTACGATCTGTTGGATTGGTTTTATTCCGTTTGAGTTTGGAACGCGATAGATAACCGGCTGGATGGATCTTTTTTTTCTAATAAGAAGTTTGGATGGTGAAGGTTGGTGTTTGATGCCAGTTTTGGATTTTTGTAAGCTTTTCTTGTGTAATCGCGTTTTATTTTAAATAAATAAATAAATTAATATTTTTGAAAAATCTTACACAAATCAACCTAGTCCCAAACTAAGCAAAGCTTGTACTATGGGTACTATGGGTATGGGTATTTTGTGTAATTTGTTGCAAAATGGGGTCGTGGAATTTTAAAACAAGTACCTCAATAGGGAACAAGAGATTATAATGTTATTCAGGTTATACCAGGAGTCTAGGAAGTCAAAGAGATCGCCTGTGATCGGAGTAAATAGAGCCCTTAAGCTATACTGAAAAAAATATAAATCTGAATTGTGAAAGGTCGCCTGCATCTAATTCTGTGTCCACAAAACCCTTAAATCAATCAACAGTCGGCAACGGGCTTGTGTCTCCTCTGAACTCGAGAGCGTCGTAGGCTTGGTGTCTGTTTACAAGCAGACCACAAGGTACTTATGCTAATTTGCCACTAACCTATCGTTGGAAATATGTTTACTTAAAAAAAGGCTTTTATTCATTTATTAGGGCTACTGCGACTTAAAAAATCCAGTCTGCACTGCACTTACTCTTTGGCATACAAAAATAGGGCGCGCGTAATGTTGACAGCTGTCAACTGCAGCCTGACACGCGACTGACAGCGGCCCGATGACAGGCGCACCTGACGGGATCTGCTAATGATGTTTTTTTTTTCGATGTATAATGTGCCAGGAAATTGCACGGACCGTAAGGATTTTTATGGAACGTGTTCTAGAAAAATTACAAGCATAGCCGTAAAGACTTTGTGGTTAAACCAACCATGTTTCTTTTCTTTTCCATACTACGACGGTGGCAACCAAGCGTACGGTCCCCCTGATGGTAAGCGGAAACCGCAGCCTATAGACGCTCGCAACTCCAAAAGAGTCACGTGCGCGTTGTCGCGCCTTTATAAAATTTGAGGTGTGATTTTTAAACATCATTCTGCTCTGGTGGCTTCGCTCTAGATGCCAGGTGTCCAGGCGCACTTAAATGCCAATTGAGAAACAATCTCAATTTGTAACATGATATTTTGGGGGCGTTTTTTTACTGGCGTGGAGTACGTTCACTCCCTTTTTAAGACGTTGTCTACCGGTGGCGGGGATCCCCGTCATGTAAACAAAAGGTTGTTTTGTTTTTTATGTCGGTAGAGGAAACATTATCAAAGTTAAACCTTAGAGAAATGGATGCTGATTTCTGGCCAGTTATTTATTTAGGCATTTATCTACTCAGATATGAACTTACTAGCGCACGATATCGAACTTTCATACTATAGGCATTTATATAAACACATTGTATACACAAATTAGTTGAAAGCAAACACCAATTAAGTTAAATTAAAACTCCACCGGTCTACATTAAAAACCATAAAAAAAACCTTCCAACTTTGAATTGAAAAACAACGATTCGAAATTAATCTGTTCCTTTTTCGAATATCGCGTTCGAAAAAAGAAAATCCGCCGGCGAAAGGTGATCAGATCACTCGAAACCCGACGCTGAATGAATGAATGAGTGAGTGAGTGAGTGAGCGGAGCGGCCGGGCGGTCGCGGGACACCAGTTGATCAGTGATGCGCCATGTCCGTCAAAGTCATTCGGTCAGATAAGAAGGGAGTAGGTTTATCTTATCTGTGGTTTTTGGGCAGTGAATTAATTACTTGGACGGTTTTAGTTTTTAAATTCGGAAATTGAATTGCTGAAGTGGAGAGGGTTTGTTCGAAATTTAAAAACGTTTAATCGTAATTTATTTTCGAGATTGTTTTAGTAATTTGACTGATATTTTCGTAAGATAAGAGTCTTGAATTGAATGCGTAGTTTTAGTATGTTTTGTAATTATGAACTTCATTCGAACTCATATTTTTTAATAGCGTATAATTAACTGTAATAACTACAGAAACAGACCCATTTGTAATATTTACGTCAACAATTGCCGAAACGCCATCACAGGGGCCATGTTTAAATTTATGTTCGGACCCACATTACTATAATTTATAGCATAAAATGTCAGCCCAGGAAATGAGCTACAGACATGTGTCGTAGTAAATATGGATTAACATTCTGTAATTAAAGTCATAACGCAAATGTCAAAGTAAAACACATGTTAATTATTTATTCCAACGCTGCGTTCTTAATTATTAACACTTTGAGACATGATAAGCCAATATTCTGTATTTTTCGAGCTTTTTAATGCCGTCAAAAAGATCATACTAACTTAATTATACGCTATTAAAAAATATGAGCTCCAATTTAAGTTCCTAATTACAAAATATACTAAAACTACGATTTTGATTTCTCATTAAGAAATATAGTTTCAAAAATCACTCCAAATTGACAAATTTCAAGCCAAAAATGCTTCTTTCCGCTTAAATTTTACTACACATAATAAACGCAAAAAATGGTTCCATTACTATATAAAACTTTAATAAGAACGTCATATATACTTAATTTAGTTTATAGAAATTAACAGTATTAACAGTACTTGGCGTAATTAGACTTTATTTTTTTTTATAATCCTAATTAATATTATAAATGCGAAAGTTAAGATGTTTGGATGTTCGTTACTCAATCACGCAAAAACGGCTGAACGGATTATGATGAAACTTGGTATACAACGGGTTTATAGCCTGAATTAACATATAGAATACTTTTCATCCCGAATATCATCCCGTGAAGGGATAAAATAGGGAGAGGAAATTACGCGGACGAAGCCGGGGGCAAAAGCTAGTGTGTATTCAAGTTCAAAGTTCAAATATTTATTCGTGATAAAAATAAATAGTGCAATTACTTATTCAATCATCCAGCATTTGAAAAAAAAAGTCTATGCCTGGGTACCAAATTCATTAGACTAACGTCACGTATCAGAAACCCGCCATTCATTGACAACATCACCATTTAAACTGCCATGTAAATCAAAAAGCCATAAACTGAAGCCTACTCCACGCTAGCCCCACCCTTGATTTATACCCGAGCTCAGCGCGTAGTGACGTCACCCGTTTTTTTGACTTTTTGCCTTTTTTATTGATGGCGCCGGATAAAAGTGGCCAGTGCTAAGCGGAGTGGCATCAGAATTTGTGAATGATTTTTCGTCCCGCGCTTTATACCCATTTGTCAGTCGCGAAAAAGATGCATGTACCGTGTTTTGGGGCCGTTTTTTTCAACGGTATTTTTTCGTTTTTTGGGCTTTTACGTACCATTGACACGTGAAAGTGTGTTAGCGGCTGCAGTTTGTGGATACAGTCGGTTTTTGTCGGTTTTAGCGGTGTTTTTAATTTCGATTTACGCGTTTTTTGGTTGATGATAGTTTTTTGTTTTTCGTTTTAGTTTAATTGGGGTTTTTTATTGGGGCGATAAAAGTGTCGGGTGGAGATTATTGTGAATAAATTTAGGTTATAGTATTAGTGAAATAGTATGCAAAAGGGAGTTTGAAAAATGAACTAAGTTATAGAATTAAATTGCCCATTATTTCATCGATCATCATCATCATCATCAGCCTATATATGTCCCACTGCTGGGCACAGGCCTCCTCTCATAGATGAGAGGGATTGGGCAGTAGTCCCCACGCTGGCCCAGAGCGAGTTGGGGACTTCACATACAACTTTGAATTTCTTCGCGGATGTATGCAGGTTTCCTCACGATGTTTTCCTTCACCGAAAAGCTAACGGTAAATATCAAATGATATTCCGTACATAAGTTCCGAAAAACTCATTGGTACGAGCTGGGATTATAACCCACGACCGCCGCTTGACAGCCGCATGCTTGAACCACTGGGCTAGTAGTAGCTTATTATTATTTCATCGATAACATTATGTTAATCAAAATCACAAAGTAAATAATAAAATTATAGTTTCTTAAACCGAAATTAACAAGATATGTATTAAATTAATTAGAGAGGCGACTTATAAGTTGAAGTCGTGGGTTCGAATCTCGGCTCGTACCACTACATTTTTCCAAAAGGTTATGTGCGAAATAGCGATTGATTCATAACAGTAGTTATTCGGTGAAGGAAAACATCATGAGAAAACCGGACTAATTCCAAAAACATCCGGGTTTTTCGCGTAGTTTTGAAGGCCTGTCCAGATGACACTCGCATTGGCAAAAGTGTCTACGCTTAATTTTGATATTAAGTGCCAAAGCGGACCTTCGGCTGATACAATCGAGGAAGCGCAAGGAACATGAATAGGATAGTATAAAAATACTTATAACTAAATAAAACTTTTTAAAAAATGCTCAAGGACTAATGTTAGCGTCGCGTTAAATAGGGCATAGGGCTAGTTAGAATTCTAGGTATTAATCCAGTATACAAACAAATTAAGGGACTGAACCATCGATATCGCCAGAAGCCTTTAATCATATAATTGTGAAGAGTTTTAATTGTGGCGATACCGATGACGTAGACAGTGGCGCCGCGGTGGTGGCCGATATGGGTAACTAATCTATTACCACGGCCTCCTGTCTGACGGGTAAATTAAAAAGTTAAGGAAGCAGTTGGCATAATTATCGATCGGTAAAATGGTTGTTGCAATGATGTAAATTAATATTATTAGAATAAATATGCTTATTGTTAAAGATCGACTATTTCAGCTATTGTAATACAGGTATTGTATAGAATTGTGGAGTTTTATTTACACTCCTTACACTACTCTATTCCAGTAAATATAAACTGATTAATATCAAGCACTCGCGATATGGTAAAGTCGGCAACATAAAACGGGGAAAACAAGCCCGGAGTTGATTGACGCGGTCGGACAGCTGGACAGACCGACAGACAACTTTATTATATATATATTGTGTAACGTGCACATCATAGCTATCCGGCGGGTTTGCGAAATAAAAGGAGTTCGCTTCGATATATCGCGATGTACGCTATAAAGTAAAATTATAATTAAAGGTTCCAGTGACTCGACTCTGATAAAATGTTTTAACAATTTCAATTCCATTGTCAACTATTAGGTATTAGGGTGGCTAAAATTGGGACTTTTATATTGTTTCCACCTGTTTTTGTGTACAATAAACTACTTACATACATACATACAGTCACGAGTTTTAATTTGGGACCCCCTTAAGGCTGACAGTTACTGTCAAACAGTATAGAAATCCAAAGAAAAATTTGCGAAATGGGTCCTAAATTAATGCACGTGACCATACATACTTTTTCCCTAAAAAGGCAAAAAATCTTACACCGATATTTAGGGTGCATTTAGGGTGTTTATGTAAAAAAATACATTTTGCGATATTAAATCATAAAAATAGGATAATATTCGTTATTTTGTCTTGGAGGTTGGTTTGAAAAAAAAAACTGTTTTCACAATTATCACTTGCTTGTTCAATCACCTATAAAACACCCGAAAACACTGGCATGTTGCGAAAAAAACGAAAAACACAGTAGCGCTCAAAAATACAATTCCATTTTTAAAAATTTACAAGCATCGCAGCCAGAGCTGCATAATGAAATCGTAAATCGGGCCGCTATAGTGAAATATAAATCGGGCCGCGGTTTGGCGTCGACTGTTGGCCGGCATTTTTGCGGGGTGCTTCAATCACTAGTTTTATGTCTTCAGTTGCGTATCCGTTAGATAGGTGGCGCTAGATTCTATTTTTTATGTGTGCACGATTTTCTTTTTTCAATCTCCTTTTGTTTTACGTATGCATTGGATAGTGTATGTTTTATCTCGTAAGTCAAATCTGTTTTTAAATAAAATTGTCTTTTCATATATCAGCTCAGAATTGAAGGTAAGTATGTAGCTGAGAGTTATAACGTATTAGTGTATAGGTATTAGGTAGATTATGAATAAAAATAATTAAACAGGTAATCTTTTAATTCCTCCATTTAAAGCTATAGTATAAAACGCGAAAAATTTCTTTAAAATACACCCACGGGCAAAAATAATGCATACACTTTGTATTGAACTTCCATATAAAGTGTACCCGTGACATAAGTATACTTAAACTTCGAATAGAGATTTTCTTTGGGTTCGAAGTGTACTTTTAGGTTTCTTCATCTAAATGAAAATTTTTCATCCGAATATAACGTTTCATTTGAGAAATTGCATTTTTTTTCCTGAATGTTTAAAATGAGTAAGATAAAAGAAATGTAAACTAACGTGACGATGAGATTTGTACAATTATATGAAAAATAAAAAGTAGACTGTTCCAGACAAAAACTCATTAGGCCGAATGAAACTTTTAGCGAAAAACACAAGAATTTCAGCCGCTACAGACCTTTAAAAATGTTTACCTTGATACTTTTTTCATACCTACCTACAGTACATACATGTACGGTTTGTCCGATGATACCACCGTAGCCTATGGATGTCTGTTGCCGTTCCTTTATTGATTTGAGGAATTATTCGTAACGTCTTGTTGTGTGCTTTGTTGGTCTCTGCCATCTAGAGATCTCGTCGATCGATAACGTTTAGCGATCGAGTCGATGAGACTGTATACACACTACTACATTCACAGCACTAAAGACATACCTACACAAAAACAAAAAAAACACTCTACTAACTTCCACGTCAATAACCACAACCAAGTTTATTAAATAGTCTCTTTTAAAGTCAAAATACATTTGCATTTAATATTGTTTTTTTATTTTAATTTTATTATTATTGTTAGTTACAAGCATTTGTGAATGCTCGTAACAGGGTTGCGATCAATCTTGTCATAGGGACCAATCTGAAAATCAGCGCTGGGTTGCATACCTAGCATACGCTGAGACTGGTACCCATTGCCTTAATACTTACTCGTAAATCTGTAGGTCTTAACTGTCTACACAGCGCAGCTACTCCCAAGAGCTCGATTCCACTCGTACCTCAGATTCGTTTGAAGGCGCTCAACCAATCTTGCTGGAGCGCAAACTCTTAGAGTATTCCAGTGCTTAAACCGCCCGCGTGGTCGTGTCGGAAGTTTCCCCTGGATTTTCCCCAGGCCACTCTCCAACCCCGTACTCCTACTGCTTGATTGAGCGCGGCAGATAAAGCTACAGCCAGGTTCCAAAAAAATACAGTGCATACTTGGAAACTCTGTTAACCTTATCACTCTTATCAGCAAGAACACTACTTCACTCCACTTTTTTTTTAAATGGCTTTCCATCAAAGTGATGATGATTTCGCCAACCACGTGTACATTAGACGTTGTTCGGTAACGACGCCATGACAGTAGGCAAGACAGTGTACGGTAGTGGATTCCGCTCGTCGTCGCTCCGGGTGCGTGCGCTCACCAACGCGGCGACGAGCCAAATCCCATGAACACTACATTTTACTTACACATCAAGCAGTAGTTATTATGTCAAACTCAAAGTTAACAAACTATTTATTCCATTGTCATACAATATGCGCTAGAATATGTACAAGATATAGGTTTCAGGTTAAACACAATTTGTAATTCATATCTTCCATACTTTTTTACAAATGCTAAAGTGTGTTTGTCTGTATGTCTAATTTTAAATAATGACGATGTGACACCCGAAACCTCATCTTGATCATCTTATGTTGATTGATATACTGATGTCACTAGAAAATCTTTGATCCCTTTCCATCGCCCCAAAAAACTACACCCACAAATTTATCATAGTAACACGAAAGAGTTAGCGTCAGTTAATAAATTGTCCGCCATTTTGATTTCCCTATTTTTATTAATTTTATATTTTGTATATATTTGTCCGCTTTTCGCGGCTTGTTAGGTTGTAAATATTAATCGTTACGTTAGCTATAAAAGCGAAAGTATGTCTGTCAGTTACCTCTTCACGCTTGAACCGCTGAACTAATTTAGATGAAAATTGGTATTCAGATGGTTTGAATCCCGAGGACGGACATAAGATACTGTTTATCCCGGAAATCATCCCTTAAGGGGTTGGAAGTTTGTATGGCAGAACGGTAACTAGGTTAGCGCCTAAAATAAAAGAATTATAATGCGATGAAACTGATCAACGAGTTTTAACATAAGCTAGTTACATAGTTGCTAAAACGGTCGTGGTCTTTTGAAATACTGGTTGTACTTCTAGCTACAGTTTCAGTTCTTCTGCCTCCTCTGCCGAGGTTATCCCAACGGACTACGATATGGAGCTCTTCAAGAAAGGAGTCTATACTTTTTTAAATACTTCTCCACTTGGGCTTCAAATATAAATGGTACGATATACCGCGGTGGTCTACATCCCTAAAAAGCGTCCTACATCTTCATTACCTTATTGTACCTACAATATAATTTATTTTGGAGTCTGAAGTTGGTCTGAAGATCATTTGCGTTACGCTGCCATTTTTATTAAACCATCCACCAAAAACCTTAGACACAACCTTATCTTTGTGAACGAAGTCGTCTCAACGTCTAAAATTCTCGAAAGTTCCAGATAACTGGAACAGAGATGGAAACAATAAAAAATAATCTCTCTCCCTCATTTCGGGTTATAAATAATGATTACGGTCTCAAATACAATTACCTACATACTGAGGGGGGGGTTATATTTTCTTCTGTTTGGCATGGAGAGAGTAAATAAGCAGAAATTTAGTTGTTTATATAAAAAGGGAGAATTTTTATACAAATATAATCGTTATGTACAATTTCTCTCTGTAGTCGTTCCTTCATGACTGAAGATCGTGACCATCTGATGTCTTTTTGACAGTACGAATTGCTTCCATCGGCTGCTATTGGTGGCCATCGCACCACATCTTAGAACTTGCTGGTCTTATCCTTAATTTGTTACGTATACAATATTTATAATTGAATCTATTCATTAATATTTTCATTTTTATAAATGCGAAAGTTTAGATGAAATAGGAAATGGAATTTACGCGGCCGAAGTTGCAGGAAAAAGCTAGCCATTAAATAAATAAACCAACCCAAAAAATGCCGGTTCGCGTAAACTATAAAATTTACACCGGGGCCCTTGGTTTAGCATAACAAACTTTGGGCGCCTGAGTCAGGTACTTAAAAATAACGGGCCAGCCCTGCAAATATCCCTTCATTGTTTCAGCGATGCTGTATTTGAACAGAACCCTTCTTTTAGGAAGGGAGGGCGTATGTTTGCGTTGCTGACATTAGTTAAGTAGTTAATTTCTGGTTTTTAGAGTTCCATGGCAAAATTTTACCAACATACTTGGGCTAAAACGGATGCGCTCCGATCGTGCTTCGCGACCGTCAATTGATATCAACTTTACAAAAATGTAAATTCCCCAGAGGTTGATAATAAATGCCCCATTTCCTGCACGAAAAGTGATGTATCCTAAATAACACTTCTAATAAAGTAAACAACGAGTTTGCGGCGCTTGCTGTTGAAACATTGGGTCCCTGGTCAGCTGACACAACATCTTTTATGAGGGCTCTGTCTAAACGACTCGTCGACGCTTCAGGGGACCATAGGGCTGGCGCTTACCTCTCCCAACGTATTTCCTTGGCAATACAGAGAGGTAACGCCGCCAGCGTTATGGGTACCATGCCGCAGACGGAACTACTGGACGGGGTATTTTTCTTATGAACGGGGGCTGCTGGGCATGTAATTTTAGTTTAATTTAGTTTTTTATTTTATTTGTTAATTTTTCATAGTACTTAATTTTTAGACCCAATGTTACCACATTATAATAAACTGTCTCAGTTAAAAATGCGCATTCTATTTGGATTGTTTTCTGTGTGAATTCACTTGTGTCATAACATTTTCTCTGAGTTAAGCTATACGATTCACTAAGCACTGTCCTCGTCTGTCACCTCACCCCTCACCCGAAACACACAGACAGATACAGAAACACACACTATTCATACAGAAACTGAAACACATTTATACAGAAATTGTCAAATGTCATTTGTCACTTTTTTACAGTTTCCATATAAAAACGACAGGCCAAGATCTAATACAAGACAATCGCGGCCTGGTGCAGTAGATTTTACATTACATATTTTTAATTTTTCAATTAAAACACATCACACAATTTTTATAGATAAAAACAGGTTTTTATTTCGTTTAAATTCTACTTAAAGCAACATTAACAATATGGCTCTGTTACTATCGAAAACTACTAAATTATCCTTAAATCAATAAATTGGAATTTACTTTTGTCAGAATTTGAATTCTAAAAATTTTAATGTGTGTAAGCAACTTAAGCCACAGCCACACACGCAATGAAATGCGACGTAGGTAAGGTACTACACTTACCCTAAATTATTCCGTTTTTGAGCAAACTTTGAGCACCGAAAGTGTCATGGCGTCGTCGTTGTAAATTATAATGTTTTATGGTTTAATACGCAGATAAGACGTGGGGTAGCCGTTATTAGCCCCCCTGTATTATCAACGTAACTATGTTTGTGTTATTATACTACATTCTGCTCGTAACTTCGTAACCGTAACCCGCTTTGCTTCGCTGTGGGTTGAAAGTATCCTGAAAACTTAAGCAGTAATTTAACTAAAATAAGTTTTAAAAACGATTATGAATAAGGGAGTTAATATTAAGTATGGACAACCTTTCACAACTCGTTCTAGTTCCAAACTCAGCAAAGATTTGGCAGATTAGCGTAATTAAACTCTAGAATAACCTAATGTTAGCTAAATTCAACAATGTGATCAACGTTACATGAGTAAATATTGGCAATTTAAACACTTCTTTCATCTCTAATCTTGTTTAATGTAAGTAGCTCTATTCTAGCTTCTTTGCATTCTTGTGTGATAAGATTTTGTGCGATGAGACCCACAATATAGATGATTATTTGATACTATTTTATGCAACATTTTTTTACTTATGCGGAGACACTGATACATATAGTTCGACATAGATATAATGTCCATATTTTTGGATTTTTCATTGAGAATAATCGTAACACTCATGACTCCAAATCGACAATTTTCAAACTGTAAACTGTGCCTACGAAGCTGGAGGTCCCGGGTTCGAATCCCTGGTAAGAATCCGCGTAACTCTGCTCGTAAACGAGTAACTGATACTATTACGTTTCCCTCATTTCCCTGTATGTAGAGGAAATTGGGTAGCGCTACGAAAAGCTTGGCCACAGAATAAGTAATAGTACTACGTACAGAAGTTGCACTGTTAACAAATCGCCAACTTACAAACCCAAATTACAATATGTAAATAACAAATATTGACCACACCAAGCCAATGAGGAGACGACGCGACCGTCCGGTAGCAATTCGCCACTGAATGTACTTGCAGCGGCCCGGGGATGAACTTGCAGCGGCGCGGCGAACTGACGGAGTGAAAGCCGCCTGGCTTGGCAGCGAAGCTTGAGGTCTAGATTAGTGAAAATATTTATTGTAATAAATATAACACAATCGACATTATTTACAAAAGGAGAAGTTACGTACAAAATCAAACTTATGCCTTAAAGAGATTTCTTCCAGTTAACCTTGAGTAATTAAGAGTAAAAGTGAATACAGGGGCCCGATTTTTGAGTGTCGAACGCTCGAATTCTCACTCGACATCTGTCAAAACATCATAGTATTTTGACAGATCTCGAGTGAAAATTCGAGCGTTCGACACTCAAAAATCGGCCCCCAGGTACCTAAACAAATGCAGCAACATGTAGGTACAAAAATTTACAAGAAAATAATAAACCTACATACATTACATTACAGGAAAACAACTGTATGGGTGAGAATTTTTGGCTTCGACGCAGACGTTGCCAACCTTTTCGAATCAAATTAAAAACCCAATCATCAGACGACGAAAATCCAAAATCACTTCGCAACACAGGCTCGTCGGCTCAGGTAACAGCACTTAGCCACCCCGCGAGGGGGGGGAAGCAATTTAATTCTGTCCACGTACTAATAATGACCGTCATAATTCGTTCAAAGTGTCCGGCGTCGCTTCGCCCCACCGGCGATTCCTTTGCATCCCCCCACACCCTAATTCCATTTCATGCACACATTTGCGTCAGCGTTAATGTTTTGTTGTGAAGATTTCTGGTAAGGGTGATTGTATCAGGTACGGACGGATCAAGGTTTTCCTCAAGGCGCGACTTTAGGTTTTTCTTTGTATTTAGTCGCCGATGCGGCTTTTCAGATGCACCTGCAAATGTATTCTGTCGTTTTTGGTTTGGAAAATGACACATTATCAAACTGCATACTGAAAGAGTTACATAACTCAGGTTCACGAAACATCATATTGCTCTTATTCCATTGTATTCTCCTTTTAACACTAATGTAAAAGAGTTTTATTACAAAAATATGATTTTAGACAGTGTGTAATATGTAATAGAAGCACCAATATTTTAGTTATAAAGTAGAATATCCCATGAAATAAGATTGAGTATGTATATATCCGTGAAGTAATTTACCTGTAGTACTTTATAGGTCATGAGCTACAGTCAAGGGCATAAATATGTATACACTTTTGGACCTTATTTCAATGGAATAAGGTGAAAAAGTGTATACATATTGGTGCCCTTGACTGTACATGCTTTTGGTTTTTCCTACTATTTTGGGTATACTTAAAATCATTTAAATAGGCCAAGTTACATTTAATTAGTCAGTTCAAAAAACGACTTTAATACCACGAAAATAATAATCGAGAAGATTCAAAGTCAAATGACAGGTTTATAAAATGTCGGACAAATTAATGAATTCAACTAAATATGACAATATGAGACGTATTAACTAAACTGAACTGTGTTTTACCTAATGTCCAAATTCTCACGAAATACTCGTACTCCACCATCTTTGCTAACTAAGAAACAGTTAGCTAAGAAATCGTTGTACCAATTTTGAACTCTATTATTTAGACGATAAAGTAAAAAGTGGTTGACCACTGGCTGTACGTATGGGTATGTATGTGTGTGTGTGGATATTATCAACACATGTAGCTCATATTAATGTTGATTTATAACTCTTTATATCGTAAACGGATTAGGGGCGTCCCTGTGGAGCGCTTGTACGGAAGTGTGCTCCTAATGTAGGGTTGCCAACGAGGTGTTATTGTCTTTTGGGTAACATTGTTTTTAATGATATATCGAAGTTCCAGAAGTAGAAAACATTTGCAAAATGTGGTGCTATATTTGTGACATTAATTATGTTGCTTACTGTGTTTATGATAATTTTTCATCAACGCTGGTTCAATCCAGAATTACAATAAGCATCCAGAAAGTCCAAAATATAATAAGCGCGACCTGTCGGAAAGGTGAAGAAAGGAGTTTTAACTACCTTTATTTAGATTAAAACGAGTTTTAATTATTGACGTCCTTCTCCATGTCGACATTGTTTCATGTGTGAGTTTGTGTCTATTGCGCCTATACACTATATATATATATATATATATAAGAATATTCTTAAGTAAGATATGAGCCGAATTACAGCGGGGGGCGTTCAGTTTTAAATTGGTTTTGCGCGAACCTCTATAAGACGTTAAAATTGCAGCGTTTAAAAAGACAAAGTCCGGAAAGTCCTACTGTATCCTACTAAATTTTAACTTATGCTTGAGCCATTGTCTAAAACATTTAAGATTAGTCAAGATGCAGATGTAATGAACCCAAATACTAAATCTTTATCGCCAACCCTGACGTGTTTTATAGGAATTCATAATTGCCAAACGCTGGGTTGACTGTAAATCTCCGGGCGTAATTACTTGGGTCTGATACGTGTCTTTTTGTTTGCAGGTAAGGGAAAGGTTTGCAACTCCTGGACTACGATGGGGTTTGTACGATGCTTGCGATATTCAAGATGACCATTGCCATTAAAGGCAGTGGTTGGAAACATTTTGACGATGCGTAATTTGGTGGATTCGGGTGTGCAGGCCTGTGTTCGATTATTTTATTTTCTGGCATGTCAAGACAGGTTTTTTAATGAAGTTGGTTAACAATTAGCTGACACATCAATTTTGACAGAAGGCGCCAATTTTGCTGCTTCATCTAAACACTTACTAATTTGAACAATGTGATAACCTAATTGATTCTTATGGATTAGATATTAAGAGGTGATTTTTTGACAACCACTTTAACCTAGTTGGTAGTGGCCCTGCCTACGAAGCTGGTGGTCCCGGGCTCGATCCTGGTCAGCAAGACATTTATTTGTGTGATGAGCACGAATAATTGTTTCTGAGTCTTGGATGTTTTGTATCTTTTTATCTATAAGTGGGCGATTACAGGCTGAAAATGATGATGATGATGATATAGATAAATACATATTTATTAATGTTTATATGTTGAGTTAGGAACGTAAATTTATTTATTTCAATTCTATTGCACAAAACAAAATACAGTGTACAAATGGCAGGCTTAATGCCAAATGGCATTCTCTACCAGTCCACCGCAGGGCCAAACAGAGACACTCAAAGCGGTGCAGGGAAATATAGAAATATGTCTCTAGGTCTCGCAAATCCTCAAGTCAGGAAAGAGTGGGGAACGCGCTTGTGATATTAGTATAACTTTATTAGCATATAATTACAAGAATTTAAAGGTATATAAAATAACGAAACAAATATAAATAATAACATGAAACCACTTAAAACTACGAACATATCAAAACTAATAAAAACTAATTACAAAAAAAAATACTCCCTCTAAAAGTTCTGCCTGCGGCATAGACCCCAGAACGCTGGCGGCGTTACCTCTCTGAACCGCGAGAGCGATCCGTTGGGAGAGGTACGCGCCAGCTTTGGGGTCTCCTGAGGCGTGGACCAGCCGCGACGACAAGGGCTTCATGAACACTTTCATGTCGGCTGACCAGGGTCCCATGGTTTCGACTGCAAGCGCCGCAAACTCGTAGCTCTGCACTAGAGACGAATATTTGCGGCGCTTGAGTATTTGGGCCTGATCAGCCGCAGCGCCGGCCTGGGAACGGGTCGCCTGAATGTGGGACAGAGCGAACGTATCGACGCACGTCGCGTCCCACACCAGGGCCCTCCCGAGCTTCCACGGCACCAAAGTTACCCCGTCAGGGCGCTTGCCATCGTCCCTTGTCATACCTGCTGGTTTTAATGACGAGGGTATCGAGGCGGTGGCTAGCGCCCGACGTACCAGGTCGTTTATGGTGCCGTGGCGGTACATGCGGCCGGCGCTTCTGTTGCATGAGAGACCATGTCGACCCAGCTGGTCCACACCCTTGCCGCAAACACAAGTGTGGGGAATGCAAATCTTAGAACCCAGTCTTAAGCTTATCGCAATTCTGAGCGTACCTGGGTTCAGAACCGTACCTATGTTGCGCGAGGGAAGAGCGTTTAACCAGTGGCCCGACTCAGGTGCGGAGACAGCCAAGATTCGGGCGCGTTCCGAGTCGTCCGGACTATTGTCAATTAGGGATGTGTGGATGGCTTTGAGACGAGGTGTGTCCCAAGCCCTCTGAATGTGCCTCATGTCTGGGATGTTCGTTCCCGGGCACGAGTCGCACCAGGCCCCCCTGGCCTCCACCAAGCTCGCAATCTGATTATTTTGTCAAGCCTTATGCTTTTTTAACATCAGTGTAAAAAAACTGTCCTTCTGGTGTAATTGAGTAAAACTCTGGGTAAAAATTCTTAACACAACCATTTTTTGCAACTACCCACCGTCACCCCACACCGCCATAAAACGCCATCGCCCTTATTTACACCCTAAAAAAAGAAAAGACACGAACAACAATTAGCTTTAATTATTTCGCGATTACGAATCAAGAGTCAAAGTACAACTTTACTTTTACACCCTCCTAATCCTTATACCACTGTAATAAGGTAGAGAATTGCATAGTACGACGGTAAAAGGAAGTTGGTTTCCGTCTTATAAGGCCTGCTCCACACTGTATTGTCCGATATTGCTTTACATTAATTATGCAAACGAGTGTCTCCGTTTTAAATGGTGATTTTTTTGATGACCCCTCTTAATAGGACATGGGTGTACGTGTTATTGGATGATCTGGAATTAGAAACTTTGCTAAGGATAAATTAAAAGTTTAATTGATTTGCCCAGACTAATGGTTTTCTAAATGTGTATTGGAAATACAATAGTTAAGTTGGTGAAGTGTCTCTAAAATAATTTTAGTAAATTAAGTAGAGATTGTCTGTTTCATCAGACTTGGGAAAAACCTGCATGTGGGAAAGTTGATACCTATTTGGTTAATCCATGAATTTATTTATATGCTATATCGGACAGGAATTTCCGAACTGTGGGTTTTAACGGTTTTTGTCTTAAGGTGTCATTACAAATGTATAAAATAGGGAACGTTATTTTAAATGGATTCAATATAAATAACTAGAAAATTTGCAAATTGATACATTTTATTTTTATGTTCCATGCCACCCAAAATAAAATAAAAAAACTTGTATAATGCCAAGGACTAATAAATTAGGCTTTGAATTGAATTTACGTACAAAAGTTCACCCATTTTCGTTTGCTCTTCAATGTGAAATTTGCACTTATGCTCAAAATTTCACGAAAGTTCCACGAATTTTCTAGGAACATTCATTGGGGTTTCAGAGGTAATTTTTTAATGGATGATCAAGGTTTGAAATGATTTCAATGTTTATAAAATATAATGTCTCAGACTTTCCATACTCATAGAAATTTCGCAACTTAGGAAACTTCTCCCCTGTACTAATTTCCTGACAAATCTCCCGATGTTTTACCAAAGTATACTAAATTATGCCCACATTTCGCAAACAAAGCCCCCCTTAACAGTGAGCACCCCCCTGCAATCACTACGAGACAAAATCAAGTTCGTCAAAAGAAATCCAAACAGAAAGACTGTCAAGGAATACAAAGAGGGGGAGACAAGGATGTATACACAGGTTCCGATGCGAGTGAGAGGGACGGCTTCCACTAACGAAACAATCGTCTACGTAATTGATTTCAACTTGAGTCTGACTGCAAATGAAGGTGCTTTTTTTAAGTTTTGTCTGGGCTGTGCAATTGTGCATCTGTAGTCTTAAAGTAACTTATTAAGAGAACAAGGGTTGAAAAGTCGCTTGGAAAGTCACTATTTGCGATATGTTTCGGAATGCAATTGGACTCCTTCATCAGGGTTGTTATTCACAAAGCGACTCTTTCTCACCTGTCAGCTCACCTCTCATCCGTGTTTATGTGGAAACTGTCAAAAAGTGGCAAATGACATTTAACAGCTTCCATATAAAAACGTTGGCCGTCCACAGGCTAGATGGGTCGATGATATTAGGAAGATTGCGGGTCAATCTTGGATAAGACTGGCTCAATACCGGGACGAGTGGCGTACTCGAAGAGAGGCCTATGCTCGGCAGTGGCGATTACAGGCTGAAAATGATGATGATAATGATATAAAAACGAGCTTTGAGGTGACAGAGAAGGACGGTGCTTAGTGAATCGCATAGCTGTTTTGATGTGAGTAACTAACATTTAGATGTTTGAATGTTTTCACATCTATTGACCGAATGAAACGAAGGTTTTTGTTTCAGGGGGCCGATTTTTGAGATTCGAACGCTCGAATTTTCACTCGACATCTGTCAAAACATCATAGTTTTTTGACAGATCTCGAGTGAAAAGTCGAGCGTTCGACACTCAAAAATCGGCCCCCTGGTTCGACAGAAATGCTTTCGTATGTGCTTCTGTTTGTTCTCCTCTATAAATCGCATAATATTTCTCAACCGATTCTCACGAAATTGTGTGAGCAGCAGCAGCAGGTTCGTAAATTAAAAAAAAAGTTTTGGAAGATGCAGTTTGTGGAAATTTAAAACACCAATTTTTTATCAATGATTTCGTATGTTTCTGCAGCCGAATTTCGGTTTGTTCTCCTCTACAAGTCCTATTTCTCATGAAATTTTGTGAGCAGGTTCTATGATTAGGTACGTAGAATTTTGGAAATTAAAAAAAAGGTTTCTTTCTCCTCTACAGGTCGCATTTCTCAACCGATTCTCGTGAAATTTTGTTAGCAGGTTCGATAATATAGTTTTTCGAAATTAAAATAAACGCTCACAGAACCACTACCTAGTAATAATTATTAGTACAGGATATGAAATATCATTAGAACACGACTTATCAATACCTAAAGAGTTAACATGTGCTCTAACTATCCGTCGTCTAATTCATTAAAAAACCCTTCGGCTCCTGTAATTGATAATTAGTATTCCGTACTAGCCCTGACCGGCCTACGTGCTCCCTTTAGGGGTAGGGGGCTCATCTGGAGGGGGTAAGGGGGGTAAGTCCAAGACTGCTATTGACAATGGGGACTTGAGACGTGGCTTGAGATTGATTTAATTTACAGAAAGTATTGTATGTAATGTATGACATTTTTTTTACATAAGAAGAACATACAAAAACTACAAAATATACCTTATACTATATATAAAAAGGCGAACTTATCCCTTTAAGGGATATTTTCCAGCTAAGCTTCGAGAAAATGAGAAAAATGAAGATGAGAGATGTAGTATTCCTTTTTTGTGTCATACTAGTTTTTGTCGGTAATAAAAAGCTTAATACCAAAAATGAATAAAAATAAAAAATGAATAAAATGAACTTTATTCTGTAAGTAGGCCGCAATGGCACTTTTACAAGTCAAACCCTACTAGCGTTTCACAGAGGCCACTGCCGAGAAGAAACGCCGAAAGAAACTCGACAGTCAGCCATTTTCTCACAAAAATATGCTTATTACAATGATAAATGATAATACTTAACCTACTGAGTTTTATGACAAAAACTTATTTTACTCATAATGCTTCTAGCGTTATTCCAGTACAGTTGAATTCTGAAGGCTGCCCGGGGCAGGCTGCCTAATTCCAAGATTTGGCGTAGGCACTAGTTTTTACGAAAAGCGATTACCATCTGATCTTCCATCCCAGAGTACAGTTGAAATCTGAAGCCTGCCCGGGGTAGGCTGCTTAATTCCAAGATTTGGCGTAGGCACTAGTTTTTTAGGAAGCGACTGCCATCTGATCCTCCATCCCAAAAGAAAACTAGACGCTATAGTGCTAAGGCTTGTTGAGAAACTTTTTTATACCTAGAGAAAATTCAGAAGCCGCTTAATAAAAAAACCTAACGTACCTCAATCTGTTTAACCTCCTTATCGCGCATCAGCGAATAACAAATTGGCTATCTCGCTCATGCATCGCGCTGAATATTTAGTCGTGAGGCCCTTATTTAGAGACTATCAATTGTCTTCTATTTAAATTTTATTATCTTACTTCTTTGGATATGCTTTGTTTGTAGGAGCGCTTAAGGTTTGTCTAATCCAGAGGTCTAATCGAATAAAAAAGGACTGACAGACATGCGCTTCGAAAGCCACTCGAGTTGGGCTGTTATTCATGAACCAACTCGTGCTCACTGTCACCTCAGTCCTCACCCGTTTTTATATGAAAACTGTCAATGTTATTTGTCACTTTTTGCAAGTTTCCATATAAACACGGGTGAGGGGTGAGGTACAGACGGGTGAAGGCGAGTCGGTTGGGGGTAGAAAATGTAAAAAAACATCATTCACAAAGTCTACAGCTCGAAAAGCGACTAGTTTAATGTACCTTATATACTCGTGGGTATATACTTACTTATATGCTTACAGGAAGGATGTTTCAAGCATTCATTCCCACCAGGGCAGTGAGGTCAGCCATAATCAGTGGCCATGTAGCCTGATTTAAATATTGCGCGCGCGACGCCACTATCGCTGATTCATTAGTGCGGGCACTAGATTGGTATAGTTACTCTTTTGTTTTGGCCGATATTTTATAGAGCTGTTATTGGATTTTGAATTTTATAGCATTCAGAATAAAGTCGATACCTACTCAGAACAAATCGGCCAACTAAAAATAATCTTAAGTATAATGAGATGGCTTTCGAAATTTCGTTTACGAGAGTTAACTTATATCATGGAAACTGCAGTCACGATTATGAAGTACCTGTACGTGTTTGATATGAGTTCACAATATAAGCGGTTATTAAGTAAAAGCTTCTCCGATATAATTATTGACTAAACAACATTTTTGCCTGAGAAAGACAAATATGATTCTTATATGAAGTTTAGGAGACATCAGAAGGTCCGATGATATAGCTGAAATGTCACCACCTCAACATAGCATATCTGGGATAAAACATAAAAAAGTTAGTTATAGTTAGTTTAGTTAAGTATTAATTTAGTTTTACTTTTATACCTAATCTTTGTTTGTAATGAAAGGCAAAATAGGCACGTTGGATGTCGACTTGCGGAAAATGCCCAGTATAACTAACTACAGTAATTTAATTACTCACCAGCATGGCTCTCAGACCCTGGTTTGGACCCAAAGCCTCCGTCGAAGTTCATACAGCCGAGCACGAACTCGACAGCAAGGTCCACGTCAATAGCATCCAGTCGTTTCAGTAGAGACAGGCACATCACTGCACAGAATGTGAACCGGGTGTCCATTATACTTACTATTTATTTAGTTATGCCGAAATACATTCAGTTTATATTTTGAAAAAACATATCTCGATGAATAAATATTTACATATATATAAGAGATGGTTAAATACAATGTATGTTGCAACATAATTTATAAATACATCATCATCATCATCTTCAGCCCGTAATCGCCCACTGCTGAGCATTAGGCCTCTCTTCTTGTACGCCAATTTATAAATACGGCTTCATCAAACCATAGAATCGGTTTTTCTCAGTGCACAATCCTACTATAGTATCTAGATAGATGGATGTAATAGACGTACTTATAGTAGTATATTTAAATCACATGAAAGTTTCGCTTAGTTATTGCTAAAGTGTGTGTAAATTATTAGTCTATGAACGTCCAAAGAAATACATTTCTACATGTAGTTGCGCACGTAATATTTCTAAGATTAACTTGATTTTGACAGGACTAATGTTATCAATGATTTCGTCACAGCCACGATACAACTCTAAACGTCGGCATTCAATAGACAGGTTTTTGTTATACTATAAATAATTAGCCCAACAAATAACAGTTTTATATTGACACCACTGAAACATCTTTATACGTATCCGATCTATATTAATATGTTGTAAATAATTGTAAAACGTTGACAGACGAACAGTCCCGCCGGAAACAACAGTCGTTAGACAAAGATGGGACTAATAAATATGTCACAACGCTTTTTAGTTTATCTTTGGCAGTAATTGAAGACATAAAAATGTCATGAGCGTGGTATAATAATTTGTTTCAAGGCCGGTTTTGAAGTTTGCTGAATTGTTATGGCTTTAGAGGGCCCTTAGAAATGTTTGTTATATTGTGAAATGTTATATTTTACTAACGTGAAATTTTCTTTTGCTTACTATTTGGAACAGTAGCTCTAGTATAAGTTTTTTTTGAAACAAACTAATTCGAATGCGTTTGCGTTTTGTCTCAAAATGTATGAAAACGCTCTCACCGAGTTTGAAATACGCGCGTTCATCGGTTAGCAACAAATGTTATACTCGCTGTTTTAGTTTCCACTAGTGACCACCAGAGGCGCTGTTCACGTTTTCATACCACTTTCATACAAAACGCAAACGCGTTCGAATTAGTTAATATTTCGAAAAAACTTATACTAGAGCTACAGTACTGTTATTTCACTAGCTCAGGTGAGTTATGGTTATGTGTTGAGCCATACATGCATATTGTCTATGAGTGTGTTCTATGAGCTATGAGTTCACATTGTCTATGTGTTCGTATGTCGCAAGTTCGCAACTACATACAAATAGTTAATCCGCGCTTGTGTTATAAAAGTACCTACCTGTAAAAGTCAAGATTCTAATTTCGATAGGTAGAGCCATACCTATGACAAAATCAACGGGTAGTCAGCGACAGAAGTTATTACAATCATATATACCTTTTGGTATTATTCATTAACATATATAAGTATTGGAGTGTATAACCTGTATCTAAAAACAATAAAGTTATAGAATTTACACATGTCTATGATATCACGTTAACGGTGTAAATCTAGCTTAGTATTTGTGTGATTTCAACATATAAATATTTTATTTCAATAACAAAGAAAAAAAAACAAAAACGTAAAACTACTTAAATATAACTAAACTATTAATAAACTAGCTAAACCTATAAAAAGTAAATGCCCCCCAAGTCCCCATCGCTGGCTATGGTGCCCAGAAGGCTGGCAGCGTTGTCCCTTTGGATGGCTAAACTGATCCTATGGCCAACGTTAACTGTACTTTATTAATATCTAATTTTAAATGATGTCGACGTGACACCCAAAACCATCTTATGTTGATTGATATACTGATGTCACTAGGAAATCTTTGATCCCTTTTCATCGCCCCAAAAAACTACACCCACAAATTTATCATAAAAACATGAAAGAGTTGGTGCCAAATAATATATCGCCCACCATTTTGATTTCCCTATTTTCATTAATTTTGTGTCTTGTATATTTGACCGCTTTCTGCATCTTGTTAGGTTATAAATATTAATCGTTAATTATAAATCAAAACTAATATTGTAAATGCGTGTCTCTGTCAGTAACCTTTTCAAGCTTAACCGATTTAGATGAAATTTGGTACTTAAAGACATAGTTTGAGCCCTACGGAAGGACATAGGATACCTTTTATCCCGGAAACCATAACTAAAAGGGGTGGAAGTAGAACGTTGTATGGAAGAGCTATAATTAAAAAAATAGCAATTAAATTCTAACGCGATGAACGAGTTGTACGCGGACAAAGGCGCGGGCAGAAGCTAGTAAACAATAAAATAAAATCGTTGTTAATATTGATTGTTTAAGGATCTTCAAATCGTTACGGTTGAACAATATACGATTTCTGATCGTAAAATAGCAATAAAGCTTCATTGGACTTTTAATGTCGCTTTAACGATTGATTCGGGAATCCTGATTCATGCTGACGAGATGATATCAGTCATTTTTGATGTCGCATAATAACGAATAATGACTGTTATGATGGCACACTATCTCTTGTTCGCAACTATATGAACAGTAGCTCTAGTATAAGTTTTTTCGAAACATTAACTAATTCGAACGCGTTTGCGTTTTGTCTCAAAATGTATGAAAACGTGAACAGCGCCTCTGGTGGTCACTAGTGGAAACTAAAACAGCGAGTATAACATTTGTTGCTAACCGATGAACGCGCGTATTTCAAACTCGGTGAGAACGTTTTCATACATTTTGAGGCAAAACGCAAACGCGTTCGAATTAGTTAATGTTTCGAAAAAACTTATACTAGAGCTACAGGGTTGAAGTCTGTTTCCTGAAAATATATTTTTTTAGCCAAAGGAGTACCTAGTTGTTTTTGATGTTTTGGGTTTATTTTCAATATAGTACTGTAGACGTCCTAAAAATGACACGTGTCAAAGGGGACCTAAAAGCTAGAAAAACTGTGATTTTTAAATTACTTTTATGTTTTGTTAAATTTACCAAAAATAAATAGCCTAAGTTTTTTTTTTTGAACCTGACTGACTTTATAGGACGGGCCCATTACAGTGATAGGAGTGCGCAGTTGGAGAGTAGCCTGGAGAAAGTCCAGGGGAAACCTCCGACACGACCACGCATGCGGTTTAAACACTAGACAAGTACTCTAAGAGTTTGCGCTCCAGTGTGCTTGGTTGAGCGGTTTCAACCGAACTGAGGTGTGTCAGTGGAATCGAGCTACTGGGAGTTTTGTCGCTGGTTCACTAAACCTAGCCTAGCTGAGAAGAGTCTACTAAGAAACTCAGCTAGGCCCGACCTGGGTCAGAAACGTGAGCCTTCCCCAGCGGTGATTTGGGAGACATAGATTTTAGTTAAGATTAATGATGATTTTGTTATGCCTCAGACAAGTTTCTTAAAGTAATTTCTTCAAACTGAGTTTCTCTTGTATTTTTCTAGTTTCCGACTCGCTCTTAACCACTATTTAGATCATTTTACTATCTTCTAATCGGTGAATTAATGTTTGTCCCCCATAAAATTAACGTGGTTTTACATCCGTCGATGTTTTACACGCTGCTCTTGATTTCTGTTTTATTGTCATTCTGTCATTATCATATTTTTTACGGCCAATAATATTGTGTAGTGACTCAGGTATATTCTTTTTAGGGTTCCGTGCCCGAAGGGTCCAAACGAAACCCTATTGCTGTCCGTTGTCTGTCACAAGTCTTTATGGCGTATATTTTACCAACAAATACTAATAATATATTGATAAATCAGATATTTTCTTTGAAATTTCCCTATTTTTCCTGTTAAAAGCAACTTAATTTTGCAGTTGGCTCGGAACCCCAAATGTGCCCAAATGCGAAGTCCGACAAACACGTAACCGGTTTTATTTTACAATACTGTGATGATTATGCTTCTTGAAATTATATTTTTTAACATATCATTAACTTTACTTATAACAAAAAATATACCTAAGTTTTTTCTTGTTAATAAGTGAGGTTATTATATACTTATATAGGTCCGTTCTAATCATGCCAAGTTGCTTGCGTTACGTTAGTTTTTTTTTTCAATTGCACACATTACAGAGCATTTTCCTTTAATTAAGATGTATTGTTTTGGAGAACTCTATCTCAAGCTAATAAATATGAATCAATTATATTTATTACCTAAGTATCATTTTTATATCCACTCTGACAATGAATAACCGCGCACATTTCAGAGATTAATATCGTACCCAATACATATTAATCTAAGTTTAAACGTTCAATATTATTATGCGCATTAAACTTATGACTGACATAATTATGATGACAACTATTGGAAAGCATCTTCTAATCATACCGCATTCACTGTTGATGGTTTGTACGTAGACCAACACAAGTTAACAGTACACTCGGCAACATTTACGAGCCCCCACGACGTTTAACAGATCGTATTTTGACGTAGTTTATTGCTTTGCCGCAGGCTTGTGTAGTGTACAAGCGAGGCTATACAAGTGTAGGGGGCACACAATATCGGAGTTGATAGGATAAGTCTACTATCTTAATTTGTCAGTATCATTATCCTCATAAAAAGTGACTATGTCACTCACATAAAAGCCGATAGTCCTTTATAAAGGACAAATAATTTACGAACCAAAGTGAGCTTAACGTATTCCTCATAGTACAGTATCTAATCAACTTTGTTCTAGTAAAAAACGGTAACATTCATTTTAGACCTTAATTCATGCGGCGGAAGATGTCAGAACTCAAAGCCTACTTTATAAAGGACACTCTTTTATGACCACTTGCAAAAAATAAACTCGGGATCCAGGAGGACGTCCGCATCAAGATCGGAGTTTTTACTTTCTCAGTGTAGAAATATAATAAATTTGAGACACATTTTTAGAGGACAATCTATTGTAGCCAAGCGGTAAGCCTCGCGTCTCACAATCTGGAGGTCTGTGGTTTGAACCCAGGCTGGTACCACTAGGTTATCTAAGAACTTATGTACCACATAACTAACTGGGCTGGCACAACGACCCAAAATGATTCTTGGCCTCCGACACAAGAGCACGCCACTTTTCTCGGTACTGCGCAACGACATAGCATTTTAAATTTAACAGTAGCTTTCCGGAAACATCTTAACGTTAGGAAACCGATTTAAACACAAGGTCTTAGTTTTTCCTCTGAATTGGAACGTCAGATGGTACTTATTCACTTTAGTTAAACTAATGTCTACGCCAAATCTTAGGATCAAGTTACTCTAACACAACTGGGAAGCTAGGATGAGTAGCTTAGCTTTCACACTGTCACTGGTCTGATACCCGATATCATCCGATTCTGTACCAGTGAGGCGACATAAAAACTTTTATCGCTTAAATATTGAGCTTTTTCTTTATGAAGATGTTTCCAAGCTCGTTTCTTCGTTGATTGACCTTGATTTATTGGTCATTATTGCTTATTTACAGCTATTGGTGTTTTAAGTTGTGTAGCGGCTTGTACTTAAACTTAAAAAGGGTCTTTTTAGAGCCACATTCTAATTTAGATCGATACTGACTCGCGGCGGCGATTGGCGATGCGATGGCGATTTCAGAACAACTTGAGTGACATATGGACAATATTAATACCCAGGCTAGGTAGACTATTTTTTTTAAATAGCGAATACACATATATACTCAAATTGTATTGTGTACGTAAAAGGTTCGGCAAGGTCACAAGACACCCTTTAGTTGCAAGCAGCTAACCCTTTAGACCGTACGCTTGTATGCAACCAATGTGATATACAAAAACATATTGTTGTATGCAACCAATATGATACTTATTTCATCATTTTATATCATCAAACGTTTTCATACGAAAGCGTATTCATTAAAGTCCCTCATGGGGATAAGTTCGCCTTTGTACGTTAATGTTTTAACCTGTTTTAGTACATTAAAGTGCTTACATACATACTTGCCTAAAGTCAAATTTCATTGCATTCATAAAGTGATAGCTGAAACAAACGGACACTCATTTCAAAACTTACGCAATTACCCTTCATCCTTTGACAACGGAATCCTAAACAATAAAAATAATCTATCAAGCACCGATAAGCCACGGATGCATAAATAACTCTAACGAATGGATGCGGCGTGTAGACAAGGGTGTCCACTCTACGGTTATTGATGGAGACAGTCCGTCGTTTAGATAGTGCCTACAGAAATAGGCGCTGGTTTTTAGCTTCGTGAGGACACCAGTCCCAATAGAATTTAGGATTATCTCTTGATTGGAAGGTCAGATGACAGTCTTTCGTAAAGGTCAATTAAAATTAAATAAAATCTCTTTGTATCACCTTTTTTGTTTTCTCATTAGGCTCCGCTAGGGTGACAAAGCCTCGCATGTCCCGCCGGTCCTGATCAGATTGCTTCGCCATTAGCCGCCGACTGCTTGCCTAATTATAGACTTTGATTGTTGATAAGTGTATATCTGAAGTATAAGGGTTTCGTCTTCTGGCATGCCCGCACGTTAAGATAAAAACGGACTGTTGGTATTGTGTAAAAATATGGTCATTGTTTTATCAGGCTTTCGTACCGAAAGGGGCCAACAGAACCCTATTCATATTAATTTTTGCTCATCGTTTACTAACTCAATATGATATACCTAGTATCTTGCGTAGGAGAATTATCTTTTGAATAGTAATATTCCTAGCTAGTCTAACAATAATAACAAAAGTTATTGCTAAGTAAGACAGACAGATATGAAAGTTTCTACGACTACCTAGACTTCGAGTTGACTTAACCGTACTTACTGCCTACAACCATCTACAAGTGATATTTACGATCAAATCAATTACATACCTTATAGCTTTAAGCAAATGAAAACAATATTATAATATGGCTTTAATTCGACATAACTATACAAACTAGTCGTAGAGTTGTAATGACATCTTGGGCTCTTCTGTCAATTGAAATATATTATTGTATACTTTTCGAGGTACGCTTACTTACATTTCAAGCATTTTATGCATCATCATAAACACTTCAACCGTAATAGTGTCTGAAGATAAACCAAACAAGCCAATATAGTCCTTAACACTATCAAATAAAGCTCCTGTCACCTCAAATAAGGGTAAACGATTGAATAAATTCTAACAAATAAAAAATACGAACCAAATCACGATATTAATATATCGATTTAATACTGATCCGTATAACGAAATCTGCCTTAGTGACATTTTATTCAAATTTATAAGCGTGCGCGCAACGAAGGGTGTCGTAAAATTGAAGACGTTATGACCGTTGATAAGTGCAATGTCGGATCGGACTGTCCTCGATGCGACAGGTTTATCGTGGACACCCTAACGGGTTGTCATTGCAAGAATGTTATGGTTCCAATGACATTAAGCCTTCAAGCGTGGACACCCTTTATCGGATAGTATTTTGTCACACGGCATGAGGAGGTAGCAAAATAACATTACACAATACACATAAGACAGTTATTAACTGCGTGTGTTATATACAACGCACTCAAGTACACAATGAATCCTTAGGCGACTTCCTGATTTGTCGGTGCGGAGGCGGTACGATATGAGAAAACCGTCAAATGTCAGTGTCAACTGTCAGTTAACTCAGTAATGCTTTTTACTACGCACCTACATTTAAATGTGTGCTTCCTGACTCACTGACGCGGGATGTGCAGTAGCGGGACGATACGAAGACAGTACTGGTCCACTTCTGCGCATGATATTAGTACTGCGTATTGACAGTATTCCGTCAAGTGAGAATCTTTGCGACGTCAGCAAGTTTACGTCAAAGAAGAAAATGTCACATATCGATCCCGCCCCGCCAAGTCAGGAAGTCGCCTTACATCAATAAACCTGACCAGGATCGAACCCATGCAGGACTACTACCAGCTTCGTAAGCAGGATCACTACCTACATTATTATTTAGGATCACTACCAACTAAGAAGTTCTTCTTTGAAAACGGCTTTCCATCAAATTTATGATGATTTCGCCAATCAATACTTGTTCAAAGACGTTGTTCGGTAAAGACACCATGACAGTAGGAAACTGGTTTTGTTCGGTAGGGGATTCTGCTCGTCGTCCCAACCAACGTGGCGACGAGCTAAATCCAAAATAAGAAGTCAATCCTGACATCATACATTTTATAACCTAAAAGTCACTAGTACGTTATAAAATGTATGGAAATGACAGGTGTCAGAAATAACTTCTTATCTTACGGGGACTATATGCTAAAGTGGTCGTCGCAAAAATGCAAAGATAAATTGTAATATCGCCAAATAGTAATCTATTCCAAGTAAACTTTGTAATATTGAGAACCCAGTATTGCAGAATAATATTGCACTCAGACTTTGCTAAATTTATGTTTATGTCAAGCGAATTTCAGGTTTCTTATTAACTGATGAATATTACCATTTTTATCACGGTGCAGTGACCCAAGTAACAGCACTACCGAATAAATGTCTTGACGGGAAATGTTAGTGCTGTGACATAAAACGATAGCCATCTTATAATTATGGCAATGCACAGTAAGAGACGCAGTTGCGTGTTAGAACGAAAGGTGTAGAATACCTCTAGTATAAGTTTGTTCGAAACAAAACACAAACGATCGTGTTTGCGTTTAGTCTCATTTTGTAAGGCAGCGCCCTGTTCTGACCTTAGGTGGTAAATATTTTATGCCATATAAATTAAGACTAAATTAAAACGCAAACGTGTTCGTTTGTGTACAATTCTCTTTCGCAGCATTTATTTGTCTTTTCTTCGTTATCCGATCCGACATACCTAGTCTTCTGTGGTTAAATTCTGTAACTTGACTGTTTCTTCATAAGTCAAATTAGTTTGCCGCCACGAATGTTACAGAATAATGTCAAAGACACAAACAATGATGATGAATAGTGGAGGCGACGAACAAAGAAAGGTGCGAGCCGAGACGAAACCTTTCGGTCGGCAAAGCTTGTATTACTATCGCCTGGAGCCGCAGCCGTCCATTGGTTGCGGTGTCTGTTTATCATTATACTAGCTATTAACTTGTTTATTACACTTTATTGTAATAAGCTTATTTTTGGGTAGTTCCTTTCGGCATTTCTTCTCGGTAGTAGACTTCTTTGAGAAACGCTAGTAATTTTTGACTAACAAAAGTGCCATTGCAGCCTACTTGCAGAATAAAGATCATTTTATAAAAATAAAAAAAAACTTAAAATGTTAGCTCTCAGTGTGTCGCCAACATAAGCTACAAGTCTAGATGTGGTTGATTTTTTCCCGTCAATCTGTAACCAATACTTTAGGTCTCGCCCACTCGATCGATACATCGTATCTGTATTTGTTTTATCTGTTGACATTACTGTGATAGGGCTGGGTGTTGAAAGTTAGTTTATTTATTCGGATTAAATTATTCATTAATATAATATCTGGAGGCAATCTACGAAAGCAAAGTCATACTAAACGGTCATTTTAGACGATAAATATAAAATATATCAATTCAATGTCTAGAAAATGTCTGAGACACAGACACAATTTTTTGCAAATAGCTGCTGAAGAAGAGCTAATCTTCAAATAGAAATCATAAATTTAAACATAAAATCTTTTTATTTCGGTTATGTTCTGTAGTTTTTAGATAGAAAGGAACAAACATTGACACAAACTTTGATGTTTATAAGTAATTTAATTTTAAATAATGCCTTTGTTTATTGTTATGTTTAACAAGCTTTTAATACGCTCTCAACTATTTCTAAATGATTTTGTCTGTTTAATGGATGATTTTTTTCTAAACAATAAAAACTAGGGGAGTGCATACAATATATTTTAATATTTTAGTTATTGTAGGTACCTCACACATTGTCGTAAATATACGACTATATAGATATATGAAAACTTTTTACAGAGTTTTGACATAGATATATTCGCTAGGTAGTTTATAGTTGATACCGAGATTATCCAAAAATATAGGTATCTTAGTAATAAAATGATAATAATTAATGTTCTTTTTTATCTCGCACATATATTATAGCAAATTTTTATAGATTTTTGACATAATATTAACCGGATAGCTTGTACTTGACACAGAAATTATCCAAAAATATTAGGAAATAATGAAGTGATAAAACGAAGAATAAATATTTATTCACTATTATGCTTATAAGAACTAAACGTGTCCCATCACTGGCCCGACATATTGACTTACCATCAATCACGAGTCGCCGCGCGACAAATCCATCATTCACTTAATTAATGTAAGCAATTGTTGTAACTTACACAACCCAGTAACAACCCTATCCCAACTGAATAAGATTCACTTTCGCAAGCCAAGTTTTATTAGTCGCGTCATCAAAAATATAATTATTATAACTGTTTCTTCTTTTTAAAGGTGCGAGACAGAGAGGTGAATAGGAAGATCGATGAATGTCCAGATTGCTCAGGCGCCGGTTTCGGAGCTGTCGTTGAATGTCATTTTTATCAATAGGGAAGGTTTTTTGCTAAAAGGTTTTGGACAAATGTGTTTGATACTGTTTTGTGTCATTTATTTAATAACGTCTTTAGAGGTGTCTTTAAGAGAGGGCACGTAGGTACGGTCAACCAATTTGTTTTCTGGGTGACTTCGTACCATGTCACAGTGACATCGATATGATATGAGATATTAGTTATTGCCCGCGACTTCGTCCGCGTGGAACTCGTTTATCGCGATAGAATTGAAGTAATTGCTATTTACTTATATCAGGCGCTTACCTACTCATCGTTCTTTCATACAAACTTCCACTCCCTTAAGGGATGATTTCCGGGATAAAAAGTATCGTATGTCCTTCCCCGGACTCAATCTATCTCCATACCAAATTTCATGTAAATCGGTTCAGCGGTTTAAGCGTGAAGCAGACGGACAGACAAACAGACACACTTTCGCATTTATAATATTACTATGGATTGGCTATCGACTTTCATATTGATTTTTACAGTGACAAGCTACGAAGTGGCCCAGAAATCAAACTGGTTGAGTGTACAAACTTTGATTACTTGCATCATCCTTTTAGCGAGCTCACTTAGAAAATGCTTATTCACTCGTGCCTTAAAGAGGTCCAGGTTATATGGACTCGGAAATGCAGATGCCGGCAGGGAATTCCAAACCTCAGTGCGCATTATAAAGGACTACTGCCGAGCAGAAACGCCGACAGAAACACGACAACTCCTTCGAACCTGCGACCTTCGAAAAGTTGCGTCTCTTAAGCGGGTATTACACTGTCCTGAATCAGGCGTCCTAACTAGTGGAGGGGAGTTGAAGCATCTCGCTCTAACGTATAGGTCGGAACGTCGGAACCCTTCTAAGTGTCCTGAATACAGGACAGTGTAATACCCGCTTAACTCAGCTACGCTAAAAGAACTAACTAACTGGGCTGGCACGCTGAGCCAAAATGAGTGTTGGCCTCCGACACAAGAGCATGCCACTTTGCTCGGTCCTGCGCAATTTCTCGCCAGCTTACACCTGCTCCGAGCTCACGCAGGTCCGCTTCCACCACATCCCTCCAGCGATACTTGGGGCGACACAGGACGTCGTCCGGTCGGTCAGCCCAAGTATGCTTTCTTCACTTGTCGATCTTCTCCCATCCTCTCAAGGTGGCCAAAACAGCGAAGACTATGCGCTTTGGATTCACCTATAATGTTTGTTATTAGGCAGCTACCCTAAAGTGGCTTTTTCTAATCTCGTTCTCATTAACAAAATAATAATAAGTATATAGCCGTTATACAGTCCGGTTCACGCAGCCCTTGAAAAGGGTGTATCGATCAAGACATGACGTGACGGCGACGTGACGTCGACGGATGATTGATTCGGTCGCCAACGTCACGTGACAATAACAAAACGTCGTTAGTACACCAGTTCTTTAGTTCACTTGATACCTTCTGAATTTGGCTGCGTATGATTGATCGAGGAGGTTCTAAAATGACGTAAAGCAGTGAAGTTTGAAGTGGTATAGGTCTTTATTGGAATGGGTAGTTTGGTTAACGTTGGCGTCACCGGTTTTTACAGTAAGTTGTTTGAAATTAAAGGTTTTGAGAAATTGATAAGAAACATGCAAGTCGCTTGCTGGAAAGATTTACCTGTGCATGGGTGTAATGTAATCTTTCCCAGCAATAGTATTCGTTCCTTATTAGTAAGTAGGTACGTAGCTAAGTGCGAGAGAGATGAATGCTATATGTCCGACATGAAAGTGATAATGCTGAAGAGACTGGTTTCCTCGTTTTCCGTGGGACATCAATTATTGACCGGTAAATTTCATAAAGTGCGTATGCTAAACCTACGGACGCCAAAATATTAATGGTGTAAACTGTCTGTCCTGTCGATGTTTTCTATAATAATTAGGAAGTTGTAGGAAACACAAGGTCGTGGAAACCAATATTAAATTGAACGCCCTTCCAGTGTGTTTTCTCTCACATCTGACGCAGCGTATGCACATTACGTGTAGGTAAATTAAAAACTTCAATAAAAACGATGTTATTTTTTTTGACTCTACATAGTTATGATACTGATTTAGGGTGGATATGGTACTAGAACAATACGTTGTTCTAGTACGAGTACCATTTATATTCTTAACTTCGAATTAGTTACATTTTGAATAAGTATCAGTTTGGTTCTTTTTCCGATGACAGTCACCACCATATCAGACGCTGTATTTACCAGAACCTACCCCAACATACACGCTCCAACTATTCACTAGTCAGTTTCACCATATATCACATACCTCATTACATACCCACGCACCAATTACTGCACCGTACTATTTGTCAGTATCGCCATATCGATCGGAGGCCATCTTGTAAACGTCAACGCGCGCCGGACCAATTACAAGCCTGCGCGGGCGCGGGCACTGACGCCGCGACGATACCATAAACCTCGTCGCCATTTATAGAAGCCGATGCGTTCCAATTAATGGTGCGCGGACATCTGATAGTGGACGGGTATAAATCCTTGCTAGTGCTTAGGATTCTTTCGCGTGTAGATGTTTTCGAGACAACATTCGGGTCAATGACTTGGGGTTTGTTGATTGTGCTAGGAGTGTAGAGTGTGAGACATCTGAGTATTTTGCTTAGAACAGGTTTGGATGGAAAGTGACTGGACTCTTTTCCCCAAAATGATTTTAGGGAATTGGGATAGGATAGGAATATTGGATACTGTATATTCGGAGCCATGACTTGTTTGTTTTTTGGTTTCGCTGTATAGTCCGAGGAGTTTAGAGTATGAGACATCTCAGAATTTTGTTTGGAACAGGTTTGGAAATGAAAGTCATGTCAAAGACTGGACTCAGTTCTTTTTCCCTAAGTGATGTTGGGGACTTGGTATAGAAGTTTTGTACACTAGATGGGATTGGGGGTTGGCAACGAATCCTAAATCTACGTCAATGACAAAAAAAAAACAAGTTGGGCTAGCAGTGTTTGTTTAAGAGTACAACATTAATCAACATTTATTTTATATTCTGGCTTGTACCTATGAGTTTTTTAGAATGTGGTATACGATTTGATATTTACCACTGCATATCGACGAAGGCAAAAAAAATTGGAAAGTTGTTGTATAATTGGAATTGTAGGGAAATTATTGCAAAGAAACTTGCACACATTTGCCAAGAAACTCAATAGACAACCTCAATTCACACTGGGCTAACGTTTTCCTCTATAAGACTAGTGAGTGCCCCCTTGGACAGCAGCGGACACTTTCACCTCTGATGCAGTATTAGTTGATTTTCGTGCCATAGATTACAATGATAATCAAATTATTTTCTTAAACAATGAAACTAAATAATACAATCACGGCAATGAGATATTATACCTTTGGATAAAAAGGTGCAGTATCTACAGTATCTCATTGCCTTGATTGTATTTATTTAGTTTCATTGTTTAAGAAACAATTTGATTGCATTTGTAATCCACAGCATGAAACCCCACACTAGATAAGCGTTCAGAAGCGGTCACATGTTTGGTCTCCCACTAAATCCATAGCAAATTGTATGTTCAACGCAAAACAATGATGTTAAGTACCTAATCCACATTGCGGTTAAGATAATGAGGACAAACTTGGCTTGTGATTGTTGAAGATTATGCTATATTTGAAAATAGTGTGTATGAATGGAATTAAAAAAGTTAACACGGATTTAATGATGGCAGATTACGAAAGTGAACCAATGTTAAATAAGTCTGTTTGCCCCCCCATCTACAATCCCTATGTATCGGGGACTAAGATAATAGGTAATTTACTATCCTGATGACTTCTGTGAAGATCGTTTTAAGATATGTACCACTGTTGCCTACTATGTTTATGGAAAACGAGATGCTGGATAATCTGTTCTGTGCCCAACGTTGACAATGCAGTCTAGTCTTGCAACACACAAAAGTGGCTTCATTTTGCATAAAATAGTGTACATTATTACAAAAAATGCTAAAAGAATTTGAATTGAAGATGAAATCGATTTTAAAAATCTTGCAATAATATGATTATTTTTCAATATGAATTAATATAAACAAATCATTGCAATCAGTCACAAATAAATATTTATTAAGATTCATATGAGCTAAAACGAATTTTTCGGTAACGATAAGCTTTCTTGTTCATGGATTTAGATCTCTATGATAAATTAGAATAACGGAAACGTTCTGATGCTGAATTTGTTTCCAATTGCTGATAATTGATTTATACTTTTTATTCAAGAATCTCTGCTTCCTTAAGCTACGCCGTGCTTGAAGTCGCTGATCCTTCCAATAAACATTAACGCCGAACATGCCAGTAAAAGCGATGCTTTCTAAATCCACGTTGCACCTCAGGACATACAATTCTACCCTACAATTTGTACCAACGCCCAGAGCATCGCAAAGGACATTCACGACTCCCGTCACTATGCATCCCATGTAAGTCCTAACTTAATATGTGCATCACGAACCATCGTATATGGACCGCAGCACCGCCCAGGTCCTTCGGCCAATCGCGGTGAATTTAAATTCTCATTGTATGTATATCGCGAGGACGGGGTATAAACTGTAGACGTTGACGCGACAGACGTGTTTTGTTTTTGTTTTTGTCAGGTAGTGATCGGGAATTCCTTTGGTTATTTATTGTTTATTTACTTATAGTTAAGTATGACGGGTGTCCAATCCCATAGTTTATTTATCAGAAACGCAATAGACACATATTTTACGGAAATTTAACTGTGTTCGTGCCATGTCCAGTGAGAAAGTGTCTAACGGTACCGAAATTTTACTAAATGGTATGTCTATTCAGGTCCTTAGGCAAACAAACATTCTTAGTTACAACACCACACCGTGGATTTAAACTGAAGGTTTGAATCGATTTACTAACAGACAGCCCTATAAGCTCATCAACTATGTCTCTCAGAAACTAAGGGCTAGTCGAGGCTGTAAATAAAGCAAGAAGCGGCATCAATCGCGCCCGTCACGATGGTATTCGATCGGCGATAGCAGCCGGTACACCACGCAGAACGATAATCCTACGAAACGTGGAGGATTTAAAAGTGCTTATCCTAACACTCTTTCCGAAGAATCCCCTCCTAAACCTACAAATCAATCCTCCGCCCGCACTCCATAAATTAAGAGGCGAAACAATGACCCTAAATTATTGGAGCCTTCTTTTATCGCGCGTATTGTTCCTTTTTTCCGTCCGTCTTACACAAATGAGAGTCCGGTGGACTTATTAGGTTTCGGAATTTCGCCCGGGCGATCGACAGCCGCGATAGCGACAGAATGCGACGAAGCTGCGACTTCGTTATTGCTTCCCGAACCCACAATAGCGTTAGCCCCTAATTGAGCTCATTGTCTGAATCCATCGATGTTAATGGGCTGATGCGGTTAATGATTGCTGTATCTGGTATTCCATCAGGTTGTATTTTTGCTAGCCGTTTATGCGGTGCATTAACATAAAACAAGGGGGTATGCGCGGGAGCCATATTTCTGGGCGCGTCGTGACGCGGCCGCGGTATTGTGCGAGCGATACAGATCAGGATCGGGACGCATGCGCCTCTGGATATTTAGAAGCCGTCCCGTCGTTGGCTTAACGAGTTGCGTGTGCCGACATGCCCCGATCGCCTTTTGTCTGCCTTTATTTAGAAATCCGATATGGCCGAGATCGCCGTAAAGACTGGCTGCGATTGACCGTATTTTATTTCCATAAGGTGTGCTAATTTAGCAATAATTCAGCTGGAGTCCTGAACTGGCCGTTATGTCTGGAAGGCTATTTCTGAAGGTGGCAGCGTTCAGTTTAAATTTCCAAACTGAACGCAGCCAATAAAGCCTAGACTGGCTATAAAGACTAGACCGTAAACTAGCCATAGGATTTCTTTGAAGTAAAAAAAAATAGTTATATTATTATTTAGAATCCTATTGTTCGTCTGCCATTATGACGGGTTTCACAGGTCGATAACTAATGTCGTAAAAAAGGTAAATAATTAATTACCGGTAAATAAAATTAAAAAAAAACACACTTAGGTCGGAGAGATTAAGTTCTCCCAACACAAGTGATTTCTGTAAAAGCAATCAAATCTCATTAGATAAGAACTGCCAGAACCAATGTCAGTCAAGCCTTCAGTAGAAATGCTTCGGCATTCTTTTGTTTCAAATGAATATTCGGATCATCCAATGATGCTTCCATATCTTCTCATACGTGTTTAATTAAAAGGAAAAAAATCCCAATCGTCACCTTACGGCATTGACCCCGTAATATAGACTACGAAAGTGCATTACATTCTAATAAAATTCATCCAATATCGCGGTAATGCGTTGAGACTGCTCCGCAGCCATTAGGGCTTTCATAAATATTTTATTGGTGCGGTCAGCTTCATTACGGGTGTCATTAAGTTGGTGAGACGTTCAGTGGATTTCGAGGTGTGAGAGATAAAACGCGGGCGTTTAAGTGCAGTGTGTGGTTGCAATGAGGGCCGTGGAAATATTAAAAGGTGCTGGTAAAAAAGGTTGCCTTCGACTGCTGTTACAATTTTGACGATTAATTAGGATTAGAAAGGGTACTAACCTCTTATTCTTTTCCCTGTCGTTTAATATGTAATTAATTCATCATGATCACCAGTTTATATACGTCAAACTGGTGGGGATACTGGGGATAGACGAAAGGGAACGGGCCATAGACCGCGGTTGTGAACTTCGTAAATAATTATTCTTCGGAAAGCAAGGGATCATTAATTGACATGCAAAAATCGTCCTGTCCCTAAAATATATAATATGGTCAAAATAGAGGTACTGATGGGTTATTTGCCACATCACGTGCAATAGTACTTCGGAGCATACCATATATAGGTCGCATGATATGTTCATCATTTCTTCGTTCTTCATTTATTTTGCAGATGTAGGTTTCACCACTGAAAACTAGTGGTAAATAATAAATGAGCTTCCGTACATGAGTTTTTAAAACATGCTTGACACGAGCCAGAATTTGAACCTTCGCTGAATGTCAAATTGAACTCGGCAACTTCCATTTTTATTAGAAACGGGAAATAAAATTATTGGCAAACTCAACCTTTTTACTCAAACATGATGCTCTTTGAAGTCTTTTCACACAAACTGCATTTAAAACTGAAACTTAAAAAACTTTATTAAAATCTCCCCGTCAGCGAATCTCAATACAGAATCTTCTCATGGTAATGAATTCTATCTAGTCCCCTTAATCGCAGGGGCATATCGCATATGCTAGCATATACTAGCATAGCATATGCTGGCCAGTGCCGAGAATTCTCGACAAGGGATATGGTAATGTAACTCGATCGGTGCATTCTCGGAGTTAAAGATGACTCTTAATGTGCATCTAAATACTATAAAGTCTGGCGGGGACACACGGCCGCGGAGTTTGACAAGCGAGCACATATTATTGGTTTATTTTCACACATGCTCATATGGTCACGAGAAAATAAATTAGGTACACACCCGTTTTAATTGCTCTTGAGGGTATCATTGGCAGTAATTTGAACGGGGACTATTTGTGTATTTTCATCCAAGTATAATAAAATTAAGGTCATCATAATTTTTTTATAGTAATTAAATTGTCAATCCCTTTGTAACCTTATGCTACCCGATTTTTAAATAAGAAAGACAATATTCGAGTGAAGTCAGGAATCCATTTGTAGTTTTAGATACTCATCGTCAATTAAGTTGACGTTATATTGTTGAAATTGTATGTTAATAAGGCTTCAAACAATTAAAGCCGTAGCTTTATTCATGAGGCGTGTATCGCATGATACACGTCTCATGAGTATTATATACAACTTTTCAATAATATTTTTGTTTTTATACTGCAGACTGCAATGATACTATGAAAATGATGATATTTTATAAATTGGTACCTATTGAAGTATATTTCAGGAGTAGGTACAAATACACCAGGTCCTATCTCGAAAGCTCAAAAAAAAAGTTAATTGACTTATAAATATGATAATTCTTATCAAAAATATCTTTTAAACTATTTGGAATCTAAAACAGACCCTTGAGGCATTATACGGAGGATGCTGGCGGCAGGTCCTTGCTGTAGATAGATAGATAGATATACTCTTTATTGCGCACTACAAAGTGGAAATATTAATGCTGTAATGCTGATACGTTGTCCAAGGAAGTCGCCAGCTCTTTTGTAAGTCTACTGCCAGTAGTAGCCCGATATATCTCTAAATTCTTAATGGGTATTTCTGGTACACCAAACTGCTCCGAATGTGATATAGTGGAAGATGTCCAACATGTGTTGACGGAGTGTGTTCGAACCGAGGCCCAACGTCAAGAAATGGCATACCTGGGATCTCGAAATGTAGGTAGTTGCAACGGCATCCTGGCTTCGCCGTTATCTGACGAGGCCAGGATGTTGTGCAAAATGTACTTGAAAGTACTGCCATAAAATATATTATATTATACTTACCTGTTAGTTTGTACTACTTATGTATAAAGATCTCAATGGGGGTGGCATAGTCACTGTGTGACAAAACCCCTTTTTTTTTTGTTAAATAAAGATTAAAAAAAAAAAAAAAAAATCTCTAACATGACAACAGCCTTAAAGTACCGAGCATTTTTGTTGGCCAAAAAGTCCGCTAACAACGCTGGCCGCTCGCGCCACCCGTATCCACCCCGCACTCGCGTTATGGTAATGAGATCGAATACGAAATTGGATGGTGACCGCTGCCCGCGTTCGGCAGTCGGTGTTCACAATTTGAGTGGTCTGCCTCATGCATTACTGGTTCCAACGCCGAAGACAGGTCGTATAGTCCATTATAAATAAAGTTAGTCTGATGTTGGGAGTTATGCTGTGACATAAGTCTGGGTCTGTGATAAAACACTGAAAATAGTGACGTCCGTGTGAAATGAACTCCTGTACTTGCGTCAGTTATGGTAACACACTGGAGGTGCCTTCAGTTTATAATTGGTTTTAAACTAACCGAATTAAGCTCGTGTACCTAGTTCAATTATCTGAGAGATGGAGATGTAAAAGTTTTCTAAAAATTTAGAACCTTTCGAAATTGAAGATAAAGTTAAACTAAAATGCGAATCTGCGAATGCGATGTATTAACATGAAACTTAAATGCGTCTCAATATAGTCTTAAAAGACGTTCAAACTCATATTTTGATTTTTAGGTACGGAACCCTAAAAAGATAATGAATGCAAAACAAATTACTTGGACCACTTAAGTAAATAAAAGGTGGTCGTCACATTCAAAGACTTGTTAAAATATCAATAATCCACTAAAGTCGGCGGGGGAATGTGGTCCAATTTAAATACTTCGAGCGTTTTGATAATTTCTTTAATGAACCATCAACTCGAAAGAAGAGCAGTCAAAGAAAATGTAATTACTTTGACTGTTCGAAGATTATTTGTAATTTGTGAATGGTTCATCAAAATTTATATCTACTCGTACTAAACCATCTTTTAACTTCTTGGGTGAATCTCAGGTCAACTATTTTTATTAGTCTAACTAATAGACCGTAGGATTTTTCCTGAGACATTATAGTTTGGCGTTTTTCAAGAAAACGGTCAGCAAGGCACACGCGAGTCCGGTCTTGGGGTCAGTCCGAGTTAGTAGCATCCATAAGGATACCTCTCCATCAGAGCTGTGCTATGATACGTTGTGTATGCGTTGATATCCACCAATCATATTAATTAGTTCACATAGCATAGCACTGGTGAAAACGGAAAGCTATCACATCCTTGCATAGCATACCACGCCAGCCCAGCCCGTTTTCTATGACAGGAAATCGACGGCCGTCGCACGTCCTGTCATAGAAAACGGGCCGGCCCGGACACGGAACGGTCTACTGTCATCCTTTAAGTCCGCTGCCAGGTGGCTCACTTTTGATGACGGCACCCTCTCACACATCGACTTAAATAATTTACAAACTGTACTTACCTACCTTCTCAAATAAAATAAAAAAAATGTATGTTACTTTTACTATTGTAAAAAGGTTAAATGTAAGAAGGTTAAATGCAAAATTCCGCTACAGCTCTGCTCTTGCGCACCTTTTACTTGTAAATCATTACTCATAATCGTGACCGGCGATCAATCATGTGTCGTCGCCGGAAGCCACCTTGCCTATCCCGTGTGTTACCAGGGTTCCATAGATATGGAACCTTCAAGGGCTTTAAGTCAGTCCAGGTCAAGGTTCCAGTTCGTGCAGTACCGGTACCGGTTTTGTGCAAAATCTCGGGAATCCCGGGATTTCCAGGGATTGTCCCCGGGATTGTTCACAAAAACCGCCAACGGCACTGCTAGACTGAAAATTGAATACTCTATTATGAATTACATTAAATGAACATATTCTTCTATGCTACGGAACCCTGTGAACTTAACAATCATTAAGATCAATGCTTATCTTGTCTTCACAATCTTCAGTAGCTCAGTCGTTCCTTACTTAACATTAAATTAAAAATTGTTTTAAATTAAAAACTAAATATTAAAAAAACAGCCAGTTTAATTAAAAATAAGGTAAATAAATAACATAATAAATAAAAAACAATTGTACTTACGAGATTAAGTCCCGTTTATCAATAACAATATGTGAAAATCGTGTAAGTTTATATCAATATAATAAAATACAAAACCGATATCACTTCGGCCCGGCTCACCCTTGGCCCGTCCATGTTTACCTTTGACTGATAGCCCGGCGCCCCACTAACTTATCGCACGCAACCCCCCTTCGAGGATTTTTGACATAACGATAAAAATCTGAAGGAATTCTATTTTTCAAGATTGCGTGTGTTAAGTATTTTTGTAATAGTTTCTTGGTCAGTGTTTTATTAGTAAGTAGGGTATGTTTTATATGCTTTCGTGTTATTAAATTGGTATCAATATCAAGTTCGTCTGACATTATTTGTTTGCTGGGTCGATATTATGGTCCTTCAAACACAGTTGGACCAAAACAATCCTATATTGCTTTTATAGATATATTTGTTTTTATGTATATATAAAAAAATAACAATTATAATTGTGCTCATAATAATAATCACTACTATGACCATATTTTTATGATCTCTGAAAATCACAAATCTGCTTAAATTATAAACTCTTTTACACCTATTTAAATATCGAGTATCTTTAACCATATTTTATTTTTATTGAACATTCACACTTGTCTCGGGGCTAAGTAAAACTATTTATAGGACACTTTGTTACAATTTTAAAAATACTAATTGTGTTGACTTAAACTATTTACTAAACAAACAACTAAGTATATAAAAGTGTATTTAATTCCTAGCCTTACATGCTTCGCATAATGATGTTCAAATAAAACAAAACAGTGAGGTCTCAACGCCTTTCTGTATAAGGACAACAGGCTACAAAAAGAGTGGTTGCCTCTTATCACAAAAGGGTCTTAAGTTACCTAGAAAAGTATTGTCATTTACGACCTTTTGTTAAGTATTTAGAAAGTTGTGTGTGCGCAGATTCTAAGCCAAAAATGGCAACCGATTGTAGAAAATACCTTAAAGTGTAGGGATTTTTTTGTCATTTAAAGGTACAACAGATATTAATGAAATAGATGTTATGCTGCTTCTGTTAGTAAATCTGTCATTATTACTTAGTATGGAAAATGACATCTAGAACATCCTCAGACAGACATTATTAGACATTATTCTTTACCCTCAAAACTGAACCCTAAGAACTAACCTAAACCTTAACCCTTTCATTTGTGATGCCTTATATAATTGACCAGAGCTCCGTAACCTTAACCGTAATAAATACTAAAAACCACCATAAATCTTCTCCCGCTACAACCTTCGGATTCCATACTAAGAAAATATCGCACCCGAATTCCGCGCTGACGGGCAAAGAAAAAAGCGCGAAAATGCATACCGCGAGGTCTCCGGACATTTCGAACGTAAGCCACGCCCCATGCGTCTGCGCAGACAGGTGAATGCAGCTGCCGACGCGGCGATTTGCTGCTCTGTTTTTGCTCGGAATATATTTAAATTTAAAATATTGTACAGTGGGAGTGACAAGGAATAATGACAGGTTAGGTAATGTAAGATGTTATGGGATTCTGCTGTCATTGATATTTATGATTTTATTTGGAGCTATGCGGTTTTTTCTGAACATCAAGTTTAGTTAGGTTCCTTTTTTTACATATTTTAAACAACAAAGTCTCGTAACATTAAGAATTTAAGCAAAACAATATCTTGCTGAAATATTTTTTAGTTCATTGGAAAAGTTAAATTATACAACACAAGGCCATTATTATTTATAATTAACAACTTTTACATTTATGAATATTTATATTATCTGCACATCTAAAACATAAATCAAATGCCTATGTACCAATCATTACTATTAGTGACTTAAAAAAAACTTAGATTCACAGCAAATATGGGCATGTAAGTGCAAGAGAAAGATATACAACAATGAACAATGGGGCATAAATCAGTATAATTAGTTGCGCATGCACGAGTCATTGGTCAAAACGAGACCCCGCCTACTGGCATTCGCGAATTGGATCAAATACGTCGACATTAATGGGAAATAGTTCGCGAGGACCGGGGACTTCAGGGAATTTTTCGTTGATGACTTGATCGAGTCGTTCGGTGATGAAGGCTTGTTTCGGGTAATCTGCGTCAAATGTGTGACGTATTGTTTAGATGTTGAATTCTTTTAAAACTAGAACATTGAATTTATTATCATCATTAAGCCTCATTGGGTACACGAGGGATTAAAGTAGTAACCATGAAACCAGTGGGGCAATACGTAATGTTGTCGTCATTAATGTCATTTTTTCATACTAAAATTGACATTGATCACCTTTTAAGTAGCTTTGATACTTTAAGTAAGTAATTACCCCCTAATTTTTTTAATTAAAGTGTCAATTGAAAAATTCAACACCACAGGTGGGATTTGAACCCACGACCTCTGGAATCCGTCCATTGCTCTACCAATTGAGCCACCGTGGTATCCCTTGTAATGGTGAATCCCACCTGTGGTGTTGAATTTTTCAATTTTCACTTTGATTAAAAAATTGAGATTTTCGCTAGCGGACGCATCCGCTTAACAAACATATTAATTACCCCCTAGTTTTGAAAAATAGGCGATAAAATATCAATTGCTTTATCAAAAATCTGTTGTATCTACGAAACACAAGAAAATGTCTTAGGTATAACCTAAATAGGAAAGAGGTATAATTAAACTAAAAGTCACAATGTCACTCTAATACATATTTTCAATGCAAAATCTATAAATTGATAGACCGTAAAAACAAGATAACAGGCATTTCCATCCACCATTAAAATATCACATTCAATACTGAATTGTCAACATAAAACATGACAGCACTATGCTAAGATTGACGTAAGAAACGATAGCAACGTCACAATGACGTGAAAGGGTGTCTGATATTCCGTTTTACATTCTATCTTGTGAAGCATTGTTGAATAAGTCACTTATTTAACCGAAAGGAGATAAGAAAGATTCAGCAGTTTTTGTAAGGTATTCGTAGCCAAAATGCGGCAGGAACCCTTATAGTTTCGTCATGTCTGCTCTCTGTATGTCACAGCCGATTTACTCGGAGATTGTGAGTACTACAACTATGAACCGCTACAGAGTGATGTGAAATTAGGAAAATCCCTCTCTAATTTCGAAAATATTAAGTTAAAAATACTGAAAAAAATGATGGTGTACATTATTCATGAAATGATATGATCTATTTATTTCACAATATACAATGTCACTTAAAATTACCCGTAGTTAATTTTTAGGAATTGAAATTGTGATCGTCAGTTTTTTAATATGCATGTCTGCCTGAGGCGACTTTCTGACTTGGCGGGGCGGGATCGATATGTGACATTTTCTTGTTTGACGTAAACTTGCTGACGTCGCAAAGATTCTCACTTGACATAATACTGTCAGTATTACGTTTGCGCAGTAGTAATATCATGCGCAGAAGCGGAGCAGTACCGCCTTCGCATCGTCCCGCTACCGCGCATCCCGCGCCAGTCAGCAAGCGCTAATTTAAATGTAGGGGCGTAGTAAAAAAATGGTATCGCGTCGACTGACAGCTGGAGCTGACACTGACATTTGACACTTTTCTCATAATCGTACTGCCTCCGCACCGACAAATCAGGAAGTCGCCTAACCTGGACGACGATACGACCTTTTTGATTCAATGTATTGGATAGTGGTTTCAAATGTGGACTATTAGGTGTGCGTCTGTGCGTGTATCTCTGAAATTTTACTATCCTGATATGTATAAGCTAAATAGTAATGTTCATTAGAAATAAACAGATCATTCATTAGTTATTTCATTAGAAACAGAAACAGATGAAAATATAGATACCATCTCCGTAGAGTGTATGTGTCTTTTATTGGGAGCTGTTTTACCATTAGGTTACTTACCTTTTTAAATCCTCTACACTTTTTTTGACCTATGACAACTAAGTTAATGTATTATCTATCCATTTTAATTCAACGGTGATCATTTACAATCAAATTTAACATGATTTACGTGAAATATTCGACACGACATGGAATAATGGCGGCAATAAAAAAACAAAATGGCTCTGTCATTTACTTGCTCATAACTTAAAAAAGATTTATTAGCATAACATGGCAAATCCTTGATTTGGGCGTACGTTAATTAATATGTCAAGTTTTGACCAAAAAAGAGTCACGAGTACACATTTTTTGTCATTAACAATGTAATAAATCTGTCAAAAGAATGAGGTGTCTCATTTCCGGATATGTAACCACTTTGGCCCAAAGACTCACAATAATTCACATAGAAATAAAGCATGGTAGTGCCATTGTTTTGCAAAAAAACCTTTCATCGAATTTACATGTATCGCAGATTTTTCATTTCGTAAAAAATATTTATTTTTAAACAAAGTATCAGAGTTATAACATAGCCTACTTTTCTGTCATAATGTGTTCTATACAATGACCTTTTAGATTCAGATTAGACTAGACAGTCAAGTAATTTGATTTCTGGGCCACTTCGTACCTTATAATGAGATCTCTAGCGGCTTTCATATAGATTTCACTGTGAGAAGGTGCGAAGGTAGGTAATTAAATTTGTTTTGTTGACCGTAGGTACTTACCACTTAAGGCGCCTGTATACGCAAGCACTCCCCATACAAACTTTGTGCAAGTTTTTCTTGGCTTGTGTTTGCATTACACTTATGATTTTTGGTCAGCACGCTTATTTTTTAGTTAACTAGAACCTCAAGAAAAAAATGTTTTTTTTTACCTTTTTTGAATTTTATTATTCTTGATTTTTTTTGCTTGACATTCTTCGTATATCTAATATCTAACATCTCGACGCGCCTTATAGAAGCGTCTGGTGACCAGAGGGCTGGCCACTATTTCGCACAACGGATTAGCATTGCTATCCAGCGTGGCAATGCGGCCAGCCTTCTGGGAACCCTACCGTGCACCGAGGACCTGGGGCAAATTTTTTATTTAGTATAAGTTTTCGTTTATATTATTTTCTTCCCTTTTTTATGTTGTTATTAAAATTACTAAATGTACATACTCGTATTAAACAAACTAAATACTCTAATATTAACAAGCAAAAAAAATTGTATGCGGAAGTGCCAAAACTGACGAATAAAACTTGCACAGAGTTTGTATGGAGAAGACATTGCGTGTACCTATCTGAAAAAAAAAATGAAAATTCCGCGTAACAATATATTTCTACGATAATAAATAAGGGAATACCGGTAAAATCGGTATAATTAACTAATTAGCATTAGGTTAGGCATTAGGTTTAAACTAACTAGTTTAAACCTAATGCCCATAACGATTGGTTTACTTTTCCCTAATCGTAGGCGTGATTCCGTTTATGTAAATACCTAAATATTTTGAAATCGTTCATTGATACAAAATCTGATTAGGAATTAATGTAGTTAGTCAGCACATTATTAAAATATTATTAGTCAATAATATCGTCAAAATCGGTTCAGCGGATATACAACATCAACATCCTATGAAACCAACCAGACAATTTTTAACTTTGCAGCCATTGAATTAAGGTCGTTGATTATTTATTAGTATTTTTCGTATGGTAGTGTATAGAAAGTGACTATTCTTATGTAAATGTTTTTATTATTTAAATTCTTCATAACAGTGTTCATAGTTTGACGTTTTTGGCGTCGGTATTTCAAGGTTTAAGTGCAGTTATAGTATTTTGAATACAAATTAAGTGTTGGCAAGTTATAATTGAATAAATTATAGATTTTTTTGTAAGTTTTATAAAGTTTATGATGTATTAGAAAATTTTAAAGAAAGTGTTAACCTCTCCAGCATAGAATAAGTTTATGTGTGGTAAATTATCTTGTATGTTATTACTATTATTCCTTACTCATTGTTATTAAATATCGGTCAGTTTAGTTCTACTGCTTGTACTACTTTATTATGGGAACATGAGATAATGTCCAAAGATCATGTTTTGATTGTGAAGAAAAAAAAACAATAATCATGTTTTGAGGCGGACTTAACCGTACTTGCATAAAATAAATCTTTCTGTGTAAAACTTAAATGTACCTATATCAAATTGAATAAAATGTTTCATTATGAGGATTTCAGTAGTTAACTCTGAAATTACCATCATCTTTACATGACTGCCCAAAAAAGCGGGTAATGTTTTTTTTTATCCATAGCGATTCTAGTAGCGAAATATATATATTACTAGCGAAATAAATAAAAAATAAAATAGTTTTTGAAGTCGGCACAGACCTCTAAATTATTTCCCTGGCCGTTTCAATAGAAACGTTATATTAGTACAAATATCCCTGTCCGGGAAAACTAGAAGGATGTCTGTCCAGGGATCAAACACATCACCACCTAATCCCGGGTCGGGAGCTTGGCGATTACTTTTAACTAGTGCGAGATTCCTTCCCTGGGGAGTTTGAGTACTGTTTGACGCTATGGGGGTAAAATGTTTGTAAAGGATCGGCCAGTAACTCTAGTATAAGTTGTTTTTAAACAAAACACAAACGAACGCGTTTGCATTTAGCCTCAATTTTTAAGGCAACGCGAGCAGCGCCTGTAACAATTTTTTGCCATATAAATTAAGACTCACGCAAAACGCGTTCGTTTGTTGTTTCCGAAAAAACGTAAACTAATGTATAGACCGCTGTTCGAAATACGCTAACGCAACGTAAACGTGACGAGAGGGAGATATTTCATATATCAGTCATATCATTGCGTGTCCAGTGCGCCAGTCAACGTATTATGAGTAGCAGTGTGACCCCACCCTTTATGAATTCTAATAAGCAAAATGCAATAAAATTCCATATGGTACAAAAACTTACACTTTTATTAGTATTTGTGAAAACAATAATAAAGAGTACTTTGTATAAACAGTCCACCACCACTAATAATGTAACAAACAGCAAATATACAAAATAATGTAAATCCCGATAAACATATTTCGCTACTGACGAAGCAAAGATCAGTCTTGGTTTTGAATGTAACACTTAATACAAAAACAAAATAAACTGGACAAATACACCAGATATAAATAAACAATAAATGTCATAAAATAATAATTATAGAAATTACTAAATATATTAAAACTACCAATTGTAACACACAATAAATAATAATCAAGAAACAAGATATATTCCGCTTCCATGATGGACGCATCAATCAGCCGTGATTGACAAATCGCGATTAAAAATTTATTGATTTTTGAAAATGACATAAACAATACAAAAATAAAAAATCTGGACATAATTATACAGCATATTAAATATCACAGAATAACAATTGTAAAAAATAGCTAAAATATATTTAAAACTACTAATTGTAACACACACTAAATACCTAATCATAATAAAGAAACAAAATCCACAAGATATATTCCGCTTCAATGATGGATAGCGACACGACGCATCAATCAGCCGTGATCGACAAGACGCGATTCATAAAGGTATTAATTCTACCGACGACGTTGATTGATTTTTACGATATTAACGCGATATATAATTACGTGACGGTTAGCTGTGGCGTTCCACTTGGGGACGGTTTTTATTCGTGTTTATTGAAGTTATTACAACTTCAATAACGAACTATTATTCATCATTCATCATCGTCATTTTCAGCCTGTAATCGCCCACTGCTGAGCATAGGCCTCTCTTCGAGTACGCCACTCGTCCCGGTCTTGAGCCAGTCTTATCCAAGAGTGACCCGCGATCTTCCTAATATCATCGACCCCTCGAGCCGGTGGACGGCCGACGCTCCTTTTGTGAATTGGCCACCCTTCTGACTTCTGACTGACAGTTCTGTTCTTCTTCTAAAAGTGTCAGAACTATTATTACAATACAAATACTCTTTATTTGCACAATGCACAACCACGACAAAACTAACACAGTACTCATTGCAATTACACAGTATATAATTGCAATGATTAGAGGCAAACAGTATGCAGTTTTATCGCTAAAGAGCGATTTCTTCCAGACAATCTTAGGGTAGCAGAAATCATATCTAAGCATTATGATTCGCGGTATTAGATAATGCAGAGATAGTATATGGAACTACTAACAATTTACAACAGTTAATACTAACTGATGAGAAAAATATATAAATAGACACACAAACTTTTTATTAAAAATTCTGCAGACAAAACATCAGATTTTCTATGGGTGTACTAAAGATTCTAAAGACAAAAGGTCTTGTTTCTGTATACTGGTACTCCTTTTTAGAGTAGCATTTTACGCGTTCAGTATTTATTGACCCCTTACATCTGATGGATGGATGGATTTACGGATTGAGTTAGTCCCAATAGGAATAAACCGAGTCGTGTCCATTATCGATTGATTTATTAGTATAAATTGGACTGTCACCGGGTTTTTTCGGCGCGCGAGTGTGATGCCGAGGGTTAGCTTATAAACAGACATACATTATCGGTATAAACGGATAATAATAAAACATACTTAATATATGAGTAATATATATGTATACGTTACTAAGGCGCTCTTAGGCCTTTGTATTTTTCTTCACACAATTTTGACCGTTTAGATGTTTTTGTGGACAAAAACTAGAATCACACTTCTGAGATAAGTGACTATTTATTTACAGGTACACACAACTTTATCTATTACTTATGACATCAAAACAGCACCGAAAAATAAGTATTAGTAGTAAGTGCAGTTAAGACAAAATTGAAAATACGATTTATAAACTTTTAGGACAGTTACACAATTCAAAGCACATCCCAAAAACTCATAAAAATTTAACACGGTCGTGTACAGTCCAGCTTTAAAAAGATATACATGATTAGTCGGTTCAAAAATAACTTCGTTAGACTCTATTAATCGTTAATAGAGTCTAGATAAGTTATTTTTGAACAGACTAATCGTGTATATATTATTGAATCTGACTGTACAAACTCGTCAAAGGGCAATTTGCGCCGGGGTACGCTGAAAACCAATGGGCCACTGCTGTGTGACAGCTACAAATGGGTACTTGTTGCACACAATGGAGGGAACAATATCATTCTCGCTTCGGGCTAAGTCCGCCTATGAGATTGTTTCTTTAAAACACGATCGATGATTAGTAATCACTTTAGTTATATGATCACGACTATTTCTTGAAGGAGAACTGTATTGACCTCCTATATTTTATCATGTATTCTTGCATATAATGCTGAGCCATTGTCCAATTTACTGCCCCGGGGACACACATGTCATGTGGTTTCGGTGTCTGTTATTATTCTTCTGTTACCATTTTTGTTATATATATATGTGTCTTCGGTGTCTTGTGAATAGGTGTTTTATCTTCTTATTCTTCAATAAAAAAAATCTAGGATGATCTAATCTGAGGTTGGGTCATGCATTTACGATTGTTATAGCCTGAGTTCTGTTTTCACAATTCACTGTCGTTTGGGTATATCTAATTGCGTTATTCAATCCATAAAAAAAGACTGACATTACTCAGGTCAAAAAACTGCATTTTTAAATAAATTTTATAACAACTTGCTACTCCTGACTCTGATCGTCTCAAACAAAGTATCGCCAAATTAATTGCCGAAAACGTTATCGCCGATAATCGAAATGTAATTAAATAATTAAATTGGAACAACTCACGGATCGATCTCAATCAGCCATGGAGAATATATCGGGTCGAAACACGCGAGGCCGAAGGACGACATAAATTTCAGAAGACTAATTGGGCGACTGGCTGTCGAATTTGTACTTGAGGATTTTTAACAGGTTCGAGTTTCAGTAGTTGAGGGTGGTAACTAGAAAAACCTTTTTAATATGGTGGTTTTAATATCCTTGATAGACAGAGTATAGTTTATTATAAGGATGATTTACTTATAAAAAAAAAGTAAATTTATTGCCGCCAAAAATATAAAAATACACAAAAAAGATGAATGATCTTATCGATGGTTTGTAAGAGTAGATCATCGATATCATATCAGCTGAAACTCATTCAATACTGGACAACCTCGCCCAAAAAGTACCATAGTAACCGGTCATTCGTCACCCGAATCTAGTGGCCTCCCGCTACCTATATCAGATCATCAGTTCTTAATCATAAATTGAGTATTTTCATACTTATTGTTCACATGCCTATTTTGAAATATTTATTTTAAGATTTTTTCACTCTCCTTCATCATAAACGAAATATACATATTTATTGTTCCTTCCATGATACACACACTTGAATATAAAAATTGTATCTATACCAGTTTACGTTAATTCACTTGCCAAACAACTCTTAGATTCATTCCACTATATCCCGAAATTCTTAAGCACTGCCATTAACACTTAAATTCCCAGAAAATAAACCAAAAATCGCTTACCCACATCAATAACCGCGTATCTGCGTAATTGACCGCGTCCAGGCGCTCGTAAAATGTCAGATACCGCGTTGTCCGCGGCGCCTCTGTGCCGATATTGTTCTGAAGTGGGCGATACGGATAGGCCGCAATAGGCCCGATATTGCAGCGTGTGATAACTGCACAAGGGCTAGAATTATCACTTGCTGCCTGCAATTTTACTGCACGTATTTTGTTATGTTTTTTTTTTTCATACTGCCTGCCTGATGATAAACTGACTGCGTAGCTTCAGGACGCTTGTGAATCTAGAGAACCCTCCCCATTCCCATTTTCGACCCTTTATTTTGCGGATTAATTGTGTTGAGAAATAAATGTAGGTCCCTAAATTCTCAACAGAGTGCATCCTCGGGAACTCTGGCGACCTTCTCACCAAAAATACAACACCACTTATCTACATAGTAAGTAGTAGGTGGTATAATCATGACTCCTGTTAAGTAGAGACTTTAGGAAAGCAGCCTGACTATTAAGGTGCCTCGTGTTCCATGGCTACTCCAAATATGAGAGATATAACGATTTTACAAAAAAAATTACATAGTACTAAGTTGTATACTTAACTTTGATAAGCTGGTTCTCGTTTGAAAAATATCTGGTGAAAAACCACGTGGGCGATCACCTAGCTGCTTGTTCGACCAGATCGAAAAAGTGCTGCCCTGAGAAAGTGGCATGGAAACAGCTCGCCAACAAATCCGTCAAAGCGTTTCAAGAGGGCACGACCTTCATTAATAAAGAACACGAAGAAGGAGTATATATACTTAGGTACTTCCAACATTTTTTAGTCGATCCATTGCTTAAGTTCCTTAATCATTTTCACGAAAAACGTCAAAGCAGCGATAACGCTGTCACATTGTCGACCGGCGCGCGCGCTCCGACAGCACAATGAGTCTCGTGTCCGTCTGATACGCGTGAGTTCGTGTTTATTTGTAAAGATACCTTATAGTACTGAGGAGACGTACATACATAAACTGACGCCTGTATTATTAAAAGGAGTAGGTAGTGCGCGTGAAAATTTTAGGAATTGCATGTGCAGTAATAGGTCACTTAATCACACTTCAATTCGGTTTCCATTACGCTTAGCGACTATTTGAATACAGAAGTATTAAACAGTTGAAAATCACTCGCTCGAAAGGTTAGGTAAATGTTTTCTCTCAATATGCTTGACTCTTTAATACCTAATACTCGACACACAGTTAGCCTATCATGGTTACAGATACTGTATATAATGATTACAAGACTCACAGTGTCACAGGTGAGAGGCGCAGAATAAAACCTTAGATTTCAAAATGAATATTCATACTCTTGGCATATATATGTAATGTACTTAATGTTTATTTGTTGGCCGTTTTTTCAAGATGCATAATTTAAAATTAAATATGAACATAACTATTAGAATAACAAGTGCAGTGATGAAGCTTTTAGCTGCTGGTGGTAAAATAAATAATAATAATAACTTGATGTAATTTTTTTTAAGTCATTGGTAGGTTCAAAGCGGCCAAAAAGCTGAGCATCCTAAATAAGGTCAAGCGATATTTCACGCCTGGACAGCTTCTTACTTTATATAAAGCCCAAGTCCGATCTTGCATGGAATATTGTAGTCACTTTTGGAGTGGCTCAGCTAAGTAAAACTTGCCGCACTCGACTCGGTGGATCGCAGAGCCAGGAGGCTCATTGGCGGCAGTACGGAAGTAGGATCTAAGCTGCAGAGCCTAGCACATAGACGCAAAGTAGCGTGCCTATGCCGCCTATGCGTCTTCTACAAATTGTACTGTGAGTGTGCTCAGGAGCTCCATGAGCTCATACCGCCTTCCCCCTTCTTCCATCGGACATCCAGACGTACGGAGGGTTACCATCCCTACCAGGTTCAAATTCCTCTTACTCGAACCAAGCGCTTTTCGTCGTCTTTTATAATGCGCACCGCTAAGGTTTGGAATTCCCTGCCGTCATCTGTATTTCCGAGTTCATATAACCTGGACCTATTTAAGGCAAGAGTGAATAGGCATTTTCTGGGTGAGCTCGCTTCATCGTCGGCCTCATCTTTGCCCCCTGGCTAGATGCTGGCCAAGAGCAATCCCATTATTAATAAAAAAAAAAAGGTTCAGCATAATCATCTAAAATAAAATAACTTTAACTCTTTTTAGCGCCACGCACACAAAAACTTGCAAAAGCTCCGGCTTATCGGAGCTTAGATAATCGGCCATCTGTCATTGATTGATGCGTTGATAACCATGACAGCTATCAACAAGGTGCGCGGTATCTATGCTATCGATCAAACGAAAACCGACTCTATGGCAACGGTGTTCATTTTGAGCCATTGATCATCAATGAAATCATGACAGTTTCGTGTTGTTAACTCGAAGAGACTTTAACTGCAAAATAATAGTTTTTTAAATGAATGGTGATGTTGATTTTTTTGATCTGTCATCTCGGTACATGACCGGGTTTGATGATGAAATGATCCCGGAGAACTTTGTTCACTTTTAAACGCACGTTTTATTTGTTGTACATGAAGACTTAAAATTAAAAGCTAGACTATAGAGAGTTGAAATAAATAAATTTATTAACTTTATGAACGGATGCCAAAGTAGTTTCAATCTGATTTCTAACAAAGTCGACACCATTCTTATGTTTATATTTAGTTGCCTTGAAATTTTGAAAAATGACACAGTGATTGAAACACGTTTGTATAAGGACCTGCGCTTACTTTCCTATGAGTTGTAAAATAAAGATTAGTCGTAAAATTAAATTTAAGAAAAACAATGAGTTTAAAGCGACTTTTCTGACACAACCCATGACAATGAAGGTTTGGATCAAAAATATTAGACTGAAATGCTATCATACAGAGTTTCCCGCAAAACTCATAATTGCCAGACATGACATCTCTTTGTATCTAACGCACCCACTCAGTTGCAGAAGCCTTTGATCAGTGCATCGCCGAAGGCGGTACGAATCCGGATTGACACGCTGCGTTTTAATCAATTAGCTGTTTCGGTCCAGTGAACAGTGAAATAAGCGGACCACACCGGCCAGAGGTTTTTGGGTCTCAAGTTTCAAGGGATGCTTTTTGGTTTTAAAATGCGCTAATTTATACGCAAAGTTGCGTAAATGTGCATCTAATGTGTATAAGTCAAATACGATATAGCGTTTATGTGCTTCTCTAGTCTTAGTAACGATTTAATAGTATGCCGTTCGGATTAGTCAATTCACCCTTTCGTTGCGAAATTTCAATGCTCAATTTTTTTTTAATATACAACAGTATCAAAAAAGAGTGCGATTATCAAGAATTTGAAGAGAACGTTGTTTGACTAACTTTTTTTTAACTTAGTGTTAAAAAAAATACATGAATAGAAGCCTATTTGGAACCCAAACCTCCCATCAATGTTAGGTTTGGGTTCCAATCTCATTTTTATATACATATTAGGAGACACAGTAAATGGTCCACATATAATTGACATAGTTAGTATACTCGTAGGTATTAAAATAATGGACGTCATGTTGCTTACCTAAGAACTTGATTAGTCTGCAGGGACCAAGACTGTTTCCAAGTATTCATTTATTGATTTAAGTGATTCATCCCAAATTTGATAATAACTACAAAACTTCGTTTGTCGTCGTTATGTTATCTTTGTTAGCTCTTATACTTTTTACAATTAAAACAGCTATATTATAAAAGAAAGCAACTGATTCGTTCCAATCGTCGCCTTCTAATGACAGTGCGGAACACAGAACAATGACGAAATACGAAATTGGCGTGAAATCGTCACGATAAGAATAGGAAAGTCTGATCAGCCCTATTGAAAAACAACTTAAGTCGTTGAAGAAATCGTATTTTATAAAGTTGTTTTAATTATAAGATTAAATACACCGGATGAAGTAAACGCATCGGTTATTCTTTGGAGATCTTCACAATTTCACGGCTGGTAAAGTCGGACGTGGTTGGTTTAGATTAGAAGCCTAAGGAAATTCAAGATCAAGAGGAATCAGCGTGACCTACGTTCGCTTTAAGTGTACTATTTGCATCGCAGTTAACTGAACAGGTGTAGACCCTGTTTCGTTGCAGTATGATTTTTTTTAAACCTGACTACGGCTTTTTAGGCAGAGCGCAATAAAGCGATAGGAGTGCGCGGTTGGACAGTGGCCTGGGGAAATCTAGGGGAAACTTCTGACACGAACACGCGGGCGGTTGCGATATGGTTCACGAATGGTCACCAGGGTTTCCTGTACATAATGGTCATGCTTCTAATCGAAATTCTGAAAATGAAGGTATCCTTTCTGGACCGACCTAAGGTACCTTAAAGTTATTGCAAAAGTCGCTTGGTTTTCGAGCCCTGTTTATAGAAATGCACGGTAGTGTAAGCAGATGTTTTTAAACCACCATTTATACTCGAAATATTTTGAGTTGGCCGAAGTGGTTCAAAGTGATTTGTTAAAAAAGCTATTCTACCCGTTTAAACTAAAAGGTTTAAAATCCAATAACATATTTATAGAAATATTGGCCGCAAATCGCCAACCTAGACTAAGTAGGGGTTTTTTTACAATATTTTCCTTCACTGTAAAGCTACTTCATATCAACAGTAATTACATGTCATACATACCTAAGTTTTCCTGATAAACCCAGTTTTGGACGTCATGCTACATTTTATTGTAATCATATGTAATCTATGAGAGGAGGCCTGTGCCCAGCAGTGGGACGTATATAGGCTGATGATGATGATGATGATATGACTAATCGAAATCCAAATTTCCATCGATTAGCAATACGGCAGTACCAGCTATCAGCGCCCTATCAGAGAAGAGACTATCAATCGATTTATCAGCCGGAATTATGTCAGTGATAAAACGGAATAATTGATCCGGCGATGAGCACGATCAATCAATCATTAATCATGTTTGCGCAACACTTTGTCGTTGTGACGGGTGATTGCGGCGTTGGGTTCCGTGGTTAGGGAAACCTTTATACTATTATTCTGATCGTTCAAGTAAGCTAGAGTAAAACCAATTTGATATGTATGCCCCTCTACTTGAAGAAAAATAACCAACTGGGGAAGTACCTCCACCGTACAGAACTGCAGTCATAACAACACTGCTTTACTCTTTAGGTATGTGGTGTTAATGTGTTCATAGTTGTAGTCATTTATTAATTTATTATTTAGATTATCAATAGTACATACTTATGTCATTGTTGTGAAATTCAATTGTCCAATTTGTAAGTGTTTTGTTTGTGTCGAATAAATGTTTCTTTCTTTCTTTTCTTTTCTTTTCTTTTCTTTTCTTTTCTTTTCTTTTCTTTTCTTTTCTTTTCTTTTCTTTTCTTTTCTTTTCTTTTCTTTTCTTTTCTTTTCTTTTCTTTTCTTTTCTTTTCTTTTCTTTTCTTTTCTTTTATTTTATTTTCTTTTCTTTCAATATTAATTCAAAGTACGTACAGAATTATCATTCATTAATATCATAAATAATGTTGTTATAGAATTCTTTAATGTCATAAAATGACTGGGTAAAGAGCCACAATTTCAAGTTTTTTAGACATGAAGAGATATCCACATATTTTACTTCTACGGGAAGTTTGTTGAACACTTTAGGCCGTACATGGCACATGATCTTGGTTGACTAGGTCAATTGACAGGAACCCTATTGGTGACGCCCAGACGTCCGTCCATCCGTCCGTCCGTCCGTGCGACCGTCCGTCCGTCCGTCCGTTTTTTAACTTCCTAAATACCTATAAACTTTAAATTTGGTAATAATGTTTGTTATTACGTACATTTTACCAACAAATACTAATATATTGATAAATTAGATTTTTTCTTTAATTTCCTTATTTTTCCTATAAAAACCAACTTAAGTGCGAAGTCCGACTCGCACTTGGCCGGTGTTTTACTTGTGCCAGTTATCTTCTTCTGAGGGAAGATGTCAATGTTCTCTATGTTAAACTACTTTAAAAAGGTTTGGTGGTAAGATCACCGGAGCTCCCGCACATGCACTGCGTTGACAGTGAGGGACATTCATATGTATTACCCTGTCAACACAATTAATCCTTAAGTCAGAAAGGTCGGCAACGCGTTAGTTATTCTTCTGTAGTTGCAAGCGTCCATAGACATGTCTGCTGCTTACCATCAGATGGGCCGTATGCTTGCTTACCACCATCGTAGTATAAACAATACTGTGTATAATGTACCTATATAGGTTTTTATCGACAGCTCGAAAAGCCTCTATTATTACTCCGTCTTTCAATAAAACGATAGTATTATCTGTTATTTTTAATTTTAACCTAAATATGATTTTAAGTGTCGCTTTTATCATGATTTATTACTTTGTTAATCAGCATGATAGTGCTTTGCGGTTATTCTGCGATTAGGTCTGTATTGATAATAAATATTATAAGGAAAATGATATAAAGGAAATAGTCTAATGCAGTGCAAGGCTATCGTTTTATGATCGAAAGTAATACAATGTGCAATATTCTTCCTCAGCTAAATTTTTATTTGAAATAAGCTAGGGTTAAAGATGTATATGTAACGTCTTTGTTCTACTTAATCAAATTTTGTATTAGGAGAAAATATCCTATCCTCACACCTTAGAGTTAGAACCTAGTAGGTACGGTACGGTACCGTCCGGTAGCAATTCGCCACTGAATATACTTGCAGCGGCCCGGGGATGTACTTGCAGCGGCGCGGCGCACTGACGGAGTGAAAGCCGCCTGGCTGTACGCTAGTTAGCCACCGACGTGGTATACAAAAATTAACGTAAGCAGCAACTTCTGCTTTGTTCCATAAAGACTCCTCCATTCGTCCTTCTCTAATGGTCTTCTCTCTTGTTCCAGAAGAAGCCACCAGCCCGGACGGCGGCGTGAAGGAGCAGCGGGAGGGGGACGCGTCCCCCGCGTCCCCCGCCTCTCGCGCGTCCCCCGCGCCCGACGCAGACATCGAGCACAGCATACCGGCCACGCTGATACAGGATCCCCATGCTGAGAGGTAAGCTATCTTTATCTTCTTCTATTGTTTGATTTCCATTTTGTTCGGGATGTAGCAATGTATACGTGGTACCAGTGCACTAGGCAGCATCGAAAGACACTGTAAAAGAGAGTCCCTGTTCGCGTGCTATTTTCTTTAAGTATTTGATTTCCATTTTGTTCAGGATATGGCAATGTATACGTGGTACTTGTGCACTAGACAGCGTCAAAAGACACTAAAAGAATTATCTAGCGCCCCTATTCGCTAGCTACTAAGAGGGACGGAATTTGGTGTTTTGAAGCGAAATTAAAGAAGAAGAAGAAGAGAAACGGTCTTATGAAGCGAAATTTAGAACGCGCTTTGAAATAGCTGACGGCTTACTATAAATTACCTCCTTAACATGGGAGGGTCGTATCGTTTGTCTGCTATAAAGTCATATCAAATCTGTCGCTCATTACATTGATGTCGAGTCTAGTTGGTCTGCGATGTTATGAGACTAGGCTCGTGCGACATCTGTTACGTAGAGACTAAGTACGTAGTCACTTGTTTTTCGTCTGTGCTCCTAGTCTAGTAGTGCTGTATGGTGTGTATTGTCTTTCCACGCTATTGGTGGCCTTAGATTTTGCCGGCGTTGAATTGTCGATGATTTAGGTTCGAACCTTTAAATTGGCAGTGTATCTAATGCACACATTTTTAGTTATCTTCTTGCATTTTCTCAAGATCGATTTTTTGCTCTCTAGGTGCAACCGAGCCTTGAACGCACGATTTTTTAAAATTTTGTCTATGTTCGTTATTTTGTTTGTGTTCGAATTTCCCGATGCAGTACTTTTTCTTGCCCAGAGAAAGCATCAGATCAACTTTTTTCTGGCATCAGATCAACTTTTTTTTATGGTTACTAAAAAGTATTATTTCCGCTAATAGCAAGTGGTCAATGGTCATGAGGGAAGTAGAAACTTAACTGTTAGTAGGTGCAATTTCAGTGTCACATATGTGTTATCGAATTTTAAAGATTTTTGGATATTTTTAGGGAGTTTACTCTGAGAGAGAATTTAACAAGAGTCTGAAGTACTCTGTCTATTGCCATTAATTCAAGTAGGCGCCCGTTTTTGCGGAGAGCATGATCCAAACTCAGTCAGTATATAAATAAGTCATTCAGTATTCGGTTGACCCAGTTACAATAGTCAGTTAATTTATGCAACAAAACTGTCATAACTTGTGGCATTGCATTTACTTATAGAGTCAAGTCAAGGTAATTGACGATCTTTTCAATAAACGTCATTTAACGATCATTCATAGTTTAACTGACAAAATTAATGGATGTTATAAATTAAACAGTTAAGCAAGAATTATTATCCATTGGTAATATTTTGAGAAAGGATTTATTTTTGAAATTGTACATTTTCCAATGGTTCTACAAAAACACCACGCTCAATAGATTAATAATCCATCTTCAAGACCATTATCATTTAAATATATTTATCATGATGATTGATTGATGAATAAATATCAATGGAAAAGTACGCGTCCATATGTCTTACGTACTCGGGGGTGTCCATATCATCATGTATCCGATAGGTGGTCCCAAGATCACTCACCAATGTCCAGTACCTAACAATCCCATTGTTTCTCATGATCAGTTGTCACTAGGCCTACACACTTGCCTTTTGCCATCTCATCTATTCTCCTACATTCACCGTTATTTAAGTTGACATTAGATTCGTTTTCCTCTGTTCTAACGTTGATTATAAATTTGGTGGTTTTGAAATGAATGGAAGAGAGATAGTGACAGTTATTGTGTGTTTCACCACTAAAAATGATCCGGATCCACAATGTGACACTTCATCAATTGTAGTTGAAATGTTGAATCTTTAATGTTTTTATGCTGCTAAGGAATCCTCTGGCCTTGGGAATAATGTACTTATGTCTGATCGATTGATGTCTTTGAATTGATAAGTAGATTATTGATTAATCTACCGCTTTGTTTTTTAGGGTATTTGGTCAATTAACTTTGAGACAGGTTTTCTTTAAATCTAATAATTTATTTCAAAGACGTAAAATAAGTTTTCTTGTTGTTTATATTAGCAGTAGTTTTCAAGATTTTAAGGCGTTTTCTCTGACCGTTCAAAATTATCCCCTATATTTAACCCTAAAGCGTTCCTGCGCGTATTTAATACAGAAGAATAATTCGAATTATTTATTGCAAATAGAGTTTTTTATATACTTCAAAGGAAGTTAGTAAACGTTTAATCTAATTTTTCAGTATTCAATCAAAAAGCTTGATATGTATACTTAAACACATCTTATACACAATAACATGTTAATATTATACATGTCACATCAGATTAAAGCACGAAGCCGAATGTATCCTAAAGATTTGTTATACTGTACGAAATATGTGAGTAATTTTTCAGTTACACCTTTGTGTTACTACCGTAATATAGCAAACCTATATGATAAAGTAAACTGCGTAGTTTGGTACTAAAATACCGTCTAGTTTAAGATAAATCTCTATCAATGTTGTCACAAAAATCGCTTGACCGCCCAATATGCTGTATAATATTTCATTTGTAACTGCACTATAAAGTCAAGTTGTCGATGTCCGTTCATAATGTATGCTTTTACATGTCGTGACATTCTTTAAAACAAGTCAACATTATTTTTCCTCGAAACATTAATGTAGTTTGATCAAATAGTTTGAAGTGCCGTATCAAATCGTACGTCAGGTGCCATTGTCTCCTCACACTTATATTGAAACAGATGTTGAATTTGTTCCAGTTCCATGAGACGTTCGAACAATTCTACCCTCATATATATAAGAATCATAATTGACTGTCGAAAGGTGATATCATCGTATTTGGTTTGATCAAAGAGAAAAACAAACACACTGACAAAAATACATATTAATGATGTATCTTGTATTATTTGTCTGTATTTAATTATGGTTTCTTGACATTCATGTCGTTAAATTAAGCGTCAATTGAATGGGAATTATTGTTTTTTTTAGTGACGAACATACATTTTCCCTATTATCAATTAACAACGTAAATCAAGACCTAAACCGGTCAAGTGCAGGTTTGAAAGACTAGATAGCAGCCGCTTCCTTGAAACTTTTCTTCTGTGGTAGTATTTGCCATGCCATCGTAAATGGTCTTGATCTATATCTAGTCGAAACTGATTTGACTTTTTTGTACCACTTACGAATCAAAATATTATAATTTTAAAATCTTTTATTTTTATCGCACCAAAATCGTCACCATTTTAATTAAGAAAACATAAAAAAAAAACCTTATCTGTATCCGGTGGAACAGCAGGTACGATTGTCATCACCAAAACTAATATGCATCTAACAAAAATTGCATAGTTTCGAAATTTCACTCTAGTCCGTTGTGATAAGGGTCAGGTATATCTGTATTCCTGTTTTCAAAATGCACGTCTACCGTTGCCTAGGTAGCTTCATCCGCTTTTCCATCAATGTCAATTAGGTGCAGTGAAGAGACTTCATCAATCATACATTCTACAGTTCCAATTCCACCCTGAGGGTCCATTGTTTAGAAATGGTCGATTATTTAGTTTATAATATTAGTTGAAGTTCAGTTTTGAACTTAAAATACTTAAAACTCCAAGAAAAATTGTATCGTATCTCTAGAAATAATGTTAGGTTTTTTACTTTTCAACTGGTATTATTAATTTTTTTAAGGTCGGTTTCAAGATTCATACCTTCACCTCTTCAGAAACAACAGCTAGAAGTAAAAAATTCTAGGGTAGGGTTCTAACATTTTCAAGGGAAAAATAACCCAATTTTATTATAGGTAGGTTTGATTTTTGCGTAATGGAAAACTCTGCTAAGTACAAAAGGTAAACCTAGAATTGTCCACAACAAATAAAACAGTAGGTACAGTACTCATAACTCTTACACACAATGCAAAGATAATGAAGTTAATTTATTTTATGGAGTTAAAGAAATGTATATATACACCTGTTTAAACGAGGCATGTAGGTAATGCCTGCTGTTCCGATCTGTACCTAGCGAAATTGTTTATATCCGTATGAACGGATAAATTTCAATTGTACTGCATACATATGGTAAGTAGACTCCATAGCCTATGAACGCTTGCGACTCCGGAGAAGTCAAAGCACGATTTCAGGGTTTGTTATGTCGAGAGATAGAGGCAAATTCAAGTACCTCGCTTTCAACACAGCGCAACCTCGGGAAATCTGGTGACCTTACACACCACAAGAAAGATGCTACATACCTAACAGTGATTATTAAGAAAAATAAATTTGTTAGTTATTTCAATTTATGTTTACGGTTAATTGTAAAGAATTATTCTACAGAAAAGTATGAGTCAAGACTTTGAATGCCATATTTATAACAATCAAAGCAGGAAGTGGTTTTCAAATTTCATTATTATTTGTTTGTGCATAAAGGTGATTTAGTCATCTAGCTAGTTGATTTAGCATTTATAAACACTTGATTGAATGTTTTAATCATATATTTTTTCCTGTTTGAAACGACAATGACAAGAAGTTTTCCTGACGAATCTTTTGATGCTATAAACTTGTTTTGTTCGTCAATTAAATGATTAATTACAATAATTACACAGATAATTCAACATGTCCCCGGTTATCTCTGGCTTCTTTATCAGCGAGGTGTACACTTAATCAATCCATCAATGGAAAAATTAACTTTGTACCGAGTGCAAAGTTGGCCACATCGCCTCTATTTCAATGCTATCAAGGTTGCTTTTATTTTATCGTATATCGTGTTTAAGTGTCAAGGTCAACATTACAATCATCAATCTAGTGATGTTTCATTCCTGCTTCTTTCTGTCGACTAGTTCTAGTCTTCTTTTATAGATAACTTATCAAATATGGCTTATTTTCATATAAACATTCCGAGAAGCTCTTTAGTAAACGCCGAAAATTTTCTGTCAGTTGGTGATGACTTTAAGACAAGAGATTATATCTTATTGCGAGTTAAGTATGTTATTAGATTCCAATAAGATTCTGATCAGTGTATTAAATTTCACAATTATGTGTAAATAGGTGATTATAAAAACCAGTTTACTTTTATCATCAATATAATCAGCGTTAATATCGTTCAGAACTTCTAAATGGGCGTAGTTTATTGGTGGTGCAGGAAAATGCAATATTTCATTATGAATTATTAGATTTCTATATTTAGGGTCGTAAATAATGATGTTGGTGATAATGGCTGGGAGCCGGTACCCTGCGGACTATTGTAATAAACTAAATTAGGGTAAGGTGTATATTAAAACTGTCGTGTTTCTAATTTGATAATTCCCTGAATAGTTAGCTTGGGATATTATCTATCAGTATCTGCAGAATACATGTATCAGATAGATAGAAGATAAGTATGTGAACACTCAAAGCAGGCAAATTAAGTAAAGGGAGAAAATTTAGAACTAAATTGAAAAGCGACCAAGTGCATAACGGACGCGCAATGTAGGGGCCCGTAGTTACTCATCCATTATGCGGAGTTAAATATTCACAAACTAATATTAACTTTATGTTCGACACAACTAAGTATGTTAGCTCCAATCCATAACGTAGGTTTTTAACTGATAATTGAATGAGCATTATCTAAGTAAGCTTGCTACACCTTCTACTTCTACCCCGTTGCCATTCTACCATCCGCTAAGATTACAATCAAATGCTTCCGATTCTGTATACAAATTATTTTTAATGCCTGAGCATAAGTAATTTCCCATTTCCAATGCACTCATTTCAATACCATCAACCAGCTGTCATGCAGGCAAAACAATGTTAAATAGATTAGCATTCTCGGTTTTATTGCTCAAAGACATCTGTGCCGTTTTAAAATTCAGTATGTTACTGCAAAATTATTCATGCCTGTGTCAGGTGTCCCCCATATAACAGCAAGTATTAGAAAGGTCCCATGTCCCTTAGAATGTTTGGGGTTTAGGACATTATGTCCTAAGAAGCGGAGCCCGCACGATGGCGAACTAAACTTTACCTTCGTACCAATTTCGACATGCAGCCACTGAATGCATGATTACGTTTTTGACGCAACAGATGGGGTGAATTTAGGTGTATTGATAAATTCAAATTTATCGGTGCTGTTCATTTCAGAAATGATATGCAACAGCCTTAATCTTACGAGTATCTGGATTTTGTAAAAACTGGTATTCCATTTTGAGAATCTTAATTGTTTGTTGTCTTGTGACGTTCACGGACAGGACATTACGGTTAAATTATTACTTAGCATTATAAAGGTCGCTAGCTGTCAGCAAATTAATTTCAAGCTTTTCTTTCGCTGGCCTCGAAACAATGTCTGTTTTATGGTTCCATCTAATTATGACTCACATTTCCAAGAACAATGTAAACCAACATAAATTGTCGACGAACGCCCACACTGGCGATTTATTTGCATGTAATCCCCTCAAGTTTCGGGCTAGTCATGAAAACTATCATTGCCAAAACAGTTTTTGGGTCTCTTTTTTCCTTGCCCGCGAAAAAGGGACGGGTATACCTGTCACATAAAGACGGTTGATTGATTGACCCGCACCCGACTAACGATAATAGGAAGCAATAAACAGCTGGCGATTTCGTTTCGAACGTTAGTGAGTCGATTTTAATTCGTATTCGTGATGCCTGCGAGTTGGTAATGATTTAAGGTTGATATTTGGCTATTAATGTTTCCGTTTATTAAAGTTCTGATTCCATTTCTCTCCCAAAGTAATATATTTCAGGAAATTTATTTTTAAAATTTGCATCATATTGTTCGAGTTTCTATTCAACACTTCTTGTATATAATTTTCTGTTGCTCCTCTTCCAATTATTTGTACCTATTCTAATAACTGTCCAATCAGTATCTTAGCAGTATGTTTTAGTTCGAACATTTTTCTCGGCCCAAATAAATCCCGACATTATTTACCTTTGTCAAGCAGGAAATCTGTTCATGATACACGTAAATCCTTCGTCCCCTGTCTGTCCTGCTGTTAAAAGGACTCTCGTTTCGTAAGCGACGTTTCCTTGTCAACGCCAACGGTAATCCAGTAAGCCCCGGAGACTTGAAAACGGATGATAAACAGAGTCATTAAAAATCGTCGATGGGCCGTCAAGGTTCTAGTCCATTGGTGAGTCAGTACTGTCTATCAGTCGTCAGTGCAAGTCGCGCAGAACGCACGCTTGCATTACGCAGTACCACCCCTCGAGAGACGTATAACCGTCTCTGTTCCTCACGGGGTTTTATTGGCTAGTGTGGGCGGTGGTCTCGCTCTCGCGGGGCGCGGGGGAGGGGGGGCACTGCAGGCGGGTCGTAAATCACGCTCGTCTCATTCCACGCGGGTCCGCCGCCGCCGCCGCAGGCATCATTCCCCTCACGGCTGCCGAGCGCGCCGCGTCTTTCGTGTTTACTTTTTTGGGAATTTGGATTGTTGGAAGTGTATTGTTTTTTGTGAATGGATCAAAGGGTGTCGGAGTCGCGGGCTGATTGAAAGATTGCGTCCGACATGATCGTGGAACCGGATCATGTGAGGTAAGATTTGTGATCATAATATTTATTACTATCTCACTTGAACCTTAATCGTTTAGGACGCATTTGTTGTGTTTTTGGAAAAGTTTGAATGCTCAATGTGGTACTAGGTTTTTGATTCCTGATTTAGCTGCTAGTGGTGTATTAGATTTGTGAACTTAAAACTTTTCGAGAGCTTTCACTCCAGACTAAGCCAAAATCTTAGTTGTCTTTCTGTGTATCTCGATTTTCCACGTACGTTATTTTCCATTTCCAGTATGATTTCCTATTTTCAGTTTGTTTTTTATTTCTACGATACTTAAATTAATCGAGGTTTTTGTGCCTAATTATATAAAAATATCGTAAACTTAAAATGGGACAATTTCACGACGTCTCTTGAAGATAATCTTTGTAGAATACAAAAACCTTGTGTGTTATTCCAAAACAATTAACGAGATTTAGTCCAACAAGAAATATAAAAAGTTTCCCTTCTTTTTATTTTGTTGCCGAAGATTCTTTGCTAAAAGCTGTTGAAATATCGAAGTTTATTTTCAATCTTTCTTCTTTTTAGTGTTTTATTATTCGCAGATATCGATTATTTATGATCTTGTTTTACTTAATAATGTTTTACTTAGTTTTATCTGAGGAAACGTTGTTTTTAAAGTCATGATACTGCCTATAATTTATAGTCAATATTGATGATATCATTAGGTAAAATACGTTTATCGCATTATCATAACTGGCATCCTTATCGGTAAAGGTATCTATCAAGTTTTATCATCGAAAGTGTTTCTTAATTGACAGCAATGGAGAATTTATGAATCATTAGGACTTTTTAGCTAACCACAAGAACTGATATTACATAGGTTCAAATAAATTATATTCTTATTCATCTATATTATATTCATCGTTAAGTCATAATTACTATCAAAATTCGTCAACGCTATAATAAAAAAGCCATAAAATGTTCAATGTTGTGTTTACTGTGCGCCACTGTCTTTAAATCCAATGGTGCCATCATAGATCGATGGGCGTCGGCATAAAAAAACAACGATAATAAATAATCAGTCATTCTAACGCAGTCATTTGTTTGTCCACAGGGAGAGCCCGCGATGTCTGTCGCGGGAGTCGTCTGGCGCGCCGCGCTGTCCCTCCAATGACTCCGTGTACTCTGGCCGCAGCGGGCCGGGCCTCCCCCTCCCGGCGGCGCTGACGGCGGCCCTCCCCGCGGCACTCTTGCCTCCCCACTCAGCAGCCGTCGCCGCGTACCTGGGCGCTGCCGCCGCTGCGGCCCAGCAACGCCTCCTCATGTCATGCCACGAAGACATGACGGATTCCGATAGAGCCGACGCCGTTTTAGACTTTAGCACGAAACGCAGCGATTCCCCGCACGACGATGAAGACGACGATGCTGTTAATCTAAGTAAGACGCCCGAGAATGGGCCTTTAGATCTTTCTGTTGGAACTAGGAAGCGAGGGCCGGAGGATTCGCCTTCTCCGGTCCCGACGAGGAAAAGTTCGAGATCAGAGTTGAAACCCAGTCCAGTGCATTGGAGCACGCCAGTAGCACCACATTTGCCATACTTTGCAGCCGCTGCTGCCGTTGCCGCGGCAAGCTTGTCTCCTAAAGGCGGTATTCCAGCAGAATGGAACGGAAGACTGAAGCACGGCCCGACGCCGAGCGATGCGACAAAAGCGCTGGAAAAGATGAGCGAGCTCAGCAGACTTGGAGGCGAGGAGCTGTTCCGATCTGTGCAAAGCGCCGCCTTAGGCGCTGGGTTAGCACCTAACTCAGCAGCCAGACACTCTGCTTGGCAATCTCACTGGCTAAATAAAGGCGCTGATCAAACAAAAGACGTTTTAAAATGCGTCTGGTGCAAGAAAAGCTTCAATTCCCTTGCCGATTTAACAGTACACATGAAAGAAGCGAAACATTGTGGAGTCAATGTCCCGGTACCTCCATCTTCGGGCGCTCCCATGCCACCATCTCTGCATCCACCGTCAAGCTCACCATCAACACCATCTCACAACTCGTCATCTTCAAGTAGCTCCTCGAAACCAAGTCAAAGCGATCTAAACTTACTTATCAAAGAAAACATGCCGATACCGAGGAAGCTAGTTCGAGGCCAAGACGTCTGGCTAGGCAAAGGCGCTGAGCAGACTAGACAGATTTTAAAATGCATGTGGTGTGCCGAGAGCTTCCGTTCGCTAGCCGAAATGACCAGCCACATGCAGCGGACTCAACATTACACGAACATTATATCGCAAGAGCAGATTATCTCCTGGAAGTCCTCTGATGAAGCTAAAGGCTCAAGTGCGAGCAACGCGGCCAGCAACCCCACGCCTCCATCCACAGGCACCAGTAGCCACGTCAGCGCTGTGTTAACGTGTAAGGTTTGCGACCAAGCATTTAGTTCCTTGAAAGAGTTAAGTAATCATATGGTTAAAAATTCACATTACAAAGAGCACATTATGCGGTCTATTACTGAGAGCGGGGGTAGGCGGCGACAGACGCGCGAGAAAAGAAAGAAATCGCTACCGGTTAGGAAACTCCTTGAGCTAGAACGCGCACAACATGAGTTCAAAAATGGGGATGGCAACGGGGTGCCTATGGGGAAACCGATTAGGGACTTCGGTGCAGGCAGCCGGATCTCATGCGAGAAATGTGGCGATAAAATTGAGACTGCTGTGTTTGTTGAACATATACGACAGTGCATAGGCGCGCCGATGTCTAATAGCCAAAGGAATTTTCTGAAGAGCGCGCTGCTTACCAACAGCATCATCCCCCCCGATGTGCCCGGGCACGTCACTCCCACCGGCCGTGACGGGCGCAAGAGCATCAACGACGAACTCCCCTCCCCCGGCTCCGCGCACCACCGTTCCCCCTCCTCCGTGAACGATTCCTCCCCGAGTTCCAAAGACCCTAATGCTAGCAACGATAAGAGCTCGTCGCCTTCGGTCCTCAACGCCATAGAACAATTGATAGAGAAAAGTTTCGATACGCGGTCGCGTCATACGGTACCAGGGATGCCTGGAGGGGCTTCCCACGCCCCGATCGGTTCTAGCATTCTTAAGAGATTAGGCATAGATGAGAGCGTAGACTACACGAAGCCGCTCGTAGATCCGCAAACGATGAACATGCTTAGGAGCTATCACCATCAGCAAGGGTACGGTCGCCGCGAGCGTAGTGGGAGCGAGTCGAGCTCAATGTCTGAGCGAGGCGGCAGCAGAGTCGAATCGCTCACTCCCGATAGGAAACTTGACGCGTACCACATGACCCCACGTACTACTCCCGATACCCGTGGCTCCCAAACACCTGCGTCTGAAGACCGCCCCGCCGAAGTTAGGATAAAAAAAGAAGTCACTGAAGACGACGATCGCGAAAACGGGGTTGACTTGAGCAATCAACCAGTACGTGTCAAAACTGAGGTTGACGAGGATGAGGAGCCTCCTAGGCCAAGTAGTTCCCACGAAGACGGTAAAGCTGTTCCAAAACGCGAGAGCGAGGGTTCTAGCCCCGCGGCTAGTCCCCGCAGCCCGGCCAGTGACCGCTCGGGTCATACTCCCGGGGTTGATAGGAAGCCGGCTTCCAGTTTAGGCGCGCTGTCGTCCATGTTCGATAACCTGGCCAGTGGCGGGTCATCCAACGAGCCCAGCTCCTCGCGTCGCAGCGGCAGTCACCCTTTAGCCGCACTGCAGAAGCTTTGCGATAAAACGGAGACTAGCACGTCCCGCGCTCCCGCACCCGCGCCATCCCCCGCCGGCCCGCCAAGCATCCTCACTTTCAGTTGGGCTTGCAACGACGCTGTCGTGACTGATTCCATCATGAAGTGCGCTCTCTGCGACACGCCGTTCGTCTCCAAAGGGGCGTATCGGCACCACTTGTCGAAGATGCACTTCGTGAAGGACAGCGCTATGCCGGAGCCGGTTCCGATGAAGGCGACTCCGCCAACCGGGTCCCCGGGGGCCCACAAGAGCGGGGGCTCCACTGCGGCTTCCCCGCAGGATCCGCGGAGCCCCTCGCAGGCCTTCGACGAGAGCCCCCACTCCAAGTTCCTCAAATACACGGAACTCGCGAAGCAGCTATCCAGCAAGTACGTGTAGACTGCGCGCGTTTGTGATCATACCATATCCAGCATAACCCGCTAAGGTTAGGTTCGCCGCGGCGACGATAAGTATTTCGAAACTCTTTGCCAATTTAATTATTTAGGTAATTGTTAGTCACCGCATAGTTCGGTTAGTGTAATTAACGATTAGCGACTTAAGTATACGCCAAACGTCTTACGTTCATTTAGAGTAAGAAGATATTTTCAAATAATGCCTTTAGGTGAAGTCGACCGGTCGAGGGCGGCTGCTATCTTCCACACTACGTTGTAATTCCATTCGATACTGTAAATATAAGTCACGTTAAGTCATGAAGTTCGATTCGATCTCTTGTAAATGTATTTTTGCTATAATCGGGGTAGCGCAGTGGGGTGCCTCAGTATTTTTGAAATTCGTTGCAATATCATTTGTGTTACTTAATTTTTTACTTGTATCAGAGTTAGGGTTAACTTGGTTTAGTTTATTCTATGTATATTTTGAAGTTTACTTATCATTGAGTAGGTTATAATCTCGGAGATGCAATCTCTTCGGTTCTCGTTGTACATACATGACAGAACATACGATACAGTCTCCATATAGTGTAAATTTTGGCCTAGGTACGCCCTCTGCGGAGGTTGCTATTTATTGTTTAGTATAAGTACTTTAGACCGCATCTGTGAACACTTGTATACCATTATACCAGCATAATCGGTTGTCCAAACCATTAAGATATTTAAAAGAAGTGATAATACGAGTTATACAGTCTTTTCTTTAAAAAGGAAGTACTACAATCGTATACGTTTAGACCTTCAGTAAAGATATAATATCTTCCAATGTAACAGATATACGAAGTGTATATACGGAACTAGTGGAGTGAAAACTCTGTTATATTTAAATAAAAATATTGTAAACTGTCTAATTGTAAGTTTCAGACGATATCAGAATTAAAACGATATGTTGAATGTTTTCCGCATAATTGTAGATCAATTTTATCGGTAACTCCAGTATACGAACATTTTTTCTGTCACTTTTTGGAACAATTTTGATGGTTTTGTTTTATGTTCCTCTAAGATTATGCGGTGAATGTTCAATTATTGAATTCAAAAATTGAATCTATAAATTTATCATTTTAACGATAATACATAATGAACATATGAACTTTATGTAATGTATACGCTAGCTCTGATGAGGAAATTTTTGCTCATTCTTTAAAAATGGTGTTGAAATATTGATTTTACCAAATTTAATAATCTTATTTAATATTTTTATGTTGTATTTCAAAATGCAATTAAAAGCTCAAAGAAATATATATGTTACATACTTAAAATGTTTATTTTATTTAGTAATCCTTAATTTTACCTTACGCATGCCTGCGCATCTAAAGTAAAAAAAACGATCCATGGCTGAAATATGTCAGTGACACTTAAAAGTTAGAGGTGATCATCTATTTTTAATTTAAGTGTATTGACACTTCAAACACTGGGACATTGTCTCAATATCTAAACTCAAAAGGTAATAAAATGGTAATAATACCTTGTATTGATTGATATTTCCATAAAAAGTTGCATAGGATTGGTTCCATAGGAACCTATTTTTTCTCTCGGGGAAAAGTAGAAGCTATAGGGAGCTATAGGCTTAAAACCAAATTATAAAGGTGTTTCCTCCGTCTAGCGTCTCTCCGGCTGTCCTGAAGGCCACTTAATCGCAAGATTTGGCGCAGCACTAGCTTTACGAAAATGGCTGGCTTCCGACATAGAGGGAAAATTAGACTGGCGAGTCGGAGACCGGTTTTCCCGCGATGTTTTCCTTAACTTTTGAATAGAATACACAATAAATTTCTATATTGTGTATTCTATTCACACAAAAGAACTATTATAATGTAATCAAACCTTTAAATTACAATTTTACCTATACTCTGATTTTTTCCAGCCAGTTCTATGCAAGAATTGACAAGAACGCGCCAACCGCGGCATATATTTTACTATAAGTATTTAGGCAGTATTTTATAGATAAACAGGCTATAGACAAAGATAAGAACGCTTTAAATTTTATTGGTAAACAGGACATTATTATTGGTAATTAGGACACTTAATTACGTACGTTACGTACGTCTACAATTGAAATTTATCAGTGAGTCAGTTCGCGACCTAGGATCTTGTGATACATTCGACACGTCGGGAAAACCTCAACAAATATGAATCAATTTCAATAAGTACGAGATTAAGTCCCATTTACCAATAATATAATAAGAATAAGAATAAATTCATTTTCACCTCACTAGCTCGGAAAGCCCTTTTTTATTCTTTAAAAACAGATAGCAAAACTGCATTTTATCCACATGTGTGCAAAGTAATTTTGAAATCCGAACGTGTTCTTAGTTACTTTTTTAACATAATAACATGTAAGGCCGTGTTCCCACTATCCGATACAATATCGGTGTAGGATTCGTTACCGATAAAAATGTATGGAAAACTGCTTAGTGCTCACACCATCCGATCCGATATCGGTCAGATTCGTATCGGATCCGATATCGGTTAGTGTGGGTGGACACAAAACAGCCAGTACAATTTTCGCCCATCTGATTTTTTTTCAGGTGGTGTGAAAAAAATCAGTCCTTGGATTTCAGATTTTATATTTATTTTGAATTAATTATTTTTAAATAATTATTTTGAATTTTAAGCAAAAAAATATTTTTTTGCAAAAAATTGTCATTATACTCCATTTCGACTAATTTAGGGATAGGGATTTCAAATTTTACATTTATTTTGATTTTTAAGTCGAAAAAAATATTTTTTTGCAAAAAATCGTCATTATACTCGATTTTGACTAATTCAAGGATAAGGATTTCAAATTTTATCATTATTTTGAATTTTAAGCTAAAAAAATATTTATTTTGCAAAAAATCGTCATTATACTTGATTTCGACTAATTCAAGGATAAGGATTTCAAATTTTACATTTATTTTGAGTTTTAAGTCGAAAAAAATATTTTTTTGCAAAAAATCGTCATTATACTCGATTTCGACTAATTCAAGGATAAGGATTTCAAATTTTATAACTATTTTGAATTTTGAGCTAAAAAAATTTTTTTTTTCCAAAAAAAATCGTCATTATACTCGATTTCGACTAATTCAAGGATAAGGATTTCAAATTTTATATTTATTTAGAATTTTAAGCAATTTTGCTTTATTTATTTACTCTATTTAGCATTTGTTTTTGAATTTTGCTTAATTTTTTCTTGCGTTGTTTTGTTCAAATTTAGTTTTTATTTTCTATTTTAATGAAATGAAAAATTGGAAGAAACCCAATTTTTTTATTGTTTTACTTTTGTTTTCCTTTTTCTATTTCCTCGCTTTAGTGAGGTGAAAAGATTTGTGTTACACACGGCTGCAAAGTTATTTTACGTCTCGTGTGTTGCAACACTCGCTATGCTCAGGATTCTAACTTTGAACCACTCGCTTCGCTCAGGATTCTATTTTCGAACCACTCGCTGCGCTCGTGGTTCAACCATAGAATCCATTCGCTAGCTCGTGGTTCAACCCTAGAATCCATTCGCTAGCTCGTGTTCCAATTCCACACTCGCGGTTAAAATACAACTTTGCACCCTTGTATAACAAATAACTATTATTTCGACCAACTGGGATCATAGTTACAGACAATTAAGAATTCAAATAAAATAAATTACATTAAATTAAATAAATCATATTAATACAGGTAATACAATTTTAACATCAAAAAAATTGGCCAAAATCGCCGTGTGACATCGGTGAATACATTTTGGTAAGTTTTAACTGATCGTAAGTATGGAGTAAATAGATCAGTGGTCGCACTAATACGAGGGCTAAGTAGCACTGGAATAGCCACTACCCCAAAAAGTATGTAGTCATCTGGAAAATCATTGATTTAAAGCCTGACCAGGAATATATGATCATTGTCAAGAGTGCGCTATTATTCTTATTTATATGGCAACAGACTATTATGACATTTTGTCTTGTTTACCTGTCAGCTCTGACATAAATTATGAATTGTTTTGCAGCTGAATAATTTCATTTCATCACATTGATAATATTCCGCTCTTGACTATGAATTGTATTGGTCATTTTTTCTCATTTATTATTAAATATTTAACACATAACTAATATTCAAATAAACCGCAACGTGACACTGACGTGCTGACAATGTCATTAAAACTATTACCAGTGTAAGAAATTAGTTCCAATGAAATTCCGCAACATGGCGCATAATCATATTATATTCCTGGTCAGGCTTTATATTTTTATTAAAAATGGGATTGGTCTTGGCCGGCATCTAGCCAAGGGGCAAAGATGATGATGATGATGATGGAGCGTGGCGTAGAATCAAATCTTAAAATGAAGGCGCCTCTACTAGCATATGTTGTTTCTGTGTATGGTATGCTCACGTCAGAGGTGAGTGAAAATACAATGGAGAGGCGTTCAGTCTAAGATTGGATTCACTTACGTATGTATTACAAAACTCCTAGAATTCATAGGTCACGTTTTCCGGTTATCATCAGAGGAACCGTATTCATGTACTTAGTTGTTTGTAAACAATAAAGCATTTGATGTTTGGAGCTGTTCAGCTGTTCATATTTATGGATAATATAATTTCAAAAAAGAAATCATGATTCTATAGGGCTAAGAAAGAAAGCAACTGAAAATTCTTAAATAATTTAATTTTTTATTTTTTTTATTTTAATTATAGAAAACCTCTTCTCTGACGACCTCTTTAGCTTAGTTGGTAGTGACCCTGCCTACGAAGCTGGAGGTCCCGGGTTCGAATCCCGGCCGGGGCATTTATTTGTGTGATGAGCACGAATATTTGTTCTTGGGTCTTGGATGTTTTCTATGTATTTAAGTATCTATTTATCTATATAAGTATGTATATCGTCGCTTAGTTCCCATAGTACAAGCTTTGCTTAGTTTGGGACTAGGTTGATTTGTGTAAAAATGTTCAAAAATATTTATTTATTTATTTTTTTATTTAAAATATATTTTTATACATTGTTGAGTAATGAGTACACAGTAGGTAATTCAAATTCAACCTTGCAAGATCCAACGTCTTTCTTAGAATAAATAAAATGAGATCTGTTCTAATTACCTAATTAAGCATGTGGCACTATCTATATACCAACAAATATGCCAATGATTAGATTAATGAACCCCCATTTTTTAAAGTATGTATAAATCTCAGTAAAAGAGCAGGTACATAAAACAATACCAAAATCTATTACATCATTCTTTATCATCTTTAATTGACCACCAAAGTAGAAAAACAATCCCAGCTGCTCCACCACTTCCAACCCATTACCTGTTTTTTCTTAATTTCCACCACAACATTAAACCTCTGTCACTCGCCTTAAATCCCTTTCCGAATCACTCAACGCGACGTCTCAACTCCTCGCCTTAATCACGATAATGACATCATTCATCGTCGTTTACTCACTTTCCCCACCAATTTGATGCAACACATCACTAAAATACGCAACATTCGCCATCCATTGCAGCTTGAGTTAGCTGGTTAAGTTTCGTGTCAGCGTTGACGCGGCAATGGATAGGTGGTGCAGCGATGAGTTAGTGTGTGTCGAATGACAGGCGACCCGTCAGTCAAACCCTCGAACGCGCTTCTAGCTACAGGTAGAGAGAAACATACGGGACCGTGTTGCGATTAAAAGCGACTAAAGGTTGATTCACAGTAGGCCGTTCCGTGTCCGGGCCGGCCCGTTTTCTAAGACAGGACGCGCGACGGCCGTCGATTTCTTGTACTAGAAAACGGGCCGGCCCGGACACGGAACGGTCTAGCGTGAATTTTCCTTAAGAGGAGGGGTAGGGCAAGCTCTCTCCTTACAAACTTTGTGCAGGATTTACTTCGTTTGTGTTTGCATTAAAGTTATGATTTTTGGTCAGTATGCTTATTTTTTTGATAGCTATTTCGTGATGTAATTTTTTTTTATGAAATATTTTTTTAATTTTGATTTTTTTTTTGAAATATTTGAAAATTTTCACATCACGATCTTCGCATATCTAATATTTAGAACCAAAAAAATATTATATTTGTTAGTGCCAAAACCGACGAATAAAACGTGCACAAAGTTTGTATGGGGAAGGCCTTGCCCTACCCTGCGCCTTAAATATAGTGGGACCTTTAATTGGGTCAATCGCTTTTGGTGGCCCGTTTGTTGATGGACAGATGTTATTAACCTCATTGTCATTGGATTTTCAGATTATAACAAGATCTGCAGATCTCTTTTACTGATCTTGACAAAATAGTCATTAAGCATTATCAAGTCATCATCCTCCTAGCGTTATCCCAGTACAGTTGCATCCTTAAGGATACCGGGGGTCCGCTACCTAATCCATAAAGCATTATCAAGTATTTTAATAAAACCTGAATAATTGAATATATCCCTGACTAGAAACTCCCATAAAAATAGTGTTTATTTCCTCTGTATAAAATTATGCTTCATCAGAGCCTCACGATTTGACACAACGGTGGCAAGCAAGCGTTCGGCCTGCATGGTGGTTGGCATCGAATAATAATAAAAAGAAAATAAAAGAAAAAGAGGGAAAAGGTCCAAATATGCCAAAAAGGCGTTTCACGCTGAACAAACAAGTTGGACATGTATAGTGCGCGGTGCGCGCCATCCACGACGACGCGCCCCTCCACAGTGAATCTCGTACTAATCTGTGCGCAGTTGTGCGGCTTGGGCTGTGGAGGGGCGTGCCTTCGTGGATGGCGCGCACTATATAATCCCATTTTTGAGCGTGGACGCACACATTGCGTATCCGTATATTTTCTTATCCAGCTTCAACTGAATAAGACAAACGCGTCTATCCGCACCGCGATGGGACAACCAAGTTCAATCTCTCACAATCGGGGAACACTGAAATCAGACAGTGATCTCAGACTCATTTTGAAGTTACGTTAGAATCATTTTGTATTAAGGCCGTGTATTACCACTTTTGAGTTTTTAAAAACCATCTGAGACATAGAATATAGTGTCCTAAAATCTAAAAAAAATATATGTGTTACATAAGGATCTTGTCTAGTCAAAATCGCAGTCAGTTAAATGACCTGATGAATTTCACTCGATAGAAAAAAAGTTACCCCTTTTTGGAATGTATTTTCAATACTACGGCTATATTACTGATATTTAACGTTTTATTTTTGTACTCAATTAAAGATCGTAAATAGTTATAGACAAATTCGCAGGGTTTGCTTTGATAGAATGATTGGCTTCATGACTATAGCTAAATATTTACAAAACTGCGCGCAGAGCTTGCGTAAAGAGCGGGATGGTTAATTATAAACTCACGCGTGTTAGAGCGGGATATTTGCGTTGGGGATACCTCCCCTTAAGCAGTAAGTAACGCTGCTAACGTAAATTACAAATCTCAAATATTTAAAAAAAGAAAATAAATTAAAAAGGTTGGCTCCGAGCAGGACTAGAACCTATACGCGGCAAATCGCTCTAGCCAACTGAGCTACCGGAGCAACTATGCTCGGCCGCCAATTTCTTCAACGGGCCATTGGCAGCGTATGCCATAAACAGTTTATCAACGCAAAATCATAATTCTATCAAAATTTTATTAACATAAGTATTGAATTACACCCACATGCGTTCAAAAAACATCTCCTTTCGTTACTGTTGCGTAAACGACTTATACTTTACTTACTTCGTCATCTTTACGGCGGGGCATGTTTCCGATCGCATTTAAGTATCACGCCTGTATGACAGTGTTTTGTTTTATCAGAGTTCGACGTTTTAAGAGGAGGGGTAGGGCAAGCTCTCTCCATACAAACTTTGTGCAGGATTTACTTCGTTTGTGTTTGCATTAAAGTTATGATTTTTGGTCAGTATGCTTATTTTTCTCATAGCTAGTTCGTGATGTAATTTTTATTTTTTATTTTTTTTAGTTTTCAATTTTTTTTAAAGATTTGAAAATTTCTAATAGACTAATATTTACAACCAAAAAAAATATTATACCTAGTTGTTAGTGCCAAAACCGACGAATAAAACCTGCACAAAGTTTGTATGGGGAAGGCCTTGCCCTACCCTGCGCCTTAATGACAGTCCGTGATGGCAATCTTATGGCCTATCTAAGTCATTGGTACGGCAAACTTTTTACCCAAAGAGCCAAATTCGGTATATTTTTGGGAACCTCAGAGAACATCTTCAAGAAACTTCAAAAATGACATTAAAATATACCCCTTCGTCCGCGTACGTAACTAAGTTTTGTAACTAGCTACGAACTAGGATTTTTTTTTCTTTGTTTGTAACCAGGTTACGAATGAAGAATCCAATTTTGTTGGTTTTGTTTGCCTGCGTAACTAGGTTACAAACAAAGAGTTTTTATTTCCTTCTACGTAGCTTGGTTACGAACGAATAATTTATTTTGCCTGCGTAACTAGGTTACAAACAAAGAATTTTTATTTCCTTCTACGTAGCTAGGTTAAGAACGAATAATTATTTTACCTTTTAAGTCCCTGTAAATAACCGCCTAATAGTCGATCCTATGTTGATGGCATAATTAAAACGATCTTGTCATAATAAGAGAAGATATTTATTGATCATAAAACACGCTTAACTAAAAACAAAATGTAAAACTTCATTACAATATTCTTCATTACAACTAAAATGAGAATGGACATAATGTCGAGACAATGTCCCACTGTTATTTTTTCTTCGTACAATTCCTGTATCGTGTTAGCTATTTCCATATCTATTTCCTCATAGTTTTTGCTTTTCTTGCTGCTCGGAACACAGCCACTCATATTCACTTTAACATCTTTTTCTAGAATATCCAGTAGACGTGGAATGGTGGGATTTTTATGTCCTACGTATCGATTGAGCTTGGAATGCCAGCCTTCAACGCGGTTTGTTTTTCGAAATGGCTCCTGTTCGCAACACCAAAAACGAACATGTTCTTCATTCATCCATTGAGTGAAATAACGGTTAAATTTAGCAACATCGTCACCAGCTCAATCGATACGTAGGACATAAAAATCCCACCATTCCACGTCTACTGGATATTCTAGAAAAAGATGTTAAAGTGAATATGAGTGGCTGTGTTCCGAGCAGCAAGAAAAGCAAAAACTATGAGGAAATAGATATGGAAATAGCTAGCACGATACAGGAATTGTACGAAGAAAAAATAACAGTGGGACATTGTCTCGACATTATGTCCATTCTCATTTTAGTTGTAATGAAGAATATTGTAATGAAGTTTTACATTTTGTTTTTAGTTAAGCGTGTTTTATGATCAATAAATATCTTCTCTTATTATGACAAGATCGTTTTAATTATGCCATCAACATAGGATCGACTATTAGGCGGTTATTTACAGGGACTTAAAAGGTAAAATAATTATTCGTTCTTAACCCAGCTACGTAGAAGGAAATAAAAATTCTTTGTTTGTAACCTAGTTACGCAGGCAAAATAAATTATTCGTTCGTAACCAAGCTACGTAGAAGGAAATAAAAACTCTTTGTTTGTAACCTAGTTACGCAGGCAAACAAAACCAACAAAATTGGATTCTTCATTCGTAACCTGGTTACAAACAAAGAAAAAAAAGTCCTAGTTCGTAGCTAGTTACAAAACTTAGTTACGTACGCGGACGAAGGGAAATATACCTGCCGTTATCGGTTATAAGACTACTGGTCATATAGAAAAAGAAACTCGAATAGCCGCCTCCATATGTTATTTTTGCACCAAAAGGCTGACTGATGTCGTCTTCAAGTAAATAGCAGCTCGAGAAATAAATGATTCAGTCGACAATCACTTCGTCGCTTTCCAACCATCGTCTTCAGTTCATTGTATAATTTTGAAAGCAACCTTGATTACTTAACTATAGAGTTCAATATAGAATACAATAAAATAGAGAGATAAGAGACTGGGAAAGTAATATATCGGTAATAGGCGGACGGATGGGGATCCATGCCCTGGCATTTGTCGACTTGAGTTTTTGCTTTTCTTTGACTATTTTTAGATCTAAAGAGTACCTCATTTCACTCTTAAGCGTGATAGGTAAAGAATTCCTTATTTATTTTATGTACTTAGTTTTATTACAATACCTATGATAAGGCAAACAAAAATTTCTAACGGAAAAAAAAAATCTAAAATCATGGGGTAGACGGGGAAGGCCCAGACGGAGATGGCGGGATGATCTGGGGGCCGATTTTTGAAAGTCGAATGCTCGACTTTTCACTCGAGATCTGTCAAAACATCATAGTTTTTTGACAGATCTCGAGTGAAAAATCGAGCGTTCGACACTCAAAAATCGGCACCCTGGCCCCTATTTCACCACGTCGACAATTGTCAGTAACATATATTATGTAGAGTATGACAGGCATTTTGTTACAATTGTCTGTATGACAATTATGTTGTGAAACCAAAATGATTTTTCCTAGTCGACATATTTGTAGATATGTCGGTAAAAACTACAAAGCTTGACACAGCTTCAATCTCATGTCAATATTTACTGACAAATCTACAAATATGTCGACTAGGAAGAATCATTTTGTTTCACAACTTAATTGTCATACATACAATTGGAACAAAAGGTATTTTTAAAATGGTCACATGTCACCTGTCGCTTGACAATTTGTCACTCTACATATGTCACTGACAATTGTCGACATGGTGAAACAGGGTCCTGGACAACATGGGGCCTTTGTTCAGCAGTGGGTCATCCATTAAGGTACAAAAAAGGTCCGAAGTGAACTTCAGAACTTCTGTCTCCTTAGAACACATCCCGGATAACTCTAGGAGGATGACTTGGTGACGATACCACGGACCTGTCCCAGCCAAAACAATGACAAAAATAACCCACATGCGCGTCAGATTAGATAAATCTGACAATATCCAGTCCGTATGCACTTTACAATGTAAAAAAACGTGGGCGTTTGTTATGACAATGCGCATTGTAAACTTAAAACATAAGTTTGTCTTTAAATAAATTTGGGACCGTAATGTTATTGCTACAGAGCACAAAATTGAATAAGTCCTTTCTGGCATTCGATGCGTTTTTGTTTTCACCATCGCGAATGACAATCAGTATTCGAAATTTAAATTATTTTAGAAGTTTTCCATTGATTTATTGTGGATTGTAATTTGAATTTTATTACAATGGCACTAGGTTTAAAGTCAAATGTTTTGAAAATAGTGCAAAGAGTATTTAGCCGCAACATTTTTTAGAAAATTATACATCGCGCTAGTAAAAAGCAAAGCATGCACTGAACATCATTGATCATTATCCATATAAAGTAGTCAGTCCGACCCAGGTCGGGCCTAGCTGAGTTTCTTGCTGAACCCTTCTCAGCTAGGCTAGGTTTAGTGAACCAGCGACAAAACTCCCAGTTAGCTCGATTCCACTGACACACTCCAGATTCGGTTGAAACCGCTCAACCAAGCTCACTGGAGTGCAAACTCTTAGAGTATTCCAGTGTTAAAACCGCCCGCGTGGTCGTATCGGAGGTTTCCCCTGGATTTTCCCCAGGCCACCCTCCAACCACGTACTCCTATCGCTTTAATGGGCCAGGCCTATAAAGCCACAGTTAGGTTAAAAAAATCCATGTAAATTCTGCAGTTATTAGGTATTATTCGATACGTATTAGCGCTATAAATTATGTTTTTCAAGGAAATTTGAAGTATTTTTTTGTATTACATTTTTAAATGTACCTAGTGCTTATAAAAATTTAATGGTACACGTAAACTTAAAATATAATTAAAAAATAAACTTAATATTTTTCCGGTTTTTGAAAGTTACATTATCTTTTCATGATTGTAGTAGGTAAAATTGTGACATTTAATGGTTTACTATCCAAATAGTGACATCACGTTAATGAATATGTGGAAAATACCCAATTTTAGCCATCAATGATCAACACAAATATTGCAAAAACAATTGAAAAACCCACTCAATGCCACTCAAAATGAGGTGTCTCTTACGTCGATTTATATAAAGTATATACTCACCCAAAAAAGATTACATTCACTTTCGATTCTACGACTACGGAATAAAGTTCAAAGTCGTACACATATTTATAGAGTTGACTGGACCCCAGCAAAGTGCAAGACTCTCCTTGACAGCTGTCAGAGAGATGGATGGGACATGTGTTTATTATCGCTGCACTGTCACTGAAAAATATGCGTACGATTTTGAACGTTATTTCGTAGACATAAGACTTATACACATGTTTTTATCGCGTTTGCACTTTTGCGGGGCAAAAACAAAAAAGTTTTGTGTTTGTCACAGTTTTGGGCGTTTATATTATTTTGGAATCTTGTTACTGTCAATCGATGTTAATAATACTGCGAATCCTCATATCGAAAGAGGGTCGACATGAGTAAGGTCACCGGAGCTCCTGAGGATCGGGTTGTGTTTTTATCTTTTTATGGTTCCGTACCTGAAGGGTCCAAGGTTCCAGGGAACCCTATATTGCTGTCACTGACGCGTCGTTCTGTCTGTCCATCCGTACGTGGTCTGTCACACAGGTTTTACAGCCAAATGGTTGGAGCAAACTTAATTTTGCGATTGGTTCGGAAGCCTTAATGTGCGGAGTCCGACACGCACTTGGCCGGTTTTTTCCGAAAGCGACTGCCATCTGACCTTCCAACCCACATGGAAAACTAGACTTTTTTTTAATTAATAATGGTCAAGGCCTGGTAAAGGTCGCGGGAGTCCGCTGGATGCGGGTGGCGCAAGACCGGTCATTGTGGCACTCTTTGGGGGAGGCCTATGTCCAGCAGTGGACGTCTTTCGGCTGATATGATGATGATGATGATGATTGCTCTTGGCCAGCATCTAGCCAGGGGCCAAAGATGAGGCCGACGATGAAGCGAGCTCACCCAGAAAATGCCTATTCACTCTTGCCTTAAGTCCAGGTTATATTAACTCGGAAATACTAGACTTTCTTGGGATTAGACCGGTTTCCTTAAGATGTTCTCCTTCACAAAAATAAAATGCTATATTATATCATACGTAATAAAGTAATGAATAGGTTTTCACCGCCACAGTAGATTCTGTAAGTTGTGCCTCGCACGCCAAAGTCTTCATACCAAAAGACTGAAAATGACCCTTACTTGATGGCACGTAGCTTGCCTGTACATCGATTTAATCGACTCGATATGAAGTCATTAGCGAGTGGGGTGTCCTGTCTTTATATCAAGTCAATGGCGGTGAAAAGGTTAAAACCCCATAGTACGAGACGGCGTTCGAACAATCTACCTCTTTCGAAAGTCGCATGCCTTATCACTCTGCTACAGTGGCTGTTTTCCTAAACATGTTAAAATCAAGTAAGTGTAAGGCCGTTAAAAAAGCGACTTTACTGTCCAAGCGTGAAGATTCAAAGTTCAATGACAAGTTTTATAAAAGGTCGGACATTTTAAATAATTTCACTTATACCTAACTTATATTATCTTATATCTTTAAACGAGCAATTCTTGTTTATCTTATATCTTTAACCGAGCAATTCTTGTATATTTATTTATTTATATGTTTATTTATTTATTTATTTCGGGGATCTCGGAAACGGCTCTAACGATTTTGATGAAATTTGGTATGTGGGCGTTTTCGGGGACGAGCAATCGATCTAGCTAGGTCTCATGCCCGGGAAAACGCCGAGCAAAGCTCGGCCGCCCAGATATTATCTATGTATATTTCTATATTTCCGGAATCTCGGAAACGGCTCTAACGATTTTGATGAAATTTGGTATGTAAGGGTTTTCAGGGACGAGCAATCGATCTAGCTAGGTCTAATGCCCGGGAAAACGCCGGCCGCCCAGATATTGTACATTAAAATGAAAAGGATTTTGGATTAACCCCTTTAAATTAATTTAGGTAATCAAAATGTTCGCCAAAATACGTAAACTATCTAAATCCCAAATTATTTAAGTGTCCAAAACATGCGGTGGTACGACTAAAACTCGAAAATAAAACGGGCGAGCTGCGAGTGCCATTGGCAGCTGTCAATCTCACGTCACATCGAGTGAGTTCTATCAGTGGGATAGGTTGTGATGAGCGTAGTTTTATTTTGTTTACTTGATATTTTTTTCACTATAATTTCTATTTTAATTTATAATATACTATATGTAGGTATTCCGAAAAAATACGATTTAGTGCTAATCGGACTCGCACACGGCGGCCACAGTCTGATTAGAGAAATAATAAAACCGGCCAAGTGCGAGTCGGACTCGCGCACGAATAGTTCCGTACCATTATCTATAAAAACGGCAAAAAACTCATGCCTGTTGTATGGGAGCCCTTTTAAATATTTATTTCATTATATTTTTTAGCATTTGTACTATAACAATAGCAGCAACAGAAATACATCATCGGATACGCAGACGGATAGACAGACGGACAGACAGTCGGACGGACAACGGAGTCTTAGTAATAGGGTCCCGTTTTACCCTTTGGGTACGGAACCCTAAAAAAGACAACACCAAACACGTTGGTTTTTCAAAATATAAATATTCCTAGATGCGATTTTTTTTGTATTTTAGAAAACAATCGGTTTCTTTCCGTACGTCGTTTTCAATATTTTTTCATCATTAAATTTTTCAATTTGTAAAAAAATGGTTTCTTTTTTTATCAAAGCATTTTTTTTTGGGAATCTCAGAACTTAAATTGTCGGTTACGGTACGGTGTCAGAGGAATTTCGTTGTGGAATGAGCTTTAGAAGCAGCGGGAAGATACATTCTGAAGGGCCGTCATCGCGCATGCAGCGGGATCCCAGGGGTCCATAGGCTGCGATGAGAATAAAAATAGGTTTACCTTTTCGACGCCAACAACTTATATGCACCATCGGTTCAACGCCAACGACTCATATTATCCGTCACGGCGTTCAATGCGATATCAACCTACATACATTTTTTGTATTTTATACGTTTCACAGCGTGAAAAGGTGAAAATAGATCTCATGCTATTTTACCAACTCGCCAATATCACTTTCATAAAGCTGAATACTGATAGCGTATATTTTGTCTAAAACTGGGCAGATAACGATACACAAAAACTCAGCCGTCAATATACTCGTACCGCTTGAAACCCGCTTTCCAGCAAAAAACATTAAAAAGTAAATAGATGTACAAAATAAAACGGGAAATCAAAATGGAGGGCGTTCGCCGGGGCTGTCAGCCGTCAATCCGTCGCGCCGAGTGAGTTTTATCAATCAATTGGGACATGATGTCGCCCGTACCAATGGTTTCACTTTGTTAAACCACGAAATAATTTATTATATTTAAGTACAGAAGGTTAGGTACTAATTTTGCCTGGTTAATACTCGCTGAGCGCGCCGTGTTGATCCAAGTTACCACCACCGATGTCTAAAATAAGCGGTTGGCAGCGCCCTTAAAAGTTTTTGAAGCGCAAGCATCCATAGACTTGGTGTTCGCTTACGCCATCGTCCTTTTAATAATAATACCTAGTTTATTTATTGCACATAACCAAAAAAATAATCATAAATAAATAAGTAAACAAATAAATAAATAAGTAAACAAATACATAAATGAGTAAACAAATAAATAAATGAGTAAACAAATAAATAAATGAGTAAACAAATAAATAAATGAGTAAACAAATAAATAAATGAGTAAACAAATAAATAAATGAGTAAACAAATAAATAAATGAGTAAACAAATAAATAAATGAGTAAATAAAAAAATAAATGAGTAAACAAATAAATAAATGAGTAAACAAATAAATAAATAAGTAAACAAATACATAAATGAGTAAACAAATAAATAAATGAGTAAGCAAATAAATAAATGAGTAAACAAATAAATAAATAGGTAAACAAATAAATAAAAAAATAGGTAAACAAATAAATAAATAGGTAAACAAATAAATAAATAGGTAAACAAATAAATAAATAGATAAAACAAAAAAAAATAGGTAAACAAATAAATAAATAGGTAAACAAATAAATAAATAAGTAAACAAATGACAGAAAACTAAAATAAATAAGTAAATAAATGAATAAATAGTAAACAAATATTTATAATAAAACCCCAAACAGCATAAGAACACTTAAGCTTGTTAAATTTAAGAAGGAATTAAATTCATATTTGGTAAAGAAATGATATTATTCTATAAATGACTTTTTCGGTGACAATGAAATAATATACATAATTTATAATTTTGTTCTTATTGAATGTTATAGGTTAAATTGATTATTGGCTTGTTATTTAATTTCTGAAGAAAAAATTAATATATAATAATATTAATAATGTAATAATTCAATAAATTTGATTTGAATGCTTGTTATTAATATTTTAAATTGACGATTTAATGTAATAATGACTATAATGATGTATTTGACCAAATTAAAGTATTATTGATTAACTACGCAATAAATAACATTTGTACGCCAATAGGCAAAACACGGAGTTCTGTATACATTTTAATTAAGACCTTTATAATATTACCACCTGTGTTTCACAAATAAATGATTTCTATTTCTATTTCTAATAAATAAATATGTAAACAAATGACAAACTAAAATAAATAGTAAACAAATAAATAAATATGTAAACAAATAAATAAATAACGCCATTGTCGTCGAAAAAAATATGCCTACATATTTTAACTTTTTTACACTTCTCACTTTTTATTCACCCTCGCCGCGCTCGGTCGAGAACCATTAGTAACTGGCGGCTGATTGAAGAGCTGACAACGTCCCTTTATTATATTTTTTTTATTAAATCACGTCCAATCAGGTGCGCACACGTGAATGACGTGACAAGCGACTTAACGTCTATTACTGTCTTGCTTTGCTGTTGAAAATAAAATGTTAATTTTATAGGAATTTAAAGATTTTGATTTTAGAAATGGAAAAATTCATGTAATAAGTATCCACTGGAACAAACATTTGATAACACTTGTAAGTTATATCTATATTTATCAATCTATATCTATAAATGGGAGCGCTCGTGGCTCAGCCGCGCCCGCATGCCGCGTGCGGTAGGTATATGAGATTAAGCAATGTCGGCTGCGGTCAGTTTTAGGATGTGTGATCGCTTTGAGTGGTGAACCTTAATTTGCATAAATATAAAGAAGCGCTTGTTGTTTATTGATTTTTATTGAGGTGTCAAAGCGGAGCCTGAGGGCCTACCGCAAACCGAAAACGAAATATCTGCCTCTCTGTCGCACTTTCATATTGGAGCAATAGAGAGGGAGATACTTCGTTTTCGGTTTGCGGTAGTCCCCCTGGGGTCCTTAGGGCACAATCGGGAATACTCTAAGATGGTGACCATTCTTGGTCAAAGTCAAAGATTTTAGAAGTGAAAACTTTTTTAGCGGCGATGAGCACTTTTGTACTTAGTGGGGAAAAATTGTTAAACTCGAGACAGATTCTTCTAAGACCAGCTAGTTGACCCCTCCTAGTATCGTGATTGCGATGTTAGGAGGGGTCAACTCAGCTAAACTCGCTGGTCTTAGATGCGTAAGACACAATGATACTCGGGACATATTTCGGATATATGTAAATGGATTATGCGAATATGAATATGAACATTCATGAGTATGAATACGGATACGGATACGGATACGGATACGGATACGGATACCGATACCGATACCGATACCGATACCGATACCGATACCGATACCTATAGACCGATACCGATACCGATACCGATACCGATACCGATACCGATACCGATACCGATACCGATACCGATACCGATACCGATACCAATACCGATACCGATACCGATACCGATACAGATATGAATATCTTTGTTATTTACTTTCATTATTGAATTTTCACTTCTGACGGCACTCCCGGGTCAGTGCAACCCGTTTTTTTTAGTAGAAATAATTAAGGAGACTTGCTTGTTTTCAGAATTATCTTGAATATATTTTAATATTCATTATGTTTGATAGTCGTAATAAATTTCGTCTAGAACCTTCGCTACTAATGCGTTTCAAGAAAAATATTCGCAGCCGAGACCTTGAGTGATGTTTTGTCCAAGTGCGCAATAACTTACCTTCAGGCACGTCGTACGTATACTAGTGATGTGCCTACGATACTGTAAGCTTTTGGATATCGAGGATTGGAAATTTAAAATGTTAGATTATTTAATAAGTACATATTAAGATTTATTTGTCGTATGGCAATTATTTCGAACCGTGAGATCTTCGAGAAGAAGTAACGGTTGTCCGTTTTGTTGCACTTTTAGCACCACCCAGCAGTCACGTGTAGGGTAGCGGTGGGTACTTTCCTTACCATAAGTATCAAGATGCCGTGTGCCAAATGAATATGCCCACTATGAGCCCGCGAGGGGGGCCGATGGATGCGGGCAGTCCATGTCCAAACGTTGGGCATTATCTGGTGGAACTTTAATATGTTTGATAAGCGGATGCGTCCGCTAGCGAAAATCTCAATTTTTTAATCAAAGTGAAAATTGAAAAATTCATCACCACAGGTGGGATTTGAACCCACGACCTCTGGAATCCGTCCATTGCTCTACCAATTGAGCCACCGTGGTATCCCTTGTAATGGTGAACTTTTCAATCTTAACACTCATCTATTAAGCCTTATTAGGGAGGCTCGTAGCGACATCTACCGTGAAGCTATTACAACTTTCTGAAACCAACGTCCCAAGTTTCACTTTGATTAAAAAATTGAGATTATCTGGTGGAATTCTTAATGTGGTCACTCGTGGATAAATTTAGTTAGAACCGAAGAGAGGCAGTGGGCCATTACAGGTTGAAAATTATGGAAATTTTGAATATTCTGTACTTTGCCTCTAATTGTAGGTGGTTCCATGCAAACTACGTGATCATCTCTAAAAACTGGTTCTAACGGCATGAAAAAAAATTTTTGTCTGCATGCTTATTGTTCTGCCACTCCAGAACGTCCATAAGCCACGGTATCTGGTCCACAACAGGCAAGCCTTATTATTATTTTATTAGGGTTCCGTACCAAAAAGGTAAAAAAGGAACCCTATTGGTTTCACTTTGTCTGTCTGTCTGTCTGTCTGTCTGTCACATCGCTAAATATCTCAGGAACTACTTATCCTATCGATTTGAAAATTTGAATAGTTATAAACAAGGGTAACCCAGATACATAGAAGATGGTTTTTTAAATTATTTTATTTTATTTTCTGTGAATAATGACAGATAAAAGGGGGTTTTAAATTTTAAAGTCTGGCAACTATGTCAAGTGGGGTATCATATGAAAGGGCTTGACTTGTACATTCTGAAACAATTTTTAGTTTTTTTTTTCGTTGGGGGGATTTCGATTTACAAGGGATAATGTAAAAAAAAATACCATTCCCCCCTTATCTCCGAAGTTTACGAAGAAAAAAAATTGAAATTATTACACAACATTAATACTCGTATGCATGTATATTTTACAGGAAAAATATAGCCATAGCCCTATCTAGTTTTTCTTTTTTTTAATCATCAAAAACTCTTCTATACTAAGTTTGTAATTTAATCACCTTTGTATATATTTTTGTTTTATATTTAAATTTACAAAATTACGTTGAAAATACCTTCTTTCAAATAAAAAAACAATTATTGAAATCGGTTGATGTGATAAGGAAATTATCCTTGAAAAACCAACATACGAGTACGTACTAAGTTATTCAGTCGCGCAAATTAGTAACACAATGCGCCGATAGATGGTGCTGTCATGTTTTCTTAAGATTGTTCCTGAATTAATGGGGTCGGGACGGGTACACAACTACATATACAAGAACTGTGTACGGAACCCTCGGTGCGCGAGTCGGACTCGCACTTGACCGGTTTTTTTTAAATATTTGTTTTGCTTTATTAAGGAAAACAAACAGCACCAATCATACATAAAGCTAATTACAGTTAGGTAGATCATAAGCCAGCAAAGTTTTCACCAATACATCAGCACTTAATAACGAAAATATTCACGAAGTAAAAAATATAAGTACCTGACATAATTTAATTAGTAAAAACATAATTTGATTAGTAAACAGGATTAGTATTAATGCTCATTTCCTAAGGTCGTATTCTAGAAAAATATATTTTTTGATTCCACACACCTAAATGTGTCAGGATGAGACATTGAAATACGATTTATTCAATTCAGACCATATGAACTAGCATTAGATTTATATGTAAAACTCGGACGTATATTCACGTCACTACCCGTCACCGCGCGATTGATGGACGGACATACATCGCCCCGGAAGCGGATCCATCCGTCACGCACACAAAGGGTTCAGGTTGTTCACCTCACCACAATATCTGATCCCTAGATTAGTATTAAAGGCAGGTAGCCACGGGTCAAAGAAAATTGGTTGTTGATGAGTTGGTCAGCCTTATGAATAAGACGAAGGTAACTAGAATAGGTATATATAATTGGGTACTTTCCACGTGTCAAAATTGCGTAAGGCGACTTCCTGATTTGTCGGTGCGGAGGCAGTACGATATGAGAAAAGTGTCAAATGTCAGTGTCAGCTGTCAGTCGACGCGATACTATTTTTTACTACGCCCCTACATTTAAATGAGTGCTTCCTGACTGGCGCGGGATGCGCGGTAGCGGGACGATGCGAAGGCGGTACTGCTTCGCTTCTGCGCATGATATTACTACTGCGCAAACGTAATACTGACAGTATTATATCAAGCGGGAATCTTTGCGACGTCAGTAAGTTTACGTCAAAGAAGAAAATGTCACATATCGATCCCGCCCCGCCAAGTCAGGAAGTCGCCTAACACTAAATATAATTATAAACATTACAATAAAAATGAAAATTAAAAAAGTTATTAAAATAATCAGAGATGTGATTCCAAATATGTTTGAAAAATAATTATGAACCCTGTAGTCGATTCGTCCGTCCGTCGTCAGTTCTCAAAATTTAGGTCCGTATCATTTTTTAGGGTTTCGTACCCAACCTACCCGGGACCCTATCACTAAGACTCCGCTGTCCTGTCTGTCTGTCTGTCCGTCTGTCACGAGGCTGTATCTCATGAACCGTGATAGACAGTTGAAATTTTCACAGATGATGTATTTCTGTTGCTGCTATAACATCAAATACTAAAAAACAGAATAAAATGGGGCTCCCATACAACAGACATGATTTTTTTGATGGTACAGAACCCTTCGTGTGTGAGTCTAACTCGCACTTGGCCGTTTTTTTAACTTCCCATTGACCTATGAACTTGAAATTTAGTGATAAGTAATGTATTATTACCAACAGAGCTATTAATATATTGATAAATCATATTTTTTCTTTGAAATTTCCTAATTTTTCTACTGAAACTTAAGTTTCCGGTTGGTTTGTGCGAAATACGACACGCACTTACCCGGTTTTTGTTATTGACTAATAAAAATATACAGACCGGTCCACATAAATCCCATTTACAAATTGTCTCCATTCCTTAATTCCAAAATAACTTAACATCCTCAAAATACCGCAAACAGTTTCCACCACGAATTATACATTTAGTTATTTTAGTTTCCCTACCGTCCGTAACTTTGACCAAACTACGACATCTGCCACTCTGATGGATAGCCGACATGTGTCCATTACTGCCCTCTTGGCATTAAATGACGTACCATAATAGCAACTTTACTGCACTTGTGTCATTATAAAACCCAGAAATGGTGCACAAAGGGCTAGGATCACATTAATCAAATCACCGATTATGTGCACTCATCAATTTGGTATTGCATTTTTATGTCGGTGTTCGATGGTGGTAATCGACCGTTGAATTTTTTTTTAAGTTTTTTGAGTTGAGCACAGCCGAATTTTTTGAAGTTGTTTTACAAGGAAAACGTGTTAAATCACGACTCAGTGACTGACTTAACAACTTATTATTGGTTGTTATTTCACATATTTACGAATGAAATGCAACTTAAACTTAAGTTTTATTCTGAATGTTTGTGTGTTTGTGTGTGTGTTCATCACATCTTTAGGTACAGGCGTTATTTTCCCATACAAATTGAATCCTCATGAAACCTCCAACCACGGATTAAAAACAAACAAACCCACCCCACTTTTTAAAGATTACCGAAATTTAAAACAAAAGCACACTCATTACAGAAATACTTATCGATTCCCGGTTATGTTTGTTGGAAAATAGTTCTTATTTGTACGGGGATAAGGGAGGGTAGTGAAATATGAGTGGCATGGTCACGGCGAACAGTGATTGATGGGCACTGACTGACGTGTGCACGAAAGCGGGTGCGGTAGGAGCGGGCCGAGTTTAGGGAGCGAGCGGGTTTTACAAGTTTTGTTTTAAGAAAATTGTATTAGGTACCTATGAGCTATTTTTAGTATGGAAAAAGACATTAAGGCTGGGACTGTGTAAGCTGGGCGATTAGCGGCGATTTCTGAGCGACTAAAGTTTGTGACGTCGTGCCCATATAAGGGCGCGCTCACCTCGCTTCCGAGTCGCCCGCAAGTCGCATGTGTGATAAGGCCCTAAAGGTCCTCAACTCGCCGGTTCGCCGTCAACCAGGCTTCAACCCAATGCAATCAAGTAACAGCCGTCTGAATAATAAATTTTTAATAGTATCTCTTTATTTATTTTCACATCACCTATTCGGATAAGGGCTTTTTCTTCCCTGCTAGGAGGGATCAAAATGGCACTTTTCTTCCCTGCTACGAGGGATCAAAGTGGCACTTTTCTGTAACGAGCTAACGAGTAATTGTATTGTATCGATTTTGATAGTTAAGTATTGTATCGATTTTGATAAAATAAATGCACAACCATTGTTATTTCAGATCTTTTATTATCCTCAATAGGTGATGTGAAAAGCAGTATGTGTCACGTGGAAGCAAAATTATTTCCACCTTGGGCGTTAATTCTTGAATCCCTCACTACGCTCAGGATTCTATTTTAGAATCCCTCGCTACGCTCGGGATTCTATTATACAATCCTTCGCTTCGTTCAGGATTCAATTTACGCCCACGCCGTAAATATGTCATTTTGCTCCCTTGTGACACAATCTACTATTATTGACTTAGGATAGATTTTTACAATAATAATTGTAATCTTTCTCGTTTACACAGCACAGAGACAGCAGCCGCCAGGGTGTACAAAGACTATTACTTGCTAAATTAAAGCATTGTAAATATGCCAATCTAAAACCAGCGTATGACTTTGTTCCGGTCGCCGTCGAAACGGCAGGGCCTTGGGGTGTCGAGGCAAGGAACCTAATTAACATTGTAGGGAGGCGCATGACGGACAGGGGCTGTTACCCACGTTCCGGCTCTTACCTGGTCCAACAAATATCTGTCGCTATACAGCGTGGCAATGCAGCCAGCGTTCTGGGCACTTTTGGACCAGATCTGAGCCGAACGTAGTTCAATAACTACTTTTCTTCTACGTCCTACTTTTTAACCTGTTTTCTTGTAAATTCTTGTAAAGTGGTAAATAAACTTATTGTTATGGTTATGGACTCCTTTTTCCGCACTCAGTCCGTGTATGTCGGACCATTGTGCGTGGTTTGCTAGGCAGGGGTTTAGCCAGCCTAACTCCGACCAGAAGCGCAGGATCCTCCTGGTGTCACCACAGGCTTCGCGGAGTGACCTCGGTGCGTTGAGGATTTGAGTCCGTTGTGCAGCTACACCTTCGCATTCCAGGATTACGTGAGGGGCTGTTTCATCGGCCAACAGGCATCCCCTGCATAGGGGGCTGTCGGTCGTACCTAGAACATATAAATGTTTGTTTAGCGGGCAATGTCCAGTGATCATCCCTACGTTAAATAAACTTGCTAATTGTAATAATTATTATTAGGTCATATTACTTATCGCGCATGCCTTGCGCCCACGCAGAGCTCGTTCACGTAACAAGTAAACACGTTGACATCGGGACCCAGCTTTAATTACAACCATGATGGACTATTATTACATTAATTTTATAATTTACGGCCCCAAACGACTATTAATAAGCGGGGTTTGGGGCTAAAAAGATTATGTTGAAGTTATGCGAGTCCCTGGCGTGATTTATCAATTTCTACGAGTGCCTCGATAATTATAGTTGTGCACGCTGTGACTAGCGACGCCCCTACCTAAATTAATATTTCTTTGGACAAGCCTTCTGGGAAGAAGGCTGTTAAGTATAGTGCGCGCCATCCACGACGACGCGCCCCTCCACAGCGGATCTCGTACTAATCTGTGCGCAGTTGTACGGCTTGGGCTGTGGAGGAGGGCGCCTTCATGGATGGCGCGCAATATATTTGGTTTGCAGAGTGGAATAATTGGCCCATCCATACTTTCTACCCTGATCGGGCCTAGCTTAGTGTCTTGCTGGACTCTTCCCAGCTAGGCTAGGTTTAGTGAAACAGCGACAAAACTCCCAGTAGCTCGATTCCACTGACACCTCAGAATCGGTTGAAGCCGCTCAACCAATCTCACTGGAGCGCATACTCTTAGAGTATTCCAGTGTTTAAACCGTCCGCGTGGTCGTGTCGGAGGTTTCCCCTGGATTTTCCCCAGGCCACTCTCCAACCGCGCACTCCTACCGCTTTATTGGGCCCGGCCTAAAAAGCTACAGTCAAATTTTAATCTATACAACATTCACCACTACTGAATCACCACTTAAATATAAAATCTAAACACGTTCATGTCAACTGAAAGAAATGACGAAATTCCGATATAATAGTATCACATTAAATTTCCCCATTCACATCTCACATTCAGACAACGAACCTTGCCAAACTCTTAATCTATGTCAAAATTTATAGAAACAAAATACAGAGTGGGCAATTTCAAGGTACACATTTAATTCTGACTCGCAACGATTTTAATACAAATATGAAGCGGGAAGCTCGTAAATTACCATCATCATACGCACAATACGCACATACACGTATATGTACATATCACTACATGCATCTTCTACTGCTAATTACATGAGATTTAGAAGGAATGAGCAGTAGAGCTCATGCTGGCCCAATGCGTGGTAGGGAGTTACATGCACCTTTCCTCACGATGTTTGCCTTCACTGAAAAGCTAATAGTGACGCTGAGTCAAGCCGGATTCATACTTTTTTCTATGATACACTCTGAAGCCTGACAGTATGATGGGCCGTCAAGTCAGAGCACATCAGATGACTTTGAATCTTACCGCACATATAATACATACGCTTTTCGTCAGATATTTATTTTCAACTAGCTTTTGCCCGGACATTCGTCCGCGTAAATTTTCACCTCCTATTGCATAACTTCGAATGGGATAAAAAGTATCCTATAATTTTTACACTACGTTGCATCATAATCATTTCAGCCAGAATCCAATCATCTAAAATTTCGCATTTATAATATTTCAGTGTGGTTTCTCATTTTGCAATTATTTCGGTCTCGAAACTTCCCACCCTGTATCATCGAAGCCAGAATTGACAGAGTCACGAGAACGTGACGTTGAAGTGCAGATGTTGCTGATCTTAGACGCCATCTGATGACAATTAGAATACAAAAAGTGATGTCTAATAAATCGTGTTCTTTTTTTCGCTAAATCTACTCCCGCAGACAGAGGCACTATTTTAGTTAAATGATAAATTGTTGGCTTTCCTTCGGACAGTTGTAACATAGAGTAATATTAAACAGAATGGTTTTACATTATAAATATTAATCATCGATTTTCATCTTCTTTTTTAAAGCGCACTGCTAAGGTTTGGAATTCCCTGCCGGCATCTGAATTTCGAAGTTCATATAACCTAGACCTCTTTAAAGCACGAATGAATATGAATATCCTGGGTGAGCTGGCATCATCATTTCCCCTTGTCTAGATGCTGGTCAGGAGCAATTAACATTTCTAATTTTTAAAAAATCCGGATATCTAGAAGTCGCGGATGTGCACCCCGGCTCGTAAGTGCCACTGGGTTTTTCAAAGACACTTATAATTCTATTATTAGTATTCTTTTTATACTACGACGGTGGCAAACAAGCGTACGGTCCACCTGATGGTATGCGGACAGCGCAGCCTATAGACGCTCGCAACTCCAAAAGAGTCACGTAAAATAATAAATGCGAAATTTTAGATGTTTGTCACTCAATCACTCAAAAATGGCTGAGCAAATTATGATGAATAGACTCTAATTAATAACCATTGCTTAATCATACATAATCGTCATTTATTTGCCAAACATCATACATTGTGATGTATTTCTAATTCTACACACAAACCATGCGTAGTAAAATTTAAAACACAAAAACACTGGCCGATAACATTAAGCTTAAACAAACCCTAAGCCTGAGATAATACGGCCGCCATATTGCCGCGTCTGCGCATTGATCTGTGCCGGCGGCCTGCGCGCGCGACGTTGACGGGCATAAATCAATTGTCAAACGCTGCGGTAATCTCGCAGCTAATAGCGCGCGCAGTGTGGATGCGGTCTTATTTATAAATAGGTTTGTTTACAATGACGGTGGGAAAGGAGCTTACAACTTACAACCTGTCTAATTAAACTTCATTTTAGTTCCAAACAAAGTGACATTTATTCAAATATTAAATGTACCGTAGATCTAATCAACCATAGCGTATTTTTACTATAAAAGAACTTTTTTAACACGGTCTGATGGTGAAATTCCGTATCAAGCGCGTTGCCAATCATATATTGATTTAAAGATTTGTATGTATGTATGTATGTAATAACTTTATTGTACACAAAAAAAAATACAAACAAATAAGGACAGGAGGAGGATTTGTTGTGTAGACAGCTATATTACATATTTATGCAGGTCCCTCACTCTCAATATGCTCTCAATAGGTAGGTTATACCTACCTACTGCGCATTTTTGGCAGCTCTGCTTAATTTGTTCACCACTTTAGAAACATAGCACCACATTACGTGCAGCTGCAAAGTAACTAATAAATTAAGTAGTAAATAACTAATTAAACTAATGAAGTAACTAGTCCATTCGATTTTAATAAGAATTTGTATGTCTAGATCTCTGTGTCTGTTAGATTTTCGCGTTTAAACCGCTGAAATGGAAAGTTTGAGACCCCAGCACACAGGATACATTTTATCCCGGAAATCATTCCTTAACTAAAGGGGGTATTTTTTTATGAGAGTGTTATATCATTTATTTCTCATTGGCGATATTGAAAAATTGTATGAAAGCATTATGCCTTAAATATGTTGTCACATCAGTTATTATGGCAATGACGAGTTTGACGCGGGCGAAGTCGCGGGCAAAAGCTAGCTATATTTTCAACAAGATTTGAGTCATCGTAATAATATACTCATCATCAGTTGCCAATACACAAGAAGTGTTTGTAAGTACCTAACCATCAAATTTTATTATCCTATCGATAGTGGACCGTTTTTGATGTTCGTAAACGATGACATATAAATATGGCCACTATCCGCCGTAATACTTTGATGACTTCAAAACAGATTTATCTTTGTTGACAACTCTTGGCTGACTTTCGGGCATCATAGACTATTTTTATTACTTGTTATTGCTGGCTATTTTCATAATGAAAGTGTATAATGATATTAGTTTTAAGGGGGCTTAGTGAGTTTGAGTTACGAGTGAAAACAAAACAGGATAGTTAGAAACTTTAAATTTACGTAAAATACGCTCTATGTATTTATCTTAAGAGCAATAAAAAATACGTTGGTGAAGTTTTTACACAATTTTCGTAAAAAATACACGTACTAGTTTTTACTTAATCTACGTGCCTACATTTTACGTTATAGGTCGATACAAGTAATATTTATTGACCGAGCGAGCGCAAAGCGTCTCCTTTCAACTTGGCCAAAAAATGCCTGTCCGTCTTTTCTCGTCTACAGGTCGCATGTCTCAACTGATTCTCGTGTAAAATATGACTGACAGCTCACAGAACCTTTAGTAGACTCATAGTAGTAATAGTAATGTCAGTAGTATGGGTGACTAGTGTATTAGAGGTAGGAGCACAGAGGAATATCATTATGCTCATAATTCGGACAGCCCAACGGGGGAATAACGAGACAGAGATAACAACACCACTAGGTGCTCTAGGTGTGGTCACAGAATAAGTAATAGTACCACGTACAGAAGCCTCACTGTTAACAAATCCCCGCGAGGCAAGCCAAACGTGCCTACGCTTGGCCATCTCCTACTATCGCACGCGCATCACACGCTACATCACTTTCTATCGCATTTAAAGTCACCCAAAGGCGACTTCCTGATTTGTCGGTGTCGGTGCGGAGGCAGTACGATATGAGAAAAGTGTCAAATGTCAGTGTCAGCTGTCAGTCGACTCGGTACCATATTTTACTGCGCCCCTATATTTAAATGAGTGCTTCCTGACTGGCGCGGGATGCGCGGTAGCGGGACGATGCGAAGGCGGTACTGCTCCGCTTCTGCGCATGATATTACTACTGCGCAAAAGTAATACTGACAGTGTTCCGTCAAGTGAGAATCTTTGTGACGTCAGTAAGTTTACGTCAAATAAGAAAATGTCACATATCGATCCCACCCCGCCAAGTCAGGCAGTCACCTAAGGGTGACCTTTGAGCGGCGCAATGACGTCGCGCGAGTGAGTTGCCCATGGTGTGGTATCGTTTTCCTGATCGTGAGTAAGACTTCCAAAACTCCCATGGTTGCACTGTGTCATACTAATTATACTACCTTTCCATTAACTAAAGGTGAGCGTCCACAGTTCTGCATCGCACATATCGCACGAAACAGATTGTAGGTATTTTCCTTTTGGCGTAACCGTAGTCGGGTAAAAACTACAGACATATCGAGCCATCTTCAGAAATTCGTCTTATCCCTACTAACCTAAACAAGGATCGTTGCTAAGCCCAAGTGGAGTCGACAGCAAAAAGTATCTCTAAAACACAGTGCTATCAACATCAAAATTAACTGACCATTGGTAGGTCTTATATTACTGTAATAAGGTTCAAAAATGTTTACATACTTTTATCAAAACGTCTTTCTAGTCATAAACATCGTACGTCGCTTATAACGTTCTATATTCAAAGACAGAGTACAGCCAAACTTGGTAACTGCAGAGCTCAACCTTATACGGTTGTGTTTAGGTCGAAATTAGTTTGTCAGTGCTCTGGATGGCGCTTTTCGATGCGTGGGAGTCGATCGATTAGGTGTACGCAATTAATGTTTTGAAGAGCCCACATGAGTTTGACATGTGGGGATGATTGCGATATCTGCAGTTATAAAATCGTTAAATTTTAAGTTGAGTTAGTTTTTTATGAGTTGGTACTGGATTTGTGGTATGTCAAGTGGTACCATAACGTTTTTAGGTTTTTTAGGGTTCTGTACCCGTAGGGTCAAAACGGAACCCTATTGCTGTCACTCAAGCGTCCGTCCGTCCGTCCGCCGCCTATCACATAGGTTTTACAGCCAAATAGTTAAAATGTTCAAATTTTCACCTCGCATCTTTATGACCCAAAGCCATATAAATTGTCAAAACATATTTCTTTATGTTTTTAAGACCCTTTAGCCGTAGGGGCCCCCTACGGCTAAAGGGGGCCGCGAAAAAAACATTTGACCTACCCCATCGAGTACTATAGGTACCTATCGTTGTTTAGAGTTCGTAGTTTAAATCATTTTTGGAAAACAAAGGCAATTAATTCCACTCGCCGAAGTAGGAGTGCGCGGTTGGAGGGTGGCCTGGGGAAAGTCCAGGGGAAACCTCCGACACGACCACGCGGGCGGTATAAACACTGGAATACTCTAAGAGTTTGCGCTCCAGCGAGCTTGGTTGAACTGAATGTTTCAGTGGAATCGAGCTACTGAGACTTTTGTCGCTGGTTCACTAAACCTAGCCTAGCTGAGAAGAGTCCAGCAAGAAACTCAAGCTAGGCCCGACCTGGGTCGGACTGACTCTACCCGGTATAGTGTGACACCACCAATTATGGACACTTTAAGAACTAGCACCAATAATTGAGTCATCAATGTATTTAAGTATCTATTTATCTATATAAGTATGTATATCGTCGCTTAGTACCCATAGTACAAGCGTTGCTTAGTTTGGGACTAGGTTGATTTGTGTAAGATTGTCCACAAATATTTATTTATTTATTTATTTATCAACCCTTATTCAAAGATCATATGGTTTTAAATTGATTGTTCTATAAAAAAAATAACGACTCTTATTTTCTTTTACATAAGAGTTAATGTACATCATTGGGCCTTGTCCATTACTGGTGGTGTCACCCTACGGTAAACTAAATAACAATTATAGGTTCGTTTGAATACAGTTGCCGAATCAACGTAAAAGAGCCCTTGAGGCCTACTTGCAGAATAAATGTTTGAATTTTGAACGTTGCCTAAATAATATTTACCCATTTTAGCTAATTCCATTTCAACACTACCAAAACGTAAATACAGAAATACACTAACGTCTACAAACATTCTAATTAGCGTTTGAGTGGCAGGTAACAGACGGGTGGGACTGACGGGACGCGACGTGACGTGGACGTGACGTTGACGTGACGTTGACGTGACGCGGCGATGGCTGTAATGAAATTGTGACAGGGATTTAAAGGGTAAGCGGTAGCGGTGTAGGGAATACTAATAATAGTACGTTTACTTAACTAGGGAAGGGAAATACGAAGAATGTCTCAGATCTGAGACTGACTTAATTATTAATTGATTAGGTAGGTATACTTAAAATTTCATTTGAACGAATTGCTCCAAAGCAATTCCTTCAAAAAGCTGCTTTACCGTTCAAATAATAAGGTTCAAAATCCATAACATTTTAATAGAAATACGTTTAACAAAAAAAATTCAGTCATACGGTTTGATGCAACCAGTGGTCGTTAATGGGTAATAATTTTAAAAGGGGTCCGTTTCTCTATTCTCAAAATTGTTCCTTTTTTACGAGATTCTTTGTTTTTTATTAAAAAGTTAAGTAACGTAAATGTTTCAATTTTTGACGCCTTAGTACCCAGTAGTCGACAGTTATTGTCCACCTTTATTATTATGTCATAAGGTTGAAAGTGTAACTTTGCATTTGGAGAAACACTAAGGTGTCTAGCACTGGGACGTTTACCTTAGGTCCTAAGAATAATTAATACGATTCGCTTTAAGCTAGTAACTCGCATGCCAGTGAACTGGAGCGACAAGGCCTTTGTAAGCTCGGAATCAATATTAATTCTTGTTTACATTTCAGATTAGGGTTATTCAATACTAAGCTTTATTTCTATTAGTTTATGGTCTTGTAATTTTATCAAATTTGGTGACAAGATTCTAAGAACTAACCGAATAAAGAATGATTCACGCTAGTCCGTTCCGTGTCCGGGCCGGCCCGTTTTCTAGTACAAGAAATCGACGGCCGTCGCGCGTCATGTACAGTGGGCCAACGAAAATGTTGAGCACTTTAGTACTTTGTCAAATTAAAGAAGTTTCAAATTTTATGACGTTTCAGTCTAAATATTTCTTAGATTTTGATGTGACAAGGTTCTAAGTATGCTCAACATTTTCATGGGCTGACTGTACCTATAAATCGGGCCGGTCCGGACACGGACCGGTCTACTGTGAATCATCCTTGAGTGGAGTCGTTCAGTAGGTCTAGTATAAGATTTTTCAACATATTAACTAATTCGAACGCGTTTGCGTTTAGTCTCAAAATGTATGAAAGTGGTATGAAAACGTGAACAGCGCCTCTGGTGGTCACTAGTGTAACTAAAACAGCGAGTATAACATTTGTTGCTAACCGATGAACGCGCGTATTTCAAACTCGGTGAGAGCGTTTTCATACATTTTGAGACAAAACGCAAACGCGTTCGAATTAGTTAATGTTTCGAAAAAACTTATACTAGAGGTACTCAAGTTATCAACATACATTTTCGATAATTATTATTTACGCAGGTTTATAGATAAGCTGCCCCGTGCAAAGCGGGCTCCTAGGATACAACTGGGAAAACATTATGGCTTTATATTATGCCTGGCTAATAAAGCGATAGGAGAGACGGGAAAATACCGAGGAAACCACCGATATGACCACGCGGGCGGCTTAAACACTGGAATACTCTCAGTTTGCGCTCCAGTTAGAATGGTTGAGCGGGTGGAATCGAGCTAGGTATAATAATTATATAGTGCGTGTCAGCCACAAAGGCGCGCCCCTCTACAGCCCAATCCGTACAATTGCGCATAGATTAGTATGAGATTGGCTGTGGAGGGGCGCATCGTCGTGAATAACACGCATTACATATACTGGGAATTTTTTAGTCGGTTCTCAAAAACCTGGCTTGGTTTGGTATTGAGGAGTCCAGTAAGAAACTCATCAGCTAGGCCCGACCTGGGTCGGAATAAAACAGTTTTTTATATTCATATTCATATATTTATTGATAAAATAGTTTTCACGTCAAGATTTACATAATAAATGATTACATAAATGTAGGTAATGAGGGCTACCGCGTATGGATTCGCCGCTAGAGGCGCTAGTGTGACGTCAGTCCTCCGAAATGTCAAATTTCATACTTTGTGGGTGGGTTACGCGGGTTTATTTCTAATTAGAAGAAGAAGAAGAAGAAGAAGAAAAATATTTATTTAGTGTTAAATCATTGTACAATATTTGGAGTACACGGATAAATGAAATTAACAATTAAACTAAACTAAACATGGAAATTTTAACACTAAATAGGATACCACTCAGCATATGCCAATAGCAATATAATGCTAAGGCGCTGGTTTTCAGGGCACCCAAAGAGAGATACAAATATAATCTTAACTATTACTTACTTAATAGGTACATCATAACTAAATAGACTAGCCAGCTTATGTTAATGATGGAGAAGGAAAGGTCGCTGGTCAATAAATACAATTTTAAATGGCATGAAAATTAATAACAATTCGTTTAAAGTTAAATATGTAGGTGACACGACATGATCATAGGTACTGGTTCTTATTTGTATGAATGGACTCAAAGTTATATGTTAGAAATTTGCAAGTTTATAAGATAGGTTTTAATATTGATCTTAAATGATGCTACGGATTTAATTAGATTAATATGATGGCTATTTTGCAATATCTGAGATTGATAATGGCTAATATGAGTTAGAGGTCAACGAATTTCAGTGCTTTGCGATAATTTCATGGCCAGTAAACTTATGTCATACTTTTTTCCGTACAAAACGGGAGTGCGCTACAATACGGAATATTCGACAAAAATATTTACAGTGCGGTTTTATTGTATAAAATACGATTTAATTTAAATACACGTGTATTTAGTTTTTACGCCCATAATAACCAATAACAAACTTTGACAGCTGGACTGACAGCGCGGTGGCGCCAACTGGTGCATGAGCGCAAAAACGGTAGCCCTCATTGGTACTTGACAATCAATAAATTTTTAAAAACAAAATCAAAACTTAAAACAAATATTCACATCAATCGCTACTTTGTAGGACAATGATAGATAAGGTTACGGTAAGCCAAAAGATTTTGAACTCTATCATTAGTAAATTAACATTCAAAGTAGTAGACCACTTGCCTTTGTACACGAAAAATGCCATCAACTTAATTTTTTGTGAAGGGTCGTCAATGTGTATGTGACAACCCTTGTGTTGCCAGCGTCCATGGCCGTATGCTTGTTCGCCACCGAAGTCGTATAAAAAACATATTTTACGCTGTAAATAGGTATTAGGCCAGTGAAATCTTACAAATAAAAAAGCTAAAATCGCAAAGCGAGATGTAAAGCTGCATTTTTGGCATGTTATTCGCACCCCTTAGGAGTATGTGAAACTATGTTTTGCAAGTAAAAAAAAGTTGTGCTACCTGTATGATACTTGAAAAACTGCAAAATTTTCGGACTTTTTTTCAGGTATTGTAGTTCAAAAACTATGGCTTTTTGACATTACTTGTATATATTAGCATTTTTAAAGTACATTACATCTTCAATAATTTAAGCCTATTTACAGCTCCGTATGTCGTATATTTTTTTTTATTTTTTTTTTATTTATTTAGTACATCCACATCATATATATTATATTTCACTTAAAGCTAGTATCTTAAGAGGTATTATGTCTGATATATACGACAATTACGGAGGTACATAACATTGACTTCGCATGTTGCAGTGAGAGTGAGATCAATAACAAAAAGATTAAACTAAGCTAATACAATAAATTAAATGAAATTGGATAAAACTAATATTAATTAACAGACTTTATATATAATTATATCTACAGAACTAGTAAACGTAAGATAATTATTTTAGTTTAGGCAATAATAACGATTTAAATTTAGGTAGACGGTCGTGGAAGATGTCGATGGACTTATTTTGGCTAACAAAATCGTTAAAACTCGAGCAAATCCTCACCATTGGAGCCTGCAATCCAAGGTTAGTCCTAGTGACTGGGATAGGGAAAGGTTTTGCTATAGGGCGCCGAGGGTAATTGCGAGGAGCCGTTAAGGAGACTCTCTCTAAAAGGTTGCTGCATTTTATTTGCCCGTTAAGTATCTTGTGCAGGAAACAAAAATCTAGCATACGCCGCCGATCGCACAAGCTGTGCATGTTAAACTTGGCAAGCCGACAGTTATAGGTGTTCCTGTGTGAAAAGCCGGGAGTGCCAAATGCAAGGTATCTTGTAAACGCTCTTTGTATACTCTCAACACGTTGCGAGTGAACCTGGTAGAAAGGACTCCAAACAATCGAGGCGGTTTCGAGGTGGCTGCGTACTAGAGTGTTATAAAGGATTATTTTAGTTTGCTGTTTGTTGAAGTCGTTGGAGTTTCTTCTCAGGAAACCGAGCATCTGTGCGGCCTTTTTTACTATTGAGTCTATGTGAGCGTGAAATTTAAGTTGGTTATCAATTATTACACCCAGATCTCTAATTTCAGTCACTTCTGATAACTCAACACCGCCTATCTCATATTTTGTTACAAGTGGTTTTTTTTACGGCAGTATTTTATGAAAAAGCATTTGTTCGGGTTGAGAGTCATATTGTTACTATAACACCAGGACAATATATTGTTTAAATCGCTCTGGATCATTCTTGCATCTGATTCACATGCCACCGGTTTGTATATTTTCAAATCATCGGCATAGAGCGAGTACTTTGAGTGCTTAATATGGTTCGTAATGTCATCGATAAACATTAAGAAGAGCACTGGACCCAGGTGCGATCCTTGTGGAACCCCAGATTCAGCGTAGTATGTTTCCGATTTGTAGCCGTGAACAACAACGTTTTGAGGTCTTTTGGTGAGATACGATGTGAACCAATTCAGCAAATTGCCACCCACGCCAAAATTGCCGAGCTTCTTTAAAAGAATAGAATGATCGACTTTGTCGAAGGCGCTGCTGAAGTCAGTGTAGATAGTATCCACCTGCGACCCTTTATCAACTTGTTCACATATGTCAGATACAAAAGGAACTAAATTCGTCACTACTGAACGACCGGGTCTGAAGCCATGTTGATGGTCTGATATGCAGGTTTCAGCTATTCCTGATAACACAGGTTGTATAAGAGACTCGAATAGTTTTGAGAAGCAAGACAAAATGGAAATGGGACGATAGTTTTGGATGCAAGCTTCGTCACCCTTTTTGTATACTGGCACGATCCGAGTCTCTTTCCACACGTCAGGAAAGCATCCCTCAGTAAGTGAACGATTAAATAGCAGAGACAGAGGTACAGACAATGCCGAACAACACCGCTTTACAAATACAGGAGGTATGCCATCCGGTCCAGCACCCTTCGAGCAGTCAAGTTTTTTAATAGCTCGTGATATCTCGGTCTCAGTCAGCTGTATATTACTGATGTAATTACTAGTTAAGTTGGCAGGACCATCCATGAAATTGTTGTTGGGAATTAGTATTATAGTTTTTGAGACATGATGTTTCAAAAATACTGTACTTAAACAGCACAACTTTTTTTTGCTTGCGAAATGTGGTTTCACACTATCCTATGGGGTCCAAATAACATACCAAAAATGCAGCTTTACATCGCTCTTTGCGATTTTAATGTACAATTTCACTGCCCTATATGTTAAGTAAGAATCTTTGTCTAAACTATTCGTAAACATCCAACAATTTAATCAGACAATAAAACTAACATGTTTGTAAAATTTAACAAAATGGCGTTAAGGCCAGTCACGCACATTTATCGCGATTTATTCTTGTCATGTGTTAGACACAAAGCGAAATGCGGCCAATACAAGTTATTTTACCTATAAATTACCTTCATTCTGTTATTCGCCAGCCGCAAAATTAACTTTGTAATAACAAGGTAATAAATAATTTCATTTAACATGCGGGTGGAATTAACTTCTCCATATTGAGATGTTTTTAAGCTAATTTAAAGTATCTTTGCCACATGGGATTTCTTGTTACCAATCAACAAAATTGTGCCAAAAAACATTTGGGGAGTGAAATTTCTAAAATCCTTCAAATAATGCTTAGGCATAGTCTGTACCTGTAGGTATTAGAGTTTGGACACGTTGAAGTGCATCAGCCAAGTTTGTAAAGTTGTTGACAACTTAGATGATTTTTGTCATAATTTGTCTAGAAAACACTCAGTCAAACTCGCAGAACGCGAAAAGCGACCAATGTCCATTGGGGCATTTGCCCCGTGATACTATTGTCCCCAATGTACCCTACTAACGGGTCAAAATAATCAGTACTCATCATTCTTCTAGCAAAATTAATAAAAATAATATACTAGCTCAAATACTTATAATACACTACATTTTTAAATCTAAAATATTTTCGTTTTTCATTAAAATAAAACAAAAAATTTTTTCATGTAATGAAATTTGTGGAATAGTTTTCGGTGGAATGAAAATCGATGTAAGTGATTTCGATAAAATTATAGATAGATACCCAGCATTTATGCGTTTAAAAATAAGTAGTAGAATATTGAATTGAAATAAACTTTTCTCCAAAATCACCAAAAACACTTACGAGTATAACGTTATGCGGGCCACAGAAAGGAATAACATTTTTAAACAGCTAACGAAAACCATTATTGGTCAATGCGATCAGGAAGCAACATTAAAAATTATCCACACCACATTTAACCATTATTCCCTACGCCTACAAAAAGCTGTACGAAAGTCAATAATAAATCAATTTTATAGAAAAAGACTACAATTACTGCCCTAGAGCACAAAATGACGTAAGTCCTTAGTATTTTAATGCTAGATAATACTTTTTTAATGCCCAAGGTCGTGCCTTGGACGTGAGGATTTGCATTAGTGATTGCATTAATCATCTAAGCACAATGACAGCAATAAAAGTTTGTATGGAACGCCATTAATTGTCATTGACAGGACGGGTGTGATTGACAAATGTCAGTTTTTTGTCCCTTTGTACCACTACCATGGACAACTTATATTGCACCTTTTGTTGGCGGGGTAAGGGCTATAATGTGTTGTTTTTAGGTGTTTTGTGAAGTGATGGTCATATTCTTTGGGTGACTTGGCGATATTTATGTAGTTTGAATGAAAGTTGTTCTTTTTAGGGACTTACAAGCGATTTCGTTTGAATTAATAGAGAATAGAAATTATTTATAAGTTGATTTCTGTCGCTTTAAAACTTAGGCTAGTTCATAAGTAAGGTAACAAGTCGTTTTAATCTACGACTATTTAAATTGTAATGGCTTTATTGCCTATAATATACGTTGAAAATGTCGAGATACCATGTGCGTACATTTCCGACAATCATTCCAAGATTTCCGAAAAAGGATGGTTATATTTTAGTCGTTTATGTAAAACTAGTTCTTGCGGAAAATGGACCTTGGGCAACCGGGAAAATGTGAGGAGGAGAAATACATTTTATTTTCAATATTTGTAGACAATATTACACAAATCGACCTTGTCCCAAATTAAGCAGATCTTGTAGTATGGGTACTAAGCGACGATATACATAATATTATAGATGAATAAATACTTAAATACATAGAAAACATCCAAGACACAGGAAAAAATATTCGTGTTCATTACATAAATAAATGCCCTGACCGGGATTACGGTACCTCCAGCTTCGTAGGCAGGGTCACTACCAATTAGGCTACTCGTATTAAAGCGGCCTCCAAAAAGGGGGCTAAATTAAAATAAGTAACATTATCCTACAACCACAGCCTAGTACGCCAATATACAGGCTGTACTGATCCCCGTCTTCACATAACTCACCACCCACCTTCATATTTCCATCAAGCGCCGGCAAAAATACAGCCAGATTCATTATCAGGACCATACATCAGCCGGTAATAGCGGTGGGGGGAGGTTGATTCATAACCAATAAATCAATGGCCTAGGGGTGTAATAGGCCAAATATTGTACATTAGGGTGGTGTAGGGTCCGCAAGTAACGTTAGGTGACGTTATGTTCGTTAGTGCTCGTTGATCAATGGCGCACTTGGAATGATTTAGAATGAGAGTTTCAGTTTTTTTCTTTTCGATTTTTATTTTGTATATTGAAGAATGTTTAATTATTGACATTTGAGATTAAAGACCAAAGCCCGAATTATTTAAAAATGTCCGTTTTATTTATCATACTCATACAACTATAAATAAGATAGCTACTGGCAATGGTCGTTAATTATTTGTTATTTGCTTTTAAATTATACACTGCAATAGTGTTTTTGAGTTTATCATGAATAAAGAATAATTGATGATCTTTATTTAATATTATTGACTTGTTTGCTGGCGCTACAGGCCTGATGTTAATTACACCCCGCGTCGGTCACACACAATACTTGCATTCTGTCGTGGAAATTTTAATTAAATCACATGTTTTATGGCCACCCTGTAATTGTAGTGAAAAACTAGAGTTACAACTAGAATTAAAATTATAGTTACAAAGTTATTACTTAAGTATAGACAAATTTTAGAATTGTAATAAAAAGTAGAACGAATGTTTCCGATGAATGTATAGGCCAGTCATATGTAACATTCGAAATTGCAATAATTGCGGTAAACTTGCTTTTTTGGTATGTTGTTTGGGACCACCTCGATAGTATTTATCCAGATTGGCAGCAGTCTAAAATGAACGCGAGCTACTTTTTTTTTAATTTTGTGCAAAAAAAAAACATATCGGAAGGCTCTTAAGAGAAAGGTCTCTATTATTTTTTTAAAGTGTACAAAATTCCTGACAGTGTGAGCCCTAATCCAGTTTTCTAGGTCTAACAGCTCCCAAGATACTTGGAAAAAATAGAGAACCTTAGGAACCCTGTTATGATCTTTCTTGTCAGAGCCTTTTTCTGCACAAAACTTAAAAAGTAGCGCGCGTTCATTTTAGACTGCTGCAAATCTAGATAAATACTATCTAGGTGGACCCAAACAACATACCAAAAACCGGCCAAGTGCGTGTCGGGCCACGCGCAAGGTAGGGTTCCGTAGTCGTCTACCCGTTACATTATGTGGACTAAAAAGTTCGCAAACTTATATTTACTATGTTTTTGACAGAATTAACAACATTATCTAAGGTATCAATGGAAATTGTACGAAGGTTTGCTTTTGCAAAGTACATTTCTGAAGTTCGACTATTACTCGTTAACTAGTAATGTCTACTTAGCTGTGATAGTTTTCCTTTTAAATTCATTGTATATACTACTACCATGATTTTTTTCACATGCCTAGTAGCCACCGTTTAGCTGGCAGGGGGGGGGGGGACACTTGACCATAACAAAAATTATCACTTCAAAGCTTAATATCACGCCAACCTATTCTTTAATCATGTAGGGGAGGTACCCTGAAAAAAATTTTTTTTTAAGATTTTATTCTACCGTTTTGTCGGCATCATTGATATGTATACTCATGCCAAATTACAGCTTTCTAGTACTAACGGTTACTGAGAAAAACGGGGGTCGGACGGACGGACGGACGGACGGACATGGCGAAACTATAAGGGTTCCTTGTTTACTACGGAACCCTAAAAAGTAAGTTTACCGCAATTATTGCAATTTCAGCGTTTTTTTTTATGTACGATATGACCGGCCTAGTATTGTTTCGCAGAATTTTCATTTCATCGAAAATTATTTTTTTGGCACAGCTAAGTTAAGTTTGTGTAGAAAGCATCGGGTCTACCAGAAAAGTACCTAGGTTGGATTAGGTTAGAACTGCACCCTTTAAAAAAATGTTTTCTGTGAAACATTAAACAAGTTATGAGGGTTCAAAAAACGACGAAACACTTCTAGAAAAGGTAGGTAGTGCCCTTGCGCTTCGCTTGGCTCGTCTTGGCGGGGGCACTACCGTGCCCCCAGATTCGACGAAACATTTGGTTAAGCACTTTTTAACTTTTTATCAAATAACAAAATTCTACCTGAATTCAACTGGTCTATGCCTTTAAATTCTGCTTCACACGTATTCCAGTGTTTAAACCAGCCGCGTGGTCGTGTCGGAGGTTTCCCCTGCATTTTCCCCAGGCCACTCTCCAACCGCGCAGTCTTATTCGCTTTATTGGGCCCGGCCTATAAAACCACAGTCAGGTTAAAAAAAAACAAAATGTTTAAAAAATTGTAAGTCCTCTTATTTAATGTCCATAAAATGTCATTTTAATTCAACTGACAGTGAGTGACACTTGTCATCGATAAGCGACCGACAGTTGACGAAGGAATCGATCGTAGATACGATTTACGAACTTAATATTTCCGTTATTAAATACTAGGAAGACTTTATTGCTTAAGTATTAGAAGTCATTTTTGAGTGGGTGCTAGTTTGGCGAGTGAACAAGTTATGTTGTTTTTTACCAACTTAATTTTTCCGTTGGTAAAATCGGGAGCTACCTTATACCCTAGGTTTTAGAGGTCAATGTTTGACGCTTGAGAGTTTAGCGAGCGAAAGAGTAATGAAAGATTTACCAACTTGATGTTGCCGTTGGTAAATTCGTGTACGACTTTATTCTCTTTGTAATAGAGGTCATTGTTTGACGGGTGGGTGTTTGGAGAGTGAAAAAGCGATGTCGTAATTTGTGCTGAATGAAAGACATTTGATATTTTTGAGGCGATTGACAGTTATTGAGGTAAAACATAGGGAGATGGTATACATGCGTAAGGGTTTAAATAATTAACTGAACGACGAGTACAACCAATTATAAAAAGAACGCCTCTCTACAAATAGACATTGTATCAATGTGTAAGTGTATATTGTGCATAAAATATGCTTATGTCAACTTTGAGGGATACGCGATAACACACTGCGGCCAGTTTATTTATAGGCCAGTTCATGAATCGACGAAAATATTAAAGTTTGAGGTTAGAGTGTGAAAAAATAATGTAGAATTACACTACACAAAAATTACTGTAGATTGAAAAAGAAAGTAACAAAATATTTATATAAAAAAAATTTTTTTTGGTATTAAGTCCACCATTTGTGCACTGTATTTTGTTTTGTGCAATAAAGTTTAAATAAATAAATAAAATAACCGAACAAAATATTGAAAACCGCTTTGGTAACTGTAAAATAATTCTAAATATCATCGTAAAAATAAATTTCATGATGATTATTTCGTAATTGTCAACGGCAGCGATATGTTTTTTTTTACAAAAAGGATAGCATTTTTATTGTTCTAACAAAATAACCGGATAGATTTAAAAAATAAATCAAAATTTACTAAATATTCACGAAAACTACGCGCAGAATTCCGTAGAGAGCGGGATGGTTAATTGTAAACTCACGCGTGTTAGAGCGGGACGTTTGCAGTGGGACTGCCTTGTCTTACTTAACTGAGACCGCGCGGAAGGGGAAGCGGGCGGCGGGATACCCGTCCGCTACCCTTTGAATGAATGAATGAATGAAAGTTTATTCACGGAACAGTTGACGTTATACCACCGCCGAATATGTTTTTCGAAACTGTTACTTATGCAATATTTTCGTCATTGAACCTAAGAAAAAACGTTATTTTTAGGGTTCCGTACCCAAACGGTAAAACGGGACCCTATTAATAAGTCTCCGCTGTCCGTCCGTCCGTCTGTCGCCTGGCTGTATCTTATGAATCGTGATAGTTAGACAGTTGAAATTTTCACAGATGGTGTATTTCTGTTGCCGCTCTATAACAATAATTAGGTACTAAAAACAGAATAAAATAAATATTTAAGGGGGCTCCCATACAACAGACAATGATTTTTTTGCCGTTTTTATAGATAATCGTACGGAAACCTTCGTGCGCAAATCCGACTCGAACTTGACCGGTTTTTCAGTAATTTTGTGATTAAAAAAGTAATATTTCTGGTGATATTGTTAGTGGCAATGTTGCTGGTCGAATAGGGTATTAAACTAAGGTAAAAATAGTTATTTGTTATGCAAGGCTGCAAAGTTGATTTTTGGCGCGAGTGTTTGTATTGAGAGCCGAGCTAGCGAAGGATTGTAAGATTGAACCACGAGCGAAGCGAGTGGTTCAAAAATACAATCCTGAGCGTAGCGAGGCTCTCAAGGTACGAGACGCCGAACAACTTTGCTGCCGAGCGCAACACACAACTTTTCATCTCACCATAGCGAGGAAATACTTTCATGTATAATTCAAGATGTACTCATGTTCTATAAAGGGTTGTTTAAATTTCACCCGTTACAAAACATTTCGTGGATTATTAACATTTAAATGCATCAAAGAGCCTAATTATTATTGTTGAGTACTGTGGTACGAAATACTCACGGCTAACGGCTAAAACAAATATATTTCACTCATTTCCAAACTTATCAGGAGTTAAAATTGTAATATAAGTATCTTCTGCACTGAAATCAATTAATTAAATTCATTATTTTGATATTATTCTAACTCAACAACAAAACAAAACAATATTCAAATATCTTAAACTCTCGCATCGAGTTTTTTTCTTAAAAACTAACTTTTTAAACGGTGCGTTCCGAAATTGCACTGAGCGTAAAATGTTGAAACATATAAACATTTCAAATATGTTTCTTCGTGTTATTTCTTTATAAATAAAACTAAATTATTATTGAATATCATCAAATTAAGCTGGAAAAAGTATTATTAATATCATTATAAAAAACAAAACAATAATAAACTGCACCATTAGGTACATGATATGTATACTTCTAAACGCTTAGGAATGACCTGTCGTTTCACTTTATAGAAAAAAGTTGGAACTCATGGAACTGCGTAACGTTCGAATTTCAAAATCACTTTCCACGCTAGCGTGGAAAGTAGACTTTTGCACGCAGATTTGAAAGGATAAAGAAAGCCTTTCCGAGCGGGTGAGATGAAATAAATATTTTTTTACTTGACTAATAAAACATCTAACGAAAATACTCGGAAAACATCAATTATTAATTTATTTTAGCTAATTGAAAGATTTTATAAGCATAAAGATTTAAAAAGGACGCTGATTTGAACATACCAATTCACACTGACTTAGTGACGTCACTAAGACAGTATTCCCTACAAACTTCATATTAACAAATCGTTTTTGACATTTAATAAAAAGTTGCTGATTTGACTATCAGTTTAATACCGTATTGCTACCGGCAATATAATCATCGAGACATCAGTATGTGTAATATACGCTATTCGTATGTGTAATTTTGTATTACCGTAGGTTAACTTATAATACTGCGTCACCTCATAGATCAGGCGCAGCGCGTGTCATCCGTAAAAATAAATAATGCCAGTTGTCAATTTAAGGACCGCTTTATGCAATAAGGGCAATTTTATTAATAATGGTGGCGAAGAAGCTTACGGCTAATAAAATCACTAGCGCGTTGCCGACGCTTTTTTACGCTTAATACATAATTTATTTCTCGTAACGGCACCGAATATGACTCTACATTGAATTAAGGCCGTGTATTACCACTTTTGAGTTTTTAATAACCATCTGAGACATAGAATATAGTGTCTTAAAATCTAAAAAAAATATATGTGTTACATAAGCATCTTGTCTAGTCAAAATCGCAGTCAGTTACATGACCTGATGAATTTCACTCAATAGAAAAAAATCGCGATGTTACCCCTTTTTGGAATGTATCTTCAATACTACGGCTATATTACTGATATTTAACATTTAATTTTTGTACTCAATTAAAGATCGTAAATAGTTATAGACAAATTTGCAGGGTTTGCTTTGATAAAATGATTGGCTTAATGACTAATATAGCTAAATATTTACAAAACTGCGCGCAGAGCTTTCGCAGAGAGCGGGATGGTTAATTGTAAACTCACGCGTGTTAGAGCGGCACATTTGCGTTGGGGATACCTCCCCTTAAAGATTCGTTGCGGTTATAATTTAAGAATTATTTTTCATTTAAAACTAGTTTTTATTTCGTTTTTTTTTTTATTTGAGTTCGGGGAACTTTACCTCGCGTTGTGTTGATACTGTTGATAGCTAAAGACATATCCAGGTCTCTCACTCTTAAACACAGCGCATCTTCATATTACCGTAATTCATATTAACTAGACTAAAGAAACCATCATTAGGTATATAGATATTTTTAGTAGTTAACTGGTTAAACGTGAGAAAGTTTGACGTAATATAACGGAGGGACAATTATCCAAAATAAAAAAATATTTACCTAAATAATGCCACAAAATAGTACAATAGTACTATGTAAAGTAAGTACTTGAATCAAAAATTAAACTTATATATAAAATCCGTTTCTCCACATGTTTATTCGCAATTCCATATAAAGCAGTAGTAACATTACAGTAACAGTGCCGTGGTCGAAGCAAAATAAAATTGAAGTATTGCATGACACGGTCCACAGGTATTAAATAAATCACGGGATGTTCATTTCATTCAGTGATTTTGCATCCCGACCATTTTAAATCAAAGTCTTACATGACAATGAAAAAGTTATTTTAAAATAAGAATGATGATGATTAAAAATGGTATCATATCGGCGCCATATTTCAGTGGATGCATAAACTATAGAATAGAATATTTATTTAAAATTCTTATAACTAGCGTTTACATTGTGCTTACTACATATACATTAGATAAATTGTTGCATGTGCCTAAACTAGGATTATTCCTGTATCTTAGGCAAATATAGAACTAATTACTTATACATAAGAATATCAAATTAAATCATACACAAGAAAGACAATTATTGCGTACATTATTTTAACGTGTCAGCGTACGACACCAATAAACTAGGTCAATCGAGTTTGCAATTAATTGCACACATCACATTCACAGTGTAGAACCTATTTTTAGGGTTAGTAGGGCAAAATTAAATATGACGAGTTAGTAATTAAAACATTGACGACAGATACCTATACATAAACATTAAACATGAACTAGTAAAAATATTATAAGTACACTTATTGAGGTCGATTGGCGAGACGATTGACTAGACTTTAGGCGCCCTCATAATCAATGGAATTTATGTACCGTTGTTCTGCCATTTTTTTAGCAGGGCATTCAGAATCACCTGTCCTGTGGTTATTGGGCTTCTTAAAAAAACCGCATGTCGCACATTTTGGGGGTTCAGCTTTTTTTGCGCACTCTTTATCCACATGTCCCATATCGCCGCAGTGCCCACACGTATATTCTGCCTGTTTGCAAGTCTTAGCGGCATGTCCAAATTGTTGGCACTTGTAACATCTGGTGACGAATGTGAAGTCTCTTACTGGGCACGAAGACCAGTTGACGAAAACTCGGTGTTGCGATATAAGGGCTTTACGTACAAGGGCTGGTACTTCAATAACGTAATTGCACGTGTCAGCGTCTTTTCTTCCCGATTTGTGGCTTAGTTTGATCGAGGACAAAAAACTTTGGCGTGAAGAGTCTTTTAGATTGTCGGCAAGGTTTTGCTCGTATATGCACTTGTAGACCTCTTGTTCCTGTAAGGACGACGGCACTCCGATTATTACTATTCTAGGTCTGCGTTTGTGCGGCTCATCGATAGTTAGGTCCGGGGACGTTTTCTGAAACGTCTTTTTCAATTTCTCTATATCATCCTTAGATTCTGTACTTATAATGACTCCTCCATTTTTTACCTTGCGCACTGCCCTAACATGTAGCTTCATTTCCTCTGGCTTAATAATTTTTTGCACTAGGTTTTTAGTGTCTTCGCTGGTTTTCATTTTGTCTGTCGGATAAATAGCCACCGAGCTCAGATTGTTTGGTTTAATCATGTTTTTGTCACTACTTTTCACCATATCAGCAAAGGATAGTGTTGTGGACGGTTTAGACGAACTATCTATTGTCTGTTTGAGGGCTTGAAGACGGCTTGACAGGTCCTGTTTTTCTTGAAGGGCTTGCACCATGCAATGATTTACAAGGGCATTTTTCTTTAATGACTGGTAGTGCAGAGCTAAATTGGCAGAGCCATTTGAAACTTTGCGGCATAGATTGCTAATTTTTAGCTTCTGTTCAGAGTTTAGTTTCCCTTCTGTTGAGATGGAGCATATTTCATTGAGGCAGTGTTCGATGGAGTTCAGCCAAATCATAAGGTCATTCGACGAAACAGTTTCCGGCGTTTGTGCAGCTCCTGCTGCGGTCGGCGGTTGGGCATTCTCATTCTCAGTTGGCCGAGGCGAGGGCGTCGGCGGAGGGCTGCGCACAATTTTCTCACTCCGGATAAATGGGCTACGGTCACCCATAATAGAAAAAATGAACAAATCACTAAGACGACATAGTTAACTTCGAATATCGAACTATATAATCATTTCAGCAATGGCATCTTCCGAAGGCCTAATTAATGAGTACAGTGCCTACTTTTACGTATCTCACGAGCACAGGTGAGGTTAAAGAGGTATTTCCCGTTGGATATATGGATACTACGTATCATTTTATGATTAATATGTAACGTATCTATCTAAAGTTCCATAAATCACGTAAAATTGGTATTAAAGTAGAACCGTGTCAATTAGTAATATTGAAAAATTAAAAAAAAATACTTACCGAAAATCATTTCGAAATTGCTTTTTTGAGGTTAGATATGAGGATATTAAGTATCATTTGTGGTATATTGTACAAAATAAAAATCAGCCGTATCGTGTCTGGAGGACCTCAAACTTGGTATGTTTCGAAAATTATTTTTGATTTAATTTAAAAAAAATAGCTGAAATGTAATTATGTGGTATATTTTCAGAATCGCCTCAAAAAGCTCTTTCATATGATACTACACACGATAGGTTTCAGAAAAAAAAAATTGTTTTTTTCATACAAAAAAAAATAATGTCTCGGCTCTCCCCCCCTAAGGGAATTTTTTTTAGGAACTGCGGGTCAAAAAATTTTTTTTGACCTCTAGTATGCGTGTGCCAAACGGCTAAACTGTACATCGATTTGCGATTTTTTTAATCGTACGGCGTACACTAATGGTTGTGTGTTGAGACTCATGCACATTGTCTATTAGTGTAAGCCATAATACGATTAAAAAACTGCAAATCGATGTACAGTTTAGCCGTTTGGCACACGCATACTTGGCCCGCCGTTCCTAAAAAAAAATCGCTTAGGGGGAGTGCTGTGACATTATTTTTTTTGTATGAAAAAAAAATTTTTTTTTAAAACATATCGTGTGTAGTATCATATGAAAGGGCTTTTTGAGGCGATTCTAAGAATATACCACATAATTACATTTCAGGCATTTTTTTTTATTAAATCAAAAATAATTTTCGAAAATTCGTTTTTTTTTTAATTATCGGTTTTTATGTGAAATAAAATATTTGATTTGATTTTTTTATTTGAAACATAGCAAGTTTGAGGTCCTCCAGACACGATATGTCTGATTTTTTTATACAATATAGCACAAATGATACGTGATATCCTCATATCTAACCTCAAAAAAGCAATTTTGAAAAGAATTTCATTCAGTACCAATTTTTTTTTTCGATATTACTAAGTGACACTGTTCTACTTCAATAACTATTTTACGTGACTTATGGAACTGTAGTGCAGATACGGTACATATTAATCATAAAATGATACGTAGTATCCATATATCCAACGGGAAATACCTCACTAACCCTTTGACGTCGCCTTTTCATCAGTCGGTATAGTTTGTTTAGTTTTTGGCGCAAAGGCGCAGTTAAAGGTTTTAAGGATTTCAATGAAATTGCTATGTGGGGGTTTTTGGGGACGAATAATCGATCTAGCTAGGTCTCCCAGGGAGACGTCGAACAAAGCTCGGTATCCCAGCTACTATTTATTTTATAAGCGAATCCAGGCGAAACCACTAACCTACAGTCCATTTCAACTTTCCGTGGATCTATCTCGCACGAATACAATTTACGAGGCCACATAAATTTTATTAATTACAGTCATTGCGATGATTCATGGGTAGTAGGTTCGAATTTGTGTAAAACAATTATATCCGGACGGACTACAAATGCATGATGTATTTTGTCACGTGATTTAAAATAATCGTTGCCCCATGGTGAAGCGGTTTTGACTTAAGTAGATTATGTTTTAAGCCTCTGTAAACTACGGGCTACTTGTATGTGTATTGACTACGAAGCGTAAAATCGCACCTTAAGGGGCTACAACGAGAAATTTAGAAACTTTGACACGCTGTTCTGCCCAGACGAGGAAACAATAGGGACTGATTTTCAGATAAAGGATTCTTGACTATACATATGATTGTAAGATATTTCTAACAATAGCCGAAACATGATTGCTTAAAATTTTCTCGATTGAAAAAAAAAGTTGAGTCTATATTTTACTTCTTATACTTAGCCTAAAAACAACGCATTATTAAAATGTTATTTACCTCATCTAAGCTCTGTCAAGAGGAAATTTAATAAATCAGCACACAGTCAGATATTTAACGCAATTTGTCTAAAAAAAGCCATTCTCAGAGAGTGAGTGTTGCATCCCGTTTTGTCGTGAGCAAAAACATAAGGGCGTCTCTTTCCACCCTCCCCCCCGAAGGGGGTGAAGGGGGGGGGGGGGTCGCCTTAAGCACTCAAGTCATTGCGTAACGTAGCGTAGGTTAGTGATAGACTAATTTTTCGGCGGAACCGCAGAACTAGAATCCAATTGCCATCAATGAGTCTGTGTTCAGTTGGTTCGCGACAATGCATTCTGTAGTAGTTACTTTAGTCCCTTATCGCGAACAGTATCTCCAATCAATCAATCAAATTCTTTTTTCGTCATCATAGGTACCTAGTTTATGACTATGTACATGTGGTGGTCCAAAAGAATCAAAAGCATGTTTCGACATCCATCCATCAATACATCCTTAAGGCGCCTGTAGCGGCAAGGCCTTCTTCATACAAACTCTGTGCAAGTTTTACTCGTCGGATTTGGCACTCTCGCATATAATTTTTTTTTGCTTGTTAATATTGGATAGAATACAAAAAATGTCAAGAAAAAAAATACAAAAATTTCAAAAAAATAAAATTTAAAAAATACAAAAAACTTGAGGTTCTGGCTAACAGAAATATAAGCATACTGACCAAAAATGATAAGTGTAATGCACAAAGTTTGTATGGAGAGTGCTTACCTCTACAGGCGCCTTATAGAAATCGGCTTAGACAAAAAACAACGTCTGTCTTCTGTCTGCCTTCATCGTATCCTCCAGTATTTTAGTCACATCAAGAATCCCGAGAATTCTCGGAAATTGGTGGTAACAGGAATAATAGAAGGCAAAAGACCAAGAGGCCAGAGCCCCGAACGATGACTCTTAACCAGGTGTGGGAGCATCTAAATTGTCGGTGAATGCAGCCCAATAGACAGCCGACCGAAACTCCTGGAGAAGAATACTGCTACATCGCCGAGTCCTCAGCAATAAGGGACGGATTGAGGAGGAGGAGGTGTCGACAACTCGACCGTTTGAGACAAATGCTCCCTTATTCTCAACTCAGCGGCTCACTGGGAGGGAGCTTCGGCGACCCTACTCACCACTAGGAATTCAACATCATAATATAATTATTGATACAGTCATTTAAGCCGATCAGAGGGGTAGGGGTCATCCTCGGAATGAGAGATAACCAGCTTCTAAACATGTATACACCTTCATTTTGGCGTTCTATAAGTGCAGCGCGCTCTCCGGCATCTACCTCAAAAACGGTTGGGCGCATGAAAACATGTTCTATGGCAAGTTAGTTGTAAATTTAGTGCTCTACAATCTGTTCATAGATGTTAACATCGTCGGAGTTACAGGAACCGAGATAATCTCGAAAAACCAAACATTGTGACCTTTGACCTTGAATGACTTACAAAGCGGCCATGCGATTTTCGGTGTGTTTTGAGGCAGTTTATAGAACGCCAAAACGAAGGTGTATACGTTGGTTAACTCTCATTCCGAGGTGAAACCCTAAGATAACTGGATCATATAGGTCGACCGCTTAACGGAGACCGCGAGGAGGGCAGCGGAGAGGCAGGGACCCGCCACCCGCTACCCTTCCGTTATCCTTTGACGTCTCCCTTCTATACCAATGTTCCGTGGCAGGCGAGGTCAAGGTTTTAGTTAAACGGTACACCTATATAGAGCAAGGCAAGGCTATATAATATAGTCATGTTATTAAATTAGTACATTTTTATTATAACTCTATGCCAATATCGCCCTATAGACTATTAAAGAGCTATAACCGTTCATTCGAAAAATTTAGTCCTTACGTCAGTTGAACCGTATTCATAAAATTTAAATAATATTTCGTAACATGGCCGCCACTTGATAAAAAAGCATGTAAAATGACAGTGTCACTGGTGAACTACCTATCAAATTATTGTATGGAATTGGTATGGAAACATGAAGTGGTATTTCTATCGAATTATCACTAAATTGAAATGTCATGAGATATAAAGAAAAGATTCCACATTACCACCCCATTGATACATTTGCCTATGCTTTATGATACACGTGTAGTCAAAATGTTAATTAACTTTAAACAATTATTATTTTATCTAACTTAGCAAAGTCCAGACATCATATTACTTTTATTAAAATATAGCGTCATAAAGTAGCCGAAATTACATAGTACCGATATCAAAAACAATGCCCCCGATCGCGCCCTGTCAGCGGACAAATTTGCACTCTCTCTGTAAAACAATAAAGTATTATTTCACACATTTTTCAGATGCATGCAACTATACGAGTGTGTTACTTTTTTCAAACAAGAACGCCTTACTTTTAAACACGCTAGCCAATCCAAACACAACCCTAACTGTGGCATGTAAAGTTCGAATTCTCCTTTCACTTTGTGCGGTTATGACTTTTCCGGCCCCGTAGCGTTATCCACGAAAATGTTAATATAATAGTTGCTTTAGTGCTACGGGTTTTGTTGGCGTGAAGGCATAAATCAATTTTATAGCCCCATCTAAATCAAACGCGTTTTAATGGGCGGCCCCCGTCATATCATACCGTAGTATGATAATTTACGATGGCTATGTGACGAATGTTAGAAGTAAGGTCCCCCAAGGCTCCGTGGATTAGTTTTATGCGGCGCAGTAAATATGTCACCCGTATCTGGAAGGACGGAGATAATGCGAGGGTACACACGTTTCGAATGGCTTATGGTTTAGGACATTGGTACAGTGCCCTAATGAAAGATTGTATGATCATGAGTTTTTGTTTGAAGAAGCTTAACCTAGGCGAAATGTAATCGCTGGAATTCGGAGTCCACACTGAGCGAAAAAAATACTAATTATTAGTAAGTTTTAGTGAATCCCAAGACAAGGAGATTATATACTAACGATTACATAACAGTTTAGTAGTAATTAGTAGTTCATCATCTTCAGCCCGTAATCGCCCACTGCTGAGCATAGGCCTCTCTTCTAGTACGCCACCCAATAGTAGTTACAAGGACAAATTTTTTGGTATTAGTAAATAACTACTTTTAACAAAAAACTGTTTTGTAACCGTTAGTATACAATCTCATTGTCCTGGGATTCACTAAAACTTACTAATAATTAGCATTTTTTTTTCGCTCAGTGCAACTATGTTTTCATTTGGTCCATCTCTTTTATTTTTTATACCACGTCTGTAACAAACAAGCGTAAGACCCATCTGATGGTAAACAGTCACAGCAGCCTATAGACGCTTGTAACTCCAGGTTCGTCACATGCGCATTGCTGATCCTTTAAAAATTCATACACGTAGTTCATACTACAAGTGAGCACGCGAAACATATTTGAAATCGAAATTGGACAAAATAAGACCTCTTTGGGGTTGACACAGCTCTGTAGAAGACCACATCAGCCATTATAACACACTCATTGTATCGTAGTGTAGATGTATTGCATTGTTGCTCCTGCGGGGAAATCAAGTAACGATATGTACTACCGTTGGTACGCATTTAATGTCAGTTTTAGTATGGGATTTGACATTTAAATCTATCGTACTAACGGTCGAAAATATTACGTGATTACCGCGCTGGCCAAAATTTCAAAACAATTTTTGGAGGTATATGCGAAATTATTAAATTTATCGTTTTGATTCATGCAGTGTCTTGCGACTAGTGTTCACATGCCTTAATATTATGTTTGAGTCATGATTACGAAATATACCTTAGCAGAAATGAAATTATTTTTTTAGCAAACATTAGCTTTATATTTGTACGAATTACTCGTACAATCCAATTTTAAAATGTCAGAAACGTTTTGATTACGCCCTAGGCTTTTAACCTTTAATGGCTTTAATGTGATACTACCTACAGCCTGCTTAACATTGGTTTAATCCTTTTGTTTACCATAATAAATCGAAATAAATAACCATTATGACTTTCACATTCGAGACTTCCAAATTTCTACCTAAGATTTGAATGCGTTAACCACCTATCACACAAAAGTTCAAACTAGAAAATATTGTTTCATAAAACTAAACACCAACATATCCCACTTATGTACACGATAATCAGGAATCGAGGACATAAAAATATTTACGACATTGAGCCAACAACGATTGGGTATTCAAACTCTAAAGTCATAAAAAAAATGTCACTCGATTGGAGAATTCACCCTAAATCGTCTGTTTTAATGCGTTAGTAGTTTATGGGTTTTTTGACCATTAAACTGAGGTGTCAATTGCTTGGGAATACTTTTTGTAACGGCTTATAAGGTTTTTGAGTAATTTATGGGGCTTCCTCAGTGGGAAACATGAATAAGGTACCTATAACTTACTTTCCTTCACTTCATGATGAGAGTTTGAATGTTACAAGGCATATTTAGGTAAAGCGTCTTGGATGTTTTCTTTTTTTATATTAATAATAATGGGATAGCTGTGTATTTAATCAATATTTGTCTATTTGAGTATGTATATCGTCGCCTAATACCCACAGTTTAAGTTTTGTTTAGTATGGGACTAGGTCGATTTGTGTATGATTGTCCACTAATATTTATTTATACACTCCTTTGCAGATATTGTTATAGTCTCACCTGTGACTCTGTGACATTATCTGAAAAGACTATATATGCTTAAAAGTTAGCTATACAATACAATACAAATAGTCTTTAATGAACACCTCACAAAGAACACTGGGCTTCACAAAACATTGGGCTTAAAGTAGAGATAAACAACAGCTATTAGAGTATATTAGATATTTTTTAGCACTATATTTTGTTCGATGTCTTTAGCAAGGTCGTGGCGTCGTGGGCTTGAACCCCAGCTGGTAAAACTAGGTTTTTCAAAAAAACCTGTGTACTAATTATAACTTGATATTTAGCACTAATTTTTCAGTGAAGGTTTTTTTTAATAATTCTTTATTTGACATAAAAATCCAATACAATGTAAGTACAAAATATAGACACAGTATATGAAAAATTTTGGCTTGTGAATACTTTATACAGGCTAATTTGCGCCTATTAGTGGTAGCGGTACAGGCCCAATTTCAATGAAAAACCGCAAATCGATGTACAGTTTAGCCGTTTGGCACACGCATACTAGAGGTCAAAACAAAATTTATGACCCGAAGTTCCTAAAAAAATTTCCCTTAGGGGGGGAGTGCTGAGACATTCTTTTTTTTGTATGCAAAAAAAAAATATTTTTTTTAGAAACCTATCGTGTGTGGTATCATATGAAAGGGCTTTTTGAGACGATTCTAAAAATATACCACATCATTACATTTCAGCTATTTTTTTTAATAAAATCAAAAATAATTTTCAAAACATACCAAGTTTGAGGTCCTCCAGACACGATATGGCTGATTTTTATTTTGTTCAATATACCAGAAATGATACGTTATATCCTCATATTTAACCTCAAAAAAGCAATTTTGAAATGATTTTCATTAAGTTTTTTTTTTTAATTTTTCAATATTACTAAGTGACACGGTTCTACTGCAATACCTATTTTACGTGATTTATGGAACTTTAGTGCAGATACGGTACAGATGTGGTATATTTTTAGAATCGCCTCAAAGAGCCCTTTCATATGATACTACACATGACAGGTTTCCGCAAAAAAAAAAAAAACCATACAAAAATATAAAGAATGTCTCGGCACTTCCCCCCCAAGGGAAATTTTTTTAGGAACTGCGGTTCAAAATTTTTGTTTTGGCATTTTATGATAAATATGTACCGTATCTGCACTAAAATTCCATAACTCACGTAAAATAGGTATTGAAGTAGAACCGTGTCACTTAGTAATATTGAAAAATTAAAAAAAAAATACTTAATGAAAATCATTTCAAAATTGCTTTTTTGAGGTTAGATATGAGGATATAACGTATCATTTTTGGTATATTGAACAAAATAAAAATCAGCCATATCGTGTCTGGAGGACTTCAAACTTGGTATGTTTCGAAAATTATTTTTGATTTAATTAAAAAAAAATGGTTTAAATGTAATGATGTGGTATATTTTTAGAATCGCCTCAAAAAGCCCTTTCATATGATACCACACACGATAGGTTACTAAAAAAAATATTTTTTTTTCCATACAAAAAAAAGAATGTCTCGGCACTTCCCCCCTAAGGGAAATTTTTTTAGGAACTGCGGGTCAAAAATTTTGTTTTCACCTCTAGTATGCGTGTGCCAAACGGCTAAACTGTACATCGATTTGCGGTTTTTTTAATCGTACGGCTACCACTATATGAAAGCTTAGCTTCAGTGAAGGTAAACATTGTGAAAATATCGGTCTAATTCCAACAAGGTTCAGTTTTCTCACTAGATTAGGTCAAATGACAGTCGCTTTCATAACACTGTAGCCTTCGCAAGATCGGGGTCTCGGGGTCCATTTTAACACCTAGTACCGCTAGGATACAACCCAGTAAAGACTTAGATAATGATTATTTTGTTGGATATTGTTTTAGGTCTGGACCTGGTCACTTGTCCCATCTAACCTATATCCCGATTACCTTAAAACTCCAGGTCTATGATGATTGTGCGATAGCGTGATTGTTGACAAGACAAAGCATTCTGTCATTCTCTGATAACACTCGATAGAAGGTAACAGATGCTCTATTTTGTCGTTTGTCACTGTGACTGTCATAGACCTCCAGTAGGCCTAGCACGTGTTGCGCTCGAGAGTATGTCGCGGCGTATCTCGAGCTATCCGTCACTTTCTAACAGCACCAATCAGAAAAAGACGCGTAGCTCCAGATAAGTCGAGATACTCTCGAGCGCAACATGTGCTACGGGCGCAGGATTGCTGAAACAATGTTAAAATTGAGGTTAAGCTTTATCGTGTAGCAACTATCAGAAGTTTTTAATACTCGTTCGCAATCTCATAAGTGTACCTTTACAAATAATTTGTAAAACTACTCAACGTTTGTCACTATCTACCGCCTTTGACGGTGCAGGGAGTAGTTAAACTAAAACATTTGGTTAACCGATAAGAGTATTAAGTCACTCCAAAGCGGTTCTTTTGAAGGTTCCGTTTCGAAATGGAAACTAAGTTGCTGAAACTCTTATTAAAAATCTGATTTTGTACTATTTTACGCAAAAACTTATCATAATTAACCACATCAGGTTAACACCACATGTTAACCTGATGTGTTCAATGTAATGAAAACTCGTAACATGATGACCAAATGTTCAATTAAAGTTGAAGTCAAGTGTCTAAGTAATTTGCTATTATGAAAAATAAGGAAATACTATACAAAAATGTCTTGGAATGTATAAGGTACTTTCAAATACGGATACTGCATGTATGTTTTTCGATAGTATTTGATGATCATTCAGTATTTATAAATAATAAGTATTTTTTACAAATAACAATACAAAATAGTAATTTTTGTCTATGCAGGATTAGATTATTTTGGACCATTTATGTAACATTAAGTTAGATCTTCAGACATTTTTTATTAAAATATTCTTAGCAACGGCACCGGACATTCCCAAGACGTCATTAGCCAATCATACATGTAGCAGTTCACATAAATCAAATTAATTAACCGACCTGAAATAAAATCCGTCACGGGCGACTTCAAACTTAAACGACACCGCTCGGCCATCCGAGCAAAACACGTCCCTATATGTGACATCTTTAGATACATTTTCGGTTGACGTGTTGAACATAAAAGTGGAAAAATAAAGTGTCGCATACACGCACACAGACGCAGGAGTGTGCGTGTCAGCTCACTGACAAATTGATTTATGTAGTTGAGGGGTTTAAGGCAAGTTGGCAACTTCGCGTTTAGAAGTACTGCGACATTTTTTTCGAATGTTCGAGAATTCTACACGTTTTGATGACAGTTCGTGATATGGCGAGCATGCCTGGCTACATGCTCAATATATAGTAGGTACTATCGAACCAACTGAATCGTGACCCACCGTGGAACCTTGTCACAGAAAGTGTCACAACGATTTTCTTTGTCAGGATATTTTCTGTGACAAGGTTCCACGGTGGGTCACGATTAACTTGGTTGATAGCACGTAGTAATTCATCGTTAGAAAGCGATTTCTCTAGGATCTCGCTTTTGTTTCATAACTTTTTTGAGTGATAAATAATCTTGAATCGGGCCCCCTTTTTATGCTAAATAGGTTTGCGCTTGACCACAAATCACCTGATAAGTACCTAAGTGATTTTGTGGTCTAGGGTGTAACGCGCTTAGCTAGTAAATACCGCTTCATTCTCGCCTTGAAGACCGAAAGGTTGTAGTTCACAGGGAACAAGGATTCCGGCAAGGAGTTCACAGCTTGGCTGTTCATTCTCACAATAAAAGTGGAAACAAAACGCTTCGTGCGAGTTTACGGTAGCTCTAGTATAAGTTTTTCGAAACATTAATTAATTCGAACGCGTTTGCGTTTTTTCTCAAAATGTATGAAAGTGGTATGAAAACGTGAACAGCGCTTCTGGTGGTCACTAGTGGAAACTAAAACGGCGAGATAACATTTGTTGCTAACCGATGAACGCGCGTATTTCAAACTCGGTGAGAGCGTTTTCATACATTTTGAGACAAAACGCAAACGCGTTCGAATTAGTTAATGTTCCGAAAAAACTTATACTACGAGTAGAGCTACGGAATTGCCACCGTAAAACGGTGTCCTTGCTCGTCCGATGGCAGAAAGTGATACATGTGATGTTTTGTTCAAAAGAAAAATGGTGATATCAGCGGCAATCTTACAAGCCTGCCCACCGATCGATGTGTCATTGAAAGCTCAATTAAAAATTGAAGGGGCATTTGACCAATATGATTTTAAGTCGTCATGACGTAATATTTATTACCTAGCTAATTAATAATACCCAACTAGAAAATCGTTATACATTATGTATCACTAGCTAAAAGCCCGCGACTTCGTTCGCGTAGAATGAATGTCGCAAATCTCGTAGGTAATTCTTTTTTTGGAACTAAGTGAAAAATGGTGAATGCTGGCGAAGCGTCAGGTGTAAGGGCCAGTCCCTTACAGTGGTATTCATTGCCTGAACATCAGAAAAAGAAACATAAATTAGAACTAAAATATGTGCATGGATATACCAGCTGTCCTGTGTCACGAAGAACAGCACAAAACTAGCCTTTTATTGCATTTTTCGCGGCTATTTATCCAAATTTGTCACAAATTAATCAAATAAATGGCATTTTTCTACCGCTGCAACTTACAACTTAAGCCCAAAACGACATAAACGCCGTACCGTGTGTAAGAAGTTATAGCATTGTTTGTCAAAACTCTAGGCGGCCATGTTTCTGATATTCTTGCATTGCGTCGCAACGAGCGCGATTATGCTGCGTATTTACCCAATAATTCGATACGTCTTACTGCAAGGCATAGGCGGTAGCGATTTCTTTTGCTGGTAAAGGTCTAGAAGTCTGGATCATAATTTTATGTTTGGCATCAATAATAGTTGATGTTGAGGGTTATGTCAAAGTAAACCCGTCAAATTTTGCTTTATCAAGTACTCTAAGTGGCAAGAACATGGAAGTGGCAAAGACAAATAAAATTTAAAAGGTAAATAATAAGTATCGTGAGGAGTACAGAATGAGAAAATAATCAAATAATTGGGAGCCTGCAGATCATTTATTCACTATCATCTATCAGCATTAGGACGTATTTGACGATGATGATAAAAGAATACCAGAAGCACTTTTCACGGTGTGTACCTAGTCCATACCATACCTTTTCATTTGGGTAGGCATATGACAAGTGTTTTTACCAGATTCAACATGCAGAATAGTGACTTGTAGCTGTGTGAAAAAGGCCAAAGTTGTCGCCATCCTGCTATCTTGTAAAGAGTATATGGCCTTACGTTTCAAAAATATCACGAGAGAAAAGGAGTTCGTTTGTTTATTTCCCTCTCTGTCTTTATTTTACTAAACGGTTAAAACTCACGTATTAATTGTCATTTTGGGCGTCATGTTCCTCTCTGTCTGTCAGAGGGAGATACACGAAAGAACTTCGGTCTCGGTTCGCGGTAGGTCTTCAGTATCCCTAGTACATTATTTTCGAAACACTAACACAAACGTCGTGTCCATTTGTATGTCTACGCGAACAGCGCCTCTGGTGACCTTTGGTGGTGACTACTTGTTATAATACAAATTGAGACTAAACCCAAACGCGTTCGTTAGTGTTTATGTTTCGAAAAAAATACTAGATGTACAGCAGTTGTCAACCCGCTGGCTCCTGTCGAATGCGCCTACGCAGCCGCGATCCCGCCGCGACTCGTCATTTCTCGCATTGTCGTAATCCGCTGATTTACTACTGGCATTAATCAGGTTGACGGCCGATAGGGACTAAATCACTCACAACCTTCCCCTTACAACCCCACACATCCCTATCACAAAGCGATAAGACACATTTTAGAATGACTCAGCTCTTGATTAATGTAGCAGTTAACACTAGTGCATGTTATTGCTTGTAATTCTTTTTGCGAATTTGTTTTTTTTTTGTTTGTATTTTATTCGTCTATTGATTTATTGGGGTTTGCGACTTGAGGATTTGATTTCCGAACGTGTGTGGAAGCGATTTATTTTGTTTTATTGTTACCGGTTTTCACTTTTAAGTTGGCGGAATTTACTTAATTCAAAATTCACCTTATTAGTGCTTATTTTTTCCGAAATTTTATCAAGTTACGTTGCCTTTTTTGTAAAAATTCTGTACAAAGTCTAATAAGCATCAAGACTATTTAGATATTAAAAATTATTTTATGTCACACCTGGCCATAAAGCGGCAATTACCGCACGCTCCGCGCGCGGGAAATCCCACTTCCTGGCCAGGGGGTGACATAAATTTTTGTACTTGACACGGGCGGTAATAAAGAAAGCCTCAGATCACATACCTGCGATCTGAGACATTCTTTGTTTTACCGCCCTTGTTAAGTAATGTACTATTATTAATGTTTATGAGTTTTCCCGCCAGAACACTACGAAATAAGGTAAACGTCCCGATACGTTACAACATTAATACAGATATCGTTCACCTCTATTATACTAGTGGCTCTGTGAGCTGTAGACCTCGTGAGTGTTTTTTTTATTTCCAAAACTATGTTAGATATCGAACCTGTAGAGCAGGGGTCGGCAACCTTTTAGCACCCACGGGCCACATAGTAGCTAAAAAAATCTTCGCGGGCCGCAGATGATAATAATGATCACTGTCTGTTGATATCAACTCGAAACAAATTGGTACGCCGTACGCGACAGTAACGTAGTAAAAATTCGCACCCCTTTTTACGTAAAAACGAGAAAGACGAAAAACCGACTTTTCACAGATAAACCAGCTAGTTTCCTTATCAAACCCAGATAATTCGCATTTCAACCGCATCGTAATTTCGCGATTCATTCGGTCAATGCAAGCATATAGAATAGCAGATATATAAACTTTAAGGGGTCATAAAGTCATAACACATCTAGATGAAAACGCGAGCGCGAAATATTTCGAACACTGATGCAAATGCGGCAAATACTTCATACGCATCAAGTCATAACACATCTAGATGAAAATGCGAGCGTAGCGAGCGCGAAATTTTTCGAACATTATGATGCAGGTGCGGAAAATACTTCATACGCATACGCATCAAGTTATGTAGATGTAAACGCGAGCGCGAAATTTTTCGAACACTGATTCAAATGCGGCATATACTTCATACGCATCAAGTCATAACAAATCTCGTTGAAAACGCGAGCGTAGCGAGCGCGAAATTTTGCGAACATTATTATGCAGGTCTGGAAAATACTTCATACGCATCAAGTCATGTAGACGCAAACGCGAGCGCAGCGAGCGCGAAATTTTTTGAACATTAAGATGCAGGTGTGGAAAATACTTCATACTGTCTAACGCAAACGCGGCGAGCGCGAAATTTTTGAAAAAAAATTTAGATAGATTTAACTGTAAAATATACTTACAAACACATATCTCGTCCTGACCAACTGTGAAAATATTCGTGGTTGGCGATACAGACGCTTTCACGATGTTAAGAATTTCAAATTTTACCTTTACAAACAATAAAGCCAGGGAGGCTCGCGGGCCGCCTGTTGCCAACCGCTGCTGTAGAGGAGGACAAACCATAGATTTTTTTTTAGATTACTCGACAAAAATATTCGATGTAATCAAAGAACGTGCTCACAATACTTCACGAGAATCTGTTGTGAAATGCGACCCTTAGAGGTGAACAAATCGTAATTCGGCCGCAGAAACACAAAATAATTGATAAAAAAATTGTTTTTTAAAATTTTGAAAAAGTGACTCGATAAAAAAAATCTATAGAATTACCGCACCTGCTCACAAAATTTCACGAAAATCGGTTGATAAATGCGACCTGTAGAGGAGAACAAACCAATGAATAAAATACAAAAAAATTAAATTTACAAAAATTTAGTTGCCTAAAAAATTCTATGTAATCATAAAACCTGCTCACAAAACTTCACGAGAATCGGTTGAGAAATGCGACGTGTAGAGGAAAAAACGGCCGCAGAAAAATACGAAATCATTGATACAAAGTTTGTTTTTTCGAATTTCAAAAAAGTGACTCGACAAAAAAATTCTATATAGTTACCAAACCTGCTCGCAAAATTTCACAAACATCGGTTGATAAATGCGACCTGTAGAGGAGATCAGCCAACGACGTAAAAAATTTTTTTTTAAATTTACAAAAATTTACTCTACAAATAAATTATATGTAGCCATGGAACCTGCTCACAAAATTTCACGAGAATCGGTTGAGAAATGCGACCTGTAGAGGAAAAAACGGCCGCAGAAAAACACGAAATCATTGATACAATGTTTGTTTTTTTGAATTTCCAAAAAGTGACTCGACAAAAAAATTCTATATAGTTACCGAACCTGCTCACAAAATTTCACGAAAATCGGTTGATAAATGCGACCTATAGAGGAGGACATACAAAAATCCGGCCGGACATACGAAAGCATTTTTGTCGAAGCTAAAACAGAGACCTCGTTTTACTCGGTCAATTATGACTTAAGATAAAGAGCCACAAGCGGACACGACACAAATTCAGATCAATGAAACATTTCTTTGGCTTCCATGATGGGGCAGCTCTGCCCAATATAGAACCCCGTTAGCTATTTTTCTGCTCATTTATATTTTTATTTTATACCTGAAAATGTATAGTGTATTTACAGTGTGAATAAAAATTTAAAATACTAAAATGACTTAAGATTGAAATTTTCAACTATCGCGCATTTCGTGATAATTTGTTTGAAGACATTCCAAATATAGCTACACTGCATTCAAATATTTTTTGAATATTAGTTTTTGACTCATGTTATGACTGCGGGATTTTGTAAGGTGTAATACTTCCCCAGTTAGATGATTCTAAATATGAACTAGATTACATCCCTTAACTCCATTCCCTACGTCTCTAAAAGCAATCCATAATTTGTACGATATTAAAAAAAAACCCATAAAAATGAGAATTGTTAAAAATTTAAGTAATGCTCTGCTAAAATAATACGACAATCATTTTAAGTGTCAATAAAAGGGTATAGGTACGTATGTAGCTAGCGTTAATAAACATTTAAATGTAACTTTTGAGATAAAAATATGCTACCTATACTGTCTTCATGCAAAGTCGGTCAAAATCCACTTTAAACACGTCATCTCGTCAGGAGCGTGAGTGTTTAATAAATCCTCAACTTTGGAACTCGATATAAATCACCCTGATGTATTAGTACGGAGTTTGCGAATTAAAAATATAATAAACTCTGTGAATTTATGATGTGCCCGCACCTGGCGGGATTAGGTGGGGTTGGGAAGGCTAGATGTGTAAATGTATGCGTGTAAATGTAGGTAGGCAACGAAAGGGTTTGTTTTTGACAAGATATCGCATTGCTACAAGAATGAGATTTAGACGGTTTTCTCACGATGTTTTCCTGAAAGTCAACTAATATTTTGTCGGTTTTTTTGAAAAACCCATTGGTAAGGTGAAAGAAAATCGCTCCGGCTGCAGTGGTTCTTATATCATAGTTTTTATCATCCTGCACTGAGCGAAAAAAATACTCATTATTAGTAAGTTTTAGTGAATCCCAGGACAAGGAGATTATATATATGGTTACAAACCAGTTTTTGCCAAAAACCAAATAAATTGCCCTTGTAACATCTAAACTGTTCTTGGGATTCACTAAAACTTACTAATAATTAGTATTTTTTTCGCTAAGTGTGTCAAAAGAGTCGAGTTTTTTCGGCGTTTCTTTTCGGCAGTGGTCTTCTTTTGAGAAACGCTAGTAGATTTTGACTTGCCAAAGTGCCATCGCAGCCTGCTTGCATTCTGTGTAGTGCATAAAATTTCATTTATCAAATAGTACTTACCTTAAAGTATGTTTTGTCGGAGTTCAAACCTACCGGAACTACAGGATTGAAAGTCGCATGACTGAAGTTACTACTACTTATTTTTTATTGTAAAATATGATCAACATCCTGTCAAAATATTAAAAATCTACTTACAATACGTTATGAAACAAGAAACGCTAAATCTAATAAAACAGTAAACACCCCACCTGTAAATGAAGCTACTAAACGTAAGTTGGTGTTAATAAAAAAACGGCGAAACCCCAATAATTATTCATTGAGTTTTTAACAGCGGACGCCGAAAATTGTAAGAGCGCCGACGCCCAAGCGCCCTCGTAAAACGGTGAGCGATGGAGACTTCCTTGTGGTATATTTTTTTGGAAAACTTTATTTTATACATCCGTAACTTACCCAATGGAAAGCAGCCACCGTATCCTATGTACAATTGTGACTTCAGAGGGACTAAGATGATCGCTTATATGTCGGAAATATAGCATTCGTCCCTTACTGTCAATTGTCAAGTATGTAAGTGCGAGATAGGGACGAGTGTTAGGTATTATGTCCGTCACACATGCGATCATTTTAGGTACGCAGAAGAATCACAAGTGCGTTGCCAACTCTTTATGTAATGGAGAATTCGTTATGTTGACAGCTAAATATATATGCAGGGCCTCCCAACACAGCGAAAACTCAGGAACTCTGACGATCTTATTCATCACTCAATTTTAAATTTTGTAAAAAGTACGTTGCTTAACTAGACAGGGATGAAACTTAACAAGTTTAGTTCATATTACAAATGCAACGTTTAATAATTTATAATTTGCGCATAACAATTGCGCATTATAATTTGCGTTTGTTTAAAATGCAAACCAATAAAACTGGAAGGGCCCTCCTTAAATACCATGCTGCTTAAAAATTTGTTCGCCATTTACCCAAAATATGTAAATATCTTTTTTTCTCGAGTTGCAATCGTCCATAGGTATAGGTAAACGTAGCTATAAGGCGGTCTTATATTACTTGTTTCTCATGTTTTATAAAAAAGTATATTTAGATATCCTTAAAATATAAAATAGCACACAGTTTCTGTTTCACATGAAATCATATCCGAACGAGCGTCTCCATAGCTCCCCTGTTCTCCTCCAGTACACCATCTCCTGACTTTTTAATGCCAGCCTACTATCTTAGCATATTGCAACACCCTAAATAACACCATTACTTCAGATCCAAGGCAAATATAGAAACGGCATCGCGAAAATATTTGATGGCTGCAGACATAAGCGTTTATTTATTCACTTGTAATCAAGTCTGAATGGTCTGAAGGGCCATTGACGGATATTGGAATGGTTAGGGCCGACCCTGATACCGTGAAACGAAGTAAGGTGTTAAGAAAATGGCTTTTTTGTAGGCTTTGAGGCTTTAACAATGGTTTTTTCTCTACACCTGTTTTGTGTTTTACGTACGAAATAATATCATTTGATATTTAACAATGGTTTTTCGGTGAATAAAAACATGGCTATGAAACAGGTCTAATCCCAATAAATCAGTTTTCCCTCTGGTCAGGTGGCAGATGTTTCGTAAAACTTGTTCCTACGCGAAATCTTGGCGTTACGCGCTGCTTTGACACCTAAAGCGACCACCTCAATGAGAAGTTACAAAAATCTTCGGAACAAAATGTTATGGCAGACGACGGACGGACGGACTCCTGAGTGACAGCAAATAGGGGGAACCACCCTATTGCTGTGTATTGCTGAACTCTTCGGGTATGGAACCCTAAAAAAAATTAGTGTAATTAAGTCTATGATTTATGGACGACCGTACTAAATACACCAACATTTCCCCGTATTTATTACGATTGTAAACTAAATAGTAAGAAACTATTAGCTAAATCTAAAGTATTTAAAACTGCGACTATCACCCTATTCTAGTAAATTTCCTTTCAGTACCTTTAACTTGAAGCAATCCACTCGATTCCAATCATTAACAGCTTAGCTTACTTGAAGCGAAGTGAAAGACAAATTAGCCATAAATAACTGTACAGATCCCTAAACATAAACACTTGGATTTATTGCCTATTCCTTGAGCAACTCGGGAAAGAACTCAAACAATGAAACAAAAAATACTGGATCATTCTAATAGGGAGACGGCGCCAGATTCGGACGATTCAGAACTTTATCTTGACTCGGAGAAACCGTGATTAAAACTTCAATGTTAGATGATTTGTATCAGTTCGAATTAGATAAGGTGTAGCTGAGAAGCCTTTGCTAAGGCTAACGCTAGGGAGCTCAAGTTTTATTACTGGTGGCTATGTGAATGTTATTCGAATGTTTTTTTTTAATAATAACCTGGCCTTGTTGTCACAATTACCACGTGATAAACGACATGATAAAGCATCTGTCACTTTCTATCGAGTGATAACAAAAAGATACAGATGTTTTAACTATCAAAGAGGGTCTACCAGTTACTCACAAGGTTTCACGAGAAACGGTTTAGGAATGCGACCTGGGCTGTTATGCCTGTTATTCACAAACCGATTCGTTCAAAAAACGGGTGAGGTGAGAGGTGACAGGCGAGAACTGTCACCTGTCACCTCACCCGTTTTTATATGGAAACTGTCAAAAGGTGACACATGTGATATTTGACAGTTTGACACACGAAAACGAATAAAGAGTTCCAGAGTTTTGCAATCTGAAGGCTGATCCACTTGAGCTTCAAGCTGACTCATGGAATTAGTAGCAGTAGTAGAATTTTACAAGAATCATAAAAAATGCGTTTTGTTATTGCATTCATTAATTTATTTGTACTCTGACACATTACAAGTGTATATTTAATCAAATAAAAACATACAACCTCGTCCCAAATAAACATTTTCGCAATCATGAAAAACGTGCCAATTTCATCAGTGCCAATTAAAAAAACGATTATTAGGTTCGACCTCATTTAGACGATCTATGATTATGGGAAATTATGGGACACAGACTTAATGGCGTTGGCAAGTGACCAACGATTTATGCTGATACTTTTGTGACAAATTACTACATATCAATAATCGCTATTCAAACTTTTTAATAATAGGTAAACATTATCAAAAACAAAACTCAACATAAAGCATGTAAAATAAAAAAAATGAGTAATGGAACTTAATGTACTTTTGGGACTAAATTAGTTTTAAGTTAGTAAACCTTTACGTGAGAGTTAACTTATTCTTGACCTGGCCAGTAATGTCAATAAGATTTAAAAAATACATTATAATAATATACATGAGTGTCGTATGTGACAAAATGTCATTATGGAATCGAAATAACTTGGGTATTTAATGGGTATGTATCATATATATAAAATTTTATTATTTATTTATTATTTATATTTCAAAATCAAAATTCAAAGCGTTTATTTTTCACATTACAATTGGTGTATTGGTAATTGTTATATTTCAATGATTGGCTTATTATTGCCGGTAAGAAACTAAAACTGAACCAAAAGACAGACAGACTAAAAATAATAACCCTTTAACAATCTTTACGAATACACTCAATGATCCATCCATCTCTACCAGTGAGTCCGAATACGTGCACACAATGAAATACTTCCAAGCTTCCGGGACTAAATAAAAATAAATTTATTTGGCTCAGTGCAGGGATAAGTTTTGGAACTGTTTAATTCTTGTACGGACCCGGGGGGCCATAACTCGACGGTGACGGCACCAAGATGGACGGACCCCGGGTGACTAACAGCTGATTGGTGTTTTTACTAGATTAACTTTGAGTTTGGTGGAGAAGCAGATTTGTGCGAAAGTAAGCGTTGTTTATGCTTCGCATAGTAATGGAGTAATTTTTCCATTGGATTATACCACGGCGGTGGCAAATAAGCATACGATCTACATGGTGGTGAGCAGGCAATGTAAGCCCATGGGAGCTTACAGAAGAATTACAAGCGCATATTTTTTTATACAACGACGGTGGCAAACAATCGGTCCACCTGATGGTAAGCGAACACCGTAACCTATAGACGCACGAAACTCCAAAGCAGTCACGTGCGCGTTGCCAACCCTTTGCGTGTATCATCCATGACGACGCCAAAGAAGATATATACTAACGTAACAAGAAGCGACACCGAAGCATGTGTGCTGTAAACCCGTCTCGCGGCTATGTGTGCGTGTCCGGACGCGAGCGGGGGCGCGCGAGGGTGGCGCGGTGTGTGGAAATCACTCCTCGGACGGGCAAAGTATAGAATCGTAGCGTTCCAAGGTCACCGACACTCGGTTCACACCGATAGACCCGTGTCGCGCCTTTGACGACGCGCCCTTCCACATCGAAATTTACAGGTAAGTACTTAATCTGTGCGCAATTGTACGGATTGTGCTGTGGAGCGGCGCGCCTTTGTGGATGACACGCACTATAAATACCTACGAACATCGCCAGTTAATAAGCTACCTTATTACTTAACCTGAAAAGCTGTTACGCTTTTCATTTGTTTATACAAAACTATACCGCCTCGCTTAACTCACCGATGATATTGGGTAAGGTCTAATCCTAACAGGAACAAGTAAACACCGCGCAAGCGCAAACCAACGGTACAAAAGTGCCGCTGCTCACAGCTTAGAGTTAAAGGCGAGTTCACTTAGGGTGCAGCCACAACATTGCGTTGCGACGTCGCAAAAACGACGTAGGTACTACTTAGTATAGATTTCTACGTATGAGAAGCGATGCGACGTCGCAACCCAGTGTTGTAGCCGCACCCTAAGGGTGGGTTGCACCATCTTTACGATTACAGACGGATCAGTGCCGGCAGCTGTCAACTTCAAATATTTTTTCTGCAAGTAATCAAAACCGGAAGACCAGCGCTGACTCTTGAGTCAACATTATGCTGAGGCGGGACCATTCGTGACAAACGAACTGCCCATTGTAATAGTTTTAAGTCTTGCTCAATTTTTAATTTTAATTATAGTCTTAAGTTCTTGTAAAACACTGTTTGTCACAAATAAATTATTTTCGAATTTTCGAAAACTCTTTCACATGTAAGATCATAAATACGAGTAGATCTGATCACTCTCTTTTGAAGGACAAATAACGTAACATAACACGCACGCTAAAATTAGAGACTAATTGGATATCATAGTGACTTATCTGTTTTAAGCTGTGGCTTGCGCAGGCGACGTTGACTTGAAAAACATTTCCTACTGTTTACTTTAAGACATCGGTCTTTTTAACCAGCCTTACTGGACTACCTTATACTTTAAGTCTATTTGACAAACTACTGAAATGTGTCTCTTGTGGGTAAGTAAATGTAATAGGTTTTTTTTATAAGTATTTGCATTTTCCACTGGTCTATGATGAAATTAATCAATCAATCATAACTCAGGTAATTTATTTTTAAATTTAAGGTATACAATATAAATATCGATTTTTACAAAATGTTAAATAGAGTCGCTATAAACACAGCATTGCTGTTCAACGTGGGAAAGCGGCCAGTCTTCTGAGCACCCTACCGAGCTCCAAGCTGAAGCCATTTTCTTATTTGCAAACAGCTTATTTATTTTTTAGTTTAGTTTATTTATAGCTCTGGTTATTTTATTATGTCATCATCATCATCATCATCATATCAGCCGAAAGACGTCCACTGCTGGACATAGGCCTCCCCCAAAGAGTGCCACAATGACCGGTCGGTTTTATTATGTAATGTACTGTTTTTATAATAAATATATTTCCTATTATATGTATATATGTAATTCTTTAAGGTATCTACTACTTAGTGCCAGTTGCACCAACGTACGAACACAGACCGGTCATCGTCAAATATGGCGCCGGCAGCTGTCATCCCATAGAAACTTGTCAAACTTTCCATACAATTAGGGCTGCCATCTCGAATTTCGCTAAACCCACAGACAACGATTCAAAAAAACCCGGACATTTGGCGTAAATCGCATTTTTCCCCCGGACGAGTCCGAAAATAATATTTTTAAAAAACAAGACCTTTAAATTCAATGAGGTGCTTCCTTACATGAAAAGTGTCCGGGTTTTCCCCGGACACTTCTTGACACCCCGCCCGGACGGCCCCCGGACGGCCTCCAAACTAGGACAAATCCGGGGAAACCCGGACGGATGGCAGCCCTACATACAATCAGATTTGACGAACACCGCTTACGATTACAGACGGTTTGGTGCAACCCCGCCTTACTGTTTGACTGTCTGACAAAGTTTTGAACAAAATCATCTTCGAGACTCCCAACGCCATCTATCGGGACTAAACTTAACTAGTCGCGTCACAAATCAAGTTGACGCATGTTTTCCGCCCGACTCGAACCTGGGACTCAACGCTAATGGCGCCGCCCGATTTATTAACCTAATGTTAAAAGAACGGCTGACATATTTATTTTTTACAAGAGCCGTGACATGGATGTGTGCTCGGCCCTACAGATGTCATTCATTATGGGGTACATTGATGAATTAAAGCGTTTGAAATGGATGCTTATCTTTTCTTATCTTATGAGTTTTAGATAAAAGTAGGTACTTAGATGGCTGGGGAGCTTATTGAACTTTTACCGACTAAATCGGATGAATTCTAACGGGTCACAGGGCCTACCGCACACCGAAAATATTTAATACTATTATACCTACCTAATACAGTTCTGCGTCGAAAACAAACTATCTCCCTCTCTGTCCCTAGAATATTGCAAGTGTGAAGTGCGATAGAGACGCAATTAATTTGATTTGTTTTTTTTTTTTTTTTTTTTTTTCTTAAACTTTAAAATAAGTATGTCAACTGTACGTAGCCATATTATTGAAATATGATTAGGTAACTACTCACGCCTTTAAGGTCTAATATCATACGTGGCCTTGACGTGAGTGATCCTTATATAATATCAATATGTCTACGACTCACAAGAAACAGTATAATATACTGTTTCTTTCAGTAACATTACAAATGTCTCTACAATTGTAATAAAACTCTGTCTTAAACTACAGACCACACAGACACAGACACAGTACAGTTCTGTAGTTTAAGACTGATTTTATTTCTATTCTAAAATTACATGTATCATAAAATTTCATAAAAGTTAAGACAGAGAAGCTTGTCAAGACTGAAATTTTATGCACTTCGAGTAAACCATCTTATACAGTAGGCTTAGCACATGTAGTGCTCGAGAGTATGTCGGCTTATCTCGAACTACCCGTCTTTTTTGATTGGCGCTGTTAGAAAGTGACGGATAGCTCGAGATAAGCCGACATACTCTAGAGCGCAGCATGTGCATGTGCTATGTGTGCTAAACGCAACTCCAGTGTGCTGTTATAAAGCACGATTGTTGAATCCTCATGTCAATACTAGGTTGGCAACGAGCTCGTGATATTTCTGGATCTCCCAATCGTACAAAGACTCCGGTGTCCTTTTACCATTAGACAGGCCGTTAGCTCGTTTGGCACCTCGTTACTATACGACTGCCCAAAAAAGGAGTGTAAGTAATGTTTTCAGGTTTTTGTTTTTTATTTTCCTATAAAAAAGTCGAATTTTCCCTTCAGATCAATTACCTACTAGCCTTTCACTTTAACCCTTGGGTTAAAAGAGATCGACTTAATCCTCAATATATTTGTGTATAAATAATATAATATATACATAAGTGGTAAATACATACGAATATATGCGATGAGCGTCGTGCTTGGTGAACGAAAGATTGTTTTCTGCACGCGTACTGACAGAGACACAAGTGTTATTCAAACAGCGGCAAAATAATGTGTGTGTTTTCTTTGGAGCATTAGGATATAACTGTTATTAACACGCTTTTATTAGGTCGACCTGTATGTAACTATGTAATGGAATCTAAGGTAACTAATTTAAACATCTTCCAAGCATCGTAGCGTCATGAAAATTGGCAGCTGTATGTAGTTTTGATGACAATACAATAATATGGTACTGTCGAACTGATCTGATGATGGAGCCACAAGATATGAACTGGAACTTCATGATGGAACATCGTATCATAGTTGTGTTTGGATTTGTTAGAAAAGTCTTGTAATGAACTTTGACCACGATTAGGTTTCAAGGTCTGATAGGTCGACTTGTATGTAACTAACTATGTAATGGAATCTAAGGTAACTAATTTAACCATCTTCCAAGCATCGTAGCGTCATGAAAATTGGCAGCTGTATGTAGTTCTGATGACAATACAATAATATGGTACTGTCGAACTGATCTGATGATGGAGCCAGAAGATATGAACTGGAATTTCATGATGGAACATCGTATCATAGTTGTGTTTGGATTTGTTAGAAAAGTCTTGTAATGAACTTTGACCACGATTATGTTTCAAAGTCTGATGATGAAGCCGAAAGATAAGCACTGGCATTCCATGATGGAATATCGTATCATAGTCGTGTAATTTGCACTTGTGAGAAAGGTCACGTAATGGACTTTGAACACGATCAGGTTCCAAATAACACGCAAAGCGTGTTTTTCTAGTGTTTTTAAACTAATAATTTATTTTCACCTCTAGTTAAAATGGGTGTCAATTTCATCTAATGTTTATGAAATTTCAAGATTTTCTTAATTGGGTACTATGAATTTGTTCCTTCGAAGCTGCCTCTTATATCTATGTAAGTTTGACGTGATTTACTGACTACTGGATCTTTATATTTTTTTTATTTGTATCAGGCATTAATTTCGATATTTACATATACCTTACAGCCTTGCATACATATTACTCATATCAGTATAAAAACATTCATTTAGGCAAAATAACGGTTATTAAAAAGCGTGGGCGGCCGAGAAAAAGAGGCAGCGACCTAACCAAGACCGAAACAGCCACGTGGTCACTTTTATTAGAAATACTCCAGTTCCGAGATTGTCTTATATAAAAAGTCCAGAAAATCCAGAGAATTTCATAACTTTATATGAAAATCAGTCCCGGGATTGCAAACCCTATATAAGACCTGAACCTAACGCTATATAGGTACCTATAGTATAAATTATATATCGCCACCATAATATACCTGTTTTCAAAAATCTATTTTACATCTGTGTGGATTGTGCGTATAGGAATCATAAGTAGTAAAATAAATGAATAATTTTAAAAGTTCATATGAATGAAAATAAAAATAAACTTTTGAAAAAGGAAAGATGTTTCTTTATTTAAAACCACTTTAGCACCCGACAGTACATCGGCGAGATATCAAAAACTGGCACTTACGGACACTTCGTAAGCTGATTGCCGACTTCATTATACGGACTGGCAACACTGCAGAACTCTGCTGGCTTAGGGCGGGTTACACCAAACCACTGTATTTAAGGTGTTCTTTAAATCTGATTATAAGAAAAGTTTCTAAGTTTGTATGAGATGACAGCTGCCAGCGCCATATTATTTAACGTTGGTTGGTATGTAGTCATACACTGGTGCAACCCTTAGACCAAGCTATATTTTACAGGAGATCAACCTTAGACACACATTTCGCATTTTACTTTAATTTCGAGGCGTTTCTCATGTGTGATTACCAGCTTCGTTATACTTTTACAGACTAGCAATACATACTTAAAAACTGCGTTTTCTGACTTAGACCTATCTGTTGCTGTCTTAATCTTCCTTGAAGCCAAAGGACACTTTAACCCCAAGTTTTCCCGAAAGCGTCTCGTCGAATTTTGAAACCGCCGAATTTAGCATCTATCTGGTTAATACTAGACGCTCGTGGCCCAGCGGCGCCTGCGTACCGCTTGCGCTTGCTAAGGTTAAGCAACGTGGGCAGCGGTCAGGACTTGGATGGGTGACCGCTTTGAGTGGTTACTAACTGAGCGCTCCCGTGCTTTGGAAGGCACGTTAAGCTGTTGATCCCGGTTGCTGTCTATGGCAGCAGTCGTTAAGCCAAGTTGGAGGCCTTCGGGCGGCTTGAGAACTTCTAACAGTCAAGTTGCCCACTCACTTGACAAAGCCTAATCCCAATAAGGTCTAGTTTCCCCCTGGGGTTGGAAGGTCAGGTGGCAGTCGCTTTCGTAAAAACTAATGCCTACGCCAAATCTTGGGATTAGGTAGCGGACCCCAGGCATCCTTCAGGATACAACTGTACTGGGATAACGCTAGGAGGATGACTGGTTAATACTAGACAACCCACATTCACAGGGTATGTTGACCATAGGTAGAAAACGAACGAATCGTACAAAGATTCGTTTGTCTGGCTTCCGTAGCTCTAGTATAAGTTTTTTCGAAACATTAACTAATTCGAATGCGTTTGCGTTTTGTCTCAAAATGTATGAAAGCGCTCCCACCGTGTTTGAAATACGCGCGTTCATCGGTTAGCAACAAATGTTATACTCGCTGTTTTAGTTTCCACTAGTGACCACCAGAGGCGCTGTTCACGTTTTTATACCACTTTCATACATTTTGAGACAAAACGCAAACGCGTTCGAATTAGTTAATGTTTCGAAAAAACTTATACTAGAGCTACTCTGTACGTAGATTTTATTAATACCTACACAGACACAGGGATACTGGAAACCTACAATATCCGAAGAAAGTTAAATATTTATTAACACCTTGGACGACTGAGGAACCACCGTTTCCGTAAATTATGTAACGCATTTTAATTTTATAGAAATTTCTATTATGTTTATATATTTGTTACCCATTTCAGTTACAATTTCAAATGGCTGTAGCTCCGGTTTTCTAACACAGGTGGACTCGCGTATTAGACGATAAGGTGACCACGTTGTATAAAAATAATGAGCCTCATTCTTTTTGTTATTTAATAGAAATTTGATTTGGAATAAAGCTTTAAACTAATTAAAAATTTGATTGATTTGATAAGACCGGTTTTATCACGATGTTACCTATCCCTTTACAGAAAAAACACTCTTAAGCACCTATCAAGTAGGTAATATTTTGTACCTACGGGCATTTTCACTTTAAAGTATACCCCCTACTTTTTTTCTGATCTCGGTGATTTTTAGTATTCTGAAAAAAAAAGTAGGGGGTACACTTTAAAGTGAAAATGCATACATAAGTTTTCTGAAAAACCCAGTGTATTTTTTATTCCACGTCGATGGCAAACACGCGCCAGCCTGATGATAAGCGGTCACCGCAGCCTATGGACGCTTGCGACTCCACTTGTCTCATATGCGCATTACCGACCCTTTAGGTCGCGTGCTTTACCGTTATCAGGCTACAGTGGTGGAATTAGCCGTTTAAAAAAAATGTGGACATTTTTACACAAATCGACCTAGTACTAAACTAAACTAAGCAAAGCTTGTTCAATGGCTACTAGACGACGATATACATACTTATAGAGATAAATAGATACATAGAAAACATCCATGACTCGGGAACAAAAATAGACGTGCTCATCACGCAAGTAAATGCCCTGACCGAGTGTCGAACCCAGGACGTCCAAAGACTACAATGATATACCTACTAAGTGAGGACCTATCAGTGGCGGAGCGTCCATACAACTCGATTCCCACCGGCTTGCCTAATTTTCAGCCAGTCCAATTCATTTACTACGGCTCATGAAGAATAGGAAAAGCCAAGTAGGTATTTCCGGCATCCCTAAGAATATTTTTGACGCGCCGCCACTGGGACCTATCCAGCTTCGTAAGCATGGTCACTAGGTCACTAACAAACTAGTCTAAAGCGGTCGTCAAAATATTTATTTATATGTCATTTATATATCATGTTATTTATTTTTATGTCATGTTACAAGCTTGGGTTTCGTTTCTTAATTTTTTTTCTAAAATTTTATTGATTTCGTGTGTTCTACATGTCGCTAATACTACGTAAAGGGGTCCGAGATTGTCTCCAGCATAAACCGCGTCCTGGTCACCCTAGCAAGGGGTGACCACACGCTATCACCGCTTGGGGATATATTTGTCACGCGCGCCGTCTAATTATTAGTTATAGGAGAAGTTACTAATACTGATTGATGCTAGCCGGGGTCGTGTTTAGGGTTTAAATAAAAAAACAAATTTTCGGTATTTGGTTGAAAAAGGAAAAATATATTTTTCACATGTTTTGGCTGAAACTGTCTATAGAAGCCAGATGTTTTTATAAGTACCTTGTTTTTTAGCGAATTGCGCTTGACCTATACTTAACTAAAGGAATATTATATTCCAATTTTGTTATACTGTGATTATTTTCATTTAAAACGTCTATTTTTCATAGCTATGGCACGGTCCAATTTACAGTTACATTATTATTATTTGTGTCACACCTGGCCATAACACTTCCTGGCCAGGGGGTGACATAAAATTTTGTACTTGACACGGGCGGTAATAAAGAAAGCCTCAGATCGCATATTTATCGCCCTTTGCCTTCGGCTCGGGCGTCAAATACCTGCGATCTGAGACATTCTTTGTTTTACCGCCCTTGTTAAGTAATGTACTATTATTACCTTACTAACTTGTGCTTGAAGAGTTGAAACCTTATGAAGATAATTTGATATTAACATTAAAAATAAAAGACAGATTTTTTCCCGGACACTGTCAAAAAAATCATTTTAAAATTGCTAACTACGCTTGAAATTATCATTATTTAACTTATAAGTTCATATGGACCAAGCACTGTATAACGTACTCAGTCATTTCTTAGTACCTATCCTATAGTAACAGGGACGAGTATACACAGGCATCAATATATTATTATGGCTCAATGCGCCGCGAGCGAGCGTTATGCCTAAAAAAGAAGAAAATGATTAGGTACTCTCTAGCTATTATATTCTACAGTGACATAAATGCCAGATAACAAAACGCAACTACCGAAAAAACATAGGCCGAAAATTCAAATTCAGAACTTACTTAAATTTGGAATTGTCATCCGCGGCAAACCGCCGCGTCATCGATTGGCATTGTGCTGAAAACAATAGAATATCGCCCGGATTTAATCATTCCATTTAACGCGAATGAAAGAAAAGAGGTTTAGACCGAAAGTCGTTATAAATCAAAGTGATAATTACCTACGGATACGCTAAGGCGATTTATGAATGAATGATTGGGTGAGTGATTAAAGATTCTATAATGTGATTGTGGGTTTACGGCCTCAGCGGCGCTGCCACGAAATCTCCGATATTCGATTTCGGTTATCTCCATTTCTGTCGTTCAAGTTATATAAGTAGAGATGGAGATATTCAATATCTAAATTTTGATTTTAGATTTATTTGAGGAGTGAGGCTTGAACTCACATTTATTTTTAATTGCCACGAAAAGGGCAAATATGAGAATATCCAAGCTGTGATTCCTTGCCAAAATCCTTGTTCATGGCGAGAGTGAACTATCAGATTCAGTGTACAACTTTTATTTTCGAAACAAAACACAATCAAACTCAAAAAAAAAAATTACTTTAATAGAAAGAAGACATAAAACTATGCCAAATAGTGAAAATCCTATTCAAATATCTCAAAAAATAACGAAGCTACAACGGTTAGAATGTTCGTAGTTAGAGAAAGTGCTACCTAACCGTGACGTCAATGTTAGTAGCGCCATAGTAAAAACAAAAATGACGATCGTTCAATACAACGCTGCGTTTTGCGGAAAAGGGGCAGAACACACCCAGTCTTAAAACTTTGAAGACTTATAATTACGTAATTATTTATTTTTTGAATTACTTTTTTCGCCATTTGATTGAGAATTTGAGCCTTTACTTATGTAGAAAATTTGGATTTATTGATTTTCTTTTATGGTGTCGTCATCCCTATTAGTATGGGAAAAAATAGTTACCACAAAAGGCCACCAGAGGCGCTGTTCGTGTTGCTATACGAATCGAGACTGTGGCTCTAGTATAAGTTTTTTCGAAATATTAACTAATTCGAACGCGTTTGCGTTTTGTCTCAAATTGTATGAAAACGCTCTCACCGAGTTTGAAATACGCGCGTTCATAGGTTAGCAACAAATGTTATACTCGCTGTTTTAGTTTCCACTAGTGACCACCGGAGGCGCTGTTCACGTTTTCATACCACTTTCATACATTTTGAGACAAAACGCAAACGCGTTCGAATTAGTTAATGTTTCGAAAAAACTTATACTAGAGCTACTGAAACGCAAACGCTTTGTGTTTTTTTTTTCGAAAAAACTTATAGTACTAGAGGTAGATCACAATATCGTTTATCAACACGTGATTTGTGGTCAAGCGCGGACGTATTTAAAGTAAAAATATATATTTTTTATGTTTTACATGAATATGCTTATGAAAATAGAAAGGTATCTTTATCTTCCAGTATGATCTAACATTTGACGGCAGATTCCATACTTAATGAATCGAAAACCGCATTTAGTAATGACGCCCAGTGGGGGCCGCCCTCCCTCCGTAATTTTATCGGGTTATAAATTTGAATTTGTATAATGCTGAGGCATTAACCCATGATTTATACAACTTGACTCTGTTAAGATTCTGAGATGAAAAACAATAAATTTTGCGAGCGTAACTATTGTTTTTAACTGTTGGAATTGTGTGGATACTTACGGTGAATACAACACAATACTCTGTAGCTCTAGTATAAGTTTTTTCAAACATTAACTAAATCGAACGCGTTTGCGTTTTGTCTCAAAATGTATGAAAGTGGTATGAAAACGTGAACAGCGCCTCTGGTGGTCACTAGTGGAAACTAAAACAGCGAGTATAACATTTGTGAACGTTGAACGCGCGTATTTCAAACTCGGTGAGAGCGTTTTCATACATTTTGAGACAAAACGCGAACGCGTTTTTAATTACATACATGAATAAAAATACAAAACAGTTCAGAATATATTATAATATGGCAAGATATAAATAGAGGCAGACAACATGCGGTTTTATAACGTTTAGCAATCTCTTCTAGACAACCGTCCTCTTACTTTCAATCTGGGTCACAAATTCACCTAAACTATACATTTCTAATCATTATCTTGACTTAGTGTCAAGATAAAACTTTATTTAGGTATTCGCTTTTTGCATTATCATTTTGCTCTACAAGGCGCAAAGCTGACGTTTTTTTATTTGTTAAAAAAGGTAAATAAAAAATGACATCAAGAAGATCGCACCCATACTAAGTTAACTTGCGGAGTTACCCCTAAATTTTAACGCGATACATTTAAGAAGGACCCAGCATTTGCACCGGTCAGTTGGATGGTTAGCGACAACCAGATTTATCCGGGTTATACCAATTTCGTTACGCGCCATAAATAGCTTGATTGATAACTTTCATTTGAATAAAATGCTTTTAATGTGTATTATGAAATGTATAGGTTACCAGTAGGTTGGGTTGGTTTTATAACAAAAATTAAGTACATATATACTAGTGTTTTTGTGATATGGTGTGTGTATTACACAAAGTTTGTCAAGTATTTTACATTTTTACTTCGTTTAGCAACCCGAAGCTCTATTATGCCACTGACACAAACCGACAGAAAATTCTTAAAACATATATGAATTATATTTCAAACTTGCTATTATACTACCAATGTCATGTTTTTTCTTAAAACTCGTTTGGTACTACCTTACCTATTAAATATTATTTAAGAACATTATAATTAAGTACTTAAATTAAAAAGAACTCATTATTTTAATTCATTGAAAAAATAATTCATTCTAGTCGTTTTAAATATATTATTTTTTAAATAGAGTTTAGTTATTTTATAAAGCCAGCCAAGAAACTGATCTACCAATTTTCGATTTTATTATTTGTATTGATTAGGCTCAAAAACGCTCGACCAATTTCTGTGCTTACTGCACGTTATTAAACGCAACATTAGTCAATATCCCAATTATATTTCGGCTATTTTCTCCTAGAACTGTTATTGTAATGCGTAAAAATGTCTTCATATTTCATTGTATGCCGGATCACTTAACTGGGCGCGTTTCCATTGTTAGTTACCACAACAGTATTTTTAAAAGTTATTAGAAAGTGCGAGTTAAAAGCCAATGCAGCCGAGCGGTAAAAGGCACACGGACGCGACTTTGAATCTGGAGGTCGTGGGTTCGAACCCTGGCTTTTACCAATGGGTTTTCCAAAAACACCTATGTACTTATGGACCCTGGGTGGGCTCCCTTGTGGAACAACCGGAAAAACGCTAGGAAGGTGATGAATTGGTTGAAAACGTACAAACTCCAAAACATTCTTGGGACCATTGCAATCATGAAAAAAAAATTAGCTTATGTTTCTATTCTATAAAATAGGCATCCAATAAAAATTACTGATTATTAATTTAAATGATCGATTAATCCCGAACTTGGTATCGAATTGAGTACATCGATCATATTTTCATCATCAAGACAAGTGACCAAAAATTATGATGTATAAACATAATAATTTTAAAACATGCCACCGTTATTACACATCACCGACCAACTAAAACTTTCTGAAATCAACGGATCAACGGTGAGCCTTAAAGGGCTGCCACAATAGACTACTCGTCAATGCAAATACCCAAATAAAAGAACAACAATAATAATAAAAGGCTCTCTAATAGATCAGGCTGTTCCCGTATCGCGTCAAACAGTGGACACGCGCACGACACTAGTGGCCACCGTCCGGCCTGCAATATCCAGATAGTGCCCGATGATTTAACGCTCAACTTTTGACACAAGTAAGCTTTTTGGACACGCCGCCTTCGCCTATAAATAACGTCTTACGTGAGGGCTGGTGCGGCCGAAAAGCGACAATGGACACTTGGGATCTTAGAAAATAATAAACACCCTGTGTTTATATATCCATAGATGGTGTACATAGTAGGGTGAATCTCTAATTTTTTTTACAACGACGGTGCCAAACAAGCGTTCGGTCCACCCGATGGTAAGCGGCAACGCAGCATAAAGACGCTAACAAGCGTGCGCGTTGCAGACCCTTTACTAAAATTTGAGCATTCACTGTGTCCCTCGCTCTTAACACAGTGCATCCTCGGGAGCTCTGGCAACCTTGCTCACCTCCAGGAATACAACACTAGGTACCTACTTGTGTTGTCTGTAATCGTAAGCGGTGCACGGTGTTCGTTAAAATCTAATTGTATGGATAGTTTGACAAGATTCTATGGGGTGACAGCTGCCAGCGCCATATTTTTTTGTTTAAAAATATCTTTCCATCATGATGATTTCGCCAACCACGTGTACAAAGACGTTGTTCGGTAACGACGCCATGACAGTAGGCAACTGGTTTTGTTAGTCGTCCCGCCGAGAGCACGTGTGTTCACCAACGCGGCCACTACCAAAATCCAGCGCCATATTTAACGTTGACCAATCAGTAATTGTAAGTCGGTGCTACCCACCCTAAAATTAAAGTGGGAACTTGGGGACACTCCTTCTGTTTCCCTATAGAACTGAGCTTGTTATTTGCACCACACATGTTCTGTGCTCATATGATAAAGGCCACTGTTCATATTTCACACATTTGTCGGGCACTCCTGATGATTTGTTGTCTGACGGCCCTTTTTCTAACTCACAAACAACGGTCCCTTCTAGCGTTCCTGGTTGCCCCCTAAGGAGTCCGTTTTGACACATAATCCAAGGTCTGTGCTCAAAAGTGGGTGGATACAGGCTGAAATGATGATGATGAAACTGATAATGGTGATGATAATAAAGCCTATGATGATAATATATAATAAATCCTAAAACCGACTACTTTGGCATCGTCGATTTAAATTTGTCAAGCGGATGCGTCCGCTAACGAAATTACAATTTCCAATAAAAGTGAAAAATTTAAAAATTCAACGCCGCAGGTGGAATTTGAACCCTCGACCTCTGGAATCCGTCCATTGCTCTAACCAACTGAGCCACCGTGGTAATCCCATGACGGTGAATCTTTCAATCATTATAGTACATTCTGCTAAATTAAGCCTTAGGGAGGCTCGTAGCGACATCTACCGCGACGTTATTACAACTTTTACAGCATTAACGTCTCAAATTGTATTGAGAATCGTTGATAACAATGTGCTACCCCATCCTCAAATTAAATTTGTCAAGCGGATGCGGTCGTGGGTTCAAATCCCACCTGTGGCGTTGAATTTTTCAATTTTTCACTTTCATTAAAAATTATAGGTCGATCGCCTAAGGCGACTTCCTGATTTGTCGGCGCGGAGGCAGTACGATATGAGGAAAGTGTCAAATGTCAGTGTCAGCTGTCAGTCGACGCGATACCATTTTTTACTACGCCCCTACAATTAAATGAGTGCTTCCTGACTGGCGCGGGATGCGCGGTAGCGGGACAATGCGAAGGCGGTACTGCTCCGTTTCTGCGCATGATATTACTACTGCGCAAACGTAATACTGACAGTATTATGTCAAGTGAGAATCTTTGCGACGTCAGTAAGTTTACGTCAAAGAAGCAAATGTCACATATCGATCCCGCCCCGCCAAGTCAGGAAGTCGCCTAACTGAGACTGTGCGAAAGGTCTGCTACCCTTTGATATCTCAACTTACCTTCAACTTATCTCGGTCTCCCCAAAATTATAAATGCGAAAGTGTTTCTGTTTCACGCTAAACCGCTGAACCGATTTAGATGAAATTTGGTATGGAGATAGTTTGAGTCTCGGGGAAGGGTATATGATAGTTTTTATCCCGGAAATCAAGGGGAGACATTTTGTTTGGAAGAGCATCTAACTAAGTAAGCGCCTGAAATAAAAATGTAGAAATTACATTCCAACGCAACGGACGAGTTCCACGCGAACAAAGTCGCGGGCAAAATATAGTATTTAATATTTAATAGTAATATCAGCATGAGGCTACCACATCGTATCTCAAATAGATAGGACGAACAGAAGGCTGAACCTAATTCCATAAAACACAACAGGATAAATCAGCGAACTTAATGAAAATCGATCCAAATCGCATACCAGTTAATTGGATCCATCCTGTAGTTTATAATACACAATTAACAATAAATAATAACTGTGATCTCATTAACCTGTAGTTTAAATGGCTATGCGGTTTACTTTATGCGCGTTGAAATAGTTTTGATAGATATAGTGCGTGTCATTCACGAAAGCGCGCCCCTCTACTCTACAGCCCAATCCGTTCATTGCGCATAGATTAGTATGAGATTTTCTGTGGAGGGGCGCGTCGTCGTGGAGTGGATGACACGCACTTTATAACGTTTTGATAGATAGAATGTTATTTTTCGGGTTGGTTTATTTCATCATCATCATCATCATCATCAGCCTATATATGTCCCACTGCTGGGCACAGGCCTCCTCTCATAGATGAGAGGGATTGGGCAGTAGTCCCCACGCTGGCCCAGAGCGGGTTGGGGACTTCACATACAACTTTGAATTTCTTCGCGGATGTATGCAGGTTTCCTCACGATGTTTTCCTTCACCGAAAAGCTAACGGTAAATATCAAATGATATTCCGTACATAAGTTCCGAAAAACTCATTGGTACGAGCTGGGATTCGAACACACGATCGCCGCTTGACAGCCACATGCTTGAACCACTGGGCTACCGTAGCTTCAGCTTGGTTTATTTATTAAAAGCTAACTAGCTACTAGCTTTTGCCCGTGACTGCGTCAACTTCCACTGCCTATTTCATCCATTCGTGGGATGATTTTCCCGTGACTGCGACAACTTCCACTGCCTATTTCATCCATTCGTGGGATGATTTTCCCGTGACTGCGACAACTTCCACTGCCTATTTCATCCATTCGTGGGATGATTTTCCCGTGACTGCGACAACTTCCACTGCCTATTTCATCCATTCGTGGGATGATTTTCCCGTGACTGCGTCAACTTCCACTGCCTATTTCATCCATTCGTGGGATGATTTTCCCGTGACTGCGTCAACTTCCACTGCCTATTTCATCCATTCGTGGGATGATTTTCGGGATAAAAATTATCCTAGATGTTAATTCAGGCAATAAACGTATTTATTACACAAATTAAACTACATATGCAGAATGTACCCACAACGCAGGTTTCGTCCGAATAATAACACTGTGAGAATTAGGGAATGCAAACCGGTTAACCGGTTAACCGAAAAACCGGTTAACCGGAACTTTTTGAGCTCGGTAAAAAACCGGTTTTTTACACCACTAACCGGTTTTTAACCGAAATTGTATTTAGTATAAAAAACCAACTTCATGGGGAAATTAGAGCGTTCTTTCACCTCCAAATGACGTTATTTAAGGATTGTACTCGTAGGAAGTACGTTTAAAGAAGTTAGTTAATTAGTTTCTTTTTATTACGACTGTGGATAGAGCACATGAATATCATAATGTTAAAATGTTGTTAGTTTCCCATATCCCCACTTCATTTGAGTCTGCCGCGTCAAAAGCGCAGAAAGGGTTTATGGCCGGGTAAGCCCTATTGTTTTACTTGGATAGTTTTCCTACCTGCTTCTACCCTGTAGAAACGTATTTAATCAGTCTTATTATTTACAGGCACAGCCTGGAGTTTTTGTCAGGCTTTTGAGAAATATGTTATTATTAATTATGTTGATTATTTATAGTATAGCAATGATTATTACTTTTTATATAACAATTAAAGAGATTTCTTCTCAAATGGCGGATGGGAAATTTGATTGTACACGGCCAATAAGATGGTCAAACATTCTTAAATCTATCTTTTACACTTACCAATTTTTTGATGACATGTGAATAACTTGTTCAACTTATGACCGTTATGCATGGCCCGAAATTGATCAAACATTGCCCTTTTTTGTATTAGAATGTTTCATAATTTTATTTGTCACTTGTCGATTTGTTTTGAAGTTTATAAGATGATGATAAAAACTAATTTCGTTTTATTTATTAGCTTACTTATACCTATTCACATCACTAGAAACATGCCCGGATTACCAATAGAACCCAGAAATAATAAATTTATAGTCCAATACTTCGATTTCAGGTAGTTTGTAAAAAACCGGTAAAAAACCGGTTAACCGGTTTTTGGTCAGTCAAAACGGTTAATAACCGGTTTTTGATTTTCACCGGTTTTTGCATTCCCTAGTGAGAATCCGCAAACAAACTTCGTCTACGTCAGTCTATAACACCTAAAAAACAGTAGCTCTAGTATAAGTTTTTTCGAAACATTAACTAATTCGAACGTGTTTGCGTTTTGTCGCAAAATGTATGAAAGTGGTATGAAAACGTGAACAGCGCCTTTGGTGGTCACTAGTGGAAACTAAAACAGCGAGTATAACATTTGTTGCTAACCGATGAACGCGCGTATTTCAAACTCGGTGAGAGCGTTTTCATACATTTTGAGACAAAACGCAAACGCGTTCGAAATAGTTAATGTTTCGAAAAAACTTATACTAGAGCTACAGGCAATAAACTAGTTGTATACCAAGTTTCATCATTTTCGATTTAGCCGTTTAAGTGTGATTGTGTACCAAACTTCTAAACTTTCTCATAAGTAGGATTAGCTTTTGCCCGTGACTTCGTCCGCGTAAACTTCAACTCCCTATTTCATCCCTTTGAGGGATGACTTTTGGGATAAAAATTATTCTCAACGTTAGATTATGTCAAAAAACATTACATCCGATATCCCTTTGAAAACTTTAAAGACGCATTTAGAAACTAGGTCCCTGAACTCAACTGACATCTATTATGGTACAGTCAGTAAAGAAAGTCCTCTACCACTTTTGTACTTTAACGTACACATAATAGAGTCGAAAAGTGGTAGACCACTTTATTGGTCGACTGTACACCTTATAATCATTCGATATACGAGTCCTCATGGTCGATAGCCTGACGGCATCTGTGGCGGCACGCATCCGTGATATATTTATGTGATATTTTTTAACACACACGACGTTTATGCACAATAAACATGACTATTTAGTGGCTTTTATAACGTTTTATCGCGCGTTAGCTTAGTGTGGAGGCGGACTATTGCTTTTTGGTTTAGTTTATTAAAGATCGTGTCTTATTAGTAGGTACTAGAAGTACAAAAGTTTCTACGAATTTTTGAGAGTTTCCTGGCGTTTTTACGCGAAACTGCCAAACGGAAACCGACGTTTTTTTTTCAGTAAAATTAGTTAGACATATCATAAAAACACAATCTAACAAAAAGTGACGTAACTAGTCCCAAAAGAAGCAAGATTTGTGGTATGGATACTTCGAATAAATTTGAAGACTGAATCTAAAAATAATCGACGAAGCTTTTCTTTTATGTTTGACGTAATAAATAAATTAGGTAATTATAATTAAGAATAAAATAAACAATAAGATAATTAAAAAATCCTCTTTTTTCTAAGCCTGTAAGGTGTCCTAATGCTGGGCAAAGGTTTCCCACTTGACTTGCAATATCCTTACAAACATAAAATAAGCTCAAACTCTGAGCCCGGTGGTAAAGTGCCCAAAAAGTAGTAAGTGTGACAAAAGCCAGACAGAATTACCGCACTGGACGGCAATGAATTGAGCAAGGCAATTTACTTTTATATTTTGTGCCTTTAAAGGTTCGGATTTGAGGGACGTAGCTAGGGTTGCCAACTTATGTTCTCCGATTTGCGGGACATTTGTTGTAAAATTGCGGGACTTGGCTAAAAAATGCGGGACTCGCGCACTCGTACCTATCAATATTGTTAACGTTAATTGTGATGTAGGATACATTATTCATTCCCGCGAGATACTTAGTGGATGATTTACAAGCTAAAATGATCCTATTACGAGTACGGTCCTCCCGGAGCGGGATAAAAATTACTACTTATTTCCATTTATAGAAGTTGTGCACTCTTTCCTGAAATTAAACAAAATGTTCGCTCCAGTTCTTATAATTCTGCCGAGGCTTGAAAGCGGGACAATTGGCGTCCCGCACGCATCCTTTGCGGGACGCATCGTCTAGGGTGCTGGAAACGGGACGTCCCGCCTGAGGCGGGACGGTTGGCAACCCTAGACGTAGCCTGGCTCACAGCCGAGACGAGCGGCGGAAAAAAAGAGTGGGCTTCTGCCCAGCAGTGGGATGCAATGTAATACAATATAATAAAAAAAGTCTTGCACACCTCACACAAATGAATCAGTTACATACAGAAACAGAAGATTAAGATTAAGATTAGTTAAGAAGTTTAAGAATATAAGTAGGTATAACAAAAACATTGTTTAATATGTGAGCGCACTATTCGCCAACAAACTGCCCTCAGTTTGGCGAAATTTAATGTATACCTACCACCTAAGTTTCTTTTGAATTAAATAAAAAAAAAAGAACTACAACATTTATTGTTAGTTTGGGACTAGGTTGATTTGTGTGAGATTGTCCACAAATATGTATTTATTTAACATGCAATGCAGGCTGAGACGGCCGCTTACCATCTGACGGTCTGCACGCTTGTTTGCCACGTGCCGTCATAGTATAAAAAAATGGCTATCAAAAGTCTCTCTCCACACTACCAATGCACCGCCCTTCGGTCACCTGATTACCCACACATTTCCTGAATAAGTTGATTATACTGCAGCATTAATACCTATATCAAATCCTCAGTACACGCGATAGACATAATCTTGGTGTTTTATTACCAGGTTTATGGGTTTTTTATATGCAAAAAGGTTTAGGTGGTAAAAATTTAATTCCAGACTTAATTTATGCAGATCAAATGCACTACCGAAAATAAATCAGTGTTAGTTGAAACAATAAAAGCAAAATTTTTCCTCATTTTTGATTCGATATCGACCCTTTCATGCTCAAATCAGAATAAAATTTAACAGAAAAAAATAAATTCTGACTGAATTAAAAACAAAACTAGCTAAGTAGAGATTCAAATTCATTTACAGAGTAGGTAACTTACCTACTTCACTATAACCCTTATACTAAGGCACCTGTAGAGGCAAGGCCTTCTCCATACAAACTCTGTGCAAGTTGTATTCGTCAGTTTTGGCACTCCCGCACATATTTTTTTTATGCTTGTTAATACTGGATATACGAAGAATGTCAAAAAAAATAATCAAAAATTTCAAAAAATGAAAATAAAAAAATACAAAAATAAAAATAAATTCTTGAGGTTCTGGCTAACAGAAAAATAAGCATACTGACCAAAAATCATAAGTGTAATGCAAACACAAGCAAAGAAAAACTTGCATAAAGTTTGTATGGAGAGTGCTTGCCTCTACAGGCGCCTTAAAATGTATAGCGCATGCAATTGTTTCTTGCATAGAACTTGTGCTTAAATCAGAGCAGAGAGAGAGAGTAGATATAATAATGGCTTTGTGCGCTGCAAACCTCGAGATGGATATTTTTTACGTCCGTCCTCATGGCATAAATGCTCAAATATTATAAAGGGTCGGCAACGCGCACGTGACTGCTTTGGAGTAGCGGGCGTCTATAGGCTGCGGTGTCCGCTTAACATCAGGTGGACCGTACGCTTTTTTACCACTGTCGTTGCTTAGTAAAAATAATGGTCTTGCCGCTTTGAAAAAAAAAAACAAACTGAATTAAGTAACAAGTTTTTAGCGAGCCTGTCTACGAAGCTGATGGTCCTGGTTTTGAATCCCGGTCAATGCAATTATTTGCGTTAGTTTTAGTACTTACTATCTACATTACCAATTTTATTATAACTTGGTACAGTCAAGGGCATAAATATGTATACATTTTTGGACCTTATTTCAATGGAATATGGTGAAAAAGTGTATATATATTGGTGCCCTTGACTGTACCTCGAAGATATTAGGGCCATTTTACAACTATACTATGACATAACACTAGTAAAGATCTCAATAAGGATATGTTTCATAAAAACATGTTTATTGTCTATGACAAAATTCATTTTATGGACATGGAGTGAACAACACCATTTGACATCATAATTTTAAGATTATCTCAATAAAGATATGGCAAATAAAAAATAAGATGAGAAAGAAGCAAGCTTAGGAATCTTGAATTGCAAATGAAAGCTTATTCTGTTGAACTTTAACTGAACTTTGGCGACGCGAAAAGGTTGAGCTTTTTTGCGTACAGTCGAGGTCCTAAGAATGTCCACTATTGTCCACGAACAAAGTGATCTAAAATGTCTACGGTCAACAAGTTTGATTTCGGGCGCACTTCGTATCTTGTTACAGTGACATTCATATGAGATCTCTAGCGGCTTTTCTATAGATTATCACTGTGACAAGATACCAAGTGTGTAAGAAATCAAATCGGTTGACTGAACGCGACGTTATTGTTTAATTCATATATTGCTCATATATTTATATGAACCTTTGTTAACGTGTAAGTATGTAAATATTTAACAAATATGAAACAAATTGGAATGGGCAATTGCGTACAGACTGGCTTCAGGATGTATTTTCCTTGAGTAAATTCTGAAACAAACATTTTTGATGCGGAAAATCGTCGTACAGTCCAGAATTGTCCAGCAATTGGCTAGCGGCGCGATGTGGAGCATAAACATATAACGATGGCTTTGATGTCCGTCTTGGCATCAAACAATCGAGAGTGGAGAGTTTTTGGATATGGCATAAAATCGGCCCTCAGTAATCAACTGCCCAAAAATTAAAAGGCACACTTAGTGTTGCTTTTCGTCATAGGTAGTTATCTCAATATTCCAGTAACTTTATACATCTAGAGCTTGCGTTAAATCCGGTAGTTCTGATTTTTTGCAGACTTGTTTATAATGTCGGGCCAATGGATAATCCACGTTTGTGAACAGGAGCGCCCAACGCAACTTTGTAAAAAAAAATTTTTCAACTTTAATAAACTTCTAGTTGTTTATAGTACCTACCTTCAGGTTTTTAGCACATATTTGTATACTGTATTTTAAACAGAATTCACTTCTGTTAAAAACAGAATGCAATATCGGTTCTGAGTCTTATTTGATCAATGTTTTTGTAAGACGCAAGTTTGAAATATTTCAAAATGAACTTACATCGAGGTACTACGTTGGCAAGGTCGATTATATAGCTATATTTCCAAAACAACATCAATAAGGTCGAAAAAGCGCGACCTTTTGCATGGGTCCGACACATTTCGCCTTTAAATTTAATTCCGATAGTATTATTCGTACATTGAAGACAGCATGAAGGAAAATTTATTAGGTATACCATATCCATATTTTATCACTCCGATCTCAAAAACTAACGTTCAGCCCACCCTCGCGCCTTGACGAGCACTTTTAGCATAAAAAGGCTTATTATTACGAAAAAAAATAGATATAATTTCGGGCATCGGCAGTTTATGGCTCAAAGGAATGACCATTCCGTCTCGTAAAGTTTTACGGGCGTATGGTAATTGTATTTTAATTAAATTGTAGATATTGTCGACGTAAGGTCGTGCTGTAAACAGGGGTCAATCAGACAAGATCAGATATGAGCATGTTTTGTTTATATGCTTACGCTTATGTAAATATATGAAAAAAAACCAAACACTGATTTGTACAGGGTCCTGTCTAACAATACCGATGTTTGACAATAAGAAGAAATCATATTTTGTTTTTTTATTGTTAGGGTCGTCAAGATTGCGTGTAGGTGTACCTGACACGTCACTGTCAATTTTCACATCGAAGGTTATCTAACCAAGTTTAGCCATAATGGCAAGGGGAAGGCCTGTCTTGAGTTCCGACGGCAGTGAGGCAGTAAGCTGCCAGTTTGACATATTTTCTTAACTACCTGTAGTTCACCTCCTTTGACAAATATGAATAGAGTTTCTTCGAAGGTTAGTTTAGATAAGTACTGATGTTTAACCTCTCAGACAACACGAGCAGCTCACTTAAACAGAAGACCAGTATGGTCAAATCCACCCTTCATATTGAAGAGTCCAACTGGTGGAAAACCAACTGTTTTCTCAGTCCAGTCAAAACATTTGGTTTTTCCAGTGGACTCTTGATCAGGACATGGTCGGAGAGTCGCATGTACTGATTTATTTAACCTATGATTGTGCATATATTTCAGTTAATGTAAGAAATATAATAATTGTATATGTGCGACAAGTATTTCCTTACAGCTATCCTCTCTAGAACCTCTCAACCCGTACCTTCGCAGTATCATCACTCCACCCCTACAGTAGGTACCAACTGCCAGTAGCAACCACTGACGCTCGCTTATTTCCCAATAGTTAAAATAGAAAGGTTTCCAATAAAATCCGGTAGTTAATGTTGAAAATTAAACCGACCATTTCACGTTAATACGAACTATTAAACTTTTATACGATTCTGAATGACTGTTCTTGTTTATGCCTGTTGACACTCAAGCGCATCGTAAACCTTGGCTTTTGAGTGGAATGTTTTGATGACCATTGACGGACCTAGATCCGTGTAGGTAGACGTCATTACCCTTCGTTTTCCATTGAATGTAATTAGTGCAGATTTTTTAAAGATCCGGTTCACTGGTGTCTGTTTATCGATGCAAATATCCATACTCGGATTGGACGCTGTGTGCAACGGGTCTTCATTAATAAGATCGGCTACGTAAGCCACGCGAGAACGCACGAACGCAACCAACATCGGAGTTGAAGCAGTCGCCGTAGCCGGCAAACGGCTAGGAGATATATTAGTACTCGGATTGATTTCTCAGTGTACTTCGCAGTTAAAAATGCTGGTATATTTAGGAGGTTTTCTGTATAAATTGACGCACGGACACACCTGCGCTCCAGTGAGATTGGTTGGCAGATCCATGCTTATATTACAAATGCGAAATTAACTCTGTCTGCGAAGTTACCTATTCACGCGTGAACCACTTAACGGATTAAGATGGAGAAGAAGAAATGAATTTTCGTTAAATCATCAATCATGAAAGTTGGCATGGAGATTGTATCCCGAGAACGGACATAGGATAGATTTTATCCCCGACATCACCTCCTAAGGGGTTTAATGGGGGCGAAAGTTATACGGAGGGATACGGACAAACGATAGTTTTTTGTATATATATTAGGGAATGCAAACCGGTTAACCGGTTAACCGAAAAACCGGTTAACCGGAACTTTTTGAGCTCGGTAAAAAACCGGTTTTTTACACCACTAACCGGTTTTTAACCGAAATTGTATTTAGTATAAAAAACCAACTTCATGGGGAAATTAGAGCGTTCTTTCACCTCCAAATGACGTTATTTAAGGATTGTACTCGTAGGAAGTACGTTTAAAGAAGTTAGTTAATTAGTTTCTTTTTATTACGACTGTGGATAGAGCACATGAATATCATAATGTTAAAATGTTGTTAGTTTCCCATATCCCCACTTCATTTGAGTCTGCCGCGTCAAAAGCGCAGAAAGGGTTTATGGCCGGGTAAGCCCTATTGTTTTACTTGGATAGTTTTCCTACCTGCTTCTACCCTGTAGAAACGTATTTAATCAGTCTTATTATTTACAGGCACAGCCTGGAGTTTTTGTCAGGCTTTTGAGAAATATGTTATTATTAATTATGTTGATTATTTATAGTATAGCAATGATTATTACTTTTTATATAACAATTAAAGAGATTTCTTCTCAAATGGCGGATGGGAAATTTGATTGTACACGGCCAATAAGATGGTCAAACATTCTTAAATCTATCTTTTACACTTACCAATTTTTTGATGACATGTGAATAACTTGTTCAACTTATGACCGTTATGCATGGCCCGAAATTGATCAAACATTGCCCTTTTTTGTATTAGAATGTTTCATAATTTTATTTGTCACTTGTCGATTTGTTTTGAAGTTTATAAGATGATGATAAAAACTAATTTCGTTTTATTTATTAGCTTACTTATACCTATTCACATCACTAGAAACATGCCCGGATTACCAATAGAACCCAGAAATAATAAATTTATAGTCCAATACTTCGATTTCAGGTAGTTTGTAAAAAACCGGTAAAAAACCGGTTAACCGGTTTTTGGTCAGTCAAAACGGTTAATAACCGGTTTTTGATTTTCACCGGTTTTTGCATTCCCTAATATATATCAGGTTCATTGTTTTCATGCTCAAGATCTTGATTTCTAAGGTTCTTTATCAGTTAAAAATATTGGTCTATTCAGGGGTTTTTCTGTGTGAATTGACGCATCATACTACACTTGCACTAGCGTTGAGCGGTTTCAATACTTTCAACTGACCTCACTGGAGCGTAAATTCTCAGTGTTTAAAACACCCTTTCCACCATTTCTTCTGGATTTTTTCCAGGCTACTCACCAATCGCGCACTACTATCGCTTTATTGGTCCCGGCCTATATATAGCCACAGTCACTAGGTTAAAAAAAGTCGTTTCTTCGCATTTTCTTAACGTTATTTTTTTTATATCAGGTCTATTGCAGCCTGATATCATAAGTTTTTAATATATTTCTTGCACTAAGCAATAAGCTTACAATATTGTCACTTCAAATCGTAAATTTTCAAGCTGAACAGCTTGAAAATTGATGATTTCGCTCAAATTCAACTAAGTACCCACAATAAAAGTTAAAAATAGCTCTGTTACTATCTAAAACTTAACTAAGCATCATATGACTTACTTTACTGAGTTTATTGGAATCGTCAATACTTGGAATAATTTGAGTTCAAAGTATTTTATTATTTGTAAGTCCTTTTAAAAACAGTAGGACCTCAAACCCTCTTCAAGGGAATCCGAACATCAGATTAACTTAACGACAAATCATTTGATGTGTTTATGGATATTGGCTCACATAAAACGTTAAGAATAGACGGCTTTTTATGGCTCATGTCGCACAAATTGCAATTTAGGATGGATCCAGTGATGAGAAAATGAGATGGACGTAATATCACGTCCATATGCTTCTAATAAAACCTGATACGCGTGATTATCAGTCCAGTTTAAGTGTAAGTCAGTGACATTAACATAAGACCAAGTAAAGGTTTGTCCATTTTTGTTCAATCGTTTGCTGTTTATATGGTTTCGTCATCATCATCCTAGTTACAAGTTCTCTTTAGTTAGAAGTTCTCAAGGCGCCCGAAGGCCTCTAACTTGGCTTAACGACTGCTATCATAAACAGCAGCCGTGATCTACTTACACCGTGGCCTATGGACACTTGCGACTTCAGAAGAATCACAAGTGCTCTGCAAAACCTTTTATCTTCGTACGACGCAAACGAATCCACAATTAAAGAAGGAGTGAGCAATGCGCTTGTGTCCACTGTCCATGGAGCCACAAGAGCTCATAGGCTACGATGTCCGTTTTTATCACGTAGGCTTATTTATGCTTGTTTGCCTCCGACGTGGTATAAAATATATGAAAAGAGTTTATGTTGAAAATGCTACACAAAATTCGCCCTCATAACCTAACCAAATGCAACTAATTTAACATAAAGTTTATCGTAAAAGCCGAATGGTATTAGCGCATGCGTGTGATACGCGGCGCCATAACGGGAGACAGAACTATAATGTAGAAGAATAAGGAGACGGAGAGGGAGCCGACCTCTCACTTAGTTCACAGGGGACAGAAAAGGACAGTAGTATGACAAATCTTGTGTATGTCAAATACAAATGCGTTTATTTTTCTCTTTAAATTACAATGGTGTATCGGTAGTGTATATCTTCTGATACAATTTTAATGCGAGTTTGAAGCTTCAAAGTTTTGCTTAAAAAGCTAACGTTAGCAAACGTATGCTTTTCTCGTTACTCAAGCGCGGAAACATAAGAAATTCGGCATAAATTAGTATAATTATTCACCTAGTTGAATCAGTCTAGGTTGCTTTAAGGCATTCACTGTATATATGCGTTCACGTCCATACAATTTTGTTCCTATTGGGCGTGGCATGGCAGGGAATGTGTTAAGCGAACTAAATTGAATACTTAGCTTTTTTGTAAAAACGGATAATTATTTCAAAAAACTAAAGCATGAAATTTAAGTAGATGCATGTATTCTTATTTTTGTACTTTAGGAGCTTGTATTACTTTATGGATTTTAAGTAGAAAGTCTTATTTGAGCTTACCTTTTGAAATGCTATGTATTTATTTGTTATTATTGACAACACAAACATCTCTACACGTAATAAATACAGTTTAGTAAAAATCACAGGCTTACTGTTTTTGCCATGTCCACTGCGGTCAAGTTAAGGTAGCTTTAAAAATTACAAAATTTGATGCCTTTCACACGATGCGTCGGTTACACGTCGACGCCCGACGCTGCGCACGAGTTGCGCATCTCCATTACACACAGTTCACCACTACACTAGTCTTCGCAACACTGACGGCCATAAACAAAACGCAAACGACTACAAAACAAATACAGGAGCAATGATCAAAGATAAGCCTTTTATTCCAAGTTTAATATTAATTTGTTTTAACAGTAATTTTATTGTTCGAGAAAAGAGGAATATTATCTTTTGCAGCAATTAATTTAATCCAGCAATCTACTTGGGGATATAACTACATTACAGAGAGTGAGTGAGAGACCAGCATTTGTAAAGACAAATTAACAGCTGGAGAGCTGGCTCTTAATACAAATCTTCAAAATAAAAAAGTATATACTTTTCACGCATGTGATTGTCCTGGAATCGCAAGAGTCCATAGTCTACGCGGTATCTGTTTATTACCATTTATGTTATAAAATAAAATAAGAAACAAAAATATATATAAAGAATGTTCTTGAGTCGTAAATTTCTTTAAATATATATATTTACCTACGGATTTATTCACTTGTAATCTAAATTTCTTCAGTGTATGTCGGAATTGACATATTTATTTCAAATATTGCGTTATATGATATGAACTAAAATAAATAAAATACTTTCAGGTATTATCGAAAACATTAAAAAACACGTAAAAGTAATCTTAAACAGTTAACACTTGGGCAAAAAACACAAAGCCCCCGACGACACACCCAGGTCCAACGATGACACCTCAGTTCCAACAATTAATTTAACAAGCAATATATCAGAAGCCTTGAGTCGTTTAAAAAATAGTACCCGTATAATCAAGCGGGTCCCGAGAGGAGCAAGGATATCAGTTTCTGAAAAACTCGCCTCTGACATACAAACTGTTTTGTCTGAAAACACGTACCAGGCTTGGGAACATCTTCTTACCTTCCCTTATCGCACCCTACACATAACTGATAAAAGTAGAAATTCATCTCTTACTTCAAAAATTAAATATAATTGTCAGCATCCCCATTCTCTTGAAGATCTTCACAGATCAACCTTTAAACATAGTACATCCCTATTCAGAAATATTGAAAACAAAGTGGGAGAGGGAGATATAAGAGGCGCTTCACGTTTACTCTTTTCTACCGACAGCATAGCACCCAATAATCAAGAAACGCTCTTAGCATTACAAAGCAAACATCCCCTGCCATGCTCGAACCAAAATCTCCCTGACCCACCTGACCCATCAACATCTCCTCTCACTACCTCTACCGATGGTGTACTCAGGGCTGTCATGTCCTTCCAGAGTGGCTCAGCTGGTGGACTGGATGGTTTAACCGCCCAACATCTTAAAGACTTGCTCGGGCCTAGCTCAGGAGAGGCTGGCGAGCTACTTCTAAAGGCACTGGCAGACCTGAGTAACCTTATGCTTGCAGGCGATGTACATCCTGCAATCACTAGTACACTATATGGTGCCAACTTATGCGCTCTTTTGAAAAAAGACGGCAGTATAAGACCTATCGCTGTGGGTATAACATATCGCCGCCTTGTGGCTAAAATTGGCTGTGCGGCTATATCCGACCCCCTTAGCCAATATTTTCAGCCGACCCAATTGGGCTTTGGGTCAAAAGGGGGCTGTGAAGCAGCGGTTCACGCAGTCAGGACCCACATCACGCAAAGTTCTGGAAAGGTACTATTAAAGGTGGATGTCCAAAACGCATTCAATAGTGTCGACAGAGCTGCCCTCTTGGCACAAACCCGTGAAAAAGTACCTAACATTTACAATTTTATTTGGCAATGTTATAGCAACTCTTCAAATTTACTTTTTAAAGAAAATCATCTCTCCTCTTCCGTAGGCTGCCAACAGGGCGATCCGCTGGGCCCCGCGCTTTTCGGTTTAGCAATCCACCCTATCATTACAAAATTAAGCTCTCAGTTTAACTTATGGTATCTAGATGATGGTACCCTGGGAGGTGACGAAGCCCAAGTCTTAGAGGACCTACGCGTTTTAATACAAGATTTTGACAGTATCGGACTAAAACTAAACTTTTCAAAGTGTGAACTTTTCTTTTCCGAAAATTTTCAAGACAAAGCACTTGCTTTATCCAAATTTCGTCACCTCGCTCCTAATATCAAAGTAATTGAGAAGAATACACTACACCTCCTAGGAGCACCAGTCCTAGACGAATCATTTCCTGGCTTTTTGGAAATCAAAATTCAAAATCTCAATGACGTTTCGGACCGTCTGTCAAAATTAAATGCCCACGTAGCGTACGCAATAATTCGATACTGTCTTTTCGTACCAAAATTTACGTATGTCTTAAGGTGCAGCCACTTCTGGAGATTTCCCCTGCTTTTAGAAAAAATCGACAAAATTATTCAGAATGTACTGGTTTCAATCATAAATATTAATTTGGACGACCGCTCGTGGTTACAAGCCTGCCAATAAGGCACGGTGGCCTAGGCATTAGAAAAATTTCTAGCGTTTCGCTACCCGCGTATCTATCATCAGTACACAGTTCATTGAATCTTACTTCTAAAATTCTAAAGTGTTCAACCCAACAAATTAACATTCCTTTTATGACAGAGGCCAAAAATGCGTGGTGCGTTGCTTGCCCAAACTCTGACATGCCTGGGAACCCTAGTTCTCAGCGGCTTTGGGACGAGCCGCTCTGTAGGCTGGCACGGGATGACCTATATCAAACGGCAACCAGCCTCACAGAGCGTGCTCGACTCCTAGCTGTTTCTGAATGGGAATCCGGGCAATGGCTGCAAGCTCTGCCCTCTTCATCAGTAGGGACGCTTTTGGACAACACCACTTTTCGCCTCTCCGTCGCTCTCCGCCTGGGAGTGGCCTGCGTTGCCCCGCACCGCTGTCGTTGCGGTGACCCAGTAGACCAATTGGGTCACCACGGTTTATCCTGCGGCAGAAGCGCAGGCCGTGCCACTCGACATGCGAACCTGAATGATGTCATCCGTCGGGCCCTAGCCAGTGCGGGAGCGCCGGCCATATTGGAACCGACCGGCCTTGCCCGCGACGACGGAAAAAGACCCGACGGAATGACTCTCGTGCCTTGGAAGATGGGACGGCCGCTGGTTTGGGACGCAACTTGTGCCGATACCCTGGCGCTGTCTCATCTTCGTGGCACCGCCACAAAAGCCGGCTCTGCTGCAAATTCAGCCGAACTCCTCAAGCGGCGCAAATATGCAGCCCTAAACAATGGCTACCAATTTGCGCCGTTTGGGGTAGAGACTATGGGTCCGTGGGGGGAAAGCGCACATTTAGTTTTTAAAGAATGCTCCAAACGCCTTGTGGAGGTAACGCGTGACCGGAGGGCTGGATCATACCTGGCGCAGAGGATCAGCATTGCCATCCAGCGTGGCAATGCTGCCAGCCTTCTGGGCACGCTGCCCCCACAAGGTGATTTGGGGCAATTTTTTTATTTGTAAGTTAGTTTTTTTGTAAGTTAGTTTATAATTTTAGAGTTTAGTTTTTAAATATTGTCAATGTATTTATTTGTAGATTAAATTGTTAGTTTGTATGAAAAAAAAAACTAATTAAGTTAACACTTAGATTTCAAAAAACTTGAAAGCTTTTAAAGGATGATGTAAGAATGTTTTGTCGTACGAAAATGGACAAAAACTTTATCAGGTCAAATTTCAAGTGTCAAAAGTTCGAAAGAAACAATCTCGATCCGAGCGTCAATTTAAAAGTCGTTAAAATAAACATTCGGCGTATTATATTTTATTTTATTGTACTTCATTTTATCGTGCAATGTACCGATGTCGGTAAATACCCAATAAAAGGCGACAATTTGGATCAAAAGTGTTAAAAACAAGGTTGTATTTACTTGTGCAAACTCTGATTCTTTCACAGACTAAGTGTAACATCGTAGCTTGACAAGGTTTTTGTTTTTTGACCAGTGGCACGGGTTAATTTTGTTGTTTTGCAGGCATTACGTGAACCACTCATTGATTTTAGGTTAATCATTTGATAGTAAGAAGTAATTGGTGTTTTTATGTGAGTGGAAATGTACTGGAAAAATCTTTAGCGGGAGCTTCTTTATATTATTATATTAATTTTTGTGATAATGTGTAAATATTAAAACGTATTGTAAAAAGATAACGGGCAGCCATAATTTTGATAATGTTTTGGAACACTTTTCGGAGTTATTTTTGTACGGATATGTTGGTATTGTTGATGACTACGTATATCTGAGACAGTTTTTTAACCTTGTCAATGCTCTGTCAAAGATAAAAGCTACCACTCACACGCCATAACATGGGAATGTCAAAAGCAAAGTTGAAGCTCATAGAAATGCATGTAAGTTGGTATCGTACTGCACGTCGTGTCGTGACGGTTATATAAGTCGTTGGTGATGGACCGATTGTAATACTAGGTCCGTCTTTGGCGTTCAAAAGATTAGATCTAATAAGATCCTTCGGCAGAATAAATATCACAAGAAATTTTACATCATCATGCGCCAGACAGGAGCACTTCTCTATAAACACCTACCGGATCAACACCATGGTAACCTATTGAAATATAATAAGCGGGTCACTCAATAATAGTATTAATAACAATGCAATTAAAATTTATAATCACTTAAGCAATGACATTAAAGATTGTAATGAAATAAACACTTTTGAAAGACAACTGTTTTTTTTTTCCTAAGTAGACCATTCTATTCCATCAATGAATATTTTGCTAATGCACTAGAATAAGGCAAGAATGTACCCTAATTTTTAGTATAAAATTTCAATGATTTTATTATGTATTTGCATGTATATTTATATACTTATAGCAAATAAAATAATTTTGACTTTGACTTTGACTTTGAATAGGGATGTTGACACCAAATATGAAAATCAATGAATCCGAATTTTCTCGAAAAAGGATCAAATTCTCAATCAAATAGCGAAAATAGTAATTCAAAAGAATAAATAATTACATAATTATAAGTCTTCAAAGTTTTAGGAGGGGGCATTTTCTGTCCCTGTTCCGCAAATCGCACCTCTGTATTGAACGATCGTCATTTACTATGGTGCTCGAGGTCAGTGACGTCACTGATCTGTAGCGCTTTCTCTCTCGAACTAAAGACATTCTAACGGTTGTAGTTTCGTTAATTTTTGACATATTTGAATAGGATTTTCACTATTTGGCATAGTTTTATGTATTCTTTCGTATGCAGTAATAATAAATTTTGAGTCAACATCCCTATTCTCTCGAAATGTTTCGGACTGTTTGTCCCTCGCGGCTAGTCCTCATGATAAAGGACCACGTATTGGTCTAAGACATGTCGAGCGATATTCGACGTTAAAGACGTGAGTGACCCGTTTATTATGTTCTAATATCTGAGGCTCATGGGACTTTTCTATTTAAAACCTTAGTCATCCTCCTAGCGTTATCCCAGTACAGTTGCATCCTGAAGGATGCCTGGGGTCCGCTACCTAATCCCATCCCATAAAGCAACTGCCATCTTGACCTTCCAACCCCGAGGGGAAACTAGACCTTATTGGGATTAGGCTTTGTCAAGTGAGTGGGCAACTTGACTGTTAGAAGTTCTCAAGCCGCCCGAAGGCCTCCAACTTGGCTTAACGACTGCTGCCATAGACAGCAACCGGGATCAACTGCTTAACGTGCCTTCCAAAGCACACGGGATATTTAAAACCTTAGTAGCCTATCATAAAACTGCATAAAAAGTTCCATAAATCTTTCATACTCAATCCCACAACAGTACAGACAGACATACATTCAAAGTTAGTAATTAAGAGAACAATAAATAACGAGGAGGGAGGCTTAGAGGGCCATAAATTAATAGAGAACGTATCAAAGGGAAATTTGAAAAACAGGAGAGAGTGATTTACTATGAGAGTTGGAGCGAATCAGGGTTTGATTGTAAGTGAAGTTATACTGACTTTAAAGTATAGTAGGTACATTGCTAGGCAGAGTGATGGCAGGTGGACCAAGAAAGTGTCAGACTGGTGGCCAATTCATGGCAAAAGGAGCGTCGGCCGTCCACCGGCTAGATGGGTCGATGACATTAGGAAGATCGCGGGTCACTCTTGGATAAGACTGGCTCAAGACCGGGACGAGTGGCGTACTCGAAGAGAGGCCTATGCTCAGCAGTGGGCGATTACAGGCTGAAAATGATGATGATGATGATGAGGTACTTTTATCTCGCAAGCGCGGGCTGGCGGTAAGTAGATGTAGTTGTGACACATACGAACACGTAGACAACGTGAACTCATAGATCCTACGCTGACGCACATATAGACAATGTGCATGTATAGCTCAACACACAACCATGGCTCACCCGCGCTCGTGAGATAAAAGTGCTCTAACAGTGCAATTGCGTAACTTTTCAAACGAGCGTTTACTCATTGTAGATTGTAGTCATCATCCATCCTCCTAGTGTTATCCCAGTAGTTACAGTCGCATCCTAAAGGATGGCCGGTGTCCGCTACCTCATTCCAAGGTTTGGCGTAAGCAGTAGTTTTTACGGAAACGACCGCCATCCAACCTCCAAATCCAAGACTTAGGTAAGTATTTTTGTATAGATGGGATGCATTGTAAAGATTCAAAACCAAATACCTATACATATACTTCTATAATCTCATTTTCATAAACTACTTCTTACAATACCTCATTAAAAGTGACCAGCCAATACTCACCTAGCAACTGCTAAAAAAGTGATCTACTGGCCATTATAATCGCTCCAACCTTCCTTCTATAATCTTTCAATCTAATATATACCGTATCTTTATCACATACAGCGTAAATTGCAATGTAAAGGAACAGTTCATCTAGCTTATGCTCGTTGAAACAAATGAATCTGAGTTCTAAATTCAAAAGTTGCAGTTGTAATTCGAATGCCGTTTCTCTCACTAGCTGCAGCCCCTGCCAAACTGATTTGGACTATAAACTGAAGATTTAAGGTTGAAATTAGTTTGTCTATTAAAAAATGTGGTAAAGGCTGTATATAATATCAATCACAAATCAACATTGACAAGGCACTGCCCATCTCGGCTGAAGTTAATTGTTGGTGGGCTACATTATCATTAGGTCTGGGAGTCGTGCTCGCTTCGTACCCTTAGAGATTTTATCGATCGATAAATTTCGAGATGGCCAGTGTGTGATAGGATAGGAAGGATATGAGTTATTGCTAATGTTCATCTGTATCAGGTAGCGCGAATAAGGGTTTAATGAGATATTGTTTTGCATATTTTGTACTGAGATTTCCCTCTGGAAGGTTAGTTTTTTGCAACAACTGTGGCAAACAAGCTTATTGTCTAAGCAGATACCGTAGCCTATGGAGTCTTATGACTCCAAAAAGAGTCACAAGTGCGTTGCCGACCTCTTTATTGACTTAAGGATTCTCGTTGTTGAATGGCAGTGGATTTTTTAAAACTAATACCAATAAATCTTCGATTTAGGCGGATATAACTGGGAAAATAGGATGAAGAAATGACATGTTACTCTCGTGAATCTATTCCTGTTTTCCCGAAAAGGGTATCCAGAAAACATGAAAGTGAATTCAATTCAGTGACACTTCTAACATTGTATTTAGATGGAGAAGATATAATATTTATTGCAGTGATTGGTTGCATTCCGAACAGACTCTACCATAATCTTTCACCAGTTAAGAGGAGAGGTAGGGCAAGCTCTCTGCATACAAACTTTGTGCAGGATTTTCTTCGTTTGTGCTTGCATTAAAGTTATGATTTTTGGTCAGTATGCTCATTTTTCTGTTAGCTATTTCGTAATGTATTTTTTTTTTCATTTATATTATTTTTAATTTTATTCATTTATTTGAAATATTTGAAAATTTCCACATCACTTTCGCATATTTAATATTTACATCCAAAAAAATATTACATTCGTTAGTGCCAAAACCTACGAATAAAACGTGCACAGAGTTTGTATGGAGAATGCCTTGCCCACCCCTGCGCCTAAATTCCGCAGTAACTTATAGGTCCTTATCATTAAAAATATGATTTCTATAGTTTTTTTTATACCACGTCGGTGGCAAACAAGCGTGCGGCCCGCCTGATGGTAAGCGGTCACCGGTATAGTAGCATTGTAATTTTATAGTATTTTGATACTGTAGTCCTTGCTAATATTATAAATGCAAAAGTAAATGTCCCTTCACGCTTAAACCACTGAACTGATCGAGATGAAAGTAGCATGGGAGGTGAAAGTTTGTATGTAATAAATGAATAATAAATATTATCACCAAATTTCCAGTTCAATGAGAAGTTAAAAAGTTCATCGGAACAAAATTGTGTGACAGACCACGGACGGACGGACGGACGCGTGACGGCAATAGGGCTCCGTCATTACAATGATATACTACGCCAGGTATGGTAATCCGGTACATCGGTTTGTAGTGTAGACACTAAGGTCACTAAGCGGCTATCGAGCGGCTCGATTTCGATTCGAGCCAATCGATGGTATGCGGTCATAAGAGCCTTATTACACTGGCGACTGGCGAGCGACTTGGAAGCGAGGTCGCCGCGAGCGCACAGCGAAATCGCTGCGTACTCGCGGGAAAATCTCTATACTTTAAATGCGGTGACCTCGCTGTCCGCTCGCCTCGCTTCCAAGTCGCTCGCAAGTCGCCAGTGTGATAAGGCTCTAAGTGTTAGGTTTCGTCGACAAGTGACGTCACTTTGTGTCACGATTTACGAATCTACACCTTGCCAGACCTTGTTTTTAGGGTTCCGTACCGAAAGTGTAAAACGGAACCCTATTACTCCGCTGTCCGTCTGTCCGTCCGTCTGTCTGTCACCAGGCTGTATTTCATCAACCGTGATAGTTAGACAGTTGATGTACTTATTTCTGTTGCCGCTATAACAATAAATACTAAAAAACAGAATAAAATAAATATTTAAGGGGGCTCCCATACAACAAACATGTTTTTTTCCCGTTTTCATAGATAATAATAGTACAGAACCCTTCGTGCGCGAGTCCGACTCGCACTTGACCGGTTTTTTTTTTTAAACCATGGGTTCCGTTTTGATCATTCGGGTACGAAACCCTAAGCAGGTGTACTAATGTACTTCCTAAAACACTGTACCCAAATGCCCACATAATTCATACATACGCACAGCTTATATAAACAAAAGAAGGTAGTTCTTAAACAAACCCACTCGCGACAGCTGTTTGTGACGGCCCTATTTGAATTTTGATGAGTGTATCCCCCGCATTGACGTCGAAGTGAACCCTCTATGATTTATTTAATTCTTATTCTATATTAATCTTGGAAAAGGTTTGCGTTGGGAAAAATACTAACATGTGTGGGATGTAAATAATTATGTACGTGTTGAAGTATGGGTGTGTCACGACCTGACAGCCTACGTGGTCAAAGGTGAATTATGATTGTTTTCTTGACAGATGACATGGCAACCATATGTAATTTTTTGTAGAAATATGGCGGCAAATTGTGAAATTATCGACATACTTTACGGAAAGTCGCATCTATAATAACAGCACTACTTGCGACTGGGGTATGTGGTGTTGTGTGGCATGTAAGATCACAAGTACCCTTACTATGAGTTTGCAATTTTTGCATTACCGTACTCGATAGCGACTGCGTAAACGATTTTGTATGGACAAAAGTACCGCGCTGGAGCGCTCGTGGCCCAGCGGCGCCTGCGTACCGCTTGCGGTATCTAAGGTTAAGCAACGTGGGCAGCGGTCAGGACTTGGATGGGTGACCGCTTTGAGTGGTTACAAACTGAGCGCTCCCGTGCTTTGGAAGGCACGTTAAGCCGTTGATCCCAGTTTCTGTCTATGGCAGCAGTCGTTAAGCCAAGTTGGAGGCCTTCGGGCGGCTTGAGAACTTCTAACAGTCAAGTTGCCCACTCACTTGACAAAGCCTAATCCGAATAAGGTCTAGTTTCCCCTCGGGGTTGGAAGGTCAGATGGCAGTCGCTTTCGTAAAAACTAGTGCCTACGCCAAATATTGGGATTAGGTAGCGGACCCCAGGCATCCTTCAGGATGCAACTGTACTGGGATAACGCTAGGAGGATGATGAAAAGTACCGCACCTCTGGCGGTTACACAATAGAACTAAGAATCGGCATACTAAATCGTTTACGCAGACGCTAGCGACTCTAGCGAGTACGGTAATGCAAACATTGCAAACTCATGGTAAGGCGACTTCCTGACTTGGCGGGGCGGGATCGATATGTGACATTTTCTTCTTTGACGTAAACTTACTGACGTCGCAAAGATTCTCACCTGACGTAATACTGTCAGTATTACGTTTTCGCAGTAGTCATATCATGCGCAGAAGCGCAGCAGTACCGCCTTCGCATCGTCCCGCTACCGCGCATCCCGCGCCAGTCAGGAAGCACTCATTTAAATGTAGGGGCGTAGTAAAAAATGGTATCGCGTCGACTGACAGCTGACACTGACATTTGACACTTTTCTCATATCGTACTGCCTCCGCACCGACAAATCAGGATGTCGCCTTAGGGTACTTACAGAGCTTTCGATATTACTTTATTTTACTAAACGGTTAAAACTCACGTATTAATTGTCACTTCGGGCGACATGTTTCGAACTCTTCGGGAGTTATAACATGTCTCGCGAAAGTTTAAATTCAAGCTTTCGATATTAGCTATTGAATGAATAGTATTGATATCCAACACCATTCATTGGTCCCCATAGCAGCAATGGTGAAAAAGGGTTCAACTAAGCTATCCTACTAATATTATAAATGCCAAAAATTTACGACACTGCCATCTGGCCTTTCAAACCAGAATTAAAACTAGACCTTGTTGTGATTAAACTGCTTTCATCACAATGTTTGCCTTCACCGAAAAGCCACTGTATCAAATGAAATTTCGTAAGTACATTTTTTTAACGCAGCTTGGGTTCAAACCTGGGACCTCTAGATTGGCTCCACCTCCACTTGCGTTACCGGTCGTCTATAGTGACTACTATCACCTGCTCCATTAGAAAATATCGATTTAAGTAATCAGATTATATTATTAAGTTACTCAAATCGGTCTGATTTATTCAAACTTGACGTTACAAAAACTCTTCGGATGAAAAAAAGTAATAAATATAACTTATCAGATTGGGCGGGGTTAACGTATTAATAAATAACGTTTTTTGAAATTAATAATAATGTGAAATAAATCAATAAAAGAATGGAACTTCAGGCCGGTTGAATGATTTGTTGTAATGCGAGTGTACGGCTAGGGGGATCGAGACGCCTTGATACTTTATTAAAGTTTTTACAAACTTTAAAACGGTTTTGAATTCAATTTATAATAAAAGCTGACCATTTTACAGTTTACAAGCCTCTTAAGGTTCAGTATGAGGATAGAAGAATTTGTTTCAGTTTTTGTATTAAATAAGACGAATAAATTACACTTGTTTAGGTAAAGACTCTAACAAACCACAATCGGCCACTGAATACATTTTGGTTATTCGATTGCTCGGCCTTACAAATTTTAAAATCTTTTGAATTAAAATTTTGACAAAATATACCTACACAATGAGTGAGAGACTCGTACAATAGATATCCACGGGAGAAGAACAGTAACGCTATTCTAACTTCTAACACGCCACGCGAGGTTTTAATGGACCGAGCGAGCTAATAAGCGAGCGAAGCATCTCCGTTTCATATTAGGCAAGAATGCTTCCGTTCTCTTATATCCGGATGTCCCACTATTCTCCTCTACAAGTCGCATTTCTTAATAAATTCTCTTAAAATTGTGTAAGCAGGTTCGATAATAAATTAATTATAGCTACGATTTAATAAAATTAAAAGTATTTGTAATGTGTTGTATTGGATTTTTGTGGAAGCATTCTTCGATAACTATGTACTTATGTATATAATTTTTGTCGATTCATGTTTTTAAAATCTGTCATTTTAGAATATCTTTCAATATGGCGGATCCACGGGGGTTGAAACCGTTAAAAATATCACTCGTAAATAACGCCAATATTAAAAAAAAATAAACGTGTCTAACGCGATATTTATTTATTAGACCGCTTTGCGTCGCGTTAGACCCATTTTTTTATTAAGTATATTTACAAATCGCGAGAATTAAAAATGTTAGGATCAAGATTAACTGATCGCCGTATACAAAAGCTAGTCCTATATCAGTGGGTATCGCCTCTAGATCCTCCTATAGCGCATCAATTCTGCGCGCGCGGCTGACGGAGCGACGGCGCCTCCCTTGTAATTGCGTATGCATATGAAATATGAATTATACTAGCTTTTTCACCCGTCGCCGCTTGCGTGGGAAGGTTTTCTAGCATATTTTGATGTGATTATAATGAATATTCGTAGTTTAGTTCGGAAAGCTGACCTCACCATAATGTGGGACTCATAGACTAGGAAGAGAGATAGAGGGAATGTAGTATAGTGACAAATGATTAATAGCGATGATGCTTATAAATAATTCAAATATGACACTGATTGGTTCGCACATGAGATGTGAGTCGATGATAGACATGCGCATCGCATTCAAATTTGTTTCAATGTACACTCGCGGACAAAAAAACGGGTCTGTATAAAACCAACATTCCTAAAATACTGTGAGGTTGTAAGTTTTTTAATCACGTGATTATCTTTATTTAATTTTACATCTATACTGCAAAAGTAACAAAAAAGTAACGTTTCCAGGTTTAAATCGGACTCGTAAAAATCCATGAAAAAAACAACGTTAACGGAGCGAGATATTTTTAGAGATATTCTTATGATAGGATCCCTGAAATTCCTAATACAGTTGAGCGATACAAAGAATAATATATTGTGTAAATAAAACGAGTGTAGAATATTTCACAAAACCTGTTGAAGCTATTTAAACTAGGGTGACCCGAAATTTTTGACCGCCAGTGTATTTTGCGTCCTCATTCTGACACATTATAGTCACGCTACGCAATGTGCAATCCATCCCGTCAATCCTCAGCAATCACATTTCCCTTCAATTCCCTTCAGTCACGTTAATCACATTGACAATTACTTCAATAATGACGATGGCAACGATCTAGTACTGACCCGTGGTTTGGAAGGCACGTTAAGCCGTTGATCCCTGCTGTTGTCTATGATAGCAGTCATTAAGCCAAGTTAGAGGCCTTCGGGCGGCTTGAGAACTTCCAACAGTCAAGTTGCCTACTCTCTTGATGAGCCTACTAAAGTCGTTTCCCCTCTGGTTGGAAGGTCAGATGGTAGCTTCGGTAAAACGAGCGCCTACGCTAAATCTTGGTATTAGGTAGCGGTTGCGGTTGGTTTTGAAGACGAACATTGATCGTTGGCAGCCTACTTTAGATGTAAGTGCGAATTAGGGTCACTTAAATGTTGTATTTGAGTTTTACTCTACTATGTAAGTATGTATGTTCCTATAATAGTGCACGCCATCCAAGACGAAGCGCGCCTCCACAGCGAATCTCATAGTAATATCTGCGCAGTTGTACGGCTTGGACTGTGGAGGGGCGCGCCTTCGTGAATGGCGCGCACTATTAGTTCGGGTGACGAAAATGTAACCAATATTCGAAACCAATATAGCTTCGCAATCAAGTTCCATACCCGCATGCAAATTTTCTCGTTACTCGAACACTATATCACCCCATCTTGTCAACAAGGAACCGTCAGTGTTGCCAACTGAGAAATGTTTTCGATCTGCTCCTGACAATTCTATAAAGTAGGTAGGTAGTCTAAACAGATATCACCTACCGAATAAAACGTGTTGCCACAATATGTTGCTGTCACCGGTTGATAGGACCTGTCTCTCAAACTATCGAGTATTTTTTTCGATTTAAAACAAGCACTTGAATCCCAAGCAAAATAGAACCCTAACACAAACTAACAAAGTATTTACTTGTATGAAGCGTTGCAGACGCGTATCGCCTTTTAAAGTTGGTTATTATAACGAGAACATCACAGGATTTGAATACGCGTTCGAAACAAATAAAGCGGCATACATTGCGTTTTGGATTCAAATATGGAACGAAATCTCACTCGCTTGAGCGTCAATAGATGGCGTTGAAATTAACCGTGAAAACGGTCGAATTTGAATGTTCACCGTTTGAAATCCTTCGGGAAGCAAGGATCCGCAGTCAGATAAGCAATGATACGTCAAAAACATGTTATGCTTATGGGAGATATGTCGGGTTTTGGTTTGGGACGTTGATAGATTCTAGTAGAGGTGTTGAGCGGGGGATTCCCTTGAGACGGTTGCAGTTGGAGCCAAATTGCGTTTTGCCGGATTGCTATTTTGCACCTAGCTGGGAAATGGGAATAGCTTATATGACTGGGGAAATTCGGTTGCGATGTGTTGATGCTAAATTTTCAGTAATCGTTACAAGTGAGTTTGCGATAAAATGCAGCGCTGAATGATTTTTCTGTATAAGAACGGTTCTATTCTACAAGATTTTTTTTAAATTACTATTTGTTTCAATTTCACTTTTATAACGCTAGGTTTTGCAAAAACCTTTGTATCCGATCATTTGATATTTAAAAGTGGCTCCTCGTTGAAAGAATCCAGTCCGATCCCAACTATTTCTCGATTTTAGGGTTCCGTACCCGAAGGGTCCAAACGGAATCCTATCGCTGTCAAGCGTCCGATCATCCGTCGTCTGCCGCAAAAAAAAAAAACTTCCCATTGACCTATGAACTTGAAATTTGTTGATAATGTTTAATATTACGTATATTTTACAAACAAATACTAATATCTTTATTTTACTAAACGGTTAAAACTCACGTATTAATTGTCACATCGGGCGACATCAATCGCAATCGGCGCGGGTCGCAGACGCACTCATCCTGAGGAAGAACTCCCGAAGAGTTCGAAACATGTCGCCCGAAGCGACAATTAATACGTGAGTTTTAACCGTTTAGTAAAATAAAGTTATAACATGTCTCACGAAAGTTTAAATTCAAATACTTATATATTAATAAATCAGATGTTTTCTTTCAAATTTTCTTTATTGTAAAAAGTAAACCTTTTTTGACTTTTATTACCAAAACTCCCAGCGGATACTCATATCCAAAAAAGGCTGGTAATGCGCTTGTGATTGTTCTGTAATCGCAAGTGTCCATAGGCTGTACGTTATGACGTATCTAAGGACGGGATGCACAAACTTGCGATTAAGTACAGACCGATCAACGTTAGAAATAATAAGCTTGTCAAACTTTCCACACAATCAGATTTTAACTTTAACTTATTACTGACGGTTTGGTGCAAACCACGTGCAAACCAACTTTAGTGTCTACTTACTATCAGGCAGGTCAAATGCTTGTTTGCAACCGTCGTAGTATTAAACAAGTACGGCTGGGCCCTTTTAAACAAAGTACTGGTGAAAAGTTTAGGGGACAGCGGGTGTCCTTGTTTCACATCACACCTAATGCATTCATTTAATTTATAAGTTTAGTCCGCAATAGTCAGAAAATGTCAAGATACGTGTAATTCATATATAGAAAATAACCTTAATTGATGAGCGTTTTTGAACAGATAAGGATCAAGAACCTCTAACATTAAGGGCAATGAAAACAAACTGATCAGAGCAACCAACGCCATCTTTCGCCGCACCTCAGAAGCGCGCAGTTCAAAACAACATTAAATTAACTCTCATTGTCTCAAGTTGGATCGGATCGCAAAACATCGAGTACCTGAATAACCCAATAATTGTGAACATAAATCATTTGAACGACTGCTGATAATTCTCCCTCCGAAGTGAATCGGTGGTTCAAGCCGCGAGCGGAGGCGAGTCCGAATTTTGGTCGCCAAGGACATATTTTGTTTCTACTGAATAAACACTTATGATGGATTTTCTGTACTGGACTCATACTGATGCACAAGGTTGCCTGAATCTGCTAGTAGGTCACTCTCTTGGCAGTCTCTATCATAAACCGCACAACACTGATGTTTTCTTCAGTAATTGCCATAAAAGGGCATCCCTCACGAAGATCATCTGTGTCATGGGTGCGATGATGTTTCAACTCATTAAACTAGTTGTAAATACGGTGGGATGGTGCTTCATCATGAAAGGCTAATCGAAAATATATTTCATAACTTTTTGTTTCACTTCAATGAAATCAAAAGTCAAAAAAAATTGAACCATAATTTTCTCCTGAAACAATATTTTTCTTATTTGCCGCCCAATTACAAAAACAAATGACAGACGAAAGTTTCACTTAGAAGCGGCATGTTAATATTTTAGTGTATGGTTTCTAAGTGTCAATTCTAAAACTGTTAGCGTGATCTATCGTAGATATTAAAACAGGTATGCTAGGTTTTCAGCTTGTCAATGTCAGTGTTAGTAACAAATTGGCATTACTTCACGCTTTACTCAGCGACTGCACTTGTGCTCATGTGCGCCCGCTCTCGCTCCCGCTACCGCTCGTCGCCCGCTCCGCCTCGCGTAATTCTCCCCCCAACGTAAGGGTTTGAACAGCCCGCGATAACGTGGTACGTGCGAAATGCGACTTTTCAACCTTTTGTGGGCCCGCCGCGATAATGTCTCTAATGTATGCGACTTACGATCGTTCTAGGTCTATGATTGTGTGTATTCTTTGCTGAATGATGCGATGGTATCTAGGCACTTATATAAATAATGATAATGATTTCTTTTATTTATTTAAACTTTATTCGACAAAACAATGAGTATAAATTGCTACTGAAAGTAGAGAAGAAATGCCTGTTGACGACACAATTTTCTAAGGTCAAACTGCATACCTTTTTAGGATTAAACAGGACCCTAATATTACTAAGGCTCCGATGTCCGTCTGTTACCAGGCTGTATCTCAAAAACTGTGATAGTTAGACAGTTGAAATTTTCACAGATGGTGTATTTCTGTTGCCGCTATAACAACAAATACTAAAAAACAGAATAAAATAAATATTTAAGGGGGCTCATGGGACGGAACCCTTTCTGCGCGAGTCCGACTCGCACTTGGCCGGTTTTTTATCTTTATGACGTCCACTTTAGCCTAGTTGGTAGTGACCATGCCTACGAAGCTTGAGGTCCCGGTTTCGAATCCCGGTCAAGGCATTTATTTGTGTGATGACAACGAATAATTAGGTCCTGATTCTTGGATGGTTTCTATGCAAGTATTTACGTATCTATGTATCTGTGTAAGTATATTGCGTCACTTAGTACCCATAGTACAAGCCACGTGGCACGTACAAGCGTTGCTTAGTATTGGGACTAGGTCAATTTGTGTAAGCTTGTCCACATTTTATTATTACATTATTTTTTAAGTCTTCAAAAATACATATTTACACATGTAAGCGTGATATTTTCCGACTGTATTCGTGACTTTTTATTTGTTGGTAATTAAAGAGTAATTTATTTTTATTGTTGTTGAGATTTCAGGGGGCCGATTTTTGAGTTTCCAACGCTCGACTTTTCACTCGAAATCTGTCAAAAAAATATGATGTTTTGACACATGTCGAGTGAAAAGTCGAGCGTTCGACACTCAAAAATTGGCCCCCAGTTCTTGCCTATGATTGCGGATTGCCAGCTAGAGTTAATTCAGAAATTTATAAAGCTGGAGCCTGAAACTAGGTCTTAGCGGGCTGTGTACAAAGAACACATGAAAGAAAAAAAAATCTTTTAATTCGGGGGATTCCCTTCCATCAAAAGATGTTGATTTACCCATGTGGTGATGTGATACAATTAGCACCACCCCCTATCCCATGAATGTGGTTGGAGTCGACTATTGAATCGGTGTGGAATATGTCGTGGGCTATGGGCGAGCAACCTATCAGTCTTTCTTTAACTACTTACTTAACTAATTCTACATGTGAACCTGCTCTTTTCTGGAAAACAGACGTAAGCTTATTTACGTACCTATCTCATCATTCATCATCATTTTCAGCCCGATATTCCGGTATTGATTTGATTTCTGGGCCACTTCGTTGGCTAGAGATCTCATTAAATTATTGTCACTGTGGCCAGACCTTTTTTTTTTTAACGTTGGGGAAATGCATTTACGCATCCCGCCTGGTTGGGGGACCAGGGCGGGTATGACGGACTAACCGCGGCATACACCTTGGACTACCGTCTAAAACCCCAACGAATGCCGGCTACGCCTTGATAAGTGGGACGCCGCAGGATCACTATTGGCATTCGACCGCGTGCGTCCCGGCGGGACTGTGACCAGACCTACGAAGTGGCCCAGAAATCAAATTGGTGTACCGTACGCATGTATTGTAATCACTACACTGCACGAAGACGATAGATACCTAACACTACATACATATAAAGCAAGATGAACACGTGTATTACCAAATGGCCAAACTTTAAAACTGAAACGCATCCCCTAATACATTTCGCTAAGTGCGCACAACAATTTCATAAAGAAAAAAAACTTAGGGCCCATTCATTAAGGCACGTACACGTCACGCGATGATTTAGTGGTGCGCGGGTAATGGCACGATAAATAACGCGGTCACAGCGCCCGCTAAGTACGAAAATGGCGCCACTTAGCCAACGCCATCTAGCGGCGGATAGATAAATCATTGTGTAGTTTTTGATTAGTCTGTGTAATTTTGTGGTTTGTTTTTGAATTAAAGAAATATCTAATTACGGTATTTGTTTATTTAATAGTTTTTGTTGGGATGATCGAAAAGCATACACAATGCTTCAATTTTGATAAGTGATCGATTTCATTTCAACATGGATATATAGGTGTCGCTAGTAGTATGGTCTGTGACCATAGTACAATTTGAATAAAATGAATTCCCAATAAGAAATGACGTAGTAATGAAATATTCTATGATACAATAATTTTAGGATTTGTAATATTTACCAGCAATTTTTCATTAACTGTAATACATATTTTGTTGTGGCATTTTAGAAAGTCAATATATTATTAACAATTTTTAATTGCGTGGTTAAGGAAAAAGTGTCGCATCGATACCACCAAAACGTATCCATTTACTTGAAAAGACACCATTGTTTTTATTTTAATAAATGAGTCACCTAGCGGTCGAATTGATTTGTGTGTCAAAATATAGGTGTCGCTAGTAGCATAAGTTTGTGAGCATATTTAAATTCTCTATGTACAATACAAACAAAAGTGATTTTGTAATAGATAATTTATCCATTTAGTGGCCAATAGCTAGTGTTGTAATTATGGTGTTTTGATAAGTCTGTTTTCATAGTTATGGGCAGTATTCAACGAGTTTTGCTCAGTAATCGATCTGATACCACTGTAAACATGTAGATGGCGCTAGTTGTATGGTCTGTGACCATGATTCGGAACAAAGATTTAATTAGGGCGCTGTCGCCATCTAGTGATGGGTAGATGATTTCTGTATAATTGTTTTTGATTAGTCAGTGTAATTTCTGGTGCTGTAACGATTACCAGTAAGAATATTTAATAGTGGTATTTAGAGTTTTTGCCGTACTGTTGTATTAGCTGGTTAATCGGTTTGGTCGACAGCGGAAAAGTAGGTATCGCTAATAAGAAAGTATATGACCATATATTGTATATTACATAAAAGTGATTTGTACCTGACACTTTCACCATTAATTTGCAAATAAATAATGTATTCTATTAATAGATATTTATTATTTCTGAATGGTTAATTCCAGTGATTCAGTTGAGCGATTGATTCGGTTCAGGCGCGTATATATAGATGTCGCTAGCGGTATGGTGTATGACCATGATACATAACTGGAATAGGAAGCTTCCTTCGTCTAGCGGGGAATAGGGAAAACATAATCTTGTACTTAAGTACTACAATAATAATTAATGATAATTAACGTTGCTTACTGCCATAAAAACATATTTCGCTTTGCGGTTGATTTCGTTCGAATTCATACCATATTAAAGACAGCGCAGCGTTATTAGTATGGTACGAGTATGGGATGCATACATAATTACAACTATAGAGAGGCTAGGTTTCGTTTGTCAGTATTGTAGTTTTTAATATTAGTAGTGTATTTTTGAGCTGTTTGATTATTTGCTAGTAAAAGTAATGTTTTCTCTATCGTTTATTGGCTCTGATTATTGCGATTCAGTAAGTTTACTCAGCAATCGATTTGGTTCAAGCGAAAAAAGGTAGATGTCACTAGTAGTATAATCTTTGACCATAAACATGCAAAAATATTAAAATACGACAGTTACTTATATCTGAAAGAAAAGTTATTTCTGTGCCGTTCTAAAAAACCAGTTACATAACTAGATAAGGCTTAAGTGACAAGACAGAATATTGCCAGTATTTAATCAGAATCTTCTGTCGCTTAGGCCCTTCTAACATAACAACAACACAGTAATACCCAGTTTCACAGCTGCATAAAGTCGTTTGTCACAACGAATCCCCTGTTTCTCCACCACTTAAACCCTTCTGGAAACAACGGTTAATCGTAACCATAACTCAGCTTCGGTCGCCGACAAACAGTGTCGCATCGGAGATCGAATAAATTACAAAGATGTATTATTATTAAAATTTCTGGGACCAAGTTTGGGCATTAAGTCGCGCCTGGGGCGTACTGGGAGCGCCGGAGATTAGAGTTTGTGAAGTGAGGAAAAGGATTTTGAAAAAAACAGTACCTAAATTTTTTTGCGGTTATATTATTTATTCTTTTAAGTACTTTGGTCAGGTTTTTACATTATTTGTATCAAGATAAAAGTAGGATTTACTGTGTTGACAGCAGAAGGGCAAAAGGTCTCTCGCTCTCAACACAGTGCGTCCTCGGGTGCTCTGGCAACCTTGCTCATCTCCAGAAAGAGAACACTTCATTACTTGTTCAATAAATTATATCTTATCTTATCTTATCTTATCTTATCTTAGTAAATAATGTTATTATGGCTGTGTGTGGTCTTCTGTAAGGTGAAGGTATTTCCCAAGTTGGGCCGCTCCAAATTCGCAAGCAAGATGTCATTTTGCTGTGCCCTGTCTCTGAAAGTCATCGTATGAATAGAAATTTTTAGAAATAAAGGAAAAATTGAAAAACTTAGGCACCGAGCAGGATTCGAACCTGCGACCTCCCGGCACTCGCGGCCAGTCGCTCTAGCCAACTGAGCTATAGGTGCGATTGCTACCCGGCTTGAAATTTGTCAATCCTTCCTTCATTTATACAACGCCTTAAATAATCGTAATGAAGCCTGAGTCTTCTGGTAGATGTCGCTGTACGCCTCCCTTAAGGCGTTGTATAAATGAAGGAAGGATTGACAAATTTCAAGCCGGGTAGCAATCGCACCTATAGCTCAGTTGGCTAGAGCGACTGGCCGCGAGTGCCGGGAGGTCGCAGGTTCGAATCCTGCTCGGTGCCTAAGTTTTTCAATTTTTCCTTTATTTCTAAAAATTTCTAGTTTGCGTTAGCAGCGTTATTGCTTAATACAAAATTAATCGTATGAATATTTGGTACTACACTGGAAAGGGTGGTTGAAACGCTCCGTGGCCTTAACCACAAATCAACCGAACTGAATAGAGGGAGTTTTTCACCCAAGTCCACCCAGTGTATCTATCTGTACCCATTCAATGACATCTTGCGAATTAATGAGAAACTGTGCGATGTCCCGATACCGGGCTGATGCTAAGCACTGATAACGCGGGCGGTCGGAAGCTGTGATTTAGGACCGGCTTAAAGAGTCCGGGTTATGAGCTCGTCAATTATACCGTAATCGTAGCAATGCCAACCTATATTATCTTCAGAATAGGGATGTTGATACCTAATAAGAAAATTGATAACTTCGATTCTCGAATAAGGATCAAATTTTTAATCAACTGGCGAAAAAGTAAACCAAAAGAATAAATAATTAGCTAAGTACATAAGTAGGGTTGTACTCTGTTTCGCAAACCATTAAATTTTACATCAATGTCATGTAAAGACAATGTCACTGTCATCCAAAACTTGGAATCAAGGATTTTATAGTGTTACTATAGTATTCCTTTAATTTCAAATTGTGCTAGTCTGTAAATTGTATAATTAACATTGTTTTTCATTACAATTAATCCATGGAGCAATTCAGTATCACACGTGTTGACGTTTGTTACTTAACTTACGAAATTATAATTTCAAGCTTACATTTTGTATAGTTATAGGTAGAAGCAGGCATTTTTTTTTATCGTTCTACGTGTTAAAAGCGAAAAAAAATAAACCTACTTTGAAGTCCTCGTACTGGGGGCCGATTTTTGAGTGTCGAACGATCGACTTTTCACTCGACATCTGTCAAAACTTCATAGTTTTTTGACAGGTCTCGAATGAAAAGTCGACCGCTCGAAACTCAAAAATCGGCCTACTGGTCATTATCTTTAGTAATCCCGACGACAGCGCCATCTCTCGTCACAAACCGCACTCGATCCAATGTTTGTTTGACAGAGGTCGTATATTACCATTATCTGCAGGCGCCGTACTAGTATTTATTATTTATGGCTGGATCGACTCGCCCCGGGTGACTGGGGGTAAAAACCAGTTGGTGGCAAAGAGTTAGGAGAGCTATTGTTGATCAAAATACAATTGTATTATTTGCTGGAATACAGTGACAAGGATATTACATATAATATTTCAGCGTGTAGATATCCAGCCTGCAGCCGTGCAATGAAGTCCTTAATATACATTATACTACTTATTAATACTACTAAGGTAAAAAATATATTTGAAAACCATTTTTTATCTGAACCCTTTTTGGCAAATTAAAAAAAACGTTAATATTAATATTAAAGATTAAAAAATAGAGAAATTATATAGAAATCCTTTTTTTTTTCATTCTCCTAGGGTTTTTTTCCGGTTATGCCCTATGAATCCCAGGGCCGCTGAGATAAAAACAATGATTATTACAATATAATAAGTCAAGTTCCGTTATTTTTTTTGTCACGTAGGAATATTATATAGTTAAATAATTTAATCTAAGCCATGTTTTTATTTTTTACCATATTTTGACTTCTAGATCGGTAGACGAAAGCCTTAGCACTCGGCTACACTAGCCTTAATAAGCAGTATCCATTTGCTTAAGAGTTATAACTAAATCCCCTATATGCAAATCTATCTAAACGAATCTTATGAGGTACCACCACATGACACTTCCCACTTCTGCGCGCCCGCCCTTCATTTTGTATCGCTACGTTGCGGGACAGAGGTTTACTGTGAACTGTGAATACTCTTTTAAAGGCTTTTTGTATGATCTATGCTGTCAGCAAAGTGACAATATATTCAATAGTTGCAGTGTAAACTGCTTATATAATAATGTCTGCTCGGAAGGTTGCCCTCATAATATGATACGCTTCTACTTATTCCCAGAAAGAGGCCTCAATCTTCCAGGCTGAAGTCTTTGCCATTAACAAATGCGCGGAGATCAATCTGGATAGAAGCCTAAGAAACCAGCATATCTACATCAACTCAGACAGCCAAGCTGCTCTGCTGGCACTAGAATCTCTAGAGTCAAACTCTAAGCTAGTACAGACATGCAAAAACAACCTAAACGCCCTGGCCAATTCCAACAGAGTTATACTCAGATGGGTACCGGGGCACTCCGATATCGCCGGAAACGAAGAAGCAGATGAACTTGCCAGAAAGGGCGCAGACAAACCCCTGGTCGGCCCGGAACCCTTCTGCGGCATCACAAAACGGAAAGCATATTCTCTGCTTAATAGCATAGAAAAGGCAACGGCAGTCGAGCTGTGGAAGTTCGCAAAAGGACAAAAACACTCGAAGACACTGATTAAAGGTTTCAATAATAAACTGTCTAGAGAGATATTACAGCTCAAAAGACACAAAGCCTGCGCAGTGACAAGAATCCTGACAGGCCACTGCAAATTGAACAAACACTTGTTTCAAATGGGTATGAAACAAGATGAACTATGCAGGTTTTGCCAGGAGTCAGAAGAAACTGCAATGCACATACTTATTCCCAACAGACTCTCGTACATTATTATCGAGGCATGGAAAGCAGGCTATTGAAGTCTGAGTACTAGTTTTAAACCGACGACCTTGTGTGTCCGTTTAATTAATACGAAGCCTGAAATTGCTACTCCAGGCGAGGGTAATATTGCACTTTTCTCAATAATCTGATCTTAACATATTGACTGCCAGGAACAGTGTTGCCAGAGCACTTCCGTCAAAAAGTACGGTCGGGTGTCCAATTAAGCACGTTTTTGGAATAAAAAGCGCGTTTTTAGGGTTCCGTACCCGAAGGGTCCAACATGAATCCTATTGCTGTCACTCACGCGTCCGTCCGTCCGTAATCTGTTGCAACATTTTTTTCATAAGGTTATTTTTTCTTCCCGTTGACCCATGAACTTGAAATTTGGTGATAGTCTTCATTACTTAAAAAAAACACGGTTTTAGCACGTTTTTGGGGAGCGCACGTAAAAAGCACGTTCGTGTCCAAAAAAGCACGTAAAATCGTGCTAAAAAGCACGTTCTGGCAACACTGGCCAGGAACCCGCCTAGCGGGCGCTCTGCTCGTACTCGTAGCCGAAATTGCGTACGCTACGAAAAGCTTTGTAGCGAAAATTTTAAAATTAGTGGCTCTGTGAGCTGTAGGTAGACCTCGTGAGTGTTTGTGATTTTTTTTTAATTTTCGAACCTGCTTACAAAATTTTACGAGAATCGGTTGAGAAATGGGACTTCTCAACCGAGAACTCGCACTGAACTCGCAGACATACGAAAGCATATTATGTCAAGCTGAAACAGAGCCCTTCATTTCACTCGGTCAATTAAATAGGTACAACTTCACCTGCCAATATGTAGCGAGTAACGTCCACTTTTCCGGCCATTTTTGAGAAAAACATACATCGTATAATATATTTAGTAGATATGGGGTGGACCCACCATGTTTTTTTAAGTTTCTAGGTATATCTTATAACATGTTTAAGAGTCAAACCAATTTGTGGCTTTAATCCTATTGGTCAAATGTTATAGGTATACAAACATGTAACTTGAATCAAATTTGTTTCTGTTTTTTCACTGTCGGTTAATTTAACAAATAAAATGCACATCTAGATGTTCCAATGTCAAAAACCTAGTCTTCCAAGTCAAGTTAAGCACAATACTAATTAATAAAACGAGCCATAAATAACGAGAATGGAGGCAGTTAGCAAAAACTGCGGGGATCATAAACCTGTCGGCGATGAGCTACTGCCTTTGTTGCTAGTCCGATAAATTAGTTGTGATTGGACCGAGACGTCCCGTTGCTGTCGGATCTTGGACTATGTTCAAGGACATTTTTATACTATGACTGTGGCACACAAGCATGAAGCCTGTGGTTATCAGACACCGTAGCCTATTTTGCGACCTGGGATCTGTACCACAAAACTTTACAAGTGTACATTTCGAGTATTTCGACATTCAACTTTTTATATGGAAAATTATAAAATTTTGTCGAATTGTAAACTTGTAAAATTTTGTGGTATGGGAGCCTGACGGTGATTTGCCTTTGTTGCCAGTCCGATAAATTAGTTGTGAGCAGACTGAGACGTCTAGTTTACTGTCGGATCTTGGACTATGTTCAAGGACATTATTTATACTATAACTGTGGCAAACAAGCATAAATCCTGTGGTCAACAGACATCGTAGCCTATTGGCGACCTGGCGCCGATGAGCTGAATTTGTTGTGATTCGACAAAATCGGTTTTTTTTACTACGCGCAGCACAAAAGCGTAAAAAGGGGTACGTCAAAAGGTAGCGGACGGGGCACGGGTGGCAAGGACCTAATGGCCTACCGCGGACCGAAAACGAAGTACTTATCTCCCTCTGTCGCTCGAGAATTTGCCAGTGTGATAGAGAGGAAGACACTTCGTTTAGGTTCGTGGTAGGTCCCTGTTCCGCTCTCCCGTCCGGTACCCTATGACGTCACCCCTCTAACCCATTTTTGTACAGTTTAAAAAAGTGACCCACCCATTTTTTATTTCCACGTAACACACAATAAACATTTCCACATAATAAAGTCCCGCACTCAGTTTACGCATAAATTTGATCTAAAAAGGCCCATGTTATTACAGCACCTTGAGGTAGCATAAAAATATCGTCGGTTCAATAAATCCGTCGATAGTAACGCCATCTTTCAACGGTGCTCGGTACCCGTAACTGTAATGCGGGGCGATGACTGATAGATGGCGGTGGAGTGATCGAATGCGCGAGAGTTTATGTTTTGATTAGCTCTTTCGATACCAGGTGGTATCTATTATAAGAAGTTTGTTTAATCGCTCGTTATGACTGTTGCGTAATTTATTGTAAACATGGAATTAGTGTTGTCGTAAAGTGTTTAGACAGTGGGAACTGGGGTTGTTATTGTGTTAGTATAGAATTTATATCTTAGGTATTATAGATGTGTTGTGTGTTGTGTTCATGTTAAGTATATTTCTGCCAGCCAGCAATACTATACACATATGGCTATGTCGTCCCTTGTCTTATAGTGTAAGCAAGCGTATCACATTTTTTATGACATCGATTATCAGTTGGTCGTGTGCATCCAAAAAAAATGTTGATTAAATGATTTGCCGTCTCTTTATTTATCATTAAAATGACTGTCGACAGCATTTCTAAAACCCGGTTAACTACCCTACGCCGCAAAATATCAGGTATAATATTTTTATACATGAATATTCTCTTTATAAATTAAAATAATTTAAAGTGTATATTATATATTATACTGCAGATTATTGTGACACATTGGCTCTCACGTTAATTACTTGCACGTATTATGTGCTAGTAATGAATTTATGCATTTTAAATAAGTAATCTTTTTTTAATTAACTCTCAAGACAAGCGGAGTTTTTAATCTCAACGATTTGCGTAAATATGCGATTTATTACGACGCCACTAATTGCATACAGGTTGTTTCATTTTTGAGTCGTAAATAAAAAGATGTCGTTTATGTGAAAGGACATTGGACAAATTCGGCAATGTTCAGTCAAGAGTAAATGTAAGCTATTTTACACCTTTATTCATTTTGAAAAGGTGCAAAATTGTATACCTATTTCTGCTGTTGACTATAAGCTGCAGCAGTTATTTTCTTAATTAACTTACACCGTGTCTAGTGTGTAAGGAATTATCGTCGTTATGGTATTCTGATAACGTTGAAATTAATATTATTGACATGACACAAGACAATACAAGTCGGTTTATGGTGTTAACAACAATTAATCCACATCAAAACAAAGATGAAAAAGGCGACAGTTTTACAGTCCGTGCAGCTCTTAAAATGACATTTGGGTTTCTGGTAAAGTCGGACGTTATTGTGTAATAGATAATGACAGTAGCTTTTTGATTTGTCAGCTCTATCTCTATGTATTTTCTGGAGGAATACAAAAGAATCTGATTCCATTATATCTACTTATTTAATTTTTTAGATAGAACTTACCAACCAAATATCATAATACCATTATACCATTTTAGGGTTAAGAGGGCGTAGTGCCATTGTCAAATGTCCCGCTCTGACACGCGTGAGTTTGATCCCGCTATCTACGGAAGTTCAGCGCGTATTTTTCGTAGGTAAATGTTGAAGTTTATTCTAAACGTGTACATTTATAAGGATAATCTTTTTTATCAGGTTTAAGAACTTATCATTTTACAACTATTAAACTAAAAATCATTGTTATTAATGGGAGGGTTTTAAAGATCCAACCAAAAACATCGAAAAGAAGGGATATGTTTGAAAAATAAAAGTATCGAGATTTTTTTTGTAAATCGTGTTTTCACTTTTAGCAGACTGGAGGAAAATAGTTCAAGATTAATATACTGAAAGGACATAAATTAATCACTATAGATAGATGTTGAGATTTACGTCGATAAACATTGGCAAACTTGGAATGCGGGCCCTTAATATCAAACGACGAGATAAGTGATTAAAATCAAGAAAATATCACATTTAAGTTTCTTGTACCGGTAACGTTGTCATCAAAAGTAAACTCACCACGGTTTGTACTCACCGGGGATCGAACTCGCCGCATGGCCACCACCAATTAGGCTCCCAAAATCCCTTACCGGCGAATTTTAAAATGAAAACAATGTAGACCCGCGTCAGTGGTGAGTGATGGGCCTTCGGGCCCTCGGGAGTCGTCCTTCAGACTGACAGCAAACGACTGACAGCCTTGTAACCGAATTTCAATGATTTTTCTTATGTTTCTAGCGGTTAAAAATTTTTGAATAGATTTATTGATTAATCACAAATACGCACATACATATGTATATCTATGACTGGTAAGATATTTTTTAAGCAAAAAAATAATCATTAAATTCGTTGCTTGGGATGCCTAGATTCTGCAGCGCCTCCACAATGTTTGCTGAGGCACGCACCGATGGTTTTGCAGCAATCATTCGCAAAAAGGCAGCATCTTTGCTAATTCGGACGAGGAAGAGCCCAACAGCATTCTGAAGATGATTGCTGATCATGTTTGTTGCCCCATAATGGCGCAACTTATTAAAATTGTAAAATCCAATTTAGTTTTTAAGTTCTAACATAGTCTTAAGGTATTTTTTTTTAAGTGTTTAAACTAACAAGAAATGAGATCTTTGTTATCTTACAAATAAATAAATTAGAAATCATTTATTCATCGAACAAAAATATAAAAAAGGACATTGCAAGAAAAAAAAAAACTAAACGCTACTAAAAACTAAAAGCTACTTATAAATAAAAAATATCTTCTAAATAAATAAATTGAATTGAATTGAATTAAAACAGTAACCTTAAAAATAACCTAAAAATAAACCTTATATAAAAAACTAAAAACTATGTAAACTACTACTTACAAATGACTTACATTTGGTATTAAATGCAAAGACATCTAAGAAATACAAATAAATAGAAATTCGTAACTAAAAAATATTTATGCAAATACAGAAAGACAAATCAGATTTCACACGAAAAACTAGTTGTGAAATGACATAAAATTTACTGTAATAATGTAAATAATTATATATATTACAGCTAAATTCAATGTGACTAATAACATTAGAACAAAAATGTAATTAAAAAACCTGCTCACAAAACCGACTCGTCTTCACCTGTCACCTCACCCCTCACTCGTTTTTATATGAAAGGACCTGGGAAGGACGAGTTGAATAAACAACCCTGTAGAGAAAAACAGCAGGACATACTGAAAACATTTTTGGCCAATCTGAAACGGAGACACTGTGTTCACGCCTTGCGGTAGCTCGGTCAATAAAATCGAACGATCTGTACATGTACTCATATAGCTATGAAGACTTCAATAGCGAGTATTTACGATCAGTGTGAGTGGAAATAATGAGTAATACATAACCCACATAGCCACCCTCGTGATGGTCTAATAAATTATCTGAACGAGATTGGCTACTTGCATGCGAGCTGACTAGGAAGTGGCTCCATCTAGTCTCAAGGCGTCCGTGTACCAAATTTGACCTATCGGGTGGCCCCATATAGTGGCGTCCATCAACTGTCAGCCAGGACTCCCAACTAAACCTGAAAAGTATAGTGTATTGTCTCAAAGTCGAAACGTGGAAAATACAAAAGCTGTTAAAAATATCTTCTCTCCGTAGAATAAGAATTTACTTAAACTTTCATTCAATAAAAATGGGGGACCCTTAAACTTCACTGGAATCGATCAAAACGCAATTTTTCCTTTGCAAAATTGTAAGAAATAATGTAATGTAATAATGCTAAACTAACCTTAAATCAAAACCATGCTTAAAATAACTAGAATAAACTTATCAAATAAAAACATTCTACGCATATCTACCTACGCATCAAAATGAATACATACAATTTTACGCTTAATAGTCTGTAACTATCTCAATGAGTAATTAAAAATAATCTTATAGTGGTAAATTTACGCCTCTTCACATGCTGTTATGTTTACGGAAAAACAAAATAAGTAAGAGTTTTTTTATCAATAAATCTGCATCTTTTCAGCATATTTAAAGTGAAAAAATATCATATTTAATATCTTCATTTGAGAGTTTATTTTTGAGGTATTTGTCTGTAGGTGTCAAATATAGAGGATTAGCAGCCTATGGAAAATAGGGAAAAAGCCATGAGGACAATGATCTCTATTCTCGTGAATGCTTGAGAACCTCAAAATCGAAGTAGAGTATCCGGCATGCCAGTTCACATATAAACTAAAGCTCGATAATTTTCAAGGGAAGCCGAGTTAGCAGACTGAAATATTGGCGCGATCACTACTTCACCCTGTATTGATCACCCGATATGATCCACGTTTGTTCACTAACCTAGCCGTAACCTAGCTTCGACTTTAGTGTTGTAATTGGGTAACTTACTTACTACGCTGGCTCGATGATCCAAAGAGGATCTTGGCCTCTGACACAAGAGACACTCTTCTCTCTTTCTGCGCCACCTCGCGCCAGTTGGGTACTCCGAGGTTGGCTAGGTCTTTGAGGGCTTCGTCATTCCAGCGGTATCTGGGACGACCAACCGGACGTTTTCCACTGGGTCGCCCCACATACGCCTTCTTCACTGCACGATCGTCCTCCAATCTCTCCAAGTGGCCAAGACAGTGCAGTGGCGTTGCCTTGACTTGCCAATTATGTTCGGCATGGCCATCAGCTCTTCAAGTTCCCTATTCTTCCTCCGCCTCCAGTTCCCATCCTCACTCCTGTTTGGTCCCAGAATCTTGCTCTCTTCGTTCTGCGTGGGTAATGATTAATTTATACATATGGTAACATTCGAACCAGTTTTTTGAGCTGATCAACATAGCTCGAAGCTCACTAGCTTGCTTCCGAAACGGCTCCTGTAAATTGACATTATAAATTATGATGTTAAATTAGTTATGTAGTCGTTGTTATCATAAGTTTGTTGTCGTTATAGTCGTGAAATACTGCTTTGGAACCCAATCCCAAGATGAACACTAGTTTTACCATAGCGAATGCCGCATGACCTTCCAATGCAGAAGGAAAAAACTTTGTTCAGATTGGAACGGCTTTCTCGCAATGTTTTCCTCCACAGAAAAGAAATGATGTTTAATATCATAGTTTCTCTGAAGAGTATCATCTACCTACCCATGTAAATTAGGGCTGCAGTACTCTGTAAAGTGGGAAAGGACTTCTTTATTCACTTATAATGTGTTCCCCTTCACAACTACCCCAGTTCACCTTGGATCTTACTAACCCCAATGAATACTACATACTTATTAAAAGTTCACCGCAGACACCTACGTCTCGATTTGTCAGTGTCCAGTAAATATTTAATCGAATCAAGATGGCCGCTTCATCACTTGTGCGTGTTTTCATTAGTCGCTTAATGTATGACGCGGCGAGGGACTAAATCTTCATTTTTGACGTCCCCCGGGTGCGCCACGGATGTAGGGACGATGGAATACGCCGGCCACACACACGGCGAATGGTGAGGAAAGTAGGCAGGCACATTGTGTGGCGGCGTTCCTCGTCATTCGCCTCGTCATGTCTAGGCTATTTTGTCGGTTTTTGGCGCAACATCATCGCTGGCAAGTTAGCAACATCGCGGCAGCGCGAGGAGCATAGAGTGTGGCCGTAGTAGAAACACGTACGTATTGCGCTTATTTTGATTATTTCTCGTTGATCAACTCTATGTGATCAACTTGAAACAAATTCTCGAGTCAATAATAGAAAGAATAAACGTTTATTTATCATTTTACTGAATTTCCAACAAAAGGATATTGTATTTTACAGCGAGGGGTGCTAAAGTATTAAGGTGGACTGATATTGACCTGGTAAAGGTCGCGGGAGTCCGCTGGATGCGGGTGGCACAGGACCGGTAATTGTGGCACAGCTTGACGGAGGCCTATGGCCTGGCTAGGGGCTGCGATTGTCCATAAAAAATGGTGGGACCCATAAAGGTGGAGTCTAGGACGGCACTGACTGCCGCGTTCCATGGGAGATCCCAGAGTCGTCCGAAATGGGTTGAGGAGGACAATCGGGAGGTAAAGTCTTTGCAAGTCCGACATAACCTCTGCGCTGCCCCCATAATGGATTTTCCTCCCGTACAGAAAAAGAAAGGAATTTTGTGCCTCATCCAGCATCCGACATCCCTGCACGTGTCTCGCAGTGGACGTAGGACCCGCTAATGTTGATATATCGGGCGAGTTCAGACGGACGGCTCAGACGCTAAATAAGCCGCTGAAAACTTTATGGCTTTGACACACCTGGACCTGGATATACGGGCCCTGGGGTGTCGGTGATGAATCTGTGTTCTAAATAGAAAACTCCCGTGAGTATATATTGAAATATAACAAATGAAGCGAGCTCACCCAGAAGATATCTATTCACTCGTGCCAAAGGTCTAGGTTATATGAACTCGCCTCGCCTCACCCGCTCGGACTCCAAAAACTCCATTCCACACCCCTCATTTGTTGCTCGCCTTCAGCTCGTATCATAAACCCACAAATCTTGGGCCCGTTTCAAAAAAATTAATGCCTCTCATTATGTAGTCCCAGTTGCATAAACAACTACATATTGTGCAGTACTTCAGAGGGACATATTTTTTTTCATTTATTTAGGTCAACAAACAATAGCTACATGGTTGTTTAGTTAAAATGAAATGTCATAATTTAAATACAAATATGTGCGACCCACACCGTTAACCACCAAATTATTTTATAATGTTGCAAGTCAACTAAAGTATTACTACAGTAATATTAGATTCTTCTTGAATTTTTTACAAAGTAACAAAAAAATTATACTAAGTATATATAGGCTTATGTAGTGCACAAGGTACAATTTAAGTTCTTATATAATGTTCCAAGCATGAATAAGGTTGATCTAATTGTCAACGCCCTGTACTAATTCAAAGAAACAAAACAACTGCAAAGAATTCTTACTAACACAATCTACAAAACACGCAAACTATTACGAAACACGAAACTATCTCCGAAACATCCGAAAAACTCATCTGCTAAAAGCGAGCTAATTAGCTTAATATTTAAAAACAAGGCAGCGTTAAGCAAAATTTATATAAGACAATATTAGGAGAGAGAAATGAGCGGAGAGAATGCAATAACAATAAATAGCTATAAATAAAAGGATTCCGTCGGTGCTTGTATTGTATGATACTAATCCCTGGGCGCGGGATGAGAAGAGCTGCCCTTAACATATAAACATATTACATTACTTACCTATTAGGGCAGTAAGACTAAGAAGGAACGTCTCATATTGCGGGTATTTGACGCCTGAGCCGAAGGCGCGGGCTATAAATATGCGATCTGAGTTTTTTTTTACCGAAGTAGCACTTTTTATATGCGTAGTGTGCGGAAATTGCTACTTTACGGCTAGGAGTGACATAGGAAACTATGTTTTATGTCATGATGTTATGATATGAGATTCTCTGTTAAAATGTTTACCATCAGACATATTACATTACTTACCTAGAGCAGTAAGACTATGAAGGAACGTCTTATATTGCAGGTATTTGACGCCTGAGCCGAAGGCGAGGGCTATAAATATGAGATCTGAGGTTTTTTTTACCGAAGTACCTAGCACTTTTTACATGCGTAGTGTGCGGTAATTGCCACTTTACGGCTGGGTGTGAAGAAAACTAATTTCATCATCAACTAATGTCATGATGTTGTGATGTGAGATACTCTGTTCAGTAATTCGCTATGTTCTAAACTGTTATATATTTTTATTGAGTTATAATTAAAAGTATTTCAAAGTATTGTATGTTTTATGTACTTGTTTAAACATAATTGGCGAGTGCTTACCACGCATATTTGCAGTTTGTTTGATGGTAAGGCTATGGGATAAACAATAACTAATACTTGAGAGTTATAATTTTAATTTTTATTTGGTGTTTTGTTGATTGATCACATTTATAAATCTTCGCTTTCGGCTTTGTTATTGGCAGTGGACGTCACAATATCCCTTAGCTCTAGTATAATTTTTTTCGAAACATTAATTAATTCGAACGCGTTTGCGTTTTGTCTCAAAATGTATGAAAGTGGTATGAAAACGTGAACAGCGCGTCTGGTGGTGACTAGTGGAAACTAAAACAGCGAGTATAACATTTGTTGCTAATAAGTTTCAAACTCGGTGAGAGCGTTTTCATACATTTTGAGACAAAACGCAAACGCGTTCGAATTAGTTAATGTTTCGAAAAAACTTATACTAGAGCTACCTTTCGATGCAAATACCCTCGCGCATAGGTACTTTACATCGTAAAAATACTCCACATCTTAAAATTTTGTAAAATCTCACAATTCGCGCCGCTCCACACCTCCCGTTTCCGCAGAACTAATCCAAGGCAGCGCCGACTGTTACGGCGATTACTTTAATTGGCTCAATCTCCATTCAAACCACCTCGGGGGTGGCCAGATTTATAGGGAAAGGGTACCGTGATCCGTGTTTATGAAGGAAAAATGCGGATAGTTTCCCTGATCTGGTTAAAGTTTAGATTTGTGCGGGGGAAAGGGCTTGGGGTTTTGGGACTTGGGAATAGGGTTTTTTAAGTAAGTACTCACGTGGTTTTTTTTTAAGAGCCTACACTCAGCGAAAAAAATACTAATTATTACTAAGTTTTAGTGAATCCCAAGTAAAGGAGATTATATACTAACGGTTACAAAACAGTTTCGTTGTTACAAGGGCAAATTTTTTGGTATTAGTAAATAACTACTTTTATCAGAAACTGGTTTGTAACCGTTACTATATAATCTCCTTGTCCTGGGATTCACTAAAACTTTCTAATAATTAGTATTTTTTTTCGCTCAGTGTATATAGTGTCCCACTGCTGGACAAAGGCCTCCCCTCTTAATCTCCACTCGTCACGATGAAACGTCGTGAAATACGTCTAGGTCGTCCCGCCATCTTCGTCTTGGTCTGCCACGTCGTCGTCGCCTCATACTCAGATAGTTATTATTTATTTATATACCCCGTTATTCATATACGTCCATCAAACCTACACTCACGAGCGAAAATCACGGGTACACTTTAAGTATAGGACACTTTTTATCACCCCCCATATAGGAAGGGACGCCCCATATACGAAGGGAGTTGATACGTGACTTGATGCCGACGAAGTCGCGAGACTCGCGAGCAAATGCTAGTTGAAACTTGAAACTATTTTGTATACCACGATAATATTGTTATCCTAGTATTGCGATAATAACACCGAAACGCCGGCCCATGGCTTAAAGAGCCATTAATGAGCCTTATGCTCATTTCGTTACTCAATACAATAAAAGCAATTATACTATCTGACAACTAAGAATGATGATAATTGATATATGAATCAAATTCAAAAGTAATTAGCATCAAATCTATCACTACACATCAAGAGGTGATGACCATACCACACTATAATTGATTATTCTTAAATCTTAAGAGCTACCATTCAAAACAATATCAAAGAACCTTGTCAAAACCATAAACGTTTACAAATCGCTTTTAAATCAATCAATTGTTGCATTCGTTTGAGTATGACAAAGTTCCATAGCTCACTCAATGGCGCGTCGTGATAGCCTACGGGTGAAAGGAACATCTGTTAATATAGTACCTTTGAGGAGGTCGTATCAAGAATTTTTGGAAATAGAATTATGAACTATGTTTCAACGGAGTAAAGTCTATTTTGCAAAATCAAGGGTTTATCTACATGTATTGTATAATATGAACTTGAAAGGTAAGAAGTTTGTATAATGATAGTGGTTGCACGTACAGGCATTCTCCATATGTTTGCTGTCATACCTAGTTAATAAGACAACCTGTCGACACAGATTTGCTTACCGGTCCGTATAACATTGATAAGGTAAACGTTCCAATATTGGACACGTTAATACCCAATAATTGACATATACGGTTCACCTGGATGAAATCGGTGATGAAAGTTTAGTAACTGAAGTAAAAGTAGGGAATAAAATTTACTCACACCTCAGATTCGATAGAAGTCGTACAACCAATATCACCGGAGCGCAAAACTCCTTAGGCGACTTCCTGACTTGTCGGTGCGGGATCGATATGTGACATTTTCTTCTTTAAGGCCCAGGGTAGGGCAAGGCCTTCCCCATACAAACTTTGTGCACGTTTCATTCGTCGGTTTTGGCACTAACAAATATAATATTTTTTTGGTTGTAAATATTAGATATGCGAAGATCGTGATGTGAAAATTTTCAAATATTTCTAAAAATTCAAAATAAAAAAAAATAAAAAAATATTTAATAAAAAAAATTACATCACGAAATAGCTATCAGAAAAATAAACATACTGACCAAAAATCATAACTTTAATGCAAACACAAACGAAGTAAATCCTGCACAAAGTTTGTATGGAGAGAGCTTGCCCTACCCCTCCTCTTAACGTAAACTTACTGACGTCGCAAAGATTCCCACTTGACGGAATACTGACAGTATTACATTTGCGCAGTACTAATATCATGCGCAGAAGCGGACCAGTACTGCCTTCGCATCGTCCCGCTACCGCGCATCCCGCGCCAGTCAGGAAGCACTCATTTAAATGTAAGGGCACAGTAAAAAATAGTAATGAGTTGACTGACAGTTGACACTGACATTTGACAGTTTTCTCATATCGTACCGCCTCCGCACCGACAAATCAGGAAGTCGACTTAGAGTATTCCAGTGTTTTAATTGCCCGCGTGGTCGTGCTGTTTCCCTTGGATTTTCCCAGGCCACTCTCAAACCGCGCACTTCTATCGGTTTATTGCGCCCGGCCTATTATAACAGGTTAAAAAAAACGGCCAAGTGCGTGTCGGGCCACGCGCAAGGTAGGGTTCCGTAGTCGTCCACCCGTTACATTATGTGGACTAAAAAGTTCGCAAACTTATATTTACTATGTTTTTGACAGAATTACCAACATTATCTAAGGCATCAATGGAAATTGTACGAAAGTTTGCTTTTGCAAAGTACATTTCTGAAGTTCGACTATTACTCGTTAAGTAGTAATGTCTACTTAGCTGTGATAGTTTTCCTTTTAAATTCATCGTATATACTACTACCATGATTTTTGTCACATGCCTAGTAGCCACCGTTTAACTAGCAGGGGAGGGGGGACACTTGGCCATAACAAAAATTATCACTTCAAAGCTTAATATCACGCTAACCAATTCTTTAATCAAAAAATGCTTTTAGAATCCTTAAATATTTTTAAAAGAGATATCCAACGATACCCCACACGATGGGGTTTGGCAGAAAAAAAAAATTCACCACCACTTTACATGTACGGGAGGTACCCTAAAAAATTTTTTTTTTTTAAAGATTTTATTCTATCGTTTTGTCGGCGTGATTGATATGTATACTCATGCCAAATTACAGCTTTCTAGTACTAACGGTTACTGAGAAAAACGGGGGTCGGACGGACGGACGGACGGACATGGCGAAACTATAAGAGTTCCTTCTTTACTACGGAACCCTAAAAATCTAACAATTTGGCAAATACTAACATAACAAACTAAACATAATTCAAGCAAATGTTGAAACAACTACATTCCTAAAACTCTTTTTAATCTACACACGGATCCCGTCTTTTTTATGCAAAAATCGACCTTGCTGTTATTTGTTTTAGGTTCTATGTTGATTTACAGATGTGAATCACGAATTATGACCTTAATTATTAGCAAAATAGTTCCGTTCTCGATTTTCGACGTTATGTAACTATTGACCAAATTCTTTTGTTCTATATTTGAATAAAGAATTGAGATGATTATCGGAAATTCACGATGGTACGCGAAATACGCACTTGTATTGTTTGGTTTATAAAGTTGGGGGCACAGTGACAGCGAGAGCGGTACTACTATTTCAAAGCATAGGTATTTTTTTAAATTTTTAAGGCAACGAAAACCTATTTAAGTGACGTTTTTCAATCCCCAGATAAAAGTATCTATCAGATAAATGTTATTTCGTCTTTTTCTTTCATTTGACTTTGGGATAGACAGTCATCATTTTGACCGACAGTATTTTTATCTGGGGATTTAATAATTGGCCCTAAGTGTTAATATGTATTAATGGAAATAAGTATTGTGGCTCGTGTCTTGTTAATATTGGACAGTTTTGTACCAGTGTAAGTACTAAAAAAATTTGGTTTGAAGGATCATAATATCCGATGATACTCGAAAGTAACTGTTTAATATCCCCATGGCCCACTTTTAAGCCTTTTTAAGTTTACAAGTTTTGCGAAACCCAGAGTGAAATCTAGGCCTTTTTGATATGACACACCGGCTTTCTCACAATGTTTTCTTTACCTAGTCGACTGTTAAATATGAAATGATACTTTCTTACATTTATTTTTTGATCTAGCCAGGTTGAACCCACAACCACTTGCACCACGAATTAGACTGGTCGGTCTCATCTAGACTGATTATAGGCCTGTGCCCAGTCTACGTATCTGAATACGATGTGTCTGATGATGACGATGTGCAAATTATGCGTAGGCAAGCTACAATGTCGCTTACACTGACACAACACCTCACCATATTCTAGTTTCCTACGCCATCTCCATAAAGTGTCGAAACGAGTCTGTCCAAGTCAATTATGGCGGATGACTCAAAGTAAAAGTCCGCAATTATTGTAGTTTAACACATTGTACGTCACATTTCGTGGAACGAGGGAAATCATAAGGTAAATGTCCTAGTTTCCGATACTAACCCTTTCAATCTTATATAATAAATAATGGGTGTCAATTATTGGGAAGGTATTTAGTTTTTGAAGTGAAAACTTCTTTAGCGGCGCTGAGCACTTTTTGTGATGGGGAAAGATTGTTAAACTCGCGACAGGTCACGTGACCGACAGATTAGACAGTTCGTCAGATTGAAAATCGTAAGGAGGTCTCAATATAGTGGACGTAGTAAGCCTAGGCCGCTCTACAACCAGCTAAGTTGACCCCTCCTAATATCGTAAGACGGACAGTTCTCTAAGCCCTAAATGAGTTTTTAGCAATCTTTAAAATCCTAATTGGCGGTAGCTCGACTATCTCAAGAGTATAGGGGAAAATAGGTCATCATCATCATCATATCAGCCGAAAGACGTCCACTGCTGGACATAGGCCTCCCCCAAATAGTGCCACAATGATCGGTCATGCGCCACCCGCATCCAGCGGTCTCCCGCGACGTTTACCAGGTCATTAGTCCACCTTGTGGCGGGTCAAACCACGCTGTGCCTTCCGGTCCACTTTCTTCGATTACAATTTAATTGATTCCTTTGTAACACGAAATTTAACCATACATTGTATAGCTATTATGCCAGCCCAGAAGGCCTACCGGGAGTATGTATTTAAATGAGTGCTTTTGCTAACTGGCGGGATACGGGAAAGCGGAGCGATACGGAGGCAGTAGGTACTGCTCCGTTTCTGGGCATGATATCTGCCCAAATACAATACTGACATTATCCCGTCAAAGTGGGAAAATCTCGGCGACATCAGTCACGTCAATAACTAAAATACCAATTGAGGGTTGACTGACGAAGCCTGTTGCGGATTGTTTCATTGTTGTGTGAGTATTTATCCTATATAAGACGACGCCTGTTGCTGATGCCACCTGACGAAGCCTGCGTAGCGGATTTGGATTTATCTATGTGTTACTTCTCCATATTTGGTTAAGAGGAGGGGTAGGGCAAGCTCTCTCCATACAAACTTTGTGCAGGATTTTCTTCGTTTGTGTTTGCATCAAAGTTATGATCTTTGATCAGTATGCTTATTTTTCTGTTAGCTATTTCGTGATGTAATTTTTTTTTCTTTGATATTATTTTTATTTTTTTCATTTTTCATTGTTTTGAAATATAAAATTTGAAAATTTCCACATCACTTTCTTCGCATGTCTAATATTTACATCCAAAAAAATATTACAGTCGTAAGTGCCAAAACCTACGAATAAAACGTGCACAAAGTTTGTATGGAGAATGCCTTGCCCACCCCTGCGCCTCAATAAATGATTCTTTTTGTCTCGTTAACCAAAGTAGCTTTGACGAGCGTTTATGAGTAAAGAGAAAAAATACCAATTATCGATCCCGAAGTCAGGAAGTCGCCTTAACGAGCACTGACCAACTAAGCTCAGTTAATGACACAGGAAATAATAGATTTTTCATAAAATATTAAAAATAATTATACATAATCGCGCAAACTCATGCTATTTTGTAATGAACATTCATCGCTACAATACGACTTTTTGAATCCAAGCAAGACAACTGAGGCGTAATCCGGTATAACCATTCAAAAACAATATATAAACATTTCCAATATATCCTTGGCCCCCCGGTCCATAGAAAGTGTTAGCGTTTGAGGGTCAACTTATTTTGGTTGTTTCAAGTAGCGTTGTCGGTAAGTGATGCTGAATATCAGCAGTACGGAGCAAGTTCAAAATGTCGGACAATGCAATTGCGCAATAACGAAAGTGAGTGGCCGCGCCGGACGGTACCCACAAGCGGCATGTGTGTCCAGTTTATCTGTAGACACATATACATACACCATACACTTCATTAATAGTTCTGAGCGCTCGTGGCGCTGCGGCGCCTGCGTACCGCGTGTATGTTCGATAAAGCAATGTCGGACGGGGTCAGTTCTTGGATGGTTGACCGCTTTGAGTGTTAATGAGCTTGGGAAAGGCACGCTAAGCCGATGATTCCGGCTGCTGTCTATGACAGTCGCTAAGCCAAGTTGGAGGCCTTCAGACTTCGACGCTCTGCAGGGTGCGCGCCAGCCGCCACAGTCTCCTGAATGTAGTGGCTGATAGATGGGACGGCAGCCTACTGAGGCACTGGTCCTCTTTACATTTAAGTTTTCGCACTAACATAGTTATGTAAGCCATGTAATACTAACAATTTCTATGGATCTTAACTATCTTAAGTTGTCCGAAATAAATGAATTTTATTTTTATTTATTTATTTCAGGCGGCTTGAGAACTTCTAACAGTCTTGTTGCTTGACAATGGGGGGTCGAAGTTGCACCATGTCCGTAGGGAGTACCCACCGCTGGTGCTAAGTGCAACAAACTGGCAACTGTAGGTACTTGTCTTCTCGAAGATCTCACGATTGCCATAAATTAAGTAAATAAATTGAGCAGTGACTCTGAAAGCAAACCATTATCGCCCGCCATTTAAAAAACGACTCGACAAAAGATACCTACGTCTAGATAATTAAAGAACCTGCTCATATTGTTTCCAGAAAATCGTTTGAGAAATGCGACCTGGCGAGGAGATAGCTGGTAAGATATCCGACGGGCGAAGATGAAATACCTATGCATTTTTGACGAAACTAAAACGAAGGCCTTCTCAGTTGGTCAATAAACTAAAGGATTGGTCACACCGATGCTCAAAATAAGCTGACACATCGGAAACGCAGTGAAATGATGACAAGGTTACGTAACGTGACACACGCTAGGCATCTGACTGTCAATTCTAGTATAGAATATGACACTTAGGTGTACAATACTTTACGCACGTTCGAGCATGTTACATCACCACACCTGCTATGTTTACATGAAAAGTGTCCGGGTTTTCCCCGGACACTTCTTGACACCCCGCCCGGACGGCCCCCGGACGGCCTCCAAACTAGGACAAATCCGGGGAAACCCGGACGGATGGCAGCCCTAGCCGTACTCCAACTCGCACGCGTCTACAATAATTACCCGACAAGTTGCAACGCGTGCTTGTGTGTGTGTACGTAAGTACCTACCGACACCGACCCTCGCCAGGGCCCGGCCGGGTCGCCGCGGTCGCGCCACTCGTGGAATAAACCGGTTTATATAAAGTTCTTAAAACGTTCGCGCTCTCAATAAAGTTCGGAGCTAAACCCAAATAAACCGGTTTTAACCGGTTAAAAAAAACCGGTTCCGAGCCCTGGATGCGAGAGATGATGTCATCTTGGGAATGACCCCCCTCCCCTCCTACGTCATGGTACCATCATCCAATGTTATGACCCCCCCCCCCCCAAATTTAAAATGACGTAATTTATGAATAGCCCCTAGGTACGGTAGCCTAGTGGTTTAAGGGGAAGTATCCCCATTACAAATGTCTCGCTCTAACATACGTGAGTTTGCAATTAACCATCCCTCTCTCTACGGAAGCTCGGCGCGTAGTTTTCGTAAACATTTCAACATAGACATTAAGCCAATCATTTTATCAAAGCATACCATACGAATTTGTCAATAACTATTTACCTACTTTCTTAAATTGAGAAATTAAATACTTATAGCCATAATATTGAAACACATTCCAAAAAGGGGTAACTTTGCGATTTTTTTCTATCGAGTGAAATTCATCAGTTCTTGTAAACTGAATACGGTTTTGACTAGACAAGATCCTTATCTGACACATATATTTTTTTTAGAATTTAAGATATTATATTCTATGTACCAGATGGTGTTAAAAAACTCAAAAGTGTTAATACCCAGCCTTTGAGTTTTTTAAATTTATACGTAGTGTCAACATTGTGTTGACATTCTTCCAGATAACCTTTGAGGGATTGAATGGAAAGTGTAAATAATTGTGGACAATCTTACACAGATTGACCTAGTTCCAGATCAAACAAAGCTACTAACGTACTACTAAGTACTATACCTAGTTACTAGGCGACGATATAAGCAGAAGAATTGACAGCATTGAATATAATCTATATTATTCCCTTACAGAATAATAAAGAACTTTGACGTTAGGTTGCTCGAGAGCGGGACAACTTTTTGCTAAGTATATCGCAAGACAAGACCAAATGACTCCAAAAATTCTCACACAATGTATTAAAACTAACAATATTCATTCATAACATGCAAAGAATAGGTGGTTTATCACATTGGTTTACCTAAATATTTTTCCTTCACCTAGTGGCCTCTGGACGTATTTTCCCACACTTAGATGAAATCAATTGAAGGACAAAGATTATTAATCTACTTACAAAAGTATCTTTTGGTACGGGGAAAAAATAGTTCTAGAGCCGCGCTGTCACAAATAAATGAAATTATTAGGGATTTAGTAGTAGTAGTGAAACTCTTTATCGTAGGTAATAACAAGAATGAAAAATAATAAAGGAAATAGTATGTACAAAGATCGAAAGGCGAATTCATCCCATTAAGGGATCTCTTTATGGGAATATGGAAGTATGGCTAGTGTGTGTAGGCGATTGAGTATATACCTATCTGACATAGCAATGTCACTTTTTCCGTCACTGAAAGTAAAAACCTACACTGACACTGAAAGTAAAAACATGAATATATTTTTCAATGATGCATCGATTGACTATCGGTGGAAAATCCAGGAAAATGCATGCATACATAATAGAACATTACTTAACAAGGGCGTTAAAACTAAAAATATCTCAGATTGCAGATTGCAAATATGCGATCAGAGACTTTATTACCGCCCGTGTTAAGTACAAAATTTTATGTCACCCCCTGGCCAGGAAGTGGGATTTCCCGCGCGCGGAGCGTGCGGTAATTGCCGCTTTATGGCCAGGTGTGACATAAACTATATTATTTGTTTTGGCTTTGCCGTCATCGGCTAAAGAGGAGTAAAAATTCATGTACAGTCGAGGTCATTAATATGTATACACTTTTTAACCTAATCGAATGCGTTTGCTTACAAATTGTAGGCGACCGCATTCGATTAGGTAAAGAAGTGTATACATATTAATTACCTTGACTGTACTCTGTCTATCCCCTTGGAGAAAACAGGTGTAAGATTATGCATCTCTCGTGCTATCAGTAATACGTATATTATCAGTAAAATCTCGTCTTTAAAGCACAAGTGACGTAAAGTGAAGTTTACTGCTTCAATTAGAATTCCTCCCGTGTAATACGGTTGCTGCACTGCCATTTCCTTGCATTACGCAAATGAGCGTGGGAAACGTCATCCTTTGCTGAATCATGGCATGATAGAGACAAAAATACACATAATACGAAAAAAAACCAGTGAACCCTCAAATTTTATAAAGGGTCGGCAACGTGACTGCTTTGGAGTTGCGGGCGTCTACTATAGGCTGCGCTGTCCACTTACCTTCAGGATCTTCAGGTGAACCGTACGCTTGTTTGCCACCGTTGTATAAAAAAACAGTCGTCTATAACCTTGTCATTCCTCAAAAATAACAAGCGCGTTGCCTGCCTTTTAAGGATTAATCGTGTTGACAGTGCTACAGTACCCTTAGCATGAGTTTGTATCGAAAACTCTTACCGTACTCGCTAGCAACTGCGTAAACGATTTAGTATGCCGATTCTTAGTTCTATTGCGTAACCGCCAGAGGCGCTGTACTTTTGTTCATAATAAATCGTTTACGCAGTCGCTAGCGAGTACGGTAATATAAACATTGCAAACTCATGGTAAGGGCACTGATACAGATACGGTGTTGCAGATACAAAATGCATGACGCTCACACTCAAAACAGCGCATCCTTGGGACTTCTGGCTACCTTACTGACCTCCACTAGGAACACAAAGCAGCAAAAGTAGTGGTTTTTGTCAGGAGGTACTTCCCCACTTCGGTTTCGGCAAAATAAATATGAGTGAAATGAGATGACATTCCACTGTGATTTACTTCTCTACAAATGGAAATACAAACGGGAATGCTAAACTCAGATTGACTTCGATCGGTGTTTCTGATCTCACCAAATGTGGAAATCAAATACGAGCAAGTATTTATTATAATCAACGATTCGAATAGATCCTAAGATTAAAAGTGGGTATATTTTGCTGTAAATTACAATGAAATAAATAACCAATGTAATCATACAAAAAAATGTGACCGCAATGTAACGCAAAACATCAAAGTGAATGCATGTTGACGACTTAGACGACTTCCTGATTTGTCGGCGTGGAGGCGGTGCGATATGAGAAAACTGTCAAATATCAGTGTCAATTGTCAGTCAACTCAGTACCGCTTTTTACAACGCCCCTACATTTAAATGTGTGCTTCCTGACTGGCGCGGGATGCGCGGTAGCAGGACGATACGAAGGCAGAGGTACTGGTCCACTTCTGCGCATGTTATTACTACTGCGCAAATGTAATACTGACAGTATTCCGTCAGGTTGGAATCTTTGCGACGTCAGTAAGTTTACGTCAAAGAAGAAAATGTCACATATCGATCCCGCCCCGCCAAGTCAGGAAGTCGCCTTAAATAACATAACTTTCAATAGGCTCGTATATCTTAATCATAGCGTTATATTCTGATAATGATCCTAATGTGTGCATTGTTGCCCGGTAATTTTTTAAATATTGACGCTCAAAATTATGTAGTATTTCAAAAAAGTCATCATACATATACAATGATTTTTTACGCTACCGAACCCTATATCGGGTAAAATATTTTGCTCGCATTGAATTCACACGCTGTATTTATAATGTTTATGTACTAGTAACTGATTACGATTACTTGTTCATTACAACACACATTTACCTAACACTTGACCGTGCCATAGCGAAAACTCTTCAAACCGCCTTTCTCAAGAGAAAGTACTGGAATTCAAATATGTTGTTTTGTAATCAACGCATTTTATAAAATCATGCACTATGACATGACATACCTCTATATAATTTTTAATATGCTTCTCATATTCTGAGCACCTTTTTACCGGAAATAATAAGAAGCAAGTTACTTGATTAGCTTTTGTAAATATATATTTAAGTACCTTATGTAGCTTTTGCTATTGATGCCATTCGAACCAGTTTTTAGAGATGTTCAAATGTTTGTATGGGACTAACTATAATTATAGCAACACAAAAGACGAAAATGAGAGGCAAAGTACAGCATAGCTAACGAGTACTGAAAACGCTCCATACGGATTGACAGTTAGGTGTGACGTCACGCCTGCGTAGCTGTACTGCCGTTGTATGGAAAAAGGGGAAATTAGGCTAGATATGCTATTATAATGTTTATCTTACTTATCCTTTATTAAAACAATCATATGCTTTAAGGCGATATATCGATTGAAAGAGACACCCCGTGTTTTTCGCTCACGACAAAACAGGATGCAACCCTCTCCGAGAATGGCTTTTTAGACAAATCTCGTTAAATATCTGACTGTGTGCAGGTTTATTAAATTTCCTCTTGTCAGTACCTAGATGAGGTAAAATACCATCATATTAACTTAATCGTGTCTTTTAATAATGCGTTGTTTTAGTAGGCTGAGGAAAAAAAGGAAAATATAGACTCGACTTTGGATTTATTTTCTATCGAGAAAATTTTAAGCAATCATGTTTCGCTATTGTCAGTACTACAATCATATAGTCAAGAATCACATATCTGAAAATCAGCCCCTTCTGTTTGCTAGTCTGGGCAGGACAGCGTTTCAAAGTCTCCAAATTTCTCAGTGTAGCGCCTTAACAATTAAAAGTTAATGGATTGGACACAGGTTATGTCTAGGTTTAAGTGAATTATGCAAAACAATATAGGTATTATCGAAACTAGTTGTATAATTTATATGCTTCCGTGCGAAACGAATGATTTGTGTGTTTTTTGCATGATAATATTCATTTATATGCGTTTTTAATGCAAATTCACTAATGTCGTTTCATTAAAGTAATTCCTATTTATTAATGTATTCGTCTATGTCCCATGTAAATGTTATCACATATGTAAGAGCTGAACAAGTGATCACACGAGTATTTAAATGACATATTCATTGAATATGCATTGTTGGAGCGCTCGTGGCCCAGCGGCGCTTGCGCACCGCTTGCGCTTGCTAAGGTTAAGCAACGTGGGCAGCGGTCAGGACTTGGATGGGTGACCGCTTTGAGTGGTTACTAACTGAGTGCTCCCGTGCTTTGGAAGGCACGTTAAGCCGTTGATCCCGGTTGCTGTCTATGGCAGCAGTCGTCAAGCCGAGTTGGAGGCCTTCGGGCGGCTTGAGAACTTCTAACAGTCAAGTTGCCCACTCACTTGACAAAGCCTAATCCCAATAAGGTCTAGTTTCCCCTCGGGGTTGGAAGGTCAGATGGCAGTCGCTTTCGTAAAAACTAGTGCCTACGCCACTATCTTGGGTTTAGGTAGCGGACCCCAGGCATCCTTCAGGATGCAACTGCTGGGATAACGCTAGGAGGATGATGATGATTGAATATGCATTGTTATGCTTGAATTTTTGAAAAAAGGTTTTTACATACTTACATGTTCATTGTCACTGCGGGCGACATGTTTCGAACATTAACCGTTTAGTAAAATATGTAGGTACATTATTATGTTTCAGATCGGAGGCTCTGTAGACTTGTAAATCGACAAAGGTAACACATTCGTGATGAACACAACACCAGCCATGCTTGGATGTCAAGAACGAATCCTCAACTAAACAAAGGATAGGCAGTGCGCTTCTGATTCTTCTGGAGTCGCAAGTGTCCATGGGCTACGGTATCTTCTTACGATCAGCCAGGCCGTAAGCTTGTTTGACATCGTTGTACCTATAGAAAAATAAACATTGGTACCTAATTCACAAATCTTTCCGTTTTGTCACGCAAGAACTTTTAACTAGCGTAACAAAGTGGACAAATCGTCACTCATTGAATGAACGACAAAAAATGGCCGGACATAATAGCTAATAGAGTAGCGGACACGGTTTAAGTATATACATAAGTTGTGAGCGGCGAGCGATTACGAACGAAGCTATAAGTAGTTTTGCCAATACAATACAATACACACTTTATGGCATACCTATGTCAAAATATAAAAAATGCAGAACACAAAACTGTATAGGTAAACATCAATGTACGACTGTTTGTCCCTGACGTTCCCAGAATACCTCTCAGGCCTCGCCGACGACGCGACTTATTGGCAGTGCCGGTGGCTCGCACGGTATCGCATAGGAACTCGCCAATTCCTCGGGCTCTCACACTACTTATTGCACTCTTGACATCAGCTACTGACGTCGATATATTTGCGTGGCGATGGGCGACTGTGTGCAGTGAATGTATGAGGTTTTGTGAGAGGATGGATGATAGATGTTCAACTGTAAAAATGTAATATATATTTTATTTTCCTATTTTAAATCATAATGTAATTCTACTTTATCATCATCATCCTCCTAGCGTTATCCCAGTAGAGTTGCATCCTGAAGGATGCCTGGGGTCCGCTACCTAATCCCAAGATTTGGCGTAGGCACTAGTTTTTACGAAAGCGACTGCCATCTGACCTTCCAACCCCGAGGGGAAGCTAGACCTTATATTGGGATTAGGCTTTGTCAAGTGAGTGGGCAACTTGACTGTTAGAAGTTCTCAAACCGCCCGAAGGCCTCCAACTTGGCTTAACGACTGCTGCCATAGACAGCAACCGGGATCAACGGCTTAACGTGCCTTCCAAAGCACGGGAGCGCTCAGTTAGTAACCACTCAAAGCGGTCACCCATCCATGTACTGACCGCGGCCCACGTTGCTTAACTTTGAGAATAACGCTTGCGACACGCAGGCGCCGCTGGGCCACGAGCGCTCCTTTTGTAAATGTTTTTCTTATGTTGTGTTATACATGATTTAATTGTAATTAACTTGCATGGCGCATTAGTTAAACACTGTAATGCTATGTAAACGTGTTATCAATAAATAATAAAATAAATCAAATGGTCTTATACGTGGTTCTATTTTATTAACATACCAGACACATGTGAAAATAACTTATGATATGAAAATAATTTATTTCAGGGACAATTTTATGAAGGCACAAATTGACATCTCACTTATCGTAACTTAAAAAAACATTTTACAATCGTACAAGGGAAGCAAGCAAGCATTGCGCAATTGCGCACTGCTTGCATTGAGCAAGGGAGGCAATTGAGGAAGGGTCGGAAGGGGGCGACCAAGGCGAGGGTATCTTGATCAAATTTCTGCGATACTGAAAAAAGGCCAGGTCAGAAGTTCCCGCAACCGACGAGCTTGTATGAGGAGATGTATGGATGTGGTTGAAGCAAGAGATGTATGTAAGGACCGTACTTGGCGTTCTTTGGTCTCTGCCTCATCATCATCATCATCATATCAGCCGAAAGACGTCCACTGCTGGACATAGGCCTCCCCCAAAGAGTGCCACAATGACCGGTCTTGCGCCACCCGCATCCAGCGGACTCCCGCGACCTTTACCAGGTCATCAGTCCACCTTGTGGGGGGTCTACCCACGCTGCGCCTTCCGGTCCGTGGTCGCCACTCGAGAACCTTTCGGCCCCAACGGCCATCGGTTCTACGTGCAATGTGCCCCGCCCACTGCCACTTAAGTTTAGCGTCTCTGCCTACCCCAATGGAATACGGGCGTGACTATATGTATGTATGTATGTACAGTCAAGGGCAGATATATGTATACATTTTTGGGCCTTATTTCAATGGAGTAAGATGAAAAAGTGTATACATATTGGTGCCCTTGACTGTACATGTACAATTGAACAAATTAATTAATAACATATTATTGTATCGATTCTGTAACTTGGACCATTTCAGTGCATAATGGGAAGCGTGCCTGCGTTGAGTGACGTCTCATTTTTCGTAGACTTCTGAGCTTTTAGAAAAACTATTAATAGGTACAGAATAACGATGCGCCCTGTTGCCCGGGCATAAGAATACGGCTACGGTATCCTCCGACACACACTTGGCCGGTTTTTATAATTCTGAGACTGTTTGTCAAGGCAGGCGTCCGCTAGTCTCCTCCCGTAACCCATTATTCAGTCCATCCAACTTTCAATTCAGAAGCCCTATGACCTCTATGGGGCCTCTACGCTGTTGGCTTTGGCCCCAAAGGTCCGGGGCCCCATGGTCTCGAGATATGGAAAAGACATAGGTAATATTATTATACATATAATATGAACTTGCACTTCTTTCGCCAATAATAACGTCATACAGCTGACCACGATCATAAAAACATATTCAAGTGCACAAGTCACTTCCAGCCGTAGTTGTGGCTATGATCTAATAGTGCAGGAAGCAAACTGCGCAGACGCCACTATGAATATTAGTGCTCCTTTGACCTATCGTTACACGCTATATACCTACCTGTCACTGGCCATTAAAGTATTTAAATACGTTTAGTAGATTTCACAGAAAACTAGTAGTTTCTTTCAAGTGTTCGTTTTATGTTTTTTTTAATTAAAAATGGGATTGCTCTTGGCCAGTATCTGTCCAGTAAATGCGTATTCAGATGTCTAGGTTTATGATCTCAGAAATACAGAGGTCGGCAGGCAATTCCAAACCTTAATGCACATACACCTATCCTATAGTCCATGAGCTATTAGTGACATTCAGGTTTCAGAACGATACTCCGTCCGGGTAGGTATCAACTGTACAGCTGTCAATACAAGTAATTCTCTAGTCTAAAGAGTCGACAACGCGTTTGCGATTCTTCTGGCCTAGACCACAAAATTTTACAAGTCTACAATTCGACAAAATTGTTCAATTTTCCATAGAAAAAGTTGACACATTTGTCGAATTGTACGCTTGTAAAGTTTTGTGGTACAGGCCCCTGGAGTCGTCAACTATGGTGTCTGCTTACAATCAGGCAAGTCGTAAACGTGTGCCGTCGTCATTGTAAAAAAATAGGTACTTATTTTTACTGCCAGCCTCGTTACAGTACGATTACTAACTGAAATTTTGACACTGATAGATGTTAATCCAATTAATATTCAGTCTTAAGGTTGTCGCACACGTAACCGCTCCAGTTAAGAATTCCATTATGAAAACGTCCAAACCGTGTCCGTACTTTATCACGAAAAACTTTTTCACGAACACTTTTTCACGAACGACTTTGCCACGAAAAACTTTATCACGAATAGATTTTATCACGAAAAGACTTTATCACCAAAACTTTACCACGAAAATTTTATCACTAAAGACTTTATCACGAAAACTTTATCACGAATAGACTATATCACGAAAAGACTTTATCGCGAAAACTATATCACGAAAACTTTATCACGGAAGACTTTATCACGAAAACTTTATCACGAAAACTATATCACGAAAACTTTATCAGGAAAGACTTTATCACGAAAACTTTATCACGAAAGACTTTATCACGAAAACTTTATCACGAAAATTTTATCACTAAAGACTTTATCACGAAAACGAGTACGCCTCCTTAGCTCGAAATACGGTCCCATCTGGCAGAAAGCATAAGGTACTATCATCCGCAGCGGGTGTGCGCTTACAATTTATTTAAAAGCTAATTTATATTAAATTTTACTACTAGACCTGATGTCGAGGGTCTGATGATGCAGCGTCCAAACTTCATACTGCAACGCACACATAAGGATGATTCACGCTAGACCGTTCCGTGTCAGAGCCGGACCGTTTTCTAATACAAGATATCTAAGGCCGTTGCGCGTCCGTCGACTTCTTGTGCTTGAAAACGGGCCGATCCGGACACGGAACGGTCTAGCGTGAATCATCCTATATCCACTCCTTAACGGCATCACTCCAGCTCGGGAACAGCTGACGGTGGATGGACAGCTCGCCGTCGTAGAGTGAACTGGGCTGCCGGCGAGCGGAGCGCGCATGGTCTCCGCGCATACGGCGCGCTGGTGAAACGGTCTTCTACAAACGTAAAAAAGCTATCAACCCGTGGACACCTCGCGGGAAGCACGGCCACCTCGGTGCTGCTGAGGCGATGCTGTTCGTGCTTGCGTTGGGTTGAAGCCTGGATGACGGCGAGCCGGTTAGGTGAGGCGGCGCCAGTCGGGTGCCGAGCCTTTATGTGTGCGACAACCTGTAACATCAATATAATGTATTCATTACAAACATAAGATTTTTAGATAGTGAATTACATTAATCGAAGAGAGGCCTATGCTCAGCAGTGGCCGATTACAGGCCGATAATTATGATGATAAATGAGTTACATTACAAACTCTATTACATTAATATTAAAGGTGAATGAATCTCCAGTAAAATAAGAGCATGTGTCAGTACCAAACTCAAAGTAATTTACACTGTACAGTCAGCATCAAAATTAACTCCGCATAATGAAGACATCAAAAATCTTTATTGTAAGGCAATAAGAGCTTTTGAGTTCTTCATGCGGTGCTGACCGTACAACCGTTATTATGGTCACAGTGTATTCACAGAGTCCATTACAGCGTAAAACAATTACTCATAACTCATCTGATAAGAAAGTTGGAAATTGACAGTAATTCGAGCGTGGGTGTCATTATGTGGGAGTTTAACTTAAACGCGAATGCCACATGGTGTTATGTCCTACTTTTGTGATTTTTTTTTTCAGTACAATAGACATAAAATATATTATACTAGCTCTAAAATATATTATATTAGTTTTTCTCGCGACTTCGTCCGCGTGGAACTTGTTCATCACGATAGAATTTAATTGATATTTTTTTTATATCAGGCCCTTACCTAGTTATCGCTCTTCTATACGAACGTCCCGTCCACTCCCTTAAGGGATGATTTCCGGGATAAAACATATCCTATGTCCTTCCCCGGGACTCAAACTATCTCCATGCCAAATTTAATCCAAATCGGTTCAGCAGTTTAAGCGTGAAGAGGCAACAGACAGACAGACAGACACACTTTCTCATTTACAATCAATATATACCACTACCACTATATTTTAAATAAATAAAAAATAAAATAAATAATATAAATATGGATGAATTTTCCCAAAAACCACTTTATTTTTAAATCTACGAGTCCTTTGTTTGATAGGTTTTTTTTAAAATTTTCCTCACGTGTGTTAAATTCAGTGGCTCAATCAAACTTAGGCGACTTCCTGACTTGGCGGGGCGGGATCGATATGTGACATTTTCTTCTTTGACGTAAACTTACTGACGTCGCAAAGATTCCCACTTGACAGAATACTGTCAGTATTACATTTGCGCAGTAGTAATATCATGCCTTCGCATCGTCCCGCTTCCGCGCATCCCGCGCCAGTCAGGGAGCACTCATTTAAATTTAGGGGCGCAGTAAAATGTAGTACTGAGTTAACTGACAGTTGACACTGACATTTGACAGTTTTCTCATATCGTACCGCCTCCGCACCGAGAAATCAGGAAGTCACAACATATTTTTGGGTACCTATAGAGAGGTTTAATCACGGACGTAAATGCACATCTTAGGCGACTTCCTGATTTGTCGGTGCGGAGGCAGTACGATATGAGAAAAGTGTTAAATGTCAGCGTCAGGTGTCAGTCGACGCGATACCATTTTTTACTACGCCCCTACATTTAAATGAGTGCTTCCTGACTGGCGCGGGATGCGCCGTAGCGGGACGATGCGAAGGCGGTACTGCTTCGCTTCTGCGCATGATATTACTACTGCGCAAACGTAATACTGACAGTATTATATCAAGTGGGAATCTTTGCGACGTCAGTAAGTTTACGTCAAAGAAGAAAATGTCACATATCGATCTCGCCCCGCCAAGTCAGGAAGTCGCCTTAGGTAACTTATATGAGAAGGAATTTAAAGTTTAAGGCGCCTGTCCGCACTCTCCATACAAACTTTGTGCAAGTTTTTCTTTGCTTGTGTTTGCATTACACTTATGATTTTTGGTCAGTATGCTTATTTTTCTATTAGCCAGAACCTCAAGAAAAAAAAATTGAATTATTTTAATTTTAGTTTTTTTTAAATTTTTGAATTTTTTTTCTTGACGTTCTTCGTATATCCAAGCAAAAAAAAATATCTGCGTGAGTGCCAAAACCGACGAATAAAACTTGCACAGAGTTTGTATGGAGAAGGCCTTGCCTTTACATGTAGGCGCCTTAAGTGTGTAATTTACCAAATTGAAGGGACGTCCAATAAAATTGAGTTTACGTTGAAACTTAAAGGATTACGTGGCATGACAGTAGGTATATAAAGAGCAACTAATAATCATTTAAATTTAAATGCAATACGAACTGCTGCTGTAACAATCCCGCCACTAGTCTGATACTTTATCTCCTTGCCCTAATACACGCTCATGTTGGGAAATAATGAAATCTTACGCAGCTCAAATCCGATGCCACCGGTAACTCGTTCATTATGTAATGTAATGTAATACTTGTAAGGCGATCGTATTGATTGGGATAGATCTTTAATTGCGCCATTATTTTATTGGATGGCAAATTAATTAGAAGCATTTTATCTTTTCTCGCTCTGGGTCATGGCTGGCCCAACATTGTCGTCCAGTAGCTCTAGTATAAGTTTTTTCGAAACATTAACTAATTCGAACGCGTTTGCGTTTTGTCTCAAAATGTATGAAAACGCTCTCACAGAGTTTGAAATACGCGCGTTCATCGGTTAGCAACAAATGTTATACTCGCTGTTTTAGTTTCCACTAGTGACCACCAGAGGCGCTGTTCACGTTTTCATACCACTTTCATACATTTTCAGACAAAACGCAAACGCGTTCGAATTAGTTAATGTTTCGAAAAAACTTATACTAGAGCTACTGCGTGGAAATGCCGCGAGCATTTTGGGGACCTTAAGATCAGGTTCGTTGGAAAGCGGTCATTTCTTTCATATTGTTGTTTCTAGTTTATGCTTAGATGAGTGTGTTTTTAGGGTTCAGTAGCCGAAGGGTCCAAACGGAACCATTGCTGTCACTCACGCGTCCGTCCGTCCGTCCGTCCGTCGTCTGTCACACAGGTTTACAGCCAAACGGTTGGAGCTACTGTCTTCAAAATGTTACTGTATAAGCATAGTGTTGGCTCAAAGGTACGAGTATACAAAAAGTCAAAACTTTTTGCGGTCGGTTCGGAACCCTAAATGTGCGAAGTCTAACTCGCACATGGCCGGGTTTTTTTTTTCTCTCTTTTGTGTCTTATTGTTTGTATGTTGTGTAGACATATCTGTAACAAGTAAAGAATTCCTGTCATTATGTTTTAGTATATTTAGTAGAGAGTTTATTTACGATGGTATCGGTTACAATTTGGTGCTGTGACCACGATTAATAATTGAATTTTAATTGAATTGTTATTTTTAAACTTGAGATTGATGCTCATCATTGAAATCGACTTTCTTCTATAATCATTTAAGTGGATAATGTGCAATAGAATGTTCATTAATAAAGTTGAGTACAACATGATTATAATATGTAGATAACAGAGAAAGATAGATTTTACTGAACCGCGATTAGTTAGGCGACCTCCTGACTTGGCGGGGCGGTATCGATATGTGACATTTTCTTCTTTGACGTAAACTTACTGACGTCGCAAAGATTCTCACCTGACATAATACTGTCAGTATTACGTTTGCGCAGTAGTAACATCATGCGCAGAAGCGGAGCAATACCGCCTTCACATCGTCCCGCTACCGCGCATCCCGCGCCAGTCAGGAAGCACTCATTTGAATGTAGTGGTGCAGTAAAAAATGGTACCGAGTCGACTGACAGCTGACACTGACATTTGACACTTTTCTCATTTCGTACTGCCTCCGCACCGACAAATCAGGAAGTCGCCTTAGGAGTTGAGATAGCTGTCAGTTCATACAGCTTTGACGTAATTATAAGACATATCTGTCATCTCCAATCCCGTTCTCATTGCGGTAGGTACAGTAATACCAACCTTTTGCCGTGTCAAATATTCAAAATAGACCGGAACATCGATGCAATACAATAGGAAATACACTGCAAACTTAAAAAAAAACACAATACGAAACTTACAGTTTAAGGTACAGATAAACAACAGGCGGTCTTAATCCTAAAGAGCGATCTCTTCCAGACAATACACAATCCAATCACAATACTTCAATAATACGTTTAGAATGGAGGAAAGTCATAAAACAGCAATAACAATGCAGTGTCATAATATAATTGTGATTCACAAAATCGTAACTCATTACGTAACACTACAGATGTATCTTAATCAATACCTGTGTTCCAAACGGTGCGAATACGGATAAGTCCGTTACATAACTATACTGGGGATTGGCGAAATGACTAAACCTGTCTAACATACCTGTGGCATCCGGAAAGATGTGATAAATACAGAGCTACTTCATTTTCGTAAGAGTTCTTAGGTCTGCGTTTCTTAAAACGCCTGTAGAGGCAAGGCCTTCTCCATACAAACTCTCTACAAGTTTTATTCGTCGGTTTTGGCACTCCCGCATATAATTTTTTTTTTGCTTGTTAATATTGGATATACGGAGAATGTCAAGAAAAAAAAAACAAAACAGATAATTTCAAAAAAAAAGTTGAGGTTCTGGCTAACAGAAAAATAAGCATACTGACCAAAATCATAAGTGTAATGCAAACACAAGCGAAGAAAAACTTGCACAAAGTTTGTATGGAGAGATTTTAGTGAATTATTATATACAATGTATTGTAATTCGTAATTTCGTAATTGTAATGAATTATTAATGCTATTGTAATTTGTAATTGTGTTGTAATGGATTATTAATGGTATTGTATTGTAAATTGTAATGGATTTTGTGTGGGTGTGTTCTATGTGGGTTTGTATGTATTATATACCTTTATGCATTGACAACGTAATCCTAAAACAATCCAACGAAGAAAAATATCTGGGCTTAATATTGGACAGCGGCCTGACGTGGAAACCTCATATCAAAAAAATCAAATCAAAACTATCATCTTTGCTAGGTTCAATACGGGGCATAGTAAAATGTCTACCGCGTAAGGTACGTTTTAATATTTACAATTCCTTAGTTAAATCTCACTTAGATTATCTCATCGAGATATGGGGAAACGCGGCGAAAACAAATTTAAAAGAGATTCAGACTGTACAAAATAAAATAATTAAAGTTTTGTTTCACTATGACTTCTTAACTTCAACAAAAAAAATCTATGCGGAAACTAAATTTATGAGTCTCAACCAATTATATTATTATAATACATGTATCTTAATACGAAAAATCGTCAATAAACAAATACATTGCCAAACAACATTTACAACTAACAGACAGAAAGGACGTCGAGTTCTTAGAAGCGCAGACAATTTATATGTACCTTTCCCCCGAACAAAGACCTATGGTACTAAAAACATCACATTCGAAGGAGCACGGTTATATAATAACTTACCTCAAACTATAAAAGAAGCAGACTCATTCAATCATTTTAAAAACCAACTTAAGACCCATGTCATCAATAATATTCCCGTTATTTAAGTAATTAGTGTTAGAATCCGGCCCTGACTTGCTATCGCTAAATACATTCTGCGAGCGACATGAATCTATTTCTTGGTTTTACAACATTCTACCCACTTATGAGTGCAATAATAACATACTTTTGTAATTGTTATACCCTATTATTTATTATCGTAGAATAATTGTTAAATTAGATATTGAATTTTTACTATATGTTACAAATATGTAAGCGCTCACGGGCGTAACACATAATTAAGGCATGATAAACACTGTATTCTCAATAAGTGAAATGTATTCTTTGAGAATAAATAAAAATCTTTAACCAGATATACATTGTAATTCATTATTAATGGTATTGTATTGTAAATTGTAATGGATTTTTAAAAGTATTGTTATTTGTAATTGTATTGTAAAGAATTATTAATTGAATTGTAATACAATAATATAGTGTACCTAATAAAATATAATGTGATGACGTGTAAAATGTAACATTTTATAAATAAACTATTCAATTTAAAATTAAGGAAAAAAAGCGCATATGACATGTGTATACGAATATTTAATAAACTCCCAGCGTCGCTCAAAACACTGACAAACTCTGAATTTAAATATAAGCTGAAAAATATATTATGCGAGGCTACTTTTTACAGTGTTCAGGAATTTTTTAGTCATAAGTTTTAAATAAATTGTAATTATATATATTATTTATTAAGCTTGACATTCCCTTAGTAATTAATTTGATGTATTATTATTATTACAACTCGATTGACATTCACTTATTGATATTAGGAGTATATTTATCTTTAAAATTATATCTGAACTTGACTACTATTAATTTTGGACTTGACAATGATGCTAACCTAGTTATAATAGCAAATCGACATTCTGTTAAACTGATCCTGTATTAAAAGTTAAAAGCATGCTATAATTAATCATGTCTACATTTAATTATAAGATAAATTGAAATTATGTTTGAATAATTAGTATGACTGTTCGAATAATTATGGTTAACTTCAAATTTAAACCTAAATCAATTTTCACATGCCTTACGGCTGAACATATCAAGGGTCAAATTTATGTATAAGAATTAATGTATATACCATATGTTCTGTGAATAAACTTTCATTCATTCATTCATTCATTCATTCATTCATTCATTCAAAAAAAGTGTTTTCCTCTACAGGCGCCGGTCTACCCGTAAATACTAGTTTGATGTATTCAAAATGTACTTACATACAAAATGCAGTACATATCATTCCCCCTTTTTAAGTACCCGTCTATCTTTAAATATGAATAATCACAATAATTCACGAGTGGCGCTAGTGGACTCGTTTGGACGCTCTTAATTACCTACTTACCAATTAAGGTGCCTGTAGAGGCAAGCACTCTCAATACTAACTTTGTGCAAGTTTTTCTTTGCTTGTGTTTGCTACTTACTTATGATTTTTGGTCAGTATGTTAATTTTTCTGTTAGCCAGAACCTCAAGATTTTTTCAATTTTTATTTTTTTTTGTATTTTTTTATTTTTTATTTTTTATTGAAATTTTTGAATTTTTGTCGTGACATTCTTCGTATATTACCAAACAAAAAATATATATATATGCGGGAGTGCCAAAACCGACGAATAAAACTTGCACAGAATTTGTAAGTATGGAGAATACAATGTCATATTCATGTAAGTGCCACGTTTTTGTTTTGTCCCTTTCACACAAACATAAATGTGGAAGCTCGCATACGAGTCTCGTACGTGTCACTTTATGTTCTTCGTACAACTTTTTTATCACGTGTTTAAATCAACCTTTTGAACTGAACACACTGGCCTAGAATGTAGCGAGAACATGGATAGTGGTATGTGGATTACGTACTTATCATCAGAGTAAACTGAACATTAGTAGACCTTATATCGTTGCAACAAGGTCCACGAACGGTCAGTTAATTTTGAAAGTGATAGTACGTAAAAGGTAATATAGGAACCTCCTCTAGCACCTGAATGTGATGCGTGACCGTTTGACACAGCTTTCTGCGTAAATGTTTAGAAAGACATAAAATAGAAAAGTACTCTAAAAAGACTCCAGTCTAAATACAATTATGATGTGGGATGTGACATTGGTCATTGGACATCCCGGATGTCCAATGGCCAACATCAGCATTTTTTTTTCTAATAGTGTAGTGTTATGGGTGTGGGTCCGAAAATATAATTATGTATAATAAGTTAGCAGTCGATCTGAAACTTATGCCACTAGAGTTTATAATAAAATTATGTCACTGGCTTGTTAATCAATGTTTTTATTCCATTTCCGAATGTTCAAATACCTAATGTTGAGTAGGTATAAATATATTTTATCTTTAAAGCATAAATTGTACTCCTCTCTGAGCCAGGACATGAAGACTTGTAAACTATTATAACATCAAAAATTTTTTATAGGTGATGTTGAATCCTCCTTTTAAGTATGACATGTGTTAGGAGGCATTCGCTCTTTCATACACACGGCCCCGTTACGGGCCTGGACGAAAGAGGAACATCCTTGCAAGTCATTCGCATGAGTCATTGTTTCGATTGATTGAAAGATAGTAAGTAAAAACGTAATGTTGTCTGCCATCGGTCAAATAAATTAGCATTTACAAATATCAATTTTCAAGACAAGACCGTGACAAGCGGAGATCTCTTCTGTGAGCTCTATGTCTCTAATGACGGATAACACGAACTCATCATCATAATCATCATCGTCACTTTTAATCCGACTTCTAAGTATACCCAACCCTGTAATTATCGTCCATGTATGTTTTTTTTTCGTTTTCCGGTAGACGACAGCTATTACTTGACGCCGAAATAAATAAATATTTAAGAATTGCTTGTTTAAATATATTGCCAGTATGAGTATTACTGCCGGAACATCTGGCATTTCGTAATCATATAATAATACTAATCATCATGATTTTTTGCAGAAACTTTCTAGAAAGCCAAACACGTTAAAGCATCGAATGACATCATTTTACACTTTGTTAGATCGCTAGAAGACGTAAGATATTAGTCATAGTCGGGTTAAGGTATGCTTTAGATAATATGGCAAGTGATTGTGCTAACCAAACTTGTTTGTGCGCCTGTGTGGTTGTTTTAGAGCAGTAAGGCTGGAAACAGTGCTCGACCGACGGTCAGCGCGTACCGTCGGTCGGGCGTAGCTATCGCTGTACGAAAGCATACGTGCGTTCAGAGCGATGCTCACCGTCAGCCGACCGACCATACGCGCTGACCGTCGGTCGTGCTCTGTTTCCAGCCATAGACTTGCATAGATATATCTACGTCGGTCGGCGCCCGACCGACGGTACGCGCTGACCGTCGGTCGAGCACTGTTTCCAGCCTAAGAAGTTATATTTAGTGTTTGTGATCCCTGGATGTAGCGAATAATTTAGACTATTCGCAACGCTGTTGAATAATTAAAACTATACGGTAAGCTGTAGACCTTGTATTTTATTTTTAGAAATAATCGAATAACTGAATCGACCAAAAAATGTTTGTACCTAATTATCTATCGAACCTTACTAATAGGTTGAAAGGAAATTACTTACTTAGTTGGTAGTGTTTAAAGCGCCCGCGTGGTCGTGTCGAATTTTTCCCCTGGATTTTCCCCTAGGCCACCCTCCAACCGCGCACTCCTATCGCTTTATTGGGCCCGGCCTAAAAAGCCACTAGTTCGAAAGTTTGATTAAAATATTATATAACAATTTATTAAGATTAGTTCTAAAGTATTTAGTAGATAAACATCCCAGTGTTCCATTTTCAACTTTCAGACATAACAATAGAGGTCAACAATTGTAGCATCCACCGTTTATAATTGAGATAAGTTTTTGTTGGCCGATTATTTATAAAACTGTTGTTCGATTTTGAATCTTCTAACATGCAAAATAAGATTGCTTTTTATTTTACTTAACGGTTAAAACTCACGTATTAATTGTCACTTCGGGCGACATGTTCACGAAAGTTTAAATTCAAGTAAAGATGGCGTACGGTTTACATTGACGCAACATTGCCAACTTAATTATGACAGGTGAGTAATCCGGTCCAGATGATCTGTTCCTTTCCTGTGCTCTCACTACTTCAAGGCGAGCGCGTGTAATTGACAAATAAGTAATTATACTTACAACGAAACCAGTGTTACTACTATCTAAAATTTGTATGGTGTGTACAGTCAGCAACAAAAGTTACTACGCATACGAAGAGGTCAAAAGCTCTTATCCTCTTTTATAAACCTTCCCCCCTCTTTTATTTTTCTTCCGTCTTGGCGGAGAGATGGGACAGTGGCTTACTGAGACACTGGACATCTCAGAATCACTTAAGAGGAGGGGTAGGGCAAGCTCTCTCCATACAAACTTTGTGCAGGATTTACTTCGTTTGTGTTTGCATTAAAGTTATGATTTTTGGTCAGTATGCTTATTTTTCTGATAGCTATTTCGTGATGTAATTTTTTTTGTATTAAATATTTTTTTTTATTTTTTTATTTTGTTTTTTTTTTAAATATTTGAAAAATTTCACATCACGATCTTCGCATATCTAATATTTACTACCAAAAAAAATATTATATTTGTTAGTGCCAAAACCGAAGAATAAAACGTGCACAAAGTTTGTATGGGGAAGGCCTTGCCCTACCCTGCGCCTTAAGTTTAATTAATAACATAGTTATATAAGTTGTCAACACTAACAATCTATGGATACACTTAGTCCGAGATAAATGTTTTTTTTTAATGCAACGATGGTGGCAAACAAGCGTGCTGTCCACCTGATGGCAAGTTGCGGAGGCCTTGTTCACCACCAGGAATAGAACACTACATACCTGTATATTCTGCAAGGCAGTGGTACTTCCCCAGTTGTGCTGATACTGCTACAAATTCGAGCAAGATGACATTTTGCTGTGCCCTACCTCTCTTATTCTCTTACAATCAAGGGCCTGACACGCTTTGATAGAGAAAGATAGCCTTATTGCAATTCCTATACGAGGAAATAGAAAAGAGTGCCATGTTTTGTCTTTATCGCCGACCGAGCATTTTTGATGGTCGGGTTATAGGCACAGGCACGCTTCTATAAGCAATACATTGGAAATGCAAACCGGTCAAATTACGTAGTATAAATTTTATTTTATTCTTTCTCTTACCCCAGGTCGCTCGGTGGCGCATCTATAACTACTTTGTGTATTATATCTATGCTTACAATAAAGATTCTTTGACGTATTCATACTAGTAAGTGTAGTTACTTTTGATGCTCACTGTACAAGTGATGGATGGCAGTCGTTTATAATGGAAGATCTAGATTGTGGAGGATATTGTGTTCAGGTATTTAAGTAATATTTTTATAATGACATGAGAAAGTCACAAATATAAGTTAGTTTTCAACCAGTCTGTTAATTGATGCTTCATTTTACCGTGTCTAATTAATTCTTAACGGCTTAACGGTTTTTTAAAGGTTAAGTACCTTACCTACAATATGTTTTGTGCAATTTGATGACGACCGCTTTAGCTTAGTTGGTAGTGACCCTGCCTACGAAGCTGGAGGTCCCGGGTTCGAATCCCGGCCGGGGCATTTATTTGTGTGATGAGCACGAATATTTGTTCCTGGGTCTTGGATGTTCTCTATGTATTTAAGTATCTATTTATCTATATAAGTATTTATATCGTCGCTTAGTACCCATAGTACAAGCTTTGCTTAGTTTGGGACTAGGTTGATTTGTGTAAGATTGTCCACAAATATTTATTTATTTATTTATTTATTTACCATCGTTAAACACACGCGGTTTGTCTCGATGCTGGATCCTACTCTATTATGGCATGCATGGCTCACCCGCGCTACTGAGATAAAAGTACTCTACTCGAGTCGCATGCGCCGAGCAAACGGGTATCGTGCGACTGACAAAGAGAATATAATCACTATGTTTTAGCGACTGATGTCAAACGCGTCGTCGATGCGTCTCCTTGTGTGCAAAACGAAGTGAATATTGTGGCGGCGACTCATTAGCAACTCGCAAATCTCTTGGCACTCCGTGAGAGACGGGCCTTATACTGTATGTATACAGTGCGTTACCGGCAAGCGGGCATTTATTGAAACTGGTTACTAATATGTTCCATTAGCAATTATTTCCAATGTGTTAGCAAATCATAATTATGTGAATTAACTGCAAAATTGAATTTCCTAATTCCGCACCGCCAATGTACTACGTGCACTGCTCAAGATAACGACATAGTAAACAAAACAGTAAGGGCTGTCATTTGTACTGAGTTGTCAATTTACATAGCAGTACATTGCTGGCAATTAAAATTTTGTTAGAAAATAAGTGAAGTCGAGATTTTGGTTAAATAATAAAATTAAGCGCATGGTTAAGTTAAGAAACAACGTTTAAATACCCGACTTAAATAAAAGCCCGCTTGCCGGTAACACACTGTATAAGCAGCTTTACATCATCAACCATCATTTTCCTAGCGTCTCCGTTGTGACCTAAGGAGCCGGTTGTTTTGGCGTAGGAACTAGTTTTAAGAAAACGTCTGCCATCTGACCTTCCAACCCACAGATAAAACCTAGATCTTGTTGGAATTGGACCGGTTTTATCACAATATTAACATAGCACTTTGTATTCATACCTAGTGAACATAAACCGACTGTTCGTCCGTCCACTAGCGTCCAAGCCTTGCATTACGCAACTGATCTGAGATTCGGAGCACTGCAGGAGAAAGTGCAAACTGCACTTGTATTCTACTCACCAAAACGTCTTATGTTTATATGAAGTTCATAGGCAGATACGATCTTTGCAAAGTAATACTTACAGATAAAATTCTCCAAACGTCGTAAGTGTAAATGGAACTCATATGGAGATACGATGTTGTGTTATTGTCAGGAAATTATACAGGCGAAAATATTCGCTAATTTCTGAGTGACGCAATCGCATACGTCTATTGAAGAGTTGTAAATGCCATGGTAATCCTATTGGAGTCTTAATGCGGTTGCTATTGTGTTGAATTTTGAATGGTGAGCAATGAGATGTTATTTTATATTTTATGAAGGTGTTAATATTTGTGGATTGGACGATTAACCAGTCATTCATTCTTCATGGTGCTCAGAAATATCTAAACATGCAGGTACTTAATCTAACAAATAGACTTCATCCCAAATCCAAACTAAGCAAAGCTTGTTCTATGGGTACTAGACGACCAGTCGACCATATAAACATTATAAACTTATATAGGTAAGGATCAAATAGGTATCGTGTTGACCACACAAATAAATACCCTGACTGGGATAACCCGACCAGCTTTCGCAGGCAGGGCCACTACTAGGCTAAAGTGGTCGTCAAGCTTGATTTAGGTACTCGTTAGAGATTGCTCGGTTCGATAGATCGATAAACTCATAATACCAAGTTAATGCGCAATGTAATGAAATCGCATGCGAGTCTCGTGTACACTCAAGTACTGTATTACTCGTCAATACTCGCGCGTCCATCCGTACGTCCGTCGTGTCTCTCTCAGGTTTTACAGCCAAACCGTTGGAGCTACAGGGATAAGATTTTCACAGTTGTTGACCCAAAGCCATACAAATTATCAAAACTTATTTTTAAATGTTTTACGAGAGCTCCCATGGAGCTGAAAGGGGCGCGAAAAATTATTTTGCCTACCCTATCGAGTAAGGTATAGTTGTTTAGAGCTCGTTGAGTAGATATTTAAAAAAAAAATTGGAAAACGAATAGGACGCCAGCAAAGACAGCTTTTTTACAAAATTTGGTTCCTAAGATTTTTTTTTACTTCCCATTAACCTATGAATTTGAAATTTGGTGCCTATAATGTTTATATTTATTATTGAGTATATTTTACCAACAAATACTTATCTATGGAAAAACAGTTTTTTTCTTATTTATTTATCGTATGGCAGTTCTTTCGAACCGTGAGATCTTTGAGAAGACAGCACGGTTGCCAGTTTGTAAGACTTATTCCTATTAAGGCGCTACACTGAGAAATTTGGAGATTTTGAAACGCTGTCCTGCCCAGACTAGCAAACAGTAGGGGCTGATTTTCAGATATATGATTCTTGACTATATGATTGTGGTACTGACAATAGCGAAACATGATTGCTTAAAATTTTCTCGATAGAAAATAAATCCAAAGTCGAGTCTATATTTTCCTTTTTTTCCTCAGCCTACTAAAACAACGCATTATTAAAAGACACGATTAAGTTAATATGATGGTAATTTACCTCATTTAGGTACTGACAAGAGGAAATTTAATAAACCTGCACACAGTCAGATATTTAACGAGATTTGTCTAAAAAGCCATTCTCGGAGAGGGTTGCATCCCGTTTTGTCGTGAGCGAAAAACAAAGGGTGTCTCTTTCAATCGATATATCGCCTTAAAACCAATTTCATTTTGCGGTTGGTTAGCAACTCTAAATGTGCGACGTCCGAGGCTTTAAAATCGTTGCGTACGTAAATTCACCATTCAATTTGTTGAATAAATGCCGAGCTACAAGCTTCAAGGCATTTGTAGCTTCGATGACGCCTTTCTTTCCGCTCACCTCCGTAATAACTTTCAGATATATTACTGAATGTACAAACGCAGATAGTGTCCGATAACAGACCTTATGCCTTTACAATAAGGTTGATAACAGGTCAGTTAACAATCTGCGGATGGTCCATCTTTAACCTGCCATTACCTGGAAAGTCGAAGACGTATATTAAGGCCGTGTATTACCACTTTTGAGTTTTTAAAAACCATCTGAGACATAGAATATAGTGTCTTAAAATCTAAAAAAAATATATGTGTTACATAAGAATCTTGTCTAGTCAAAATCGCAGTCAGTTACATGACCTGATGAATTTCACTCGATAGAAAAAAATCGCGAAGTTACCCCTTTTTGGAATGTTTTTTCAATACTCAATTAAAGATCGTAAATAGTTATAGACAAATTCGCAGGGTTTGCTTTGATAAAATGATTAGCTTAATGACTATAGCTAAATATTTACAAAACTGCGCGCAGAGCTTGCGTAGAGAGCGGGATGGTCCATTGTAAACTCGCGCGTGTTAGAGCGGGACATTTGCGTTGGGGATACCTCCCCTTAAGATGCCACGCGTTGTAATACCTTGCTTTTTATCACCTGAAAGTAAGTTACGTAAAGCATCATGCTAAATAGATCATTGTTAAGTAATCTGTTAATATAATCAACAAAGATAAAAAAATAATTTAGGGTATGTTTCCGATACGAAAATTTGAAACAATAGCTTTGAACGCCACTGCACTAATTTGCCATTTACCTTCAACAGTTTCGTTACCTTAATGAATTTTATGTGTACAGAATTAACTTAAAAGTCGTTAAACTGTCTGACTTTGAAAGTAAAAGTGAGGTAACACAAGTACGTGAGGTATAGTTAAGAGTTAATGTTTGACCCAAAATACTGCTTCAGGTAATAAATGACAAACATTAATTAGGTAAGTGGTAATTATTTATAAGGTGGAATGACATGGAAATTCTTCCTTATTATCTTTGTCAAGAAGAAAACATCATAATTCAATGATAGGTGTGCTAAACTATTGCACACAATTCCGCAGGGTAATCATGTAACTTTAAGATCTACATGAGGCATATTTCAATAACCCTGCCTTGCAGTCGGGTAAAAATGAAATTAAAATATTACCGTAGAGTTATGTTAGAGTTACGTGATCAGGCGGCTGGTTACAAAAAATAAAGCAAATGACTAATCTAATAATTAACATAAATGTTGTTTTTTTTGTAGTCAATGCCCTAGTTATAATAATTAAATTAAATTCAAGATTTGAATACTTTGAATTCTGTAGTATCATGGACAATAGATATTAATTATTAAGGTTGTACAATGATTTTTATGTGACTTTCACTAAAAGAGTAAATTTAAGTCATTTGTACTGAAATATTTTAGCAATGACCACATTAAAAACAAGAATGCAATTACAAGATATGTAACACATTGCGCAATGGTTGTTTTCGACAAAACTGGTACACTTGGACCTTTGAGGTCGCTTAACACGTCCCAGCTCCATTTAAGGTGTTACGATTGAGAAACTTACGTGGGACAAGCAATTAAAGTGAAACGAAGTGAACATTTATAAAAAGATCGTTTTTATTTACAGAAACTTTACATTAACAACAATATAATACATTACAAACTATGCGATCACATGATTTTTAATGAGATGAGACGTTGACTTGATTGTTTAATGATGCGGGGAGCCGTAGGTTGATGAGGGGGATGGGACTCCATAGGATCCAGAGGGGACGCCGATGGTCGTGTAGGTTATTGACGGGGCGGAGTAAGACTGTCCACCGCTGGAGAAACCGTGACCACTACCGCTTGAAACACCATGGCCGCTCGAGTACCCGCTGGAGTAACCACCAGCGTAACCACCAGCGTAACCGCCAGAGTAACCACCTGAGTGATCTTCTTCAGCCTGGTGGTATTGGGCAACCTGGAGGCCTTGCTGGATATGGTCCAATTCGATGCCTACGATCCTGTCGTGGGGAACGCCGTATACGGGAGCGGGAGGACCGTAGTGAGAGGACACTCCATGCCCATGGCCAGAGGAGGCTTGCTGGTAGGCCTGGTTGTGGATCTCGTCTTTAAGGATGATGTGCTTGATTTTGTCCAATAGATGGGGGTCAATGTGGTAGCCCTCTGAGGTCTGGTGGCCGACGGGAACGGAGGTGTAGTGTCCGCCGCTGCTCAGGCTGCTGTGGCCAGAGCTGTAGCCTCCACCAGAGCTGTAGCCGCCGCCAGAGCTGTAGCCTCCAGAGCTGTAGCCCCCATGGCCGCCGCCAACGACCAGGATGGAGGAGGGTGCGGAGTAGCTGTAGCTTGGGGGCTCGGCCACAGCGCAGCCGATAAGGGCTAGGACGGCCTGAGAACAAACACACGTAATTGAAAAACAAAGTAAAATAAGCAGGGGATATATATAAATGTGTAATACTATCTCCTAATTTATATTTTAAATTATTATACGGATGATTGACCATTAAGGTATAGATATTAAGAAAACTCATTATTTCCTTTATAAATTCGAATTAAATATACTTAATACCCAATCGCTTCTGATTTTAAATTACGAAATTGATTCGCAACTTTACGAAGTCCTTATATGTAAAACACAAACTTTAAACCCGATAAGAGAGTTTTACAACCAAATTCATTTAAATAATTAATTAATCCTATAATTCGATCTACACTTTATATCGCTCACGCATTTTGGAGAAAGATAAAATTATACGGACGATTATCACTACACGACCAAAATGACATAAGTCACGTGATTTCGCTAATATTTGTGTAATAATCGCGTAATACTTTTGTCACTTTGATAATTCACCACACGTCACTACACATATCACTAGTATATCACTATTGTAACACTGCATTCCGACTTACAATGCTAAGTTTGGCCATGTCTGCTCGATTCAAGCTCCACAAGTGATATGATGTTCGCCGGTTGCCCCCGCGCTTATATAGTGACTTCTGCCTACTTTTACCAGATCATCTGTAGGTTCATATATCTTGTAGCACACCTTAGCTTTTCAGATTTGGAATGGTTATGCTGAGGTCAGCTCTGCAATTGGTCTGTCATAAGTAGCCAGTATTTTTGCCAGTTATAAAAAGAAAAAATCTATTGTACTCTAATCGATTATTACGAGTTGTACTTATCGATTAAATTTTAGGTTAGCTTATTTTCGCATCTTGAGAAGTACGAAAGTATCAACGATAACTGTCAATAACTAAACCGTCATAAATTCTCTAATCGATTTTTAAAGGGTCGTATAATTTTTTGGTTATACATATTTAAGTTCCATTTTTGGTAACATCAGAATATATTCAAAAATCTATATTAAATTGGAATAAGTTAAACCTTTTGGTACCTACCTAATAGTTGCCACTAAGGTAAGATTGAAAGTGCCAAGCATTGGATTAGTGTAGAGCACTGGGACATTTGACCTCACTACATTCATGAGTACAGTCAGCAGCAATGGTTGCTACGCGGGCGAGGTGCTCAAAATGATCTTCACACGCTCTTATGCCCTAATAATAAAGATGTGTGAAGATCATTTTGAGCACCTCGCCCGCGTAGCAACCATTGCTGCTGACTGTACCTAGCCTAAAAACAAAGGAACACAACATAAGAGATTCAGTTTTTTGTGTATAGATATGACTAACTGGCCAAACAAATTCAAAAAATTATAAGTAAAAAGAATACCAATTCGGAATTTGAAAATGGAACTCTTTGTTGCGTGAGTTTTGTTTTTACGTTAACTGGTTCAAGGTCGTGCGAAAGTTACTCGAGGTGGATGACATTAGTTTTTTTTTTAAATAGAATGAAGGCTTTGAACGTTATTACATCTAGCTTAATTGGATACGGTGTTGAATCATTTAATCATCGTAATTATACAGTTTAAAATGTGCTTTTATTTAGTAATTCAAGTGCTTTTAACTTTATCAGAAGCACTATTATATTAGTACGAGTATATACCTATGTGTTTGTGTCGGTTAGCAACCATGTAGGGTAGAATGGTCGGTTAGCAACCAGTTGCCAGTTTCTGACCACTTGGATGAGTTGGTCGTGAACTGAAAGGATCCCGATCCAATAAGTACGTTCTAAATAATATGCATACGACTATTTTTGGGCTGTGGAAATGTAAATCTCGTGAATTGAAAAAAAAAGTGCTCGTCGGACTTTGCACATTTAGGCGACTTCCTGACTTCCTGACTTCGGGGCGGGATCGATATGTGACATTTTCTTCTTTGACGTAAACTTACTGACGTCGCAAAGATTCTCAGTTGATGGAATGCTGCCAGTATTACATTTGCGCAGTAGTAATATCATGCGCAGAAGCGGACCAGTACTGCCTTCTCATCTCCCCGCTACCGTGCATCCCGCGAAAGTCAGGAAGCACTCATTTAAATGTAGGGGCGCAGTAAAAAGCGGTACTGAGTCGACTGACAGTTGACGGTTGACGGGTATGGAACCCTGAAAACCTTAGTTCCTCAGGTGGACGTAAACTGATGCTGGTCACGTAATCGGCATAACAACTAAGTTATAAAATTCCAACGCAAACAGCCTGAGGCTACAGTAATCTTGACTAGGTTTGGCGAAATAGTTTGACAGGTTAATAAGTATTGTGTTGCCAATATCGAGAACCCGTCTTAGGCGACTTCCTGATTTGTCGGTGCGGAGGCGGTACGATATGAGAAAACTGTCTAATGTCAGTGTCAACTGTCAGTCAACTCAGTACTACTTTTTACTGCGCCCCTACATTTAAATGAGTGCTCCCTGACTGGCGCGAGATGCGCGGAAGCGGGACGATACGAAGGCAGTACTGGCCCGCTTCTGCGCATAATATTACTACTGCGCAAATGTCATACTGACAGTATTCTGTCAAGTGGGAATCTTTGCGACGTCAGTAAGTTTACGTCAAAGAAGAAAATGTCACATATCGATCCCGCCCCGCCAAGTCCGGAAGTCGCCTAAATCTGAGCTTGAGATTTTTATTTTTGTTTACGGTGACAAATAAGCATCCGGGCTAAGTAGCTTATGGACACTTGTGATTCCATATTTTTTTAACCGACTTCAAAAAAGGAGGTTTTCAGTTTGACCCGTTTGTTTGTCCGCGATTATCTCGCGTTCAGCTGAACTGATTTTGATGCGGTTTTCAGACAAGCATTAGTTACATTATGGAGAATGTTTTGGTGTACAATTTAAATCAGATTCCCTTTTTGAAGTTATTACTCTACACCGTTTTTGCGACTATGTAACGATTACTTTGAATTTGACAGTGACATGTGTTCGTATTTCATTGGAAATACTACTTTTGCAACACTAATGTAATAAAGTTTCTATTAAGTGCCCACTGTCTTAAAATCATATAATGTTTGTAAGGGTGCCTTTCCATCAGAGCTGCGCTATGCTATGTTGCTATGGATGCGTTGAAATCCAACAGTGATATTCATTGATTCACATAGCATAGCACTGTAGAAACGGAAAGCTATCACATCCGCGCAGCGTATCTGCATTTTTTTATACAACGATGGTGGCAAACAAGCCTACGGCCCACTTGGTGGTAAGCGGTCACCGCAGCCTATCGACGCTTGCAACTCCAGAGGTGTCACATGCGCGTTGCCGACCCTTTAAAAATGCATTCAATCCTTTGTTGAAGAGCTTACTGTAGCCACTCGGAAAAACCTCAGCATGGGAGTTCGTACCGCAACCGGAGCGTCCGAGGGATTAAATTCCTCTGAAACCGTACCGAACGCAACCATTTAGCACTTCGCCGCCCACTCCGCCTCAGTGGAAAAGCACCCTTACTCTACGGCCTATTAATTACTATCCATCCAAAAGCACCCTTACTGTACGGCTTATTCGTTAATAATAATCATTAATACTTACATACGTTACCTAACACTCTGTATAAAAACATGTAAGTAAGGAAGATCGATTAGTACCAAAGACACTTGACTTTCATTTTAACCAATTAACATGTCAGAACTATGCCAAGGCTTCAGTAATTAACCGTTTCATAAGTGTCTAATTTTTGTATCGACTAAGTTAACGGTAAGCCTTGAAGGTACGTAACTTAAAGTTAGCAGTTTTAGGACAATTATTACCTGTTAGACCTTGTGTGCACTTAACAATAACTTTGTTACAGTAAGCACAGAATAAGTAAGTATATCGGGATTATCGGGTTGACTTTAACCCTGGAGTAACTTTGGCCACTAGCTAGTATTTACTCATTCTAGGCTTTATTTACATATTGAATTTAAATTGTGGCTTATTTCTATGTGGTTGATTTGAACGAACTGACGAAATTTGTATATTTTTTATTAGAAAATTACGTGTGCTTTAATATGGGTCAAATTTACCCTCTACACTGAGCGAAAAAAATACTAATTATTACTTAGTAAGTTTTAGTGAATCCCAAGACAAGGAGATTATACAAATACTAACGGTTACAAAACAGTTAAGTTGTTACAAGGGCTTTTTTGGTATTAGTAAATAACTACTATTATCAAAAACTGGTTTGTAACCAGTATATAATCTCCTTGTCCTGGGATTCACTAAAACTTACTAATAATTAGTATTTTTTTTCGCTCAGTGTATCCAGTCCAGTCTTACGGTACCATATTTATTTTAGAAAATTACATCTTATTACATACATATGGACTGTGTGCTTGTTTACTTACCCATGACGTCATTAAGGCGATATGCCCAGATATGACTGGATAGTTATTTAGAGTTTAATCTGTATCTGTAACTAATATGTTATTAATTATGGCCATTGTTTCCTGTAAAGCTCTTCTATTTCGGCATTTTTAAGAAATTGCGCAGGACCGAGAAAAGTGGGGTGCTCTTCTGTCGGAGGCCAAGACTCATTTAGGGTCGTCGTGCCAGCCCAGTAAGTTAGTTTTCTGTAGACTCTGTCTCAATTATCTGATTTCATCTGATTCAGTTGCAGTTGTCAGACTATTAACATTTTCAATAAGATGCAGGTATAGAAGTTTTGGTTTGTTTTAAATGGATTTGTCTCATCATAATCATGGTAGAAAGATGTCCACTTGGTTCTGGATATAGGCCCCCAGAGAATGCCATAAATGTCCGTTCCAGCGCCACCCGCAATACCCGCATCCAGCGGACTCCCGCGACCTTTAACCACCCAACTCACAAAGCCATAATTATAAAAATTAAAAACACGACTTCATTAAAAAGACAAAAATATATTTCCTTGTGTTCTTTATTAGGGAACCCAGGATGACGTCAGGATTCCAACGATACCTCAAACATCTAAATCCGTTAAGGCGTTGAGAAGTTCTAGCCGTTCTAGGGGAACAAAAAAAATCACATACATACAAACATACATACATAGGTACATACATGAAACCTGAAAACATTTTTTTTAATAGCCTATTATGTGTCCCACTGCTGGGTAAAGGCCTCTCCCCTTGTTGTCCAGACGTCCCTGTCCAGAGCCTCTTCATCCCAGTTGGAGACAAATACGTCCAGATCATCCCGCCATCTCCGTCCTCCGTCTGGGCCTGCCTCGTCTGCGTCGTCCGTCGTGTGGCACCCACTTGGTAGCAATGGTTGCTGCATTAGCCCACCTATCCGGGTGCATGCGACAGACGTGGCCGGCCCAGTCCCACTTGCCACTTGAGCCTGGCTGTTTTGGTACCCCCCTTTTTTTGGGCAGTCGTTTAAAAACATGTGAGTTCGTGTATTAGTATGTCTGAGCTCCTTAACGAATGTTTTGCCCGATTTGAGTGCAGTTTTTCTTAAATTGTTAGTCGTGATGGAGGAGATAATTCTTAGGTACGTATGTTCTGTGTCGTTGTGGAGTTATAGTTTTTTATTTATTAGTCCCGTTTGTCACGAGCGCTGAAAATACGCGATTTATTCCTTTTTCCTTCCTCCTCCTTCCTTTTCTTATTCTTTTCCTTTCCTTTTTTTCCTTTTAGTTTTTCTTTTTTCCTTTTTTTGTCGCATATATTTAGTTATCGGAAACTCCGGAAACCAATAATAATAGACTTATCTGGTTTAAATGCCTTTGAATAGTAGGTAAGCCTTACTAAATTAAGCACCTTAATAAATTATGACATAAGACTGAACGTGTCAATTATTAGGTCAGTGTCTAACACTGGGACATTTACCTTAATTTGCTTTGTTAAATTCCTTTCGCCGGATATAGTTCTCGTAACTCTCTGACCATCTACATACAAATCTTGATAAGTAAAAGTCGAACTCAACGAAATTACCACCGTGTCACTTTAACTAGGCTCTATATTCATCACTGGGACGAAGAGTGCTGTCAGTGTGACATAGTTCTAATTTACATTGCTTATCGATCATTAAGGGGACTTGTTAGTTTAATGAACTTAAATATAAGCGGACATTACTTGTACAGTCAACATCAAAAGTAACTACGGAAATGAAGACGTGGAAAGTCTTTATTGTAAGCGAATAAGAGCTTTTGACCTTTTGATATGCGTAGTTACTTTTGATACTGACTGTACTTTTCTAGTTACGTAAGAAAAGCTTTGGTCTCTTATCTATAATGGAGAGTTTTTATAGTTCAATGGGGCATAGTTTTGTGAAGCCGCTCAACCAATCTCCCTGGAGCGCAAACTCTTAGAGTATTCCAGTGTTTAAGCCGCCCGCGTGGTCGTGTCGGAGGTATCCCCTATATTTTCCCCAGGGCACCCTCCATCCGCGCACTACTATCGCTTTATCTGGCAAAGTCACAGTCAGATTAAAAAAACATTTAGGTAATGGTGGTGAAAAGCATGTCAAATTATATGTCGTCATAAAAATACAACATACATAGTAAAATGACAGCAACACATCGTGACTAATTAATATCTCATTTAATCGTAAACTGAATAAGGGATAACTGTAAAATCAACCCCGTAGGTAATCCAGTTGGGGTTAAAATGATAAAACTTGATAATTTCATATTTAACATATAATAAAAGTAACTTGTAACTTTAGTTAAGGGGAGGTATCCCCAACGCAAATGTCCCGCTCTAAGGGCCGACGCTAGCTTACGCGGGTGTAGGGTTTGCAATCCGGATCCTAATTGTATGAAACTATCCGGATCTGGATCCGACCGGATCTTCCATACATTTCGGATCCGGATTGCAAACCCTACGCAGGTGCACGGAGCGGGTCATACTAAACTGCCCGCCGCGGGCGCAGTTTAGTATGACCCGCGTAAGCTGGCGTCGGCCCTAACACGCGTGAGTTACTTAATTAACCATCCCGCTCTCTACGCAAGCTCTGCGCGTAGTTTCGTAAATATTTAGCTATAGTCATTAAGCCAATCATTTTATCAAAGAAAATCCAGCGAAATTGTCTATAAGTATTTAGGATCTTTAATTGAGTACAAAAATTAAATGTTAAATATCAGTAACATAGCCGTAGTATTGAAAATACATTCCAAAAAGGGGTAACTACGCGATTTTTTTCTATCGAGTGAAATTCATCAGGTCATGTAACTGACTGCGATTTTGACTAGACAAGATCCTTATGTACCTAACACATATATATTTGATTTGACTAGACAAGATCCTTATGTAACACAATATATTTTTTTAAGATTTTAAGACACTATATTCTATGTCTCAGATGGTTTTTAAAAACTCAAATGTGGTGTTACCCGGACTTAGTTTAGTAAGTTCTCTATCTATCTAGTTGTTTTCCTTGTTGCCCTGAAAATCAGCGTCATGATTTTCATGACTCAATGCTGACCGGCACCCGTTTTGGTATAACATATAAATTCTTTTATTCTGTACTTATATACCTGTATGTTACGAATTTATATTAAATAGATATTTTCATTCATTCATTCATAGTATAAATATAGCTTCCGCTAAATTGCCGGCCGGTCAACTCAAATTGACACATCATCGGCGCTTGACCCCTGGCATTGACTCGTGATTTACCGACCCATGCGTGAGTTAGTCACGATCAAGGCCACATAGGCTTGTCTATAGGCTGCAGATTATACAGTTAAAGTCTTTCATACACTACTATTACACCTTCATACACGTTCATCAAAGCTATACTTCTTTTAATGTATGTATGTAAGCACTTTAATGTACACAAAATCAGGTTAAACACATGTCGATTAAAGTACAAATACAAATACAAATACTTTATTAATAACGCCAAGTTACATGTCAGGGGTAAGTACCTACTAAAACATCGGTACATTATATCCATTATATACACATTCAATTCATTAAATTAATTGCAATCATTTACATTTCATTAACTTTTTGATTAAATATAAAGGCGACAAAGGCGTAAATACTTCTTTTTTGTTAGATTACACTCTTCTAGAACTCTCTAGAGCAATCTTGAAACGGGAAAATAGGTATCTATGCGGCGTACTATCTTTGAGACGTGATAATCTACTGAAATAACTGAAATTATTACAATATTGATGTCTTAGGAAAACGAAAAATTATAATTCTAATATTATAGTTCTCTAAATAAAGAATCATTATATTCCAAGAAGCATTATTTTTAACATGAGCCCTTATAAACCATGTCGTTGAAGTATTTGTAGAGTTTTTTTTCACTTTTATTTCCACCTTGTAATTAAGTGTGGTTATTATTATGGGCCAAAGTAGGGTTTACTGGGTCAAAATAACCAGACTTCTTTACACGTAATCTAAAACATACAGTATTTTAGAATCGATCATGGGTCAAAGACTACATGTGGAATGGGCTAAATTTCGTGGTACTTTAAGGAATAAATAACATTCTTGAGTCTTGTATTGTTTTAAATTTAAAGAGATAAATTTTGAATTATAAAAGTGGCCTATTTGCAGAATAAATATTTTGATTTTATCGTAAACAATCAAGTAAACCGAACGGTTCATAAATAACGACTGAATGACGTTTCTTTACAAAACAGAAACACCTTATCTAAATCGCAATTCAACTTTAAAAACACAATCGTACGTAATATAATCTAGCTACCAGATCGATACTAATATCTTAAGATCTAAAGTTCTAAACAATTGAATACCTAAGTAGATTTCGTAACCTTACGTAACTGCGTTTGCGCATACTCTTAGTGGTCATTTGCCATCCTTCTTTGGATTTTTTAAGTGTTATTATTGACTGTATCAGACATTATGGCCATTGACCCAGTTTTCAATTGTAATAATGCATTTAGGATCGTATTTAGAGTATAAGTTCGTGCTATTTGATCGTGTTTGTAGTTTGTAGTAATTGTTTACAACCTACGCAAGGCAAAATTGATACTGAATTCGTTTGAAATGCTTGAACAGGCCATCAAGTGAAATTTAAGTATCTTGATCTAACAATTGGGATGTGGACAGATTGTGAGATCAGCATCTTTATGAAACTTTTCTTGATTTTAATTAGGTACAAATTATTGTAATTAGTAACATATCAATCAATCAATAATAGTTTATTTCGGAAATGTCCATATCTTATTAGTAACAATGGAACTTAAAAACTATGTTAGTATTACATGTAACTTATCCTATGTGACAAATGTAAGCCATTCCAAGCTTGCAGGAAGGCCCCATCCACTCTGTCCGCGACTGTGGCTAGGAGGCTGTTGGTACTGCCGCGCACACGCCGCACCAGGGATGCAACGCGCTTGCGCATGATGGCGCTGAAACCATCTGTGCGCGACTCCGCAAACATGCCTGACGCGCTACAGTGGCGCGGCAGCCCCAACAACATCCTAAAAGCGTTATGAGCATATATGAGCGTTCGCATACACCTGTACCAATGTATAATATGTAGAGTTAATAGGTATTATAAACATTTTATCAGGCACCGTGATGAAATATAAAATAAACCGTCTTTGTGCGTGTCGGACGTCGCACATTTTGGGTTCTGAACTAACCGCAAAATTAAGTTGGTCTTAAATGGAAAAATAAGGAAATTTCAGACAAAAAATATGATTTAAGAACATAATATATTTGTTGCTAAAGTTAACGTAATAATAAACATTACTACCAATGTGAAGTTAAAAACTTCTTCGGAACAACATTCTGTGACAGACGACGGACGGACGCGTGAGTGACAGCAATAGGGTTCCGTTTGGACCTTACGGGTACGGAGCCCTAAAAATGCACCGAATTAGGTGTCAGATCAAAGTTAGCGATTAAAATGTTCTCGGCCGCCGGAAAATGGGCGGGAAATTTTAAATGTTCCCGGCAACGGCACATCACTAGCCTCTCACTAGCTTTAAATATTAAGTTGAACTCTATTACCTTGTTATAAGGATGACTCCTTGCGTACAGTGTTTCCAAATATAAAGGCAGATAGGGCAGGATATGCAATGCATTCTAAAGGAACTAGTCTAGCCAAAACATACTTTAATAACACAGTTCCAAATATTGGCACAGACATCCGCCATTTAATCGTTTTAATTATAATCTTTATGAGATGGTCGTTAAACATAAGTGTGGTTTACATAAGAGAGAACGGGTGCGCAGGAGGCGATCGCTTCGATCAGTCTACATACTCGTATTATGCGTTTCCATTGTACTCGGTTCGAGATTTAAATTAAAAAAAAAGGTGAACAATTTTTATTACACAACTCGACCTATTGCCAAACTAAGTGGAGCTTGTACTATGAATGCCAGGCGATATTAAAGATACTCAAGATAGATAAATACTTGATTACATAGAATACGTCCAAGACTCAGGAATTATTTCAACTATACTCTAGAACATTTGTTACAAACTAGGACCACCAGCTGCGTAGGCAGAGTCACTACCGACGAGGCTAAGTGACTCAAGCAAAATCTAAAGCGTTGTGAAAACAGACGAATTGCAGGCTTTGACTACTTTAATGCATCTGTTGGTATCAATAAGGCCGGGCTTTAAAGGTCCGTTAAACCCAATTTATAAATTCAAATTTTGGGTTACCATTGTGCACATTGTGACACGACATACATTTACATCGGTACATTGTAAGCGTGTTGTATTGTCAGTGGTTGTCTAGACGCAATAGCTCTTTAGCGATAAAATTACCTGTTGCACCTCTAACTGATTTATTTGTGTGCGTTGTGCAATAATAGTACATTACTTAATAAGGGCGGTAAAACAAAGAATGTCTCAGATCGCAGGTATTTGCTGCCCGAGCCAAAGGCAAGGGCGATAAATATGCGATCTGAGGCTTTCTTTATTACCGCCCGTGTTAAGTACAACATTTTATGTCGCCCCCTGGGCAGGAAGTGGAATTTCCCGCGCACGGAGCGTGCGGTAATTGCCGCTTTATGGCCAGGTGTGACATAAAGAGTATTTGTATTGCAAGTATTTTACAATTTTTTTCCATATTTTACCGATATAACGGTCTAACAGAATTTTATAAAAACGATCGTAAATATGTAGATGCACATTTTACCCTGTTCGACTAAATTTAGGTTAGGTAGGTAACATCTATTGTACCTCACAATCCTGAACAGTAAGAAATTATGACAATAAGAAGAAACAATACTTAGAACGAATATCCTCAAGTCAATAAATGGTCGGCAACGCCCTAGTGAGTCATACTTCTGGAGTCGCAGACGTCCATAGGCTGCGATGTTTGCTTCCCATCAGGCATGCTGTAAGCCCGTGTGCCATTTGCCACCGTCGTTGTGTAGAAAGAAATCGTATCTACGGCTTGACGGTACGAAAGTTACGCATACGTGTTACCGGCACGGTGCAATGGACACGCGCTCCAACAATTAACGTCCTCGAGGTGTGAATCTCCTTTCTCCACCGTCTGTCCGTCTGTCTGTCCGTCCGTCCGAAAGTAGACCGCGGTCAAATGGATTATCGCTACTAATGCATTAGGTACTAATTATAGTAATTATTTAATTTGAAACATTGCATATACTTAAAATTATTTAACCTGTCCGAGTTTTATCAAATTGGTCCATTCAAAAAGCGACTTTACTGTAAAAGCAAGAAGGTTCACGATCTAATGGCAGTTTTCTAAAAAAGTCGGACATCTTGAATAATTTCATCTATACCTAGCCTAGTATAGGGAAATTGTTTTGTAAACGGTTAAGAAGGGGCGTGAGGGTGTTTCACATGATTTGAACCGACTCAAAATAAACATGAACAATAAAAACCGTCTACTTATTAACTATAACTACGTCTATTTAAGGATTTGATTCACGCTAGACTATTCCGTGGCTGGCCCGGACACCGTACGGTCTAGCGTGAATCATCCTTAAGGCCGTGTATTACCACTTTTGAGTTTTTAAAAACCATCTGAGACATAGAATATAGTGTCTTAAAATCTAAAAAAAATATATAATTTATAATTTATTTATTTATTCAGACAACATGGGTCCATCGAGTTGTTGTAGTCGTTATATGTGTTACATAAGGATCTTGTCTAGTCAAAATCGCAGTCAATTACATGACCTGATAAATTTCACTCGATAGAAAAAAATCGCGAAGTTACCCCTTTTTGGAATGTATTTTCAATACTACGGCTATATTACTGATATTTAACGTTTTATTTTTGTACTCAATTAAAGATCGTAAATAGTTATAGACAAATTCGCAGGGTTTGCTTTGATAGAATGATTGGCTTAATGACTATAGCTAAATATTTACAAAACTGCGCGCAAAGCTTGCGTAGAGAGCGGGATGGTTAATTATAAACTCACGCGTGTTAGAGCGGGACATTTGCGTTGGGGATACCTCCCCTTAATATTAAGTGACTTTTTGTTACTTTTCCAATTTTATTCATCCTACTATGTATTAACAATAATTTAAATATATATTTATGTAACCAGCTTTCAAAGGCGCAAATTAGCCTGTATTTAAAGTATTCACAAGCCTAAATTTTTCATATGTAAGTGTCTATTTTATTGTACTTACATTGTATTTGTTATTTATGTCAAATAAAGAATTATTAAAAACAAAAACAAACTCAATCACGCAAAAATGGACCAACACAGCCTATATATATAGCCTGAATTAACATATAGGATACTTTTTATCCCGAAAATCATCCCTCGAAGAGATGGAATAGGAATTGGAAGTTTACGCGGACGAAGTTGTTTAAATTTGGACGTTGACACGATATCAATAAGGTCATCAATTATATCTGCCAATATGCCTTCGTATGAAATAACGGTTAAACATATTATTAGTACCTGACACTGACCTTTGAACTTTCAATCTTATGTCATATTAGTAGAGGTGCATATTACTTAGGTGTTAACTATTTGGACATTTACCATAACTAATTATAATAAAGTGAACGCTGAATAAAATAAATATTGATTCTAATAATTAATGATTGGCGATAACATGATTAATCGACTGATTGCCTAATTTAAATAACAGACATAAAGAAGTCATCGCATAACATGATCATTAATGATACGATACTAAAGTCTCGCAAAGAAAAAAAAACAGTACTTAATTTAATGAGATATGTAAAACCACGCTATTAAATTGGTCAATGCTCTAAATAAACCTCGGAAATTGAGGCATTAATAAACTCTAACCACAGAAAAGTATAATTTAATAAAAGAACAACGGTTGACACTCGGAAAAGTCACTATTTGCGACATGTTTCGGACTGCAATTTGACTCCTTCATCAGATTGAGTGGTAGTGTGGTATTGGTGGAGTATTATATTACCTCAATTAATAACAAACTGTAACTTAATAATGGTCACTGAATTCTGTACAATGGTTTTTAGGCCATATTGTGTCTGGTCACTAAGCAGAGAGAATAAGATAAGATAAGATAAATTTATTTGGAATCACACCGTCTTAATGGAACATGCAGATCCCGAACTAGGCTGAGCCTGTATCTCGGGACCTAGCAGTACGCTTTACAATAAGATAATATGGAAACTTGTAATGCATGATACATTTTAGGTACTATTTAACAAAAATATTATTATTAATGTGTGTGAGTGCGCGTGTGTGTGTGTGTGTGTGTACATTTGTGTGAGGTAGACGCAGCAGAATGTCTTCTCGATTATATTTGGATCCCTATTTGGGATGTACTTCCACCTTACAGAGGTGTGAACCTTAAAGTTATAATTATAATAACACCACCATCACCACAACTTGCTTTGTAGAGGTAGGTACTCGTATATGGTGTTGTTTTTTTATACAACGGCGGTGGCAAACAAGCGTACGGTCAACCTGATGATAAGCGGACATCGCAGCCTATAGGCGCTTGCAACTCCAAAAGAGTCACGTGCACGTTGCCGACCCTTTATAAAATTTGATGATTAACTATGTTGACAGCTGACGGGACAGGTTTAGTACCCTCACTCTCAACACAGTGCGTCCTCGGGAGCTCTGGCAACCTTGCTCACCTCCAGGAAAGGGCTCCGCATGCGGCCCGCGGGCCACCTTTTGCTGACTGCTGTACTAAATGATTGCCAACTTTCGTGTGTGGGCATATGGCATAGACATGATGTAACATGTCATAAAAGGGCAGTTATACTATAATCACTTTATTATAGCCCTTCCGAGCCTTTATAGATCAATAAGTATTAAGTTTTAATGTGATTATGTCACTATTGCGAGACGAGACGACAGACAAAGACAATTGGTCATAAAAATCCTAATACTGTGTCGTCGCTTTGCTATTGATGTTGCACATTATGATATTAGGACCTACGTAAGGTAAACGTGCCGATTTTTATAAGATTTTAAGCTCACATGGTCATTTACATTAGAATTAAGATTAATAACGGGATATTTACCATGTATATTTACATGGTAAATATCCCGTTATTAGTCGTAATTCTAGTGCCGATTTTTGATACCCTAATACCAATTAATTATTAACACTACATTGTTTAAATTTATTGAGAAGACTTAAGATGGAAGGCTTTGAGCATTGGATTAGTTTTGAGAACAGGAACGTTTACTTGCATACAATTTATTGCTTTTTAAAACCTTTTGATAATGACCAGCCGCTGTCTGTCTTTTTTGCATTTATTTCCAGTATCGTTTGGATTATTCAGCGTCATCGAGGCTTAAACAATGCATTTTAGCTATATTTGTCAAATTAAGGGCTAAAACAGTGTTTTGAAAAAGTCGCCAATATTAAAATATAATACAATCATACATGTCATGTAACGTAGGTAATACGACCAGACCAGTGTCTCTAGTATAAGTTTATTCGAAACAAAACCCAAACGAACGCGTTTGCGTTTAGTCTCATTTTGTAAGGCAACGCGAACAGTGCCTCTGTAGCTCTAGTATAAGTTTTTTCGAAACATTAACTAATTCGAACGCGTTTGCGTTTTGTCTCAAAATGTATGATAGTGGTAAGAAAACGTGAACAGCGCTTCTGGTGGTCACTAGTGGAAACTAAAACAGCGAGTATAACATTTGTTGCTAACCGATGAACGCGCGTATTTCAAACTCGGTGAGAGCGTTTTCATACATTTGGAGGCAAAACGCAAACGCGTTCGAATTAGTTAATGTTTCGAAAAAACTTATACTAGAGCTACGGAGCTACTGGTGGCCTTAGGTGGTAAATATTTTTTGCCATATTTATAAACTAAGACTAAACGCAAACGTGTTCTTTTGTGTTATGTTTCGAAAAAAATATACTAGAGGCACTGAGTCTGGATCCCAAGTCATTAGGATTGGTATTAGTTTTTGTGAAAGTGACTGCCACCTCTGACCATTTCGCTAATGGAGAAACTAGATTTTATTGCCCAAAACTAAGGCGACTTCCTGATTTGTCGGTGCGGAGGCAGTACGATATGAGAAAAGTGTCAAATGTCAGTGTCAGCTGTCAGTCGACGCGATACCATTTTTTACTACGCCCCTACATTTAAATGAGTGCTTCCTGACTGGCGCGGGATGCGCGGTAGCGGGACGGTGCGAAGGAGGTACTGCTTCGCTTCTGCGCATGATATTACTACTGCGCAAACGTAATACTGACAGTATTATGTCAAGCGAGAATCTTTGCGACGTCAGTAAGCTTACGTCAAAGAAGAAAATCTCACATATCGATCCCGCCCCGCCAAGTCAGGAAGTCGCCTAAGACTGTATAATTAAAATAAATACATCGATTAAAAGAAGACTTAATTGTACCAACGCTTACTATTACAATGCCGTGCAAAATGAAAGATAAAATCTCGACTAATTGCCAAATCAAACTGGCAATCACATTCTAACCGACACCTTTACCAATCATGTCTCCGTTAAAGTAAAATAGTCTTTAAGTCAACGTAATTAAGGCTACCGCCACAGAAGTTTGAGCGTAAGTGTGTAGTCTCAATCGAGATGGATATCTAACCGTCCAAATGAAAGAACAATGTACATGCAATCGAATGTAAGGCAATGAAACTGATGTCTTTAGTGCATATGTTACAGCGTATGTGATTGCAGAATGTGCACTTGGTATTAAAACGAGCGAATCATTAATGACTTATTATAAATCGGTGGTCAGACCTGTTCCTCGTGTCGCTTCGGCTAAACTCTGCTCTGACACACCATCCGTGGTATCCAGATACCCTATCGCGCTAGGATCGAAAGAGCACGTGCTATATACCGCGAGCGCGTACGAGCGGGACGCCATGACTAGCTGCTGCCTGCCAAACATCAATTTGTAAGACTGAAAACCTTCTATGCGTAGGTAAGTATTATTATTTATTTTGTGGTGTAGTTTCAGAGCGCAGTTTGTATTTCAGTGATCATAATATGAATTTTCGCTTGCCCTTTTCCCATTTTCTTGGAGTGTCGGCGCAGAATTGATTTTCTTCATTACCTCTGTACCGCCCGTCATCTCTTCACTCACTTTTTAAATAAATAAAATAAATAATTAAATATTTGTGGACAATAGATAGATAATCATCGAAAAAACATTTCATTCGTTCATTTTTAAGTAAAACCATATACGTAAAAAATTTTTTTAATATGTAGGTACAATGTGCTTCAACGTTTTTCTTTGCACATGAATAATTGCACTCATCCGTTAATTTATATTTACATGAAATTACTAATGACAAACAGGATATTCATCAGTGGCGATGGCGATATATTATTTATCAGTGACTGCGCTGTGATGTAAGTTAGATGTCGCTGTCATCTCCTTATGCACTCACTTTCAAAGCAGTAATAAAGCTGCTGTTTTAATAATGTGATGCAATTTCAACAGGTTATCGGGAGGTGAACCGCTTTTATTCCTCCAATACTTTTAATTATATTTTTTGTTGACTTTTGGCACTGCAGTTGAGTTGATATGAGTTCAAGCAAGCCAGATTGTAATGCCGATGCCGGAAGGCGCAGCGTGGGTAGACCCCCCACAAGGTGGACTGATGACCTGGTAAAGGTCGCGGGAGTCCGCTGGATACGGGTGGCGCAAGACCGGTCATTGTGGCACTCTTTGGGGGAGGCCTATGTCCAGCAGTGGACGTCTTTCGGCTGATATGATGATGATGATGATGAGATTGTAATGAGCCACAACTAAAATGCAATAATAAATCCTATAACAAATAAATCCAGGCCTAAAGTCACCCGACTTTATCGTAACTCATCAAATTACTTGCTCGTGAGTTTTTAGGTTTCCGTGCCAGAAGGGTCCAAACGGAACTCTATTGATGTCACTCACGCGTCCGTCCGTCCGTACGTATTCTGTCACACAGGTTTTACAGCCAAACAGTTAGAGCTAAAGTCCTCAAATGTTCACATATTGTTGACCCAAAGTCAAACAATTTTGTCAATATTTATGTTTAAGGGGTTCCCATATACGGTAAAAAAAAAATTTTACCTCCCATCGAGTTGGGGATCGTTGTTTAGAGCTCATTGAGTAGATGAATACTGTATTTATTGTATTAAAATAATGGAAAAAAAAGCAATGAGATTTATAAAAAAAAATTGACCGAAGAATATTTATTTACATTGACTGACAACTGGAAATTTTACCAACAAGTAAATACTAATACGTATATTGATAAATCAGATTTTTTCATTGACACTTTGTTATTTTTTCCTATTAAAACCAACTTAATTTTGCGGTACCGGAACCCTAAATGTGCGGAGCCCGACACGCACTTTACCGGTTTTGATGTGATATCTCAGCACTGTATATGAATAACAATTTTACCAACATAACTTTCGAAATCCGATCTAGATGTTACCTTGTAAATAAATTGATAAATGATTAGAGTACCTCTTTCGTAAATGCACTTACATGCCTTATGCAATTCTCTGCGGTTAACGGGGTATCTTCACTTTAGTGTTCTGGTGAATGCCATTATGAAAGTATCATAATTTTGACAGCAATTTTGAAATATCTGGTTCGGGTATTCGGCGGGGCAATTGTGTAAATTTTAAGCGGAAGTTGTGTTACCAATGTTACCATTCTGGGACTGTACATCTCCACTCGCATGCTTTGATTTTTTAATTCGGTAGATGACTCATGATACAATTTATGACATAGTGTGGTTATAAGAATAGAAAACCGCCAAATTATCACGATTAATGGTAAGTTAGACAAATTTATCAATACAAAAAGATATGGGACTATAAAAAAATCGCAAAAATGTTGTTTTTTTAAATAGCCGAAATGTAAATTGAAAGTTACCAATATAATTCTCATGTTTCAATACAAAATAAATTGTATGTCAACTAATAATTCCCCTTTTTAACCCCCGACGCAAAAAGAGGGGTGTTATAAGTTTAACGTGTCTGTCTGTGTATATGTGTATCTGTGCATCTGTCTGTGGTATCGTAGCGCCCAAACGGATGAACCGATTTTCGTTTAGTTTTGTCATAGATAATTTTATCCCGAGTGTTCTTAGCCATATTTCATGAAAATCTGTTCAGCCGTTTGAAGATCATCAGCCATCATGTCGGGGGGTTTTTTAAATTTTAAATTTTAGTTTTTTTCCATACTATGGTAGCACGAGGAAGCAGGCGTGACGTCACGCCTGTCTGTCAATCAGTATGGAGCGTTTTTAGTGCTCGTCCGCTATTCTGTACTTTAGCTCTCATTTTCGTCTTTTGTGTTACTCTAATTGTCGGTGGTCCCGTACAAACATTTGATCGTCTCTAAACTGGTTCGAATGGCATGAAAAAAAGTTTTCATCATGCCTATTGAACTCTATTCGCTTGTAATAAAGGGTGATGCCTGATCTGATCTGTGTATCTAGAAGATATCTATAAATCCGAAACCGGCACTTTAATAACGGTAATTATAAAGTAAAGTTTAATCGACGACCGCTTTAGCTTAGTTGGTAGTGACCCTGCCTACGAAGCTGGAGGTCCCGGGTTCGAATCCCGGCCGGGGCATATATTTGTGTGATGAGCACGAATATATGTTCTTGGGTCTTGGATGTTTTCTATGTATTTAAGTATCTATTTATCTATATAAGTATGTATATCGTCACTTAGTACCCATAGTACAAGCTTAGCTTAGTTTGGGACTAGGTTGATTTGTGTAAGATTGTCCACAAATATTTATTATTATTTATTATTATTATAATTGCTACCTTATTACTAAGTACTCGTACGTGTGACACAGAAAGTAGCTTAAAATAAGTAGTTACTTAAGGTAATAAAACATGACACCATCGGAATGACCGAATGTGCAATGATCATTGACCCACTCATGTTCACCATGCCACATGTGTCAAATACACTAGTTAGAAAACTTGATAAGCGTATGGTGCAGGGTAATAGAGAGAGCGATTTAACAATCGTTATCTTTAGGCGACTTCCTTAAAAAAGCTTACTATACCATAAGTGAATTTATGTCAGACAGTAATTAATGGAGCACAACATGCATGAACTCTATTAATCTGTTTAAAAATTTGTATGCGTGACGGCCCAGCATAGTGATACAAATAGAAATCATAAGACCTGTATGTTTATACCTATGTTGAACAAATAAATGATTACTTACTTACTTACTTACTTATGCGGGGCGGGATCGATATGTGACATTTTCTTCTTTGACGTAAACTTACTGACGTCGCAAAGATTCTCACTTGACATAATACTGTCAGTATTACGTTTGCGCAGTAGTAATATCATGCGCAGAAGCGGAGCAGTACTGCCTCGCATCGTCCCGCTACGGCGCATCCCGCGCCAGTCAGAAAGCACTCATTTAAATGTAGGGGGGCGTAGTAAAAAATGGTATCGCATCGAGTGACAGCTGACACTGACATTTTACACTTTTCTCATATCGTACCTACTGCCTCCGCACCGACAAATCAGGAAGTCACCTTACTTCAATCAAGAGCGGTGAGTAAATTGCGTCCGTCCTATAGCTACTTGCGACTTCTGCTTCACAAAACTTGATAAATGTAACTTAAAATCATTAGAGTTGAACGAATTGCTCCAAAGCAATTCCTTCAAAAAGTTACTTTACTGTTCAAACAATAAGGTTCAAAATCCAATAACATTTTAATACAAATACGTTCAACAAAAATAAAATGTGCAGTGCAATACAGTGGAGCGGAGCTGTCTTAAGCTTTATATACGCACGTACCAGACTCGCATGCGTGTTTCATTACATAGTCACGGAGGAATAACGAGTTCAATCGCTCTATAAAATCACGCAATGTAGTTATACGAGTAACTCGCATGCGAGTCTCGTGCATGGGGCCCGTATGAGGTAATTTCTGCTTTTCCGATAGCATTCGACTGAGCCTACGTTACGTACCTGTATATTGCCAGTATAACATATTCGCAGTACACGCTCACACAGCACGTGTACAGCACATTACTGTAGTATGCAACGCGCATACGTACACATAGGTACACATATAGCACCGTAGGTACTGCACTGCTACACCGCACTGCACTGCATTGGCATCCGCATCCGTGCGGTATAAATATACTGACGACTAGCTGCGGTAAAAATTAGGTTGAAATAAAAGATAAAAAATTGGGTAGCTAAATCTATTTTTAGCTAATTGCGTCTGAATTTTTTTTCATCTACAAAAACTCAGTCACTATTTCACATTTTAAACAACATTTTTAAAAGATTTTTTCTTCAAAAATCGCTCAACTAAACCTCTTAGGCCACACCTAACGACACTTACCTGATATGAACTTATATAATAACTAAGTGATCTATTTGCAGGTCACGCGCACGTTGTGTCAGCCGACGCCGCCGCGTTAAGGAGGTTAATGTGTTTGGCCCTCTTCCGGTAGCCTTGGTAGATTAAAGGACCAAGGTTTTTGATATGCCGATCCTTTCTACCGAATCACAAAGGATGCAAAAAACCGGCCAAGTGCGAGTCAGACTTCGCACATTTCGGGTTCCGAACCAACAGCAAAATTAAGTTGGTTTGTTTCCGCGCCCCCTTTAGCCGAATGGGAGCCCCCCTAAAAACATTTAAAAATAAGTTTTGACTATATGTATAGCTTTGTTACGGTAGCCCAGTGGTTCAAGCATGCGGCTGTCAAGCGGCGGTCGTGGGTTCGAATTCCAGCTCGTACCAATGAGTTTTTCGGAACTTATGTACGGAATATCATTTGATATTTACCGTTAGCTTTTCGGTGAAGGAAAACATCGTGAGGAAACCTGCATACATCCGCGAAGAAATTCAAAGTTGTATGTGAAGTCCCCAACCCGCTCTGGGCCAGCGTGGGGACTACTGCCCAAAACCCTCTCATCTATGAGAGGAGGCCTGTGCCCAGCAGTGGGACGTATATAGGCTGATGATGATGATGATGATGATGATATGTATAGCTTTGGGAGACGTAGATGCTTATACTGTGAAAATTTTAAGACTGTAGCTCCAACCGTTTGGCTGTAAACCTGTGTGACGTACGACGGACGGACGGACGGACAGACGGCCGTGTGAGTGACAGCAATAGGGTTCCGTTTTTACCCTTCCGGTACGGAACCCTAAAAACCGACGGATGCATTTAATCGAAGCGAATATAAGCAGGTATAAACCACAGGCGGTCTTATCGCTAAAGAGCGATCTCTTCCAGACAACTCATAGAGACGCGGAAATCCATACTTATGAACCGATTCACATCAAATTTGGTATGGAGATAGATTGAGTCCCGGGGAAGGACATAGGATACTTTTTACCCCGGAAATCATCCCTTAAGGGCAGGTATCCCCAACGCAAATGTCCCGCTCTAACACGCGTGAGTTTACAATTAACCATCCCGCTCTCTACGCAAGCTCTGCGCGCAGTTTTGTAAATATTTAGCTATAGTCATTAAGCCAATCATTTTATCAAAGCAAACCCTGCGAATTTGTCTATAACTATTTACGATCTTTAATTAAGTACAAAAATTAAATGTTAAATATCAGTAATATAGCCGTAGTATTGAAAATAGATTCCAAAAAGGGGTAACTTCGCGATTTTTTTCTGTCGAGTGAAATTCACCAGGTCATGTAACTGACTGTGACTTTGACTAGACAAGATCCTTATGTAACACATATATTTTTTTAGATTTTAAGACACTATATTCTATGTCTCAGATGGTTTTTAAAAACTCAAAAGTGGTAATACACGGCCTTAAGGGGGTGGAAGTTTGAATAAAATAGCGATAACTAGGTATGCGCCTGATACAAGTAAATAGCAATTGCTTAAATTCTATCGCGATGAACGAGTTCCATGCGGACGAAGTCGCGGGCAATAACTAGTTTTGTATAAAAATTCTGATTCATAATACAAGCAATAATGATTTCTGGGCTGCATTGTGCAGATACATTAACGAGATATCTAGAGAGTTAGGCGACTTCCTGATTTGTCGGTGCGGAGGCAGTAAGTAGCTAAGAGGCAGTAAGGAGCTAGTAAGTAGCTGAAGGCTGAAGCGTGGCTGAAGATAGGAAGGCGTGGCGCAATCTGACGGAGGCACTCTGCACCTCCGGGGTGCCATAGGACGTCAACAACAACAGGCAGTAAGTACGATATGAGAAAAGTGTCAAATGTCAGTGTCAGCTGTCAGTCGACTCGGTACCATTTTTTACTGCGCCCCTACATTTAAATGAGTGCTTACTGACTGGCGCGGGATGCGCGGTAGCGGGACGATGCGAAGGCGGTACTGCTCCGCTTCTGCGCATGATATTACTACTGCGCAAACGTAATACTGACAGTATTATGTCAAGTGAGAATCTTTGCGAGTTTTGCGACGTCAGTAAGTTTACGTCAAAGAAGAAAATGTCACATATCGATCCCGCCCCGCCAAGTCAGGAAGTCGCCATTCATGCAAATATTCACTGAGACAAGGTACAAAGTGGCTCAAAAATCAAATTGATTGACCGTACTATGAATCGGAATTTTTAGATAAGATTTCCGCGTCCCTAGGAGTTGTCTGGAGGATCTCGCTATTTAGCGATAAGTCAGCATGTGGTCCATGTCTGCTTATAACTCGCTATTTTATGTTCTAAACTGTTTTATATTTTTAGGTATGCAATAATGAGTACTATATTGTATTGCATTGTAAGGCATCTTAAGAAAAAAAAATAGTTTAATAGTGCACGTAAGAGACGCGCTTGTTTGAACAAATGTCTTCATCTGTTCGAAGCGAAAGTACCACAGTATTTGACATTCTTTGGCCTACCTCAATGGCAAACTGGCGTCAGTAGGTACAGTCAAAGTCAAAAGTGTACCTATGAACGTTCCCAAAGTAACAAAAAGATCTGTATGCTCTTTCACCCTCGCATATTTTGACACTGAGTCATCATCATCCTAGCATTTATATGGCGTAGGCACTAGTTTTTTCTACGAATGCGACTGCTATCGGATCTTTTAACCCAAGGAAACTAGAACTTATATTTTGACACTGAGTCCGCTTAGATATTTTACTGTATACATACATGTATGTGTGTATGAAAAACTTACTCAACAATGTTGCAAATTTAAAGATGATCGGTTGACGCAGGTTTTATTGACCCATGCGTTATACGAAAACCTTAAACTACCCAAAACAGGTATCGAAAGTCAGACTTAATGATAGAAGTAATCCAGGTCAAGTAATACAAGCACTCGTCGCAGTGCAAGTATTAAAACCAGTATCTTGTTGTCATACAAACGTCGCTATAATATTATATGACTTTCCATAAGAGCATATCTGTGGTATGCTATGTTGCTATGGAGGACTTGATATCCACCAATCATATTCTTTGATTCACATAGTATAGCACTGGTGGAAATGGAAAGCTATCACATCCTCACATCATAGCTGCATACCATAACTCTGGTGGAAAGGCAGCTTTTTCGGATGTGGATTTCTGCAATTTCTACATGCGAGCAACCAGCACACATGATAACGAGTAAGCGAGACAAAAGTATAACATCTGCATTCACCTAAATTTTAGTAAAAATAGGTAACATTTTATGAAATTTTGGTAGGTATGCCAATGTCTTCATCAGATAAAATAATATGGAATACTGTCTAGTATACCAAAATCTAGTAATACAACACTATGTAGATGTAGACTGTATTAAGAGCGAAAATAAAGTTAATATGCTTCTTCCTAAATATATTTTGTCTTTCAGGCATGCAAAGGAAAGGTCAACAACACAAGGATAACCTTTTTACGTTCATTACAGTACAGACAGTAATTACATGTAATGATATGAGATTCACAACCAATCTCACCTCACACGCCCAAGTACCTTGAACCCTCGCCACATAACACCTACACGTGTTCAGAGCTCAACCTACTGGTCGGTTTTGTTGACAAACTTTATGAATGCCAAGGTTGGAACCATATCGCGATATGCTCAGTATTTTATGCACTGGACGCCGGAATAACAGTCGTTATCATTGATTTCCTTGAAAACGAGGCAATTGACATTTTGGAGGATTGACATCAGAATAAAAAGTTTATTTGGTGTTAAATATTATTAATTAATATTTTCTCATGAAAAATCTATCATATTGTAAGACGTTTTTAAATTGTACATTAACATTATGACATGTGAAAGTGCCCTTGTGGCCTATTTGCAGAATAAATGTTTGAATTTTGAATTTTGTTACCCACAATCCATAGGACTATAAATGTGAAAGTAACTTTGTCTGTCTGTTACCTCTTCACGCTTAAACCGCTGAAACGATTGAGATGAAATTGGGTATGGATATAATTTGAGACCCTGAATAGGACTATAGGATAGTGGTTATCTCGGAAATGCTAAAGAGATGAAAGAAGAAGAAGAGAAAAGAAAAAAAATAAGAAGAAGAAGAGAAAGAAGAAAAGAAGAAGAGATGAGATGGGGGGTGAAATGGGGGGCGGGAGATTGTATACAGGTACGAGATAAAATAATTCGACAGACGAAGTTGCAGTGAAGAGCTATACTAAGTGAATAATTTTAGTAATATCCTTTTACCTAATTAACCTTGCTAAATTAATATGCGACCGCTCTTGAAACACGTATTAAACTAATTTTTAACAATCTAAAACTGCGGGTAACAATTTTTAATGAAAATAACGATAGGTTAATAGTACATTACTTAACAAGGGCGGTAAAACAAAGAATGTCTCAGATCGCAGGTATTTGACGCCCGAGCCGAAGACAAGGAGGCTTTCTTTATTACCGCCCGTGTTAAGTACAAAATTTTATGTCACCCCCTGGCCAGGAAGTGGGATTTCCCGCGCGCGGAGCGTGCGGTAATTGCCGCTTTATGGCCAGGTGTGACATAATAGTACATTACTTACCAAGGGCGATAAAACAAAGAATGTCTCAGATCGCAGGTATTTTACGCCCGAGCCGAAGGCAAGGGCGATAAATATGCGATCTGAGGCTTTCTTTATTATCGCCCGTGGTAAGTACAAAATTTTATGTCACCCCCTGGCCAGGAAGTGGGTTTTTTCGCGCGCGGAGCGTGCGATAATGGCCACTTTATGGCCAGGTGTGACATAAAAATTATAATGTATCAAGTATAACTTTTTTCTATGGCATACACTCACAACCACAGTAACACATCAAACAATATTTATTACTTCTTCACTTTTTAATTTTGAAAAATGACTTCTGCAATAACTTTAATTGGCACAACAACTCGTAGAGGTACTTAGTAGCTGTCAATTATTTTGACGGGTGAATGTGATAGAAAGCGTTCACTTGTATGCCAAAGGTCAAGAGGGAAAGGGACAAAAAAGATGCCCGTTAAACACACCAGGCGCGAATCCGGTGTGATTGTGAGTGAATGGTAATTTACAGAGTGGTTATTACCATCCATGAGAAAAATGTTTTTGTGGTTTTTATATTTTTTCGGTGTTTCCCTTTTTGTCATCACAATTATTAAATGGATAACCTACCTGTGTGATTTGCATATTTTTTCGGTTAGGTATCTAGTTTTTTATTTTATTTTTTGTGCTTCTTTATGTTAGTTTTTATGAGTCCCTGTTTTATAAAATTTTAAAATGATTTTATTAAGGTTTTATCTTAATTCGCAGCTCTCAATAGAAACAGACATTGAAGAGAGTACTTAAATATGGCGTAGTAACAAATCAAATCAAAATCATTTGTTTGTAAAGCTACGTATAAGGCTAGCCAAAAACTTGTAGATATTATGTAGGTACCACATATTTTGCAAAATGAAGCTTACATCCAGTTTTATTTAACAATAGTAATTAATGTATTAAATGCGCTCTGACATATACTGTGAAGTAAATTATAAGATTTAAAAATAAAGTATAAACACACTTTTTTGAATTAACTACCAAATTGGTGTTTTTGATAGACACAAAGACACTTTCACACTTTTTTTTAAATTTATTATTTCAAAAAAGTTACATTTTACGTATCTGAAAAAATACTCGCCAAACTAAACGTTTGATGGCGAGACGCGCTCAGTTTCTAAAACATGTAAGGTAACTTATTTAAAAACTAAATACTAAGTAGGTAGCTTAACTTATTCAACTACTAAATACTAAGTAGGATACAAAATAGTAGGAGTAGGGGGGGGGTAGGGGTGGTAGTAGTAGTAGTAGGATACTCGTATATTAGTTACTTACATTCCTACATACTTCTGATGGTGACTGTAACACTAATACAGATGAATCATCGTTATTAGTTAGGAGCGGTGCTGGGCAAAGACCTCCCCTCTTTTTTTTATTAATTATGGCAACACAATTCAAAAACAAGGAAGAATCAAAACTCCATAAATAAATGAACTTAGGTTGTATGCGCCCTATACAACATCTCGACGTTCCAAATTGAAGCGTACCGTGAAAGTAAAAAGAATACTCCGCTTTAGCAAAAATCAAATAAACAAGATACGTATGGATGTAATACAAATTTCGATGATGCAATGTGAGGTTATTTTATGTAATCAGGTGAAGTGGTAATATTTTAACCTTTGTTGGACAGTAGTAATAGGATTTACAGTAATAATTCTTACAATTATCATAAATATTATTAGTAGGGTTTGACTTGCTAGTAGGGTTTGACTTGTAAAAGTGCCATTGCGGCCTACTTACAGAATAAAGTTCATTTTATTCATTTTATTAATTTTTATACTTATCTGAAAAGGAGAATGGGCAAAATGTACCATCGGTGTATACAATTGAGACATATCTCGTTTAAAAGGTCTTCATCGTGGCAGTATTTCATTGTATGGCACCAATGTTGGACAGCGTGCAGGGGCCGAGTAATTGACAAGAGTATGTAAGGTATAAAAACCTTTATTATACAAAATATAAGGGATGCAATCAAATATAAGGTACCTCATATGAAAGAGAATGATAATTAGCCCACGTAAGGCTGCCGATATCAGCGCTGAAATATTTACAGGACTAGAATTAAGAAACGAAAGATATGAGTAAAAGAAAAATCAGCTACTGTTCAAAGATGCCTACGTGTATACACTAGTGACTTATACACATTAAACGATCTGTTGTATGCTATTTTTTGATATATACATCTTCGAGCTAACGCGTGCAGGGATCGTATTATATTGAGTTTTAGGATTTAACTCTCATTTAACTTAGTTTAGAAAACAAGATTACTAATTTATTTTTATATTGTTAATCATGGCGTTTATATTAAATATTTTGAATATACCTAAGGCAAATATTTATTTGTTATACCTACCTCTCAAAGTGAGTGAGATGAAGTGAATCTTTAGACCAAAGTTATTTAGTAATAAGTATAATAAATAAACAAATGAAATAACATGTACAGGTATAATATGTTGAAATCCTCTTTTTGTGAAAAAAAATATAGTAAATTCTCGGTTTCATTAAGACCCATTAAACCTTAAGTCGGTAAATTAAATGCCAAAAATCAACATACTGATTATTTACAATAACTTTTCGCTCACGAGCGCAGGTGAGCTGACGGTTGTGTGTTGAGCTGTACACGCACATTGTCTCTGTGTACGGTACTGTAGGAGCTATGAGTTCACGTAGTGTGATAAAAGTGCTGTAGCCAAATGACATGCAGTCTATAGTCATTAAAAACCCCGGCCTTATTTTTATTATTGTGTTTGAATATTTGAACAAAAAAAAATGGCCATGGCTGTTAAAAGCTACCACCTTAACTCCTCATTACTGACACGTTTTCCTAAAGGTCCAAATCCTTCATAACTTCACATCAACCTAACGCGAGCCCGAGATACGTCTAAACACTACGCCGATCCCGATATCACATACAAAGTTATGGAATTAGTCATAAAATGGACGCGTGACTCAAATATCTAACATGAGTGTTCACGACTCTATGTGATATCTGCAATTTCACCTTCAAACATAAATGCACCTTATACTTTGGGTTCAACGTTGAGTTTTGCTTAAGGTTTTAAGGTTTTTAGGATGTATAAAGAGTGGTAATAACGCATAGGAGTTGACATTCAATAGACGATGCCGTGTGACGTCATTAAATCAGTAAAACGCTCGATTTGGTGGTGGTATAGTAATTTATCTGGCTATTGAAATGTAGATAGTTGTGGGATATATTTAATAATAAATAGGTAATGTGGGATGGGATGTTTATACCGCCATGTGGGATGTTAATTCCACGATCATTGTCCCGACAGTCGTCTGTGCAAACGGTCTAATAGGGATGAGTCTCGACCAACACCTCAAGAGACTCTCACTAGGTGGCTGGATCAAGGGTCAGATACAGAAGGCGGTACTCCTGGACACGGCGCGGATAGTCAGGAGGTTCCTATCTCTGTCGCTCTGACCACCAGTAGCTGAGGCTCCGGCGGCATCATGTTTTTATGATTTGTATGTTTGTTTTTATATTTTACTTTAGATACCAATACTGTGAAAAGCCTTATCTAAGAATAAAAGTAAATAAAGATGCCCACGGCCGCTTTCTACCATCGCACCGCTCGCCGTCGGCAGTGCATTCATCCTCACAATTGTTTAAGGGGAGGAATCCCCAACGCAAATGTCCCGCTCTAACACGCGTGAGTTTACAATTAACCATCCCGCTCTCTACGCAAGCTCTACGCGCAGTTTTGTAAATATTTAGCTATAGTCATTAAGCCAATCATTTTATCAAAGCAAACCCTGCGAATTTGTCTATAACTATTTACGATCTTTAATTGAGTACAAAAATTAAATGTTAAATATCAGTAATATAGCCGTAGTATTGAAAATACATTCCAAAAAGGGGTAACTTCGCGATTTTTTTCTATCGAGTGAAATTCATCAGGTCATGTAACTGACTGCGATTTTGACTAGACAAAATCCTTATGTAACACATATATTTTTTTTAGATTTTAAGACACTACCTATATTCTATGTCTCAGATGGTTTTTAAAAACTCAAAAGTGGTAATACACGGCCTTAAGAGGAATTTCCTCCCTCGCACGCTCCGGTTGTGGAATGAGCTCCCTGGACTACAATATGGGGACTACATCGGGACTACAATATGGGGATCTTCAAGAAAGGAGTGTGTATACCTACATTTTTAAAAGGGTCCGCAACGCGCGTGTGACTCCCTTGGGGTTGCAAGCGTCCATAGGCTGCGGTGACCACTTACCATCAGGCGGGCCGCTCGCTTGTTAGCCACTGACGTGGTACAAAAAAAAAAAACAGAAAAAGGAGATAATAATAAAGTATGCAATCTTATTGATAAGGGAGAGCCAACCCACTACAGCCGTAAGGTTTTATCTTGAGATCGCGGGTTTGACTTTGACCCCCCGCTCGTATAATTGCGTTTTCCAAAAACCTATGGACAAAATATAATTTGGAAGACATCGTGAGGAAAGCTGTCTTTCTATATAGTTTTCCATGTTTCCAGAGGGAATTCTAGACTTGCAATTCTTAAAAAAAAGGTACCTTTTGGCGGAGTCCGTAAAATCCCATTTACTATGATAGGAACCTCCTGACTATCCGCGCCGTGTCCAGGAGTACCGCCTTCTGTATCTGACCCTTGACCCAGCCATCTAGCGAGAGTCTCTTGAGGTGTTGGTCGAGACTCTTCGCTATTTAAACCGTTCGCAGTCTACCACTACCATCAACTTGTTTAATAATAATATTGTTTTTCTTTTTCTTTTTTTTTGTGAACAGTAAAGAATATTTGTACCTATTGCATTGTATTCAAAATTTACTTAACTGAGCTGAGTTTTCTGGTTAGAGTCTGGCTACGTTAACTCTACCAAGCAAATGAACTGTCAAACAAATAAAAATTCACAGATGAATACTTAGTTACTTATGTCGTGTTTCAAAATTTTGCCGTTTGACGCCACTGTATGGCACCATTATATCGGATACTAGGAATCGGCCCTAATTGATGAAAGATGGCGGAGCGATAGTAGTCTACATATCATAAATATTGTCTTCACATATGAATAATCAATATTTGTACATTTCATAATGCATGAAAAAAGTTTTTCTGTTTAATTTTTTCAAATTTTGTACGGGTAACTTCTAATTGATTTTTTATATTATTTTTCCCGTTTTCGGTACACCTTAAATAAGCAAATATTGCGTATTGTTCGAAAAAGAAAAAAAAACATGCATTTAAGGATTCAGATGGCAGTTCTGCAAACTCGGGAAGTTAAGCTGTCATACCGGTGGTGGTTGTCAAATTGTCCTATCTTCGGTGTTGTCATGTACAGATTCACAGATAAAAGACAAAAATTGCTGGGGTAAAGATATTTTAGCCAGACTCTATTACACTTCGAATTATTTCTGCCATCTTTTGTTATAATTAATATTAACGTACAGCGCACAATTACTTACACTACAACTCTATCCCTGATAGACGCCATTTTTCGCTCAAAAAGGAAGCTCCGCTAATTTGATCACCGGCTCAAAAGCACGTCATGCACAAGGTTCCTTTGATCGGGCAAAAATACAGATATGTGGTGTACTCTACCACGCCCTGTGGGACAAGGGAGGAGCGGCGAGCGATTCACGAATCATCGAACGATTTAGTGGAGTAAAACATCATTATTATTGGTAGAGATCCCTTAAACTGAACCTGTACTGGAAGAGATCCCTTAAAGGGATAAGTTCGCCTTTGTACATACCATTTCCTTTTGTATTTTTTTTCATGTGTTTTATTGTGTACAATAAAGAGTTTTACTACTACTACTACTATTACTGCTACTATTGGTAAACGTTCATTTCCAACCAGATCCGAAGGTCAAATGGCAGTCGCTTCCGTAAAAACTAGTGCCTACGCCAAATCATTGGATTAGCTAGCGGACCCAAGGCGCCTATACCATAAAACTTTACAAGCGTACTATTTGACAAATTTGACAACTTTTTCTATGGAAAATTGTACAATTTTGTCAAATTGTACACTTGTAAAGTTTTGTGGTATAGGGGCCAGGCATCCTTCAGGATGCAACTGTACTGGGATAACGCTAAGAGGATGACGATGTTAATTTTCAATCAGATTAAAAAAGAATTTTTAAAACCAACCGAGCTGATCAAAGATTTTGTAATACAATCGAAACGTCGTGCAAACTTCAAAAAAAGGTAAATAAATTACAATTGTATCCGATTAAGTCCCACTTACCAAAAATAATGTGTGAAAATCGTATAAATTTAAATCAATACGAGTGCCGCCCATCTGCAATTATATTATTTATTTATCGTATGCCAATTATTTCGAACCGTAAGATCTTCGAGAAGACAGTACGGTTGCCAGTTTTGGATTATAGAAGAGCTGAATTTTTTTTATTGAAAATATTATTTATTTACCAATACCTCCTATATCCTATATTTAGAGCTATTTCCGAGAATAACTATATTTTCGATTGGTATGTTATTTTAACGTTGAATATATGTACACATTTCTTATGGTCCTTGTTATTTGTATTAAACTATCTAACATTCTAACGTATGCCCAACAAAATTATACGTAAATCACCGAAGATAAAAATACACACGATACCACGTACCTACTAAATTCGTTACAAAGGTGAAACTGAGTTTTGTCTCTTATTTGTTTCATGTTACCCATTTCCCTCGGATACCGCGGTCGTACTCACATGCTCCCGCTCTCTCCTCCGCTACCGCTTGTCGCTCACAGCCCGCAATAGTGCCGGGGGCGTATCGTTTCCCGCTAAGCTAATGAGATGTCAGTACAATCATTTATGCTTTTACCTTACACGAATGAGGTTTTTGGCCTTTAATTTCGCTCGCCTTTTGATATTAATTAATTGGAATACAAAATTTCGGGAGATTTTTTTTAATTAATGCTAATTTTGTTGACATTTGATTGGCTGATGGGAAATTGGGAATGTTAAACTCTAACAAGACAGGAGACTAATTAGAAAAATACATTTTTTTTTTGATTTAAAAAAAGTTAGGTTTACGTATAAGATAGTTGAAAAAAATAATTACGTATGAACAACGATATTACTTACAAAAAACCGGCCAAGTTCGAGTTGTACTTCGCATATTTAGGGTTTCGAATCAACCGCAATATTAAGTTGGTTTTTATAGAAAAAATAAGGAAATTTCGAATAAAAATTATAATTTATCAATATATACTTTATATCGTAGTACTTGTTCGTAAAATAGACGTAATAGTATAATAAAAGTCAATAAGAAGTTAAAAAATACCTCGGTTCAAAATTTTGTAAAAATGCGTTAGCAAAAATAATGGAAAACGAAGCCACCAAAGTCATTTGGTGGCTTCTCATTTTTTCGTTTTCCAATATTTTTTAAAACAAAAAATACAGGATTTATCTACTCAACGAGCTCTAAAAAACGAGTTCCGTATGGACCCTTCGGGTACGGCACCCTAAAAATACAAAAAAAAAATTAAACGATAATTATGTACGTATCTATCTACCTTCAATAACTACCTACGTACTCTCGAAATCCAAACCCACAGTGGTCCCGTTGTTCGCCGCGCGGACAAAAATCCAAAACAATTATTTCTATGAAATAATGTTCAGAAACGAGCATTTTAACATTTCAAAGGAAACGTCCGAAGCACGGCGCAAAGACGTTCTCATTCGCCGTCCATATTAACTGACTAATTGAATAAAAAATAAATCTTTTAATACAAAGGTTATCCGAGGTTTATCTCAGCCCGCCTCGGGGCTAGTCTGGTAATTATTGTTCTACTTTGTATTGTGCTCTGTTTGGGTACTCACAATTTTCTTTGTTGCCTCCATTACGGGGTATTGTCTGTAACATATTCTAATCGTCATCTCTTCTCACGGGGTTAGACTACTGTGAGGTAAAACCATGGAACTGTACGGTAATTAAATAAAAATAAAAAATACAAAATTTATTTATTTACCAGTTAGCAAGTATGTATACAATTATGAACCCTTAAACTTAATTTACATGCAACATTTCATTAGAGCTAACAGTGGTCTTCGCACTAGGCCGAGCCTGTGTCGTGAAGGCCGTATGATTACCAAAAGATTAAAACAGGAGAATGATACAGATAGATTGACATTACAGTTAGAGACTACAAGTAGGTAAACAAGAATGATGGACTTAAGGCCGTGTATTACCACTTTTGAGTTTTTATAAACCATCTGAGACATAGAATATAGTGTCCTAAAATCTAAAAAAAATATATGTGTTACATAAGGATCTTGTCTAGTCAAAATCGCAGTCAGTTACATGACCTGATGAATTTGACTCGATAGAAAAAAATCGTGAAGTTACCCCTTTTTGGAATGTATTTTCAATACTACGGCTATATTACTGATATTTAACGTTTTATTTTTGTACTCAATTAAAGATCGTAAATAGTTATAGACAAATTCGCAGGGTTTGCTTTGGTAGAATGATTGGCTTAATGACTATAGCTAAATATTTACAAAACTGCGCGCAGAGCTTGCGTAGAGAGCGGGATGGTTAATTATAAACTCACGCGTGTTAGAGCGGGACATTTGCGTTGGGGATACCTCCCTTTAAGTATAAATTTTGAAAAATTAAATCCGATATAGGCCCAATTAAAAATTATATCCGATATAGGCCCAAAGACCTACTAGCAGAACATTTTCCTTTAAAGAAATTTTAACCATTTTCAACTAAAACAGAATTGCATTTTTAAATGTCCTTTGAAGCAAAGGAAATTTAACTCTATTTAAACATGAAATAATTCAAATTTTCATACCATTTTGTATTGTATCGTGGGCTTTAAAAGAAAAAAGAAATGTTGATTTCCGTTTGAGACATTAATTATTCAAGGTTTTGACATGCTTCAACGATATCTTGACAGATATGCAAGTATGCTGTGTTAATGCACAACGTTTTTCAGGGTATCCTATGTACAAATGTAACAAAGTTTTTATCATCATTCATCATATTCATTTAATACTAATTATTGCCCGTAACTTCATCCGCGTGGAACTCGTTTAGCGCGATAGAATATCTTTTATATTTTTTATTCATCAGGTGCTTACCTAGTCATTGTTTAATTGTTTATTTGGATTGCCAACGGTTAATACAATACACACTATTACGACCAAACTAACAGTATCATTTACAATTGATCTCCCACTTACAGTCATCGGTCTTCCATACAAACTTCTACCCTCTTTCGACATGATTTCCGGAAAAAAGTATCCTGTCCTTCCCCGGGACTCAAACTGTGTCGATACCAAATTCCATCTATGGTTCTGCGTTTAAAGCGTGAAGAGGTTTAAGAAAGACAGACATACAGACACAGTTTCTCATTTATAATATTAGTATGGATTTACCTAAGTACAATTTAATCGTAATATAACAGAATTACAGTCAGTCCTATGGGATTCTATTTATAAAAATAAACAATACTTAAACCATTAAAACCTTCACCACGTTCACAGTTTTCGTCCACGCGTCAGTTGCGTACCCGCAGCTCAAAGACGCCATTGATGTCCTGATTGTAGCCAGAGGTGATATCTGGACTTCAAATAATAAGGGCACAACGGCCTTGACAACCGAACTTATATCATCCCTTTCACAAGCACCCCCGAGTTACGTCGGGGTCCTGCACTCGACGAATGTCACGTGTTATCTGCATACCTTTAATTCTGTGGTACACTCCCCTTTGCTAATTCCATTTAATAAAGACTGATGTACAAAAGAACATACTTTACTTACGTCTATCTAGCTTGGGAGATGAAACAAAATGTCTTTTATACATTTTATGTAATTACTTATCTCTTTCGTTTGTTTTGAATTGTGTCGGGTTCATTCTTTGAAATATGTGTCTCAAAAATGCAAACAACTAAGTCAAGCAGTAAGCTTTTTGGACTTACATAGACTGATGAGAATGTTCAAATGTTATTTCATTGATAATGGTTTTTAAAATAGAACTTTTGAAAATACCAACTTACAAAATATCTATTTAAAAAAACCAATCATTTTAATTTTTGTAAAAGCTTTTGTAGTTTGAAATCGAAAATAAATGCATTATTTTTACCGTATAAATACCGTCCAACTATCAAATGCATTGACAGACTTGACGCGATAAAAACGTAAAAGCCGTGTGATGGAAAGCTTTTTTATCGGCTCTAGGGCCGGCAAACGTCAGTTCGCAGATACTTGTACAGTGACAACCCACGCCAATTCGTTTGGCGTGGCCTTATTCACACAGTAATACAGATTTTTTTAGTTTTTCATAAATTAAACTGTCATCGAAGTAAAAATTAAATTATACTAAACAAAAGGTACGAATCATTCTCGTTTTATAAAATAAGCGAAAAAAGAACATTTTTTTGGACGCCAATACGCACCAAATATTTTCTTATTTTCAAATATAAATTATTTTCATGACAAAATAAATAAAAGTGTAACATTTGTCGTACTATGATCATAAAGGAATGATAAATATTTCTAGATATTTTCAAGTATCATAAACCTACAATAATTATAAAAATATAATATACAAAAATTGAATTGACAGTGTAATAAAATAAATTAAGACCATTGCTTTATTTTTATTATAGCAACATATTACAGTAGGTATTATATTTTACGAGAAGAAAAAACAAGGATGAAAGAATCTAGATTAAAGAATTATAAAACCTACACAAATATTCTGCAGTCTTTATTCATAATTTGCAGATTTATCGCAGGTAGAAATATATCTACTACAAATATATTTATTAAAAAATTATAAGCACGCTTTGGTGTAACAGCCGGCCATTTATAGCAAAAAATCACAACACATCATGCACTTAGTCTCCATAACATGAACGTTGTTCACTGCTTGCTAAGGGTAGAAACCTACAAATACATATTATCGAATACTCGCAATGTAACACTGATACATCAATATCCTCCTGATAATGAAAAATGGAAAAATGACGTGCCCTATTTTAATTGCATTTATTGGTGGGGTAAGATTTTTTTTAGAAATAAATAAAAGCGGAAGTCTGTATTCATTGACGGCCCGCAATGAATTCATAAATATGCTTCCACGTCAAACGTAATTTGGACGGACGTTGCAATTTTAATTGGTATAAAGCGAATAGTTTGTTTCAAATTTATTTAGAGATTTTTGGAAATTGCATTTGAAATGCATAGGCATCGACATTGTTAAGAGTTTGAATTTGAACTTTGATTCTATTAATGATACAATATTATATTGATATAAAATCCTTGTTTTTTTATTGAAAATGGGATCGCTCTTGGCCAGCAGACAGCCAGGGGTAACGGATTAGGCTGACGGTGAAACGAGCTCACCCAGAAAATGTCTATTCACTCGTGCCTTAAATAGGTTATTTGTTTATATTTATTAAATAATTGCACGTATATTCCTTCACATTTTATTAATTTAAATCTTATTACACTACAGTTGTAAAGAAACCTGCCTAGGGTTTCTTCAGTATTATTTAAATCAGGTAAAAAGAAAATTTTGATAAGTGGCAATTATTTGCTTAAGGCGCAGGGTAGGGCAAGGCCTTCCCCATACAAACTTTGTGCAGGTTTTATTCGTCGGTTTTGACACTAACAAATATAATATTTTTTTTGGTTGTAAATATTAGATATGCGAAGATCGTGATGTGAAAATTTTCAAATATTTCAAAAAAAATTAAAATTAAAAAATTAAATAAAAAAAATTATAAAAAAAAATTTTCATCACAAAATAGCTATGAGAAAAACAAGCATACTGACCAAAAATCATAACTTTAATGCAAACACAAACGAAGTAAATCCTGCACAAAGTTTGTATGGAGAGAGCTTGCCCTACCCGTCCTCTTAATTTACGTAACTATTTTATTTGAATGGTGAGTTTTTTTAATGCACTTGGGCAAGGCATTGAATTGAATTGAATTGAACTGTTTCTCTTGACTATGCATCTATTTTACCTCTCTAATTTTATTTTAATACTATTTTTATTCAACCTCACAATGGTCTCGAATAGTCTCAATTTAATCCATACTAATACTTATTATAAATGCGAAAGTGTGCCTGTCTATGTCTGTTAAGTACCTCTTCATGCTTAAACCGCTGAACCGATTTTGATGAAATTTTGTATGAAGCAGTCTTAGTCCCGAGGAAGGATAAAGAATACATTTTATCCCGGAAATCATCCCTTAAGGGGGTGAACGTTTGTATGAAAAAGTGATAATTAGGTAAGCGCCTGAAATAAATAGCAATTAAATTCTAACGATGAACGAGTTCTACGCAGACAAGTCACGGTCAAAAGCTAGTGTGTTATAATTGATTTATTATATGAGAGAGGAGATAAAGTAAAGATTTAAGCTTCATTCGCTTCACAGCCTTCCAAAGCACAACAAGCAACTAAACCTCAAACCACTTCTTACCACCCCTTACGAGACAAAAATACACAAGTCAGCATGTCCCCAGTGGGCAGCGGGGGTTAATTACCGGTCACTAAATTAAGGTGGGCCGGTTTTGCGCCGACTTGCAGTTTACCGGACCACTGTGCAAGACGCAAGTTTATATGAAGACTGGACGTTTTTGGACCAAGTTTTGATGGTGCTGGCTGTGATTAAGTTAAGGGCTGGTGTGAAATTAATTATGAACCGAGCGAGCGCAAAGCGTCTCGGTTTCTCCATGGGAGAAAATACTTTCATATATTTATAGGAATGTGTACGTTTTGAAGGGTCGTCAACGCGCAATTGATACCCCTGGAGTTACAAACGTCCATAGGCTGTGGTGACGCCTTACCATCCATCCAGGCGGCCACATTGTTTCTCACCGACGTGGTATAAAAAATCTGTACAGTGGATGTCCGGTTGTACTCTTCAGAACGCATTTCTCAACCTATTCAAGTGACAATCAGATAGTTACATAATTAGATAATTACTACATAATTAGTTAATTATAAATTGCTTTTGTAATTTTTATCGATTGATTTATTCGGTAAATTTTCAAAATGGCGAAACCATGGCCGTTGTAAATGTAAGAAAATCAACGAACGAAAAAAAACGAACGATTCAAAGATTTTATACGTCCCTCTGCTGCCTCCGCCTTAGGTTCAAAAAAAACCGGCCAAGTGCGTGTCGGGCCACGCGCAAGGTAGAGTTCCGTAGTCGTCTACCCGTTACATTATATGGACTTAAAAGTTCGCAAACTTATATTTACTATGTTTTTGACAGAATTAACGTGTACTTTGCAAAAGTTTGCTTTTGCAAAGTACATTTCTGAAGTTCGACTATTACTCGTTAACTAGTAATGTCTACTTAGCTGTGATAGTTTTTCTTTTAAATTCATCGTATTTACTACTACCATGATTTTTTTCACATGCCTAGTAGCCACCGTTTAGCTGGCAGGGGGGGGGGGGGGGACACTTGACCATAGCTAAAATTATCACTTCAAAGCTTAATATCACGCTAACCAATTCTTTAATCAAAAAATGCTTTTAGAAACCTAATAATATTTTTAAAAGAGCTAACCAACGATACCCCACACGATGGGGCTTGGCAGAAAAAAAAATTGCACCACCACTTTACATGTAGGGGAGGTACCCTAAAAAAAAATTTTTGTTAAGATTTTATTCTACCGTTTTGTCGGCGTCATTGATATGTATACTCATGCCAAATTACAGCTTTCTAGTACTAACGGTTACTGAGAAAAACGGGGGTCGGACGGACGGACGGACGGACGGACGGACGGACGGACATGGCGAAACTATAAGGGTTCCTTGTTTACTACGGAACCCTAAAAATAGTATATTGTGCATTTAGGGAGGTAAGCAGGTTATTATTAACGAAAGTCATAGAAGCCCGACGCCGAAAAGGGAGGACTTTTATTGACTTGAGTTTGTAATAACCCTTACCTCCCGTGATACACACAATGTTTTTCATCACATTTGCGAGGAGATAAATAGCTACAAAAGGCAGAAAAATCTATGTTTCATACAACTACACCAATCAAAAATTGACGAACTTGACAACTTCACCTCCAGCATCACTGCGAGAGGAGCGCAACGCGCAACCATTCACAGAGCAAGATAGATTTTTTAAACCAATCAGATCACACACAAACTCATAACTCCCACGGGAGTTATAAAATTCCATAACTCCCGCGGGAGGTAAATCGGCTATAAATGCTTTATACGCACGCGTGCAATAACACACTTTACGAGCAAGTGTGATGAAATAGTACATTACTAAGTACAAAATTTTATGTCACCCCCTGGCCAGGTAGTGGGATATCCCGCGCGCGGAGCGTGCGGTAATTACTAGAACAAAAATCACTTTCATTGAAATAATCTTTCAAAATTGGAACAGAGTTGCAATTTGTCCACTTTCTTTTGTTTTGTTTCATTCAATCCCAAAGCAAAACAAACTTATTACAGAAGATTGAAGATTTCCGTTGCTAATTTCTTGTTATTTAATTATTCCTTTAATTTTAAAGCAACTTTTAACTATAAAACAAAAATTGTAATAACTAGAAATCCCAAAAAACCGGCGAAGAGCGAGTCAAAATTCGCACGTTTAGGGTTCCGAACTAGTTGTATGTTTTGAATATTTGTATGGCTTTGGGACATACATACTGCATGCATACTATGAAAATTTTAAGACTGTAACTGCTGTTTGTGACAGGCGACGGACGGACGGACGGACGCGTAACAGCAATAGGGTTCCGTTTTGACCCTTCGGATACGGAACCCTAAAAAACGCTAATAAGGCAAACGACATCAGTATACTCGACTTTATTTGGAAAGACCAGTTTTCTCACGATGTTTTCCTTCATCCGGAAGCCTGCCTGACAGCCTGTTCTATTTATCTCTCCAAAATCAAGCACAAAATATCCAAAATCAAGCACAAAATATCCAAAATTACACTTTACGCCAAAATTACACTGGCCATTGTTGAACTATGGTTAAATGAATAACAAAGTAGTTATTTATTCCATTCATCATGCTTTCCCATGATTACAGATTTGTAATCGAATTACATGGATCACAAAACAATGGTGGTTGATGTATGTAATTTTGGTATGTCAGTTAAGTAGCCTTTCTTTGTGAGAAAATTACAATATTGATAATAATAGGTAGGTACACTTACTTATAACGTTCGGTATATTATGAACTCAAGAGCAATGAACACGGATACAATATTATGATAACCTAGTTTTTGCCCGCGACTTAGTCCGCGTGGAATTCGATCAACGCGTAAGAATTTAACTGCTATTCTATAATTTCAGGCGCTTACCTAGTTATCGCTATTCCTTACAAACTTCTACTTAAGGGATGATTTCCGGCTTAAAAAGTATCTTATGTGACTTATGTCCTTTCGCGGGACTCAAACTATCTACACACCAAATTTTATCTAGCGAGCGCTCGTGGCCCTACGTGCCGCAAGCGGTATGCAAAGTTAAGCAACATCGGCCGCGGTCAGTACATGGATGGGTGACCGCTTTGAGTGGTTACTAACTGAGCGCTCCCGTGCTTTGGAAGGCACGTTAAGCCGTTGATCGCGGCTGCTGTCTATGGCAGCAGTAGTTAAGTCAAGTTGGAGGCCTTCGGGCGGCTTGAGAACTTCTAACAGTCAAGTTGCCCACACACTGGACAAAGGGGGGTCGAAGTTGCACCACGTCTGAAGGGAAAGCACCCACCGCTACCCTACACGTGACCCCTGGGTGGTTCTAAAAGTGCAACGAAAACTGGCAACCGTACTGTCTTCTCGAAGATCTCACGGTTCGAAATAAATGCCATACGATAAATAATAATAATTTTATCTAATATTATTCAGCGATTTTAGCATGAATATGTAACAGACAGACAGCAGCAGCTAGTACAGTCAAGGGCACCAATATGTATACACTTTTGGACCTTATTTCAATGGAATATGGTGAAAAAGTGTATACATATTGGTGCCATTGACTGTACCTAGACCTACGAGTATCTATGGTTTTCATACTCGTTAAATGACCAAATAACACACCGAACTCCTCAGAAAACTCTTAAATCAAAACCCTCTCTATAACCAGGAGCTATCTGGCATTTTCTTTATGCAGCCCCATTACCGATTCAGTGCACACGCTCTGTAATTTAATTTACTCCAGTTAACGTACGGACGGACAGAAGTTGATAATTAGTTGCCAACTTCATTTTTCTTTTGAGAATTCGCGTTTATTGTGGTCTATTGAATTGTGATTTGCGAAATCCTTGTGCAGTTTAGTTAAAATATTACGTGTGGTTAAAATTTACATTCTCCTAGCGTTATATATTCCAGGAGAGTTGCATCCTGAAGGATGCCCGGGATGGTTAAGAAAATAAAAGATAAGACTTTTTTTATAATAAAAATATATATATTTGTGGACAATCTTACACAAATCAACCTAGTCCCAAACTAAGCAAAGCTTGTACTATGGGTACTAATCGACGAGCGAGTTAATTAGGCAGTATAGTCAGTGGTATGTATCTGCACCGTGGGAATCGAGAATTATACCTACACCTCGCCAGCCGCGCGCGGTAGGCTCAGTCACATCTCAGTCAGTTGGCTGGCACACGCGCTCACGACCGGACGCTGCCACGCGTAATAAAGTTGTACCGAATCAAAAATTACTTCGATGCAAAAGAATTAGCAAGTTTACTCCGCAACTGCCATTATATCCAAATTATTTAGTTGTTTGTATTGGTTTTTATGTTTATATTTATCCTTGGGTAGTAAGTGGTATTAAATATAGTTTTAATATAGTATTAAGTATAGTTTATTTACTATGATTTCCGAGTCAAGTTTTGCGGTGGCATTGTACGGACTAAGAAAGGGCGTAAACATCGCCGTTACTATAGGGACTTGTGACCTTTTGGAAGGGCTGGAATTCACCCTCAAAAGTGAGACGCGTAATCAGAATACTTATATTAAAATATTTTTTGCTTAGTGACTAGGTAATTCAAGTTTGGAGTGCTACTTTTACACTATTATTACGTTAAACACGTTATTACGTTATACACGTTATAAATTAATAAATAACGAAGGCAGGTGACTACTTTAGTGCTTTCGTCGGAATATAGGTAGTTAGTACTTATCTAAACAAAGTGTTGGGTTTTGTAATATGTTTGTGGTAGATTAAATTCATTAAGTACTTTCTGTCGTATATTGTAACGTAACCATAGACATGGTGAGAGATATACTTGGCATTGAATTTTAGAAAAGCTCTTATAGAGAACCAACACTAAAGTTTATTTCTAAGTGGTGACAACCCTAGCGTCGCTCGCTCGGCGCGTGCAGTCAATGACCGGAGCGTTGAAGGTCGCTTCATTGTTAAATTTAGTAGGCATTTAAAACGGTAGGTATGAGCTTTTTTATTAGAACATACGTATCTGTTCGAAGAACTATTATATAATCTGTGGTATAGTTATGTTATGTAATAATATTTAATTGCTAAGATAATATTGCTCGGTGGATCGCAGAGCCAAGAAGGCTCATTGGCGCGGTAGGTAGTAATAATTTCATGATTTTTTGACATCACGTCGCATCGGTTTTCCGCAGATCCGTATATTTCTCTCAACGCCTTTATTTTCAACACATCTAATCACCAAAAGAATAAATAATGACATCAGTATCTTAACAAAATGTGTGAGCAAGACGAATTTATCTAACGATACATGATACGATAATAAACTAATTACAATAACAATCTGCGTCTGAAATACAGTCAGATAAGTGTGAAGTACAGTCACAGTCAGATAAGCTTGGAGTACAGTCGCGATAAGCGCCGCCGACGCGCCCGTTTTATTTGTGACTGACTACTTTACGGTCGCTTTCGGCGCTTTTCGAGCCCTAATTTTGTTCAGTCGGGTTGAGAAAACTGACAGTTTTTCACCAAGGTTTTTTTGGACATTTAGAAACAAGGTTCTGGGCATCCTTCAGGATACAAGTACATGCTTGGATTTCGCTAAGACGATGATGAACACACTATTTGCGCAAACTCTGAGTATTCCAGTTTTTAAACCGCGAGCATGGATTTTGCCAAGGCGTAACTCTCCTCTCCTCCAACCGCGCACTCCTATCGCTGTATTGATGGCCTATTTATAAAGCCACAGTCAGGTTTAAAAAACCGGCCAAGTGCGTGTCGGGCCACGCGCAAGGTAGGGTTCCGTAGTCGTCCACCCGTTACATTATGTGGACTAAAAAGTTCGCAAACTTATATTTACAAAGTTGACACTTGACCATAACAAAAATTATCACTTCAAAGCTTAATATCACGCTAACCAATTCTTTAATCAAAACATGCTTTTAAAAACCTTAAAATATTTTTAAAAGGTTTGGCAGAAAAAAAATTGCACCACCGCTGTACATGTAGGAGAGGTACGCAAAAAAAAAATTTTTTTAAAGATTTTATTCTACCGTTTTATCGGCGTCATTGATATGTATATTCATACCAAATTACAGCTTTCTAGTACAAACGGTTACTGAGAAAATCGGGGGTCAGACGGATGGACTGACGCACGGACGGACATGGCGAAACTATAAGGGTTCCTTGTTTACTACGGAACCCTAAAAAGGACCACAATTTGGTATATAAACGCGGCAGAAGCAAAAGTACCTTAATGCAAGTATTACATGCAAGTCGGACTGGGGAGACGGACGGACCGGCGATAGAATTTTACGATCCGGTGGCAGTAAGGAGCGGTGAATAGTTGCACAAGTAATAGAGTTGCAGGATGTGGCCTCATACGAGGGGACAGCTATTTGGTGCAAACAAAATGCAGGTTTTGCCAAGAGTCAGAAGAAACGGCAATGCATAATCTCTGCTTCTTCGGACCACTGATGCACAAAAGCAGCATCACGCCTGGACAGCTTCTTAGTTTATACAAAGAACAAGTCCGATCCTGCATGGAATATTGTAATTGTAGTCACCTTTTCGATGGCTCAGCTAAGTACCAACTTGCCGCACTCGACTCGGTGGATCGCAGAGCCAGGAGGGCTCATTGGCTACAGTTAGGATCTAGGCTGCAGAGCCTAGCACATAAGACGCAAAGTAGCGTGTCTATGCGTCTTCTACAAATTTTACTTCGGTGAGTGTGCTCAGGAGCTACCGGCTTCCCCCTTCTTCCATCGGACATCCAGACGTACGACGGGCCTTCCTCACCTGGTTGAAATTCCTTTTACTCGAAGTAAGCGCTTTTCATCATCTGCGCACTGCTAAGGTGCACTTCTTATTATAATGCGCACTGCTAAGGTTTGGAATTCCCTGTTCCCGTCTGTATTTCCGAGTTCAATGTAACCTGGACCTATTTGAGGCAAGTGTGAATAGGCATTTTCTGGGTCATCTCGCTTCAGCGTTGGCCTCATCTTTGCCCCCAGGCTTGATGCTGGCCAAGAGCAATCCCATTATTAATAAATTAATAAAAAATCATCTACCTAGCGTCGACCAGCGCCCATGTGATGGCAGTACCTCACAAACAATCGACCACCTCCTGAAACACTGCCCAAAATTCACCAAATCTAAACTCAACCACGAACTCACCTGTCATAAATTCCACATAGAACCAAATAATTTGCAGGACCTCATTCGAAGAGAAACCACAAATAGCCTTAGTTCATCCATCACCAATCTCAACCACCATTCTCCACATTGTATAGAATCACACATTCATTAAAAATCATTCATCACTTAATAAGAATAGTAAATTGAGCCGCTCGTATCCTTCGCAGGGATTGTTTTCTTATACCATAGAAAAGACCAGCCAAGTGCGAGTCAGATTTCGCACCATTAGGGTTCCGTACCAACCGCAAAATTAAGTTGGTTTGTTTTCGCGCCCTTTTTAGCTGTATATAGGAGTCCCCTTTAAAACATTTAAAAATAAATTTTGATTATTTTGTATGACTGGGCCACCAAGATGCTTATACTGTGAAACATTTTAAGACTGTAGCTCCAACCGTTTAGCTGTAAACCTGTGTGACAGACGACGGACGGAAGGACGCGTGCGTGACAGCAATAGGGTTCCGTTTTAACCCTGCGGGTACGGAATCTTAAACAAAAAGTCTGCACAGCACACAGCCATATCCAGTGTCTCTAACGCAACTGCAGCCGCTGCACGGGTATTACTGTGAGTTGTGGATTTGTTTTGCCCAACCGATAGCTAGAAATATGAAAACGAGTTCAAAAAGGTTGTATTTCGTCCAAACTTTGGCACAGTTTCCTTTGAATGTCTTTATTTGATTGGGTTTCGCTAGACTGTATTTAGTGGAGATATTTTGATTACAACAACAATATGTTTAATGCAGGCTGCGACGAGGAAAATGTATAAAACGATAGACATTAAATAAATTGTTAGAGTGCGAATTCTAAGGAGCGACAAGGTTGTGAAATATATTTAAAAATCTCGTAACCTATACCAAAAAAACGTCAATGACATTCGTGAAAATCTATTAGGTACACACCAATACACAAAACTCACTATTAAAATTTAATTTAAATCGGAAGCGAATAACAAAAACAGGCGTCACTGCCAAAGACAGGCATTAAAAGTGAAAGCTGGCATATCTTATTGAAAATTGGGATATGTGGGTTTGTTATCTGACTTCCAAAACTCCATTCAGTGAAACTAGGTAGACATCTTTCTGTTATTCCTTTAGATTGACTGCTAGAGAATGCCCAATGGCACATAAAAGATTCTTGTGCAAAATTATATATAAATGGGTAGTTTATAATATAAACTTATAGGTAGTCCCTGCTTTACAGCTCAACGCCCAAAATATCACTTAACGTAAATCTACGAGTGTTCCACACCGACCCAATGCTTATATCACTTTCAATCTCCACATGAATGGTAGCTGTCAACAATAAGGCATAAAGATGTCGAGCATAGGGACGTGTACCTTGAGCTAGCTAGACAGGTTGCGAGCAATTACGAATACCAGAGAGCCCCTAGTAACAACAAATCCCACCTCACACCAGCGAGTAAAATACACAAGTGGAATGATTGCAGCCCCGTCAAAGTGGACCCCCCCTCGATCGATGACATTTGACCCCTTTACCTGCCCCCCTTCCGTCCGTCTTGAAATCCGCTGCAACTTCAGTTAAGGGAAAGTAAGCATTTGCAGAATGTAGTATATTTCCGTAATGTTTGAGATGAAATTATGCTTCTATAGGTAAGCAAAAATAAATAAATTAAATATAATAGAAATGTTTATTAGCAAGAATACGTAGAATATGTGTTACATTATATATTAAAATAGTCTCTGTATTCAGCCACAAACTGCATGCAAATGTTCAAAAATGTAAAATCTACTTATCTAGTTCTTATTTGTTAAAAATCTCATTTCCATTTTTCATTCCTTTACTGAATAAAAACAATGTTCTTGAAGCCACTTAGTTAAATTACACTTAAATTCTAGAGCACATCGTATCATCATATCGTAATCTGATGAATTTATTCTATTGTGGTTTGTTGGTTGTGTTTTAGTAGACTTTTTTAAAAAACCCTGCGGTAAGAACCAGCTTTCGAATCCACGACCGGTGGAGTAAGTAATCACGTAACTTAGTCATTATCAGCATTACGATACAGCAAGGAAATGCAGCCAGCATCCCTGGTACAATGCTTCAAGGGACTGTTTTAGATTTAAGGCGCTACACTGAGAAATTTGAAGACTTTGAAACGCTGTCCTGCCCAGACTAGCAAACAGTAGGGGCTGATTTTCAGAGAAGAAGAGATATATGATTCTTGACTATAATATGATTGTGGTACTGACAATAGCGAAACATGATTGCTTAAAATTAATTTTCTCGATAGAAAATAAATCCAAAGTCGAGGCTATATTTTCCCTTTTTTTCCTCAGCATACTAAAACAACGCATTATTAAAAGACACGATTAAGTTAATATGATGATATTTTACCTCATCTAGGTCCTGACAAGAGGAAATTTAATAAACCTGCACACAGTCAGATATTTAACGAGATTTGTCTAAAAAGCCATTCTCGGAGAGGGTTGCATCCCGTTTTGTCGTGAGCGAAAAACAAAGGGTGTCTCTTTCTATCGATATATCGCCTTAAGTAAGTATTCTTTCCCGTTCACGGGACAATGGTGTCCCGGACCTTTGGGAGGCGTGCGCGGAGCCGAAGTACCGAGGCACCGAAGTACCAACGAGTACCACATAGCCAACACGTAGAGGCCCTTTTGACAATTTAATGAAATGCAAGGGATACACCGAGCGGATGCTGTCCCTGCCCGTGTCATGGGACGCACACAGAGACAGCACCCGCCAGGGTGTATAGGAACTATTGCTGATTCATGGAGTCTAAATAAACTGGGCTATTGGGTGAATATGATGGACTAATGGCTGGGCTATTGGGTGAGACAACGGACGCCTGCCTAATAAAACTGTCTCAGATTTTTATTTCCGGCAGACGGTGACTCGCTCTCTGCTAGATGGGCCCCCATAGAATAGCGACATTATAAAATGGCCTAAGGGCAACACCGGTCAGAGAGCTGGGAGTGGAGAGGTGGCACTGGACTTTAAACATATAGCCAACTCGCCACTTAGGTGACCACATCCATCCTCGAGCGACAGCTCTTGCGACTCCACTCTGGACAGCTGGTTAAGGCAAGCCAGAGGCGGAGGGGCCTGTACCACCAACCCACAGGCCACCCCCAGGAGCACTCAGGTACGTAGGGTCGCTACTCCCTAACAACCCGCCACAGGCTGCCTTACGTTGACTGATTGCACTGGAAAACCAGTGGGCGATGGGGTCGTCACATCCCTACGCCTTATAAGTATTCTTATTATTTTACTGAAATAAATTATCTTCTATTTCTATTTCTTGTATATATTATAAAAATTCCAATTCAAGTAGTATCGAATTTATTTATTAGATTGTGAATTAAAATATGCGTGAACGTTCAAACTATAATATCATTTTCAGGAAATTCAGGCATAAAAAACTAAACTAAACACCTTCCCCTTAAGCGGGCGGGTGGTGAGTACAATCTGCCATCCTTTGTCCGTCTCGCGTCACCCATTTTATATCTATACCCACCTCACTCGCTCCAGACTGTGTGTGGACTTCGTGTGTCGTTAACGTTTTAAACATTTTGAGGATACGTAGACAGTTACCGCACTTAAACAAGTGCGGTTGTGACTTACGATTACAGACCGATCAGCGTTAAATATGGCAGCTGTCATCTTATAATTTTTTTATAAAATCAGATTTTAACGAACACTGCTTACGATTACAGGTGATATGGTGCAACCGCCCCTTAATCTATAGAAAAATAAGGTTTAAAATGTTTGGATTTCTAATTGATAAAGGATAAGATGATTTTTATTAAAGTTTTAGATAGGACAATTAGCAATTTTTGAACTTTATTGTATGTACTCGTATAGTAGAATTTAAGCGTGAAAAAGCAGTTTTTAGCTCGAAAATGGTCGATTTGGAATGATGTTTGATACAATATTCCAATATAATATTTTAATATTTTGTTTGATTTTGTTTCATTGATGTTTGATTAATATTTTTAAATTTGACGACCTTTTTTAGCTTAGTTGGTAGTGACCCTGCTGTAGAAAGACTCAACTGACCC